>CM026556.1:12846349-13446349 GCA_015143295.1 Tetracentron sinense | reverse complement strand
TGTTGAAGAATCAATCAAATTACCTAAAGCTTGAAAATTAAATAAAGATCATCCTAAAGACCTAATTCTTGGTGACATAGAAAAGGGTGTTAGAATAAGAAGAAATATTTGTAATAATCTAGCTTTTCTTTCTCAAATTGAACTTAAAAATGCCCTTGAAGCTATTAAAGATGAATCTTGGGGTATTGCAATGCAAGGAGAACTTAACCAATTTGAAAGAAACCAAGTATGAGATTTAGTACCTAGACCACAAGATAAATCTGTTATTGGTACTAAATGGGTGTCTAGAAATAAAAAGGATGAATTCGGAAATATAATTAAAAACAAAGCTAGGTTGGTAGCTCAAGGTTACAACCAAGAAGATGGGATATATTATGATGAAACTTTTGCCCCAGTTGCTAGACTTGAAGCCATTAGAATGCTACTTGCTTTTGCAAGTCATAAAGACTTTAAGCTATTCCAAATGGATGTAAAGAGTGCATTTCTAAATGGATATATTTCTGAAGAAGTCTATGTAGAGCAACCTCCTTGCTTTGAAAACCATAATCTACCTAATCATCTGTTTAAACTGACAAAAGCTTTATATGGATTAAAACAGGCTCCTAGAGCTTGGTATGAAAGATTAAGCAACTTTTTGATTGATACTGAGTTTATAAGAGGAAAACTTGATACAACTTTGTTTGTAAAGACAGAATCTCAAGATATGCTATTAGTTTAAATATATGTTTATGATATTGTGTTTGGTTCCACCAATGAATGTTTATGTAATGAGTTTGCTAATATTATGCAAAAAGAATTTGAAATGAGCATGATGGGAGAATTGACATTCTTTCTTGGACTTCAAATTAAGCAAACTAAACAAGGAACCTTCATAAATCAAAGCAAATATACTAAAGAACTACTTAAGAAATTTGGTATGGAAAATACTAAAATAATGAATAAACCTATGAATCCATCAATCAAACTTGATAAAGATGAAAATGGTAAAAATGTTGATGAAAAGAAGTATAGAGGCATGATTGGAAGTCTGCTGTACCTCACTGTTAGTAGACCTGACATAATGTTTAATGTATGCTTATGTGCTAGATTTCAATCTTGTCCAAAAGAATATCACCTAATTGCTGTTAAAAGAATCTTTAGATACCTGTTAGGCTCAACTGATCTAGGAATTTGGTATCCAAAGAATACTTCCTTAGAATTAATAAGTTACTTAGATGCTGACTTTGCCGGATGTAAAATTGATAGAAAAAGTACTAGTGACATTTGTCATTTCTTAGGATGTTCCCTTGTCTCATGGTTTAGTAAAAAACAGAATTTTGTAGCTTTGTCCACAGTTGAGGCTGAATACATAGCTGTTGGAAGCTGTTGTGCTCAAAATCTCTATATAAAACAACTCTTAGAAGATTATAAATTGTCTTATTCAAATATTCCAAATAGATGTGACAATACTAGTGCCATTTGTATGACCAAGAATCCTATTCAACACTCCAGAACTAAACATATAGAAATCAGATATCATTTCATTAGGGATCATGTACAGAATGAGGATGTTGTGTTGGAGTTTGTAGATACAAACAACCAACTTGCTGATATTTTCACAAAACCCCTTCAACATGAAAGGTTTTGTACCTTGAGAAGAGAACTAGGATTAAGCAAGCTATCTGAAATTTTATGATCCCAAAATATTCAAAATCTCAGCTTAAAACTTAAATGAATTCATCTTAAAAATGAAAACTTAAGAATCTGCAAAATTCATTAAAAAATTGCTAAAAAATATTTTCTTTTGATAAAAAATGATTTATAGTAGTTTGCAATTATTAATTGATGTTTTGAATTGAAAATGTTATGATCATTATGTAGAAAGTTGGTTTTTGAAGAAAACTGCAAATTTTCAAATTTTTTCCTTCTATCCAGTTGATCACTCTAGTGATCTAATCGACTGGATGATGGATCCAGCCGATCAGACAAGGTCTCTAATTGATTGGATAGTGTTAAAATGAATGATATGTTGTCTTTCTTTAAAATTTACTTTTTTCATCTATCCAGCCGATCCCTTGATTGTCCTAATCGATTAGATGGACAATCCAGCCGATTGGACCATTCATGTAATCGACTGGATAATGAAAAACTTAAAAAAAAATTTCTTTAAAAACCCAAAATCCCCAAATTCCTATTCAGTTTTAACTTTTCATATTCACTATTATCTTCCATCTCATCCCTCCAAAACCAAATTTCTCCTCATTTCTCATCTCCAAACCCTAGAACCTCATCAAATACCTCTGTAATCTATTCCTTTTCACTTCTTATTCACGATGGTGAGGATGAAGAATGCAGAAGAAGGATCAAGCCCTAAAAGACAACGAAGATCAAAGAAAGCTCCTGTTGAGAATGAAGAAGCTTTGGCATCGTGTTTCAAAACCAGGAAGGCTCCCAAAAAGTACAGAGATATCATCCATTCAAGACCCATTGTCTATTGTAAGATCTTAGACTCCTCTCTCCTTTCTGAGTAGGGCTTAGGTCACATCTGCGAGCTCTTTAAAGCTCTATGATGGCTCCAACTCCTTCAATTCAAGAAACCAATGTTCCCTGAATTAGTTAAACTTTTTTACTCTCACCTTCACCTCCTTTATCTGTGGCAAGGACATTACCTTATCTATAGAAATTCTTACCTCTATTCTTTCTATCCCTGCTGGAAGCATAGAAATGTTTGCTTCCAAAGATTGGCCAAATTATCCTGGATTTGAGCCAATTGAAGCTCTCAATCTCATTTGTTCTAAAGAAATCACCCAAGTTTCTATACCCACTCTAAACAGTCTGACTTTGGATGCTAGACTAGTTCATCACATCATCTCCTATAACATTTTACCCAGAAAAGGTAGCAGAAATTACCTTTCCTACTTTGATGTGTTTCTCATTTGGTGTGTTCTCACTACCCAACCTTTTGATCTCTGCTATCTAATTTTCCACAATATGGTAGAGTGTGTTCCCAAAAAGAATGCTTGTCTTCCTTATGGACAGCTTTTTACCAAAATCTTTAAGCACTTTGAACTTTCTTTCGACTCTACCCTCAAAGTAATCCAACCTGCCCACTATGATATCTACAGCACAACTACACTAGTTAGAATGGGATATCAGTGGAATCAGGATCTCTAGAAATGGTGTCCAAAAATTTCTGGCACTCAGCCTTCATCCTCCTCTGCTCAGCCCTCTTCATCAGTTGAACCATCACCTCCTCTTGCTCCCTCTACTTCTGATCCTCCTATTGATCCACCAATTGATCAGCCCTTTCATTCTCTGTCTCCTGCTCCATCCCCTGCCATAACTACTTTCTCTCCTCCCTCTTCTCCACTCAGAGCCCCCACTCCTCATTTTGAGATTGGTGGTTCCTCTGCTCCACCTGAGCTCCTATTCAGACCATTTGTTACTGATGATTCTCTTAGCCTACTGTTGGGCAAATTGGATTCTCTGAATACTGGAATGATTGGCTTTCAAGCTGAAGTCAGAGAAAGGTTAGACAACCAAGAGGCTCAAGCCACTGGATTGTAGATAGAGATTAGAGACAGATTAACCTATTTAGAAGGATCCTCTATAGATTTCAGAAGTGAAATAAGGGAGAGAATGTCCTCCCTTGAAGCCTCCATTGCTGCTATGCATGAAGATTTGAAGGAGTGAGTTGATGCAGCCTGCTCAGTCCTAAGGACTGTAAATATGGATACTTCAGTCACTAAGAATAGAGTGGATACAGTGACATCCTTGCTCCATAGGCTGGAAGGAGATCAAATGGAGGAGTTTATAAAGTTGGATAAAGTGACAAAGGTGATTCAAGGTCTAGTGGACTCTTCAGCACTCCAATTGAAGACTCGTGGGCAGCTGCTCCTAGACATGGTTGAACATGATTCTCTGTCAGCCACCATTACCCTTAGAGCCATTGATGAGCTGAAAAAGATCAATAACTTCCTAGTTAGTTTGGCTTCTAGAGCGCCTTCCTCTCAACCCTCTACTTCAACCCCTTCCCTCTCAAAAGGCAAGAGGCCTATGAAGCAAACACCTTTCAGAAGGGGTCAGCCCAAGGATGATCCTATCATCTCCCTTCCCTCTTCTAATGAAGACTCAGCTCAGTCCTCATCTTTTGACTCTCCTGATGACCCCCAAACTCCCTCCTCTAGTGAAGAAGACCCCAAGGCTCCAGCTCCTGAAGAAGACATCTTTTCCAAGGTTGCTGATCTTATCAAGAAACAAAAGAAGGATGGGATGTAGCTCTTGTGTCTTCCTTTTTTTGTTTTGATGTTAACAAGGGGCAGAAGTCCTATGAAATGAAAAGTGTGAAATTTTTCTTGGAAATGAAATGTGAAATTTTTCTTGTTTTTTTTATGGATGTCTTTGACAACATATGAAATACATGAGATTTTTTAATACTTAATGTCATGGAACTTCTCTTCATGGAACTTCTCTTGATTCTTGAAATTACAATAAATTCTCTTATGGAACTTTTCTTGGTATTAAACAGAAATTTCTTTAGAATCCTTTTGTGGAACTTTTCTTGGTATTTAACTCAATAATATTTTTTTTATGCACTTGCCCAGGGGAGCTCTCCTCATATTTTTTATGAAAAGTATCTGTTGAGGGGGAGTTTAACCCATTACATTCCATTATGTATGTCATCATCAAAAAGGGAGAAATTGTTAGCCTTAAGGTTACAACCATATGTCCCTCAATTGATTTTAATGATGATATATATAATGAAATGAATCTTGAATACTAATATCTTCCATGAGCAATTTATTTTACAGCATTCTTGCATTTGAAAAAGAACTTCAAGTAATTTCAAGAATTTTCAATAAAAAGACCAAGTCAAGACATGATGAAAATTCCAAATCAAAGCTTCAAGAAGATGATCAACTATCAACAAAAAGGATTTTGGAAGATTGCTTAGAAGACACTGCCGCTGAAGACCATTGAAGTACAAAGCTCATCTCCATCAAGGTCTTAGTCTAGGTAGTAAGTATGGTCAGTCTAGGATTTCTTGTAAAAATCCTCAAGTGGTTGATTTGGTGAAAAAACTCAAAATACCTTAGATTGATCATAGGTCCCTTGAACAAATATTAAAATATGATTAAGGACCTTAAAACATGTTAATTATACTCATAAAGGTTAAGTACAAAACCTTGGAATCAAATCATTTCTTAAAGGTTTTGAAAATGGATTCTGCAAATAAAATTAACCTATCCAGTCGATCAGATAGGCCATCCAGCCGATTAGGCAGACCATCTAGTCGATTAGGCAAGCCCTGTGATCGACTGGATAGAACAAATTTTTTCAAAATTTGTTTGCTTGTGTTGATCATGTTGGTTCTCTTTACTAATCCATCTTAAATCATTTTAAAGACCATTATGAGTTGTTAATCATGCTTTACTAACAAAATAAAAGACTTTGGAATTCGTGCAAACCATTAAAGATAAAGTAAAAGCATTAAAAATCAGATACACCAAAAATCTAGAAATATTTGGTCTATCCAACCGATCAGGATGACCATCCAGTCGATTAGATGGTTCATCTAGCCGATCACTCCTTCCTCTAATCGACTGGATAGAACAAAACTCCTTAAAACTTGTTTTGATGATCCAGCCGATCAGGAAACTGATACAGGTAGCCTATTAAGAGGCTCCTCTAATCAACTGGATAGAACAAAACTCCTTAAACTTGTTTTGATGATTCAGCCGATCAGGAAACTGATCCAGGCAGCCAATTAAGAGGCTCCTCTAATCGACTGGATAGTTCAGAAAAATTATGAAAAACCATTCTTTTTGCCAACGACTATATTTATAAAGGGTATTTCGCATTTAATGATCATCAAACGGTAATAAATTTCAGATCACTATAAATATAAGTGATCTTTGAATGATCCAATAATGATAACACTCACTCCTACATGGTTACTTTGATAATCACTCTCTTGAGCTTAAAAACCCCAAATCTGCAAACGATACTCTGTTTTTTCTCCTTGAGCTAAAATCCAATCTTCCACTTGAGAGATTTCTTAGAGCTTGATATTTCATTCATATCTAACTCTTAAAGGAGTTTGTCTTTCGGATCTAAGATCCAACATCTGCTTTCATCATCCAAGAACCTGCGTGTTCTGTAAAGCTGTTGCTTTGTGTAAAACTAGAGAGAGCTATGCTCTGGGTACTGTACGGTTCACCTCAACTAGAAGAGAGGTTGTAAAAGGTTTGGGTTTCACCAAATTAAGAAGTTTGAGTAGTCGTGGACTGTAGTGGAATCCTCCAAGCTAGTGTTGTTTGATGCGGGGAGTAGGTTGGGTCTGCCAAACCTCGAAAACAACTCTGTGTTTGCACTCCTTTACTCTTTCTCCTTCTTCTTGTGCACTTAAATTACTTTATCTATCTTGTGCTTAGTTGCATTTCTTTGAGATTTTATTTTTCGCACTTAAAAAGGAATAATTATTTTATTTTTCCATTGACCCTCTATTCACCCCCCCTCTAGGGTCCATATCTGGGCAACAATATCTTCCCCGCTATGGCGTCTCATACCACATATAGCAAGGCCGATCTAACTCAGATTGTTAACCAAGGTGAGCTTGTTAAATCCTCTCCCACTATAGCCACATAGCGTCGTATGTTACCGTAGCAAGACAAGTTTAGCCAAGCAGGGTAAGGTCTACTAATTTAAGTAATTTCATCCAAGCATGCATAACAATTAATCATCATGAAGAATAATGCAATGCAAGATGAATACAAGAAAATAAAGTTAAAGCATGATTATCAATTTTTTGAGTATAAGTGAGTATAATATGAGAAGGGATCTAATATACAATGTTTCTAAGTTTAATGGGGAAACCTAAGCATGTGAGGTTTCTAAGTTCAACTTAAAAAGAACCAAACAAAATAATCTGACAAAAGTAGGTGCCAATACCGAGAATATCTTCTCGAGTTGCCGAATCCAACCCTCGGCGACAAGTGGATCAATGTTTCCACAAAAAGTTGGAGGCCTCATCCTCCGAAAAGCTTCTATCCCGGCTTGGGCTCGGTTAGGAGGAGCCGGTATAAGTGCCGCATTAGGCGGAGTGGCCGGTTGCCTTGCCGCCAACATAGCCAAAGTCTCGGCTATGGATGCGAATGCTTGGGCAAAGTCGGGTTGATCATCACCCGATGGAGTATCACCTCCATTACCCCTCGTGTTGTACCCGTGACCCCGGGTATTGCGTCTCATGATTTCTCCTGAGAACGACAATACAACATGAGTCTAACTTGGATACGCATTTGGTACAAATTTCGCAATTCACTCAATACATATTCATCAAGCATATTTAATAAGTATAACACAAATAATGTACACATGGTATATAACACAATAGCATAACTTACAATCCGTGTTCCTAGCGTAGGACTCTATGTTCGGTTGAAGTTCAACCCATTTTGACTAAGACTAACTTGTTAGTCTATACTTGGAATACAACTCTCTAAGGTGATTCTAATACCTTGTTCAATCATCCAAGTGACCCTAGGGACTCTAATGCCTAGAGCTCTGATACCACTCTGTAACGCCCCGAAATACCCCCTAGGAGTTTAGGGATATTTTAGGTGTCACACTACGTACCTATCAAACCATCCTGTAATGGACAAGATAAAATACAATACTAACAACGATAATCAGAGCGTAGAAGCTATCATATATGCGGAAGCGTAAAGAAATTTTCATTTCTTCTAATGATCCAAAATAGTATTCCAAGTTAACATAAATACAAGACATGTCTAAGTCTAAGGTGGACAGGCCCACCTATCAAAATATCAAAATACACAAGACCCTCTCATACTCTCCCCTCAACAGTAGTCGAGGTATGGCCACACATCGAGGTCTCGGTCCGCCTGAGACTGTAATGGAATAGCCGGCTCTCTCTCCTCTATATACTCTTCCTCGACCCAAGGCTCCGGGTCGAGAGCTCCCTCAGTACCTGCCGACATGAAAGTACGGCTGAGCATGGAATACTCAGTGAGTACAAGCTACTAGCAGACCATAACAATAATAAAAACACACAATAGTAATATCATACAAGCAGTAATAGAAACATCACAAAAGAAACAGTATAAGGCATGATACAATACAAGCATCCTGACGTGCATACATGAATGCGAAAACGCCGATAAAACTCATGCTTGAAAACCCCTGTCATGTCCCGGTATGCCTCGTAGAAATCATGTATGCGTGCATGCATGAATGCATGATCATCATCTTTGAAACCTCCATCTCGTAACTTGTGAGCCAGAGGCTAGCACCCGAATCTCCCTGGGCTGCCAACCTCCTTGATATGCAATGCACTTGTGAGCCAGAGGTTAGTACCCGAATGTCCCTGGGCTACCAACCTCCTTGTTATGAAATGCACTTGTGAGCCAGAGGCTAGCACCCGAATCTCCCTAGGCTGCCAACCTCCTTGATATGCAATGCACTTGTGAGCCAAAGGTTAGTACCCGAATGTCCCTGGGCTACCAACCTCCTTGTTATGAAATGCACTTGTGGGCCAGAGGTTAGTACCCAAATGTCCCTGGGCTACCAACCTCCTTGTTATGCAATATTTTCTTGTTGTTTATTATATGCACATGCTCTTGAAATCTCGGTTCATGCTATCATGCGTGCTCGTGTACGTGTCCATAGTGACAATCATGATAATGGGAATAACCAAGATATGACATTACAATTCAATTCATGATATGAACATAGGTAACATAAGTAGTTTGCATAACATTTGATCAATTTATCGTTTATAAGAACGCATGCATAAAACCCATTTCCATATTCTTCCTTTAGATCATTTATTCATGTTTTAGGCATTTTGTCAAACACAACACATGCAATGTTTCTTAATAATTCATCTTGTTCTTTTTAGCGCATATTTTCCATCCAAACATCAAGGTAAGTTCATTATTGGTAAAATACTCATCCACCATTTCCATCACACACATCACACAACATACATCTCGGCATCCAATCGCCACATCCAACCTTCCATCCACACATCCACACCTTTTCCATTATCTTGTTTATTTTAATGGGGGATAACACATTTCATAAGGAGGAAAACATAATATAAAGAATCACATTTTTATATAGAAAACCTAGATTTTTGCTAGGGTAAGTTATTAGGGTGTACTAACCTTAGAACAAGGCTTGATCCTTGGTAGAAACCTTGATTGAAGCTCCAACTTGAAAGAAGAACACCTTTGCTTGAAGGAGACTTGAGTTGGGGAAGAAACCCCTTTCAAAAACGTGCTTGGGTTGCTGCCCTAGCTTGGAGAACGCTCTCCACGAGTGCTTGAGCCATGATCTTGGAGAAAAACCTGACTTGAAGTGATCTAGGGTCTCAAAACCCCTTTGATTCTTCTCCAAAAGCAAAACCCTAGCTTAGGAAACCCTTTCTCCTCTCTTCTAATCCCCCAAATCCTCTAAGTGTTGAGAATGAGCCCTAAAGGCTCGGGTTAAACTCTTAAGGTAAGAGTGAACCGACCAAAAGACCATAATACCCTTACTGAAATTTCTGCAAAAACACGAGTGCCGAACACGTTGAGCTGTGAATAGTGCCAAACACGTTGTGCTGTGAATAGTGCCGAACACGTTGTGCTGTGAATAGTGCCGAACACGTTGTGCTGTGAATAGTGCCGGACACGTTGTGCTGTGAATAGTGCCGAACACGTTGTGCTGTGAATAGTGCCAAACACGTTGTGTTGTGAATAGTGCCGAACACGTTGTGCTGTGAATAGTGCCGAACACGTTGAGCTGTGAATAGTGCCGGACACGTTGTGCTGTGAATAGTGCCGGACACGTTGTGCTGTGAATAGTGCCGAACACGTTGTGCTGTGAATAGTGCCGAACACGTTGTCAGTTGTCTTATGTACAACGTACCCGTCGTGAGCTGTACAACGTACACGTTGTTTGCTGTACAACGTACCCGTTTTCTGTTGCACAACGGATGCACAACGTATATGTTATCAGAGCTAGAGCTACGTTATCAGAGTACGTTGTCTATGCGTTGTCTGTGCCTTATCAGAGCACGTTGTAAGAGCACGTGAGCTGTACAACGTACACGTTGTTTGCTGTACAACGTACCCGTTGTCTGTTGCACAATGGATGCACAACGTATACGTTATCAGAGCTAGAGCTACGTTATCAGAGTTACGTCCTTAGTGCCTTCCGAGCTACGTCCTTAGTGCATAACCGAACGATCGATTGCTTGTAGGTCCAGACTGTTTTGGCCATATCTTTTGACTCGTTCGTCGGATTTCGACGATTCAACTTGCGTTGGGTTCGTCTTTCGAAAACGCACATTTCTAACGTTTCAAAATTTCCGATTTCTCTCTTATTTATTAATTAGACTATGAGGAAGACCAAGTAGCTACGAAAACGGTATTCATTACGTATAGAAAAATCCGGGGTGCTACATAGACTCAGACTCAGGGTCTGCATCAAGCTGACCCTCCTCACTCAAGAACAGACAAGAAAGATCAGGAGAATAATGCGGTGGACTAGTCAATACATAGTCCAGATAGTGCATCCTCATGGTGCCGTGGAGCTTCAAAATCCAAAGGATGGCCATACTTTTCAAGTCAATGGGCAACGTCTCAAACCTAATCTCGAGTACTTTACTCCAGAGGTAGAAGAATTTTTTTTGGATGATCCTGTGTATTAGGACTAAGACATTACATTGGTCTGGCTGAAATCGTTAAACTTAGCGCTACGAGGAGGCAACCCTGTCTTCTTATACATATTTTGCAGGATGGTCACTGTCCATGTGTCAGTTTGCGTACCTTATCTAGTAAGAAGTTCCTACTCACATTGTTCATTTCATTCACTACATAACATTGGGGACAATGTTAGATTTAGGTTTGGGGGTGTGCACTTACCGTTTAAAACAAAATGGGAAAAAAAAATTTTGCTTGTATTTCTTAAAATCTTGGCTCATACTCACGGGCATTTGGTAAAACATCATAAATCAGTTAGAATTTCACACATCTAACTTGTCACCTATAGTCCAAGTCAAAGATAGTAGGTGTTGACCCTTCTAATTACCTAGAATGTTAGGAAAAACCGGATCTGATGAACTATGACTTCTTTGTTCATTTGGTTGGCTGGGAAAGAAGAAAAACAGAACTGGGTTATATATATGTTTTGGAAATCAACCAATGAATTAGACTGGGCACACCGGAAAGGGCTACATATTCTCAGATTCGTGTTTAAAAAAAAAAGATAAAAGAAAGGGTGTTGAAAAGAAAAGACAAAATCCAAGATGTCAAGTGTAGAATTTCAGCAAAGAAAGCAAATGGGTTGTGCTGACGTGTCCTCAGATATGCTCCCCAGTGGCTCATGTGTTGTTACACTCTTGCGCTAACCTAGCTTTTGGAAATAGTGTGAAAGCCGCCGATGTAAAAATACGAGTAAGCTGGAATATCACAAATAAAGGCCCTTAGAGGTATTAAGGTGAACATCCAAAATTCTCGTTAACTCAGACAGGATGCTTAGTTTGGAGTTAGGTTTTAGGTCAATCTCATCATTCATGGCAGTTAGGAGTTAAACCCTACTTTTGAAGACCGAACCTCGAAGTCACAAATCAGATATTCACATGCACTCAGGGTTAAATCTTATTCTAGAATTCTTCTAAGAGAGAGTTAGTATATGAGACTCATTTCTAAATTTGTAAGGAACCAATAACTGATAAATTTCAAATAGCCAATGTCTAGAAAAAAAATTGTTGAAGTAAGATCTTGTTAAATATATAGCAAACTTTTGAATTTTGTAGGTAAATTCTCTACAAACCCTCACGAGACAACACTCGTCCACTAGGGGTAACCTAGGGGTTCAATGGCTTGTTGCACATGCCAAGTTCAACCGTGATACCTAAGAAAGTGAGTTAGTTTTGCTTGAGGACTAGCAAAACGTAAGTTTGGGGGTATTTGATGTGCATAGAATAATGTTAATTACTACCTCTTTATTTGCATATGTTAGTTATTTATCTTGTCTTAATTTTTCTAATGATAGTTTTTCTCTTATTATGTAGGAGTATAGGAGAATTGCATAGGAATGAGGCTAAATCAAGGGATTCAAGAAGATAAAGCCCAAGTCCAAGACCCAAGTCAAAGCACAAATTAAAGAAATTTAAAGCTAAAAGCCCATTAGAGAGAAAAGTCATATAGGCCACACTCATCAAATTGGATTAAATCAAGGAGAATATAGGGTTGCTAATATTTGACAATCAAATCTACAAGAAAAACAAGTAAAATTCGTGGGTGGTAATATTGAGCAACAAATCCCCCAAAAAATGAAGATTTTTGGATTCCCGCCTAAACTAACCATGACTCACTAATTTGTTCATAACTATTGATTAAGAGATCGGATTAAGGCAAGATTTAAAGCATTGGAAAGAAGAATCAAAGGGGAACAATATTGTATTTCACAAGAATCTACTAATTTCGACGTTAAAGGGGTCAAAATATTCGGTCAGGTAGAGGCTTATGCATAGAACACAGGGAAATCAAGGTTAAAGACAGTTTTTCTCTTCCACTTTTTGGGGCTCTCTCTATTTTTCTCTCCTTCTCTCTAGCCTAAATCTTATTCTCTTTTTTCTCTACCATTTTCTTTCTTTTCTTTGATTTTCTATTTTGTAAGAGTGGAAGAGGGATTGGTGTAAAAGTCGATCAAACATCAATGAAGAGCATGATTTATTTCATCGGTTTTATCTTGAATGCTACAATGTTCGGCTAACTCATGATAAGAGGAAAAGGAGGAAACCAAGAATCCGGTAAGATTAATCTTTATTTTAGTTTTTAAATAATCTAAAATTATATTGTTACAAAAATATTAAATCTGAATTTTAATTAAAGTTTTCATAAGATCTATCTTCCGATTCAAAACATTTACTTGCTTATTGGATCGTGTTTTATTGGAGAATTTAGAAATTAATTTTAGGATTAATCTTATTATATTTTTGGTGAAATCCGGATCTCCTATCCTCTTCAACTTTTACAAAAAGTTTCTTTTCTTCTTTTATTTATTCCATTAGTTTTATTTTATTTTTAATTATAATCTTAGCATAACAAATTTTAAATTGGTTTTCATTTAACCCATCAAAAAAATCTAAATTACTCATAGTACCTATTTAACAAGTCTCTGTGGATCTACCCCGTTTTGCCACCATCTTACAATAGAAAGTGTGTGTTCGGGTTAATTACATTTGAGCACACCACTAGACAACCCGCATAGCAAGTGTTAGTTCAATGACTCACAAACCAGAAGGCTTTAGGGCACTAGGTGTCAATACACCCCTAAAGGCCTCGAGTTAAATAGGCTCCAGACTTAAACTAGTCACACACAGGCTTTCATCCATTCTAAAACTTTCACTATTTGACGCGAACACCCATTGCTTACTGAGGCAAGAGACCCGGTTACTTGGTATAAAGCTTGGTCAGGTTGCCTTTTTACTTTTATATATATATAAGTTATGCCAAGGTTGATCAATTTTTAGGTCATCTGATTCCGCATGAAATAACAAGAATATAGATTAACATGACTAAGTTTCGAGCCCTACAAAACAAATGTTAGAGTGCTCGTGAATTGTTCAAAATGTACTAATGACTCATTTATTACTCAAGCATAAATGGTTCGAACAATAATTATATTTGCTGATTGCGTGATCATGTGCTTTCGAATTTAAACTCATTAATAAAAATTGAATTATGATCTACATGTCACAATATTCTATAGTTATCAACTATTCAGCACTTGCAAAAAGTATCCTAATAGACCTATTATTCTTGCATTTTTACAAAGTCGCAATTGTAATTCAATTTATTACACCCCCAAACTTAAACAATATGTTGTTCTCAATGTAAAATATAATGCAAGAGAACAAGAACAATATTACCTCATTTAGTGAATGCCGAAAATAGAACATCAATCAATGAAAAGGGGGGGATTAAGAAAATAACACATAAGTATAACCCCCAAACTTCGTTGAAACTGAACCTTCAAAGATGTTAGTAGTCATATTGCCAACAAAAGAATGGATAATACTAGAAAATTCTATAAATAAAGCATGAGCAAATTTATCCAATCAAAATCAAGTTGATAAAGCAAATGACAACAAAGAATAGTTCTAAAAAGAAAAAGGTGTTTCACAAATTTATTTATTTTTAATCTAAGATGACCGCTCGGGTGCCCCTAATGGCCGTTCGAGTGGTTTAGGATAGTGAGTTCTCATAGAGAACTGGCAATTACTATTATTTCTTTTAAAAAAGAAATTCAAAACATTGCTCATTCCAGAGATTCATGGATTCACACCATTCCAAGCAATTCATTTGGAGGTTCGACAATGCCTCCACAGTTAGTTCACGAGGAACATCATCCTCCTATCGGGATTTTATAGACGCAGACTCACAATCCAGGCGACATTTTCCCTCCCGCCTACCCTAAACAGATTCTAAGAGGTCCCAAACTACATTAAGCTGGGTGAGTGACAATGCAAATTAGACAGGTGAGCACAGTGAAGTCTTACGCATCCACAAACGTATAGTGACCACGATGGAGGGGGTGTGTTTTACTTCACCCCAAACACGAGACTCAAAGAAAAAAATAATTTAAAATCCTAAGAAAAAGAGGTTGGATTTCCTCCCAATAAGCGCTAAATTTTTCGTCTTCAGCCAGACGTGATGTAATCTCCCTAATCCTAATAGACGAGGTCCACCAACTCGATGGACTTGATTAGATCCCCACTCATAATACCCTAAATATAGGGCTTTAATCGTTGGGCATTAACCTTGAGTAGATGTCTGTCCCTAGGATCTTTAATTTCAGCCTCCATTGCATTTCTCGCAAAGGTATTGCATTCTCTTTGAGATGTATATCAATGGAGTGATTGATTCCCTTCAAATCCACTAATGTCTCTCCTATAGTTTCCTCATACTTTTTCAGCACATTTATCGATTTAATCTCCTGTTCAATAGCTATATTAGAGATAATTATGATTGGAAGAGTGCCCTCAAGGCCTAGGAGGGCATTCTTGAGTGTCACAGGGAGTGCCTTCAAGTCAAGTTTTGGAGGGGTGTCAAGGGGGGGAATGACTGATATGTTAGAGGTGGCCGACAAGGGTTCCTCTCTAGCATTCCACGGTGGAAAATCCTAAAGAGGCATAGAATCAAGCAATGAATTTACCTCTTCTATAGACTTCTCAGTGTCAAAGTCTTCAAAACCAAAATGAGTTAAGCATGCCTCTAATGGATTTTTAGTCAGTATATCAGGAAGGGCATTCTCAACCGGTTCTTCTATCAAGTCTACCAAGAAACATTCCTCTTCTTCAGGTGGTTGATTGGAAGCATTAAAAATGTTTAGCCAGACATTCATGTTTCCGAAAGACACATCCGTCACCCCAGTTCTGCAGTTGATACAGGCATTGGCAGTAGCCAAAAATGGGTGACTTAGAATGACAGGAATTTGTCTTTTTGGATTATGAACCAGTTCATATCAAGGACAAGGAAGTCAATAGGGAAATAGAATTTGTTGACCTTGATTAGGACATCTTCAATCACCCCACGAGGCATTTTAACAGATCATCTGGTAATTGTAAAATGACCGATGTGGGGCGAAGCTCTCCTAAACCGAGCTACTCATATACTGAGAATGGGAGAAAATTGACACTCGCTCCTAAATCAAGGAGTGCCCAGTCAATGGAGTGATCTCCAATGACACAAGAAATTGTAGGGGCGCCTGGATCTTTAAATTTAAGAGGGGTGGAATATTGGAAAATGGAGCTCACCTGCTCAGTAAGAATGACTTTCTTAAACACTTGTGTCCTAGATTTGTGCTTCTAAGTGCACAAGTCCTTTAAAAATTTAGCAGAAGCCAGAACTTGTTTTGATTGCAACAAGTAAAGGAAGATTTACCTTGACCTGTTTGAAAACCTCCATCATTTCATATATTTTTGCTCACTTTTTACTAAAGGGATATGGTGCATCTAAGCAGTTAGGAAATGAGGGTTTAGACATGTAGGGTGCCTCGGGAGTAGGAACAGATGGAGATGTGGAAGAACCTTGGTCCTTCTTAGGAATGTTCTCTCCCTCGCCCTTGGATTTTGATGGGCCTACAATGGGCTCTTCTTTCTCGTCTTGGTTCTCCCTAACCTTGTTATCAATTACCTTCCCATTCCTTAGGGTAGCAATGGCTTGAACATGCTCACAAGTGTATCCATTGTGTTGAGCTTCTTCAACCATTTTACACCCCTAGGATTACTCATTGGTTGGCTTAGGAGTCTCCCTTCTTCTCTCATGTTTACAGTATTAGCTAGTGTTATATTTGGGACTCAAGATTCTGGATAGACTGAGTATGAGAGTGCAACAATTGGGTATTTACATACAACAATTGGGTATGGGTCTCCAAAACTTGGAGAGCAATTAACACTTTCTCCTTGAAAGATGGATTCTGTTGAGGAGGAGGAGTAGTGGAGTGTTGGAATTGTTGTTGTTCTGGAGGATGGTAGTTGATCTTTGAGGTTGGGGGAAGGAGTTGCTTGGGGCTTGGGGTTGCCATGAGAAATTGGGGTGATTTCTCCAGCCCGGATTGTATGTATTCGAATATGGATCATTACCCGTTTTAGAATATGTGGCATTCATATGCTCCTGAACAAACTCATGGAATTGGGCTGCTGAAGGGCAGTCATGAACAAGATGAGCAGGACTCGAGCACAAAGCACACACCTCATTAGATGATGAAGGCTGGAGTGGTGGTGGTGTGCGAATCTATCCTGCATATATAAGTTGATCTAGCTTTCAAGACAACGCATCTACTTTATTAGAGATATCTACATGGTTATTGACCTCGTAAATGCCTCCCTTTTGAGAGGTGGTAGATGTTTGTCTCTCGGAACGACTACTCAGGTTCTTAAAGAGTTCCCAAGCTTCATTCTCACTCTTGAGCATGAATGTTCATCCACATGAGGAATCGATCATTTGACGGTTGTGATCAGTCAAACCGTCATAGAAATATTGGATGAATTTCCATTTCGGGACTTGATGATGCAAACATTTACGAATGAGGTCTTTCAACATTTCCTAGGTCTCAAAGAATTGTTCACCATCTAGTTGAGAAAAACTTATGATGGTTAGCCTAATCTGATTAGTCTTTCATATTGGAAAGTACTTTTTCAGAAACTCTTGTTGCATCTAGACCCAAGTTGTAATAGCGTTGGCCTCTAAAGAATTTAACCAACCTTTGGCTTTGTCTTTGAGAAAAAAAAGAAAGAGACGCAACCTAAAAGCATCATCCGTAAAGTTCTGCAACTTAAAGGTAGTGCAGATCTCTAGGAACTCATCTAAATAGTTTTATAGGTCCTCATTATTAAATCCATAATAAGATGGAAGCATTTGGATAATGCTGGACTTAATTTCGTATTGAGCAGCCGTTATGTCTGGCAAACGGATGCATGAAGGAGAAGTGTATGTGGTCGGAGTAAAATACTCCTTAAGAGTTTTAGGCAAGACTTGGTCTACTTCTCCCTCCATTATAAAATAATGGAAATGATCAGGATTCAAAAAAGTTCAAAAAGATTCTCTAATGAATCTCAGAGTTTTCTCTAACTCTAAATCATTAGGAATCAACTCAGGATCACAAGATCGACGATCGTGTATACACCCTAAAAAGAAAACTTCTAAGTTTGATAGACACTAATTCTCTAGGAAAACTTCTAAGTTTGATAGACACTAATTATTTACTATAAGAAAATTCTACTTTTAATAAGTAAGAACTTACCGTGTTTGATTGTTGTAAGGTTGTATAGCCAAATATTTGTTATTTCTAAAGCACTTCAAGTAGTCTCCAGCCACAGCAACCTCACTTCTTTTATTGAATTAGTACCTGCAAAACAAAGATTATTCAAAGGTAAATTGATTTACACTTTGGTTATTAAAATAAAATAAAATAATTTTTTTTAATCTTCAAAGTTAAGCAATGTAACCGTTCCAACAGTCCCCGATAACAGCGCCAAAAATTGATCGATTAAGATCATGACCTCGTAACAACACTAATTCCGAAGATTAGTGACAAGTATTGAGGGTGTCGAACCACGAAGATTACGCTGGTTATATTGCTTAATAGTAAAGATGGATTTTGATTTAATGGTGAACAAAGGTTTTTGGTTTGTATTTAAAAATCTTAAAATTATTCTAAATACCGAAAACAAATAAAAGTACTGTGAAATTCAAGAGAGAGATCAAGGGCATTGAATCTACCACTAGTCTCCTAACCATGGTATATTGTATTTAATTAGGGTATAATTATTTCCATTTGATTACGATTAATTGCGACTACAAGTCTCAATTCAAATCATCAAGAAGGTCAAGTACTTAAATCTTAGGCATGACCTATCTTTAGTTGATATGAATCATCCACACTAAATTAATTAACCTAAGATTATAGCACGATTCGTCTTTTCTATGCATAGATCATCCTAATACTTAACTACTTGTACGATATATCTCATTGCATAAACATTCATATATAAAATCATTTAATTGAATCTCAATCAAAAAGAAGAATTCCTAAGGCAAGGAAAAAATTTATTAAGATTGAATATAAACATTAAAATCGATTGTCAAAGCAATCCTCAAGTCATGCAATCTAAAACAAAAAAACTAAAACATAGTTACTTGGCTAGGGTTTCATCGAAACCCTAGATGAGAGATTTAGTTGATCATGGGAAAAGGAGTAGCCGCTATGGATGGTGAAGATTCCATGCTCCAAGACCTTCCAAAACTCTTCTCCAATCTCTTTCTTTAATAAACATCATCCCCAGAACTCATGAACCTGTTACCTTTTATAGGGTAGCAAGTAGGGTTTCAAAAGGAAAAATTTCGGATAATTAAAACTATGGTCTTCCGCTCGGGCGGTGGATACTTGCACTCGGGCGATTTGTGGCAGTGTACTTTGGTTTTGTTTCTTTTCCTGTTTTCTTCAGTTTTTTCATCGTCTGGGCTCTTCTAAGTTCCTGAAAGCTCTCATCATTTGAGAATTATGGTCTTTTCTCCCCTTGGTCCTGAAAACAATGAAACGATAAATTGTAATTAAAAACTATAAGAATTAAGTCCTAAAGAGCTAACAAATGTTCTTTCGGGTGCCTAAATGTGCAACATTAGGCACTAATCAGCAAGTTAGGTAACCAATACCAAATATTGCAATATGGCGTAAGAAAGTCTCGCATGTTCATATAATTATCAACATCACCCAAATAATAGTTCCCTAAAATTAACAACAAAGAATTTAAGATACAATAATGCCCTCTTGAACTATGAACTAGTAAATATTATTTACTTGGAGAGGTGTGTAGGAACTTCAAGCGTTGATCATAGAGGGTATGCATTAATATCTGATGATCATGCATCGTGCCTTCCCACCCAGTGACTACGAATGTGAATAACATATCTGTAAAGTCTAATTTTTTTCTTGGCTATATTCCTATGTCAAACACTGTCAAGTTGTGTCTTGGGTTCTTCTCCATCTGGTTGCTCAAGAAGTGTGAAGATTGGAGCATCAAAGATTTAAATCAGAATATTCCGCTTGAAGCTTTGCTCACGTACTTAGTGAAACGACACATATAAGCAATAGAATTGCGACCCTGTGACATCAACGGTCAACAAAGTGGAACTACGAGCATGGGCTTGAGCCTTAAGCATCGATTATGAACCAAGTTAAGCTTGGTTTTCTCCTCTTAGGGATTTTTGTAAAACAATGGGTGTAGTGTGATATACCTTAACAAATCTCAAATAGACACAAGACTTTCCTTGAGAGATACGATTCTTTCCTTTACCAAGAAAGGAATGTGTATTTTCTTTAACAATGACTTGCCATTTTCCTCATCAACATATGGGCTATTAAAACACCAAGAAAAAGTCATTATACTCCATAACTCCATTCCTTGATTCTTGCTAAAGGCATCTAGATCAACGGTCTAGATTAAACCACTTTAATTCTTAGTTCCCTTTGATCAAGGTACCGACTCTAACAACTTTTTGGTTCTTAATAACTTGATCAAAGTGGTTCTTAGGCCATTTGACTAAATCCAAGACATCTAACAGTCGTCCTTTGCTAAGATACCCACTCTAGCTTAGAGATGATCCGATGCAAATCATCCAACAATACTAACATGAAATTATGAAAAAATGTATGCATTAAGTTGAATATAAATAGATACCATATAGTACATTTGTTGTAACGCCCCAAAACACCACCTAGGAGTTTGGCGATATTTGGGCTTGTTACCTACCACGACAACCATTTTGCAAAAGTATACAAGGCATGTCAAATAGTGACCCCGGAAATTTCTTTAAAATAAATGTACTTTCAAGTGTTAACATAAACGAACGACTGAATAAAAATACAATAATCACAAAGGGTACAAATACTTGTGTTACCAACTCAAGCCCACATGAAAATCCCCCCAAGATTAAATCCCAAAATACATGTCTCTCTCACTTAACCCAACCCTAGAACCACATATCAAGACCCCTAACGTCCTCAAGAACATCCCGAACAACTCCTACTCTCCATGAATTTCCTTGATCCAAGGACCCGGAGCATATGTATCGAACTGTGTCCCTACCGACATCAATATGTACAGCTGAGTATGGAATACTCAGCGAGTACAAGCTACTAGCTAACAATAGTAATAACAATAATAAATAAAAACAATAATATGTCATGCATGGTACAATTCATTATAACATATACATAATCAAAGTGCGGAAGCTAATCTAATTAACACTTGTACAATCTTGAACATCATACTTTCCATTCATGCTTTAACCAATTCATGTTTTCCATTACTTTGTGAGTCTTGTGAGTTCCTTACATGTCTTATGAGATTATTTATTTTACTTGTCTTATTTAGCTAGTACCCGAACTATCAAATGGATGGACATACTAGGATCTTGCCTTGCTTGCTTTGCTTGACTAATGCCCGGACTATAATGGAACGTAACACATTAGTCTCATGTCTGGACTTGACTAGTGCCCGGACTATGGTGGAACGGAACACACTAGTTATTCTTGCTTGACTAATGCCCGGATTATAATGGAGTGGAACACGTTAGCCTCCTTGTCTTGTCTTGACTTGACTAGTGCCCGGACTATGGTGGAACGGAACACACTAGTAATTCTTGCTCTTGCTTTACTATTGCTCGAACTATAATGGGACGGAACACATTAGTAAATTAACTTGTTTGTTGTTCTTGTGAGCCAGGTATGACATATCCGGGGGATATGCCCTACTCTTGACCGGCCCGATATCCGGCTTTATCATTCATGTCGTAAATCATCTATCTTGCTCTTGTTGATTCTTGTATGTATACTTATACTTAGAAAAGCTCGGTTCATACATGGATGCATACGTGTGTGTAGCATTCGTGGTAATCATGATGACATGTATAACACAAGCAAAAGGTGTAGCATTTCAATTCTCAATAGGATCATGAGGGAAATTAGATGACACATAGAGCATTTGATCGATTTAACATTTTAGAGAAAACTACATGAGTCCTACTTTCATATTCTTTGTTAAATTCATTTAATTCCCATTTAGACATTTTATCAAACACTTGGTATACAACTTATTCCTAACCATTTAATTGAGTTCTTAGTTCATGCATTTCATCAACAATACACGTGTGTTCGTTATGTGTACAATGCCCATCCACCATTCTCCACCACACATCATACATCACATTCATACGGCATCCAATCGCCACAACTACCATCCATTCATACATCCCCACACATTCCATCCTTAGTTTATCTTATGCTAATTTTAGGGATCATGGTTTTAGAGTAAGAAATTGGGTACACATGTTCAATCATTCATATTTCAAAGAAATCTAGGTTATTACTAAAGTAAACTAGTAAGGGTGTACTAACCTTGAGGATCACTCCTTGGTTTGGAAGAAAACCCATTTGATTTGGGAATCCCACTTGATTGGGGAAGGTCCCACTTGAAGAAGATGCTCCAAGCTTGAAAGGGAAGATCCAACCTTGATCTTGTACCTCCAACCTCTTCAATCCACAAGTCCCACCTTGGCTTTTCAAAATTCTCCTCTCTCTCTTCTCTCTCGATTTCTCTTACTCTCTCTAGGTTTTCGGTAAGCCAAAAACCCCAAGAGTAACCCCCTATATATAGGCAAAGGGGGTAGGAACCCTAAAAATCTCGTATACAAAAATCTGGGTTCACAACCTACAATCGATCGTCACATGTCTACGATCGATTGTAATTTGCTACAGTCGCTCGTAGTTTCCTACGATCAATCGTAAACGTTACAGAGAGTTTGGACAGTTTTGGAATTCTACGATCGATCGTAGCTCACCTACGATCATTTGTAACTTAGACAGTAATTTTTCAGATTTTTCCCACTTTGGTATTTCGGCCATAACTTTTGACTCGTTCGTCGGATTTTGACGATTCAACTTGCGTTGGACTCGTCGTTCGAAGAAGAACAATTCTTATATTTTAGAATCTTTCAATTCTTCTTTATTCATATACCAAATTGCACCTTAAGTTGATTGGTCTGAAATCGGGTTTCAGCAGCCCAGGTTTTCAACATATCCGACCTAGGAAATCTCACCTTTTTAACACTTAGAGCACTTTTCCCTTCTATTTTGACTCCTATCAACATTCCTTAATACTCAATTAAGACTACCCAAACCTTCCAATTTCTCATTTCACGAAAAATGAAAGATTACAAAGGCTTAAAGCCTTAGCACAAGTTTCTATATATGGACAAAAGTTCTAGGGCGCTACATTTGTAAAAACATGAACATGCATGTGATGATGTGCATGAATATGTGATGCATGTGAGAATTCAGATTATTGAGGTTTGATTTATCAATCAATAATCATAGCCGTTCGATCGAGGGATTGTAGCTACCCGATTTTAATATCCAACATCTCCCACTTGGCTATAAGCCCGAGATGTTTCTATATCAAACCCATAAAGGCTACATGTCTTCTAAATTCTTCAGTACCAATGGATTTAGTCAAAGGATTTACAACCATTTCCTTAGTGGAGATGTATCCAACTATGACCTGATTTTTTTAGATTACATCATTTATATATTGATATAGCAATTCTATATATTTACCTCTTAGATTGATTTCCCAATTTTTAATGCTTTTTATCACGGCCTCATTATCATAATATAAGTTAATAGGTCTATCAATTATTACATCAATTCTTAAGTCATCTAAGAATCTCTTTATCTATACATCTTTTGTTACTGCAGTAATACAAGTGAAGTAATAATGGTCGGCCTTACCATAATATTAACTACTAAGGCTCCAGATACGCCTACACTAAAACTCGCATCGCGGTTAGACATATCCTCTAGCAGTTTCCATTCCTGGACCCTAAGATGAGTCAAAGAATCCATTTGGTCTCCTACTCAATGCACCTTCCACCACATTGGATTTTACCGGGTAGAGCAGTCATGGTCTAAGGAATTGAACCCAACAATGTTGCCTCAAATTCAACTCCCTTTGTGAAAATAGACACTTCAAACTCTTGTGGTCAGTGAATATTTCAAACTGTTCACAATACAAATAATGTCTCCAGATTTTAAGAGCATAAACCACTACTGCCAACTCTAAATCTGAGTAGGATAGTTCTTCTCGTGATCCTTCAATTGCAGAGATGATTGCTAATTGGTTTTTAATAAATACCACTCAGATTGTTATACTTATTTCTAATGGTGCTATCATTGACCACATAGCCACTAGTTGGATGCAATCGTCATATTCACCTCACATGGAACCCCTATTTCAGGTTGGATTTTGCTAGCCACACACTTTCTCTTCTACATTCTTTTTTTTTTTTTGGGTAAAAGGGAAAAAGAAATTGGAATCCGGTTTGGGTGTGCAAGTTGGCACAAAGATATTGTGTGCGCAACAAAAATCAGGGTATGTTGGTAAAATCACAAGTTGTGAAAGACGAACTTGTCTCATTGCATAAGAGGAGTACTACTGCCAGCCACGTAGCATATTTCAATTTTATCCCAAATTCTCATGTGGAAAGAACATGAGTAGTTGCTACCTCTTTAACAGGATTAAAAAAAAACAATTTTTTAAAAAAGAGAAGAGATAGGTTCAATCAATTAACGAGATAATAAGAAAAAATAGCCACAAATGTTGTTATGCCAAGTTTGTGCTTGGCTAGCTAGGTTTTCTACATTACATAAGAGTATTTTTTTTTCAAATATAGTCACAATTTGTGTGTATGGCACTCCATCATGGGGGCACACAAGATATGTATCCAACGACTTGCGCACACAAAATGGACTCAAGATTTTGTGGTGTGGGAAGTAAAAATCAATATCATTTTTGCCCTGAAAATGAGAGAGCAATATAGAAGAGTAGGTTCGACTTCCTACTCCCCCTTTGGGGCCTGCCCCACACAGGTTTTCCCGGACTTATTAGGTTGCAGGCTCCTGTTGCAGCCTCGGTGATTAGTCCAAACCGAAGGGATGGGACACCCCGTGTTACCAACAAAAAAAAAAGAGTTTGTTCTAAACTTTTTGTCGGCTTAATTACAGACCTACCCAACCAAATATTTGCCTAACTTTGGCGCCAATTGGCGTATGGACCATTTATGGCTAATGCATTCAGACTTGCATCGAGGAAAGTCCCATTACCATTTAACATAGACGAGAAGTCAATGAAAAGGATATAAAACAAAGTTCAGCATTTAAAGTTCATATAAGAGTAAATTCACAAGAACAGCAGGGACACTTTTGGTAATACATTGTTAGGCACTTACTGCTCTGTAAAAACAGATGAATGCATTAATTACTTTCTATCCACGGCCTTCTCACGCCTATTAATCTCTTCACAGTCACTCCCTCTATCTCTCACATCTTCAACTCGACAGTTCTTCAACTCTTTCTCTCTCTCTATCTCTAATGGCTAAGCTTAGCTTCTTTTTTATGTCTGTACTGTTTTTTTTAATGGTGTTAGGTAGAGTTTCCAGTCAGGATGATGATGATGCCTTTGCACCAGATGATGGAAGGAAAAGAGAGCTAGTACCAGCTCTATTTATCTTTGGAGACTCTCTCATTGATAATGGAAATAACAACAATCTTCCTTCTTTTGCCAAGGCCAACTACTACCCCTACGGCATCGATTTCGAAGGTGGCCCTACCGGCCGCTTCTCTAATGGTTACACCATGGTTGATGAAATTGGTAATAATCCCCTCTCTCTCTCTCTCTCTCTCTCTCTCTATATATATATATATATATATATATATATATATATCTCTTCAAGCCCGGAGCCAGGATTCTCATGTAGCTAGGGGGCTAATAATGGGGGTTCGGGGCGTAGCCGATAGATCTTTTTTTTTAGGGCCAAGTTCATGGTTTATCGCGTGTGTCTGTTCTCAGAAGTTTAGGACGGGGGCTAGAGCTTCCGTCCCCCCGGCTCACCCCTATCCGAGGCCACGCCCTTATTAGTACTATAAGATTTTTTTCAAAATTTCAGAGGGGGGCATGTGGCTCCGCCCTGTCTTGGAAGTATCAAGTGGGATGATTTTTGTGTTTGGTGGTGTTGCAGCTGAACTGTTAGGGCTTCCTTTGACGCCGGCATATTCTGAAGCTTCAGGAGAACAAGTGCTTCATGGAGTCAACTACGCCTCGGCCGCTGCCGGAATCCTCGACGTCACCGGGAGAAACTTTGTAAGTACATTTCATATTAACTTCCACTTCATTGCACTTGCATGGTTACGTACGTGATTGACTATATCTATGTAACCCTAATAATCTCGCTTGGTTTCTATTGTCTGAGTATTATGAACCATTGATTGAAGGTTGTCATATCCTTGGAAGTTTGACTTTAAGCTAGGTTACATAGATTGTAGTAGACTTCAACATAATCATCTATTATTAATTTTGTCTATGTGAATGTACAAGAGAACTCCTCAATGTTACTTTACCCTCTTTATTAGGTAAGCTTCTTGGAATATGGTTGAGGATTTTACTAACCCCACTCTCCACTATTGCTTTCCCCAATACGAGTAAAAGACAAAAGATTTCTGTTGGCAAAAATTTTTTTATATTTTGATCTATGACTTTGTTACTGGACCGTAAAAGGATCAAGACCACCAAGACTGTGCATGGATGTACTTGATTTCAGGTGAGGCCACGTTCTCATGATAGACCCCACCTGAAATCCCGTGCATCCATGCACGGTTTCAGTGGCCTCGGCCCTTATGCGGTCTCCGAATCATTTCCCTTTGCTCTAATAGAGTAGAGTGCAGTAAGGAAAGAATGGAGCTAGCCGTGGCCTGTTGGTCAAGGGTCTTGAACCCAAAGACCTTATTAAAGAACAATAATTAATGCATTGGAATTTAATGAATAATGACCTTGGGACCACTTGATAATGACTAAGAAAGTACAACATTTATTACGGTCCATTGAGGTGATAGGCAGGATGATTGTCAGTAAAAACTACAATTTTATTTTAAAAATAGTTACGTACGCATTGAATTGTATTTGCAAACAAGGCTGACGTTATTGGTCCAGCTCCCCCCTTCTTTAATGCTCATTATATGAGGTCTAGCTCCCCTCTTAAATGTTCATTATAGTTAATGAACATTTAAGAGGGGGAGTTAGACGCATGAGATCCAGCTTTAAGTTTACACATACAATTCATGGATATGCCTATTAGTACTCATTTATTTTTGGATAAGTACTAATCTTTAACTAAGGTTAGGGGTTAGTATTAATGATGGGCGTCAACCGCCAAACCAAGACTCGAACAGTCACACCTTCCCAAAAAGAAAATACACAACCGGGACAAGCCCATGGTGTCGGTGAGAACTACATTGCACAATTGCACATACTTTGGGCGGAATGACCCGCAAGACTTTGTGGGTACGGTTAGTTTTAACCCGTTATTATAGAAATGGGTTTGGATTCACTCCAGACCCAATGGCCATAATACCTAATTATTATGTTAGTAATTGTGTCAGTTAATATAGGGCAGTGATTAACACACCACGCATTAGGCATTAGGCTATGTAGTCTTATGCCATGGCCACATATCCCTTTTTACACTCTTTTAACTATGGTTAAACTTAAGAAAATTAAAGTAAATATTTCTGTTTTTTTGTTTTTAAAAAATCAAGGTTAGAATGCTTAACCCTAAGAGAGTGAATGAATCTTAACTACAACTGTTGTGTGTGTGGTAAAAATGGGGGCATGAACCAATGAGGACTACACATTAGACTATATAAACTAATGAGGCAGTAAGTTAACTATTTCCGAATAATATATATCCTTTCTCAAGAACAGGTGACAACACGTGGAGGAAATGGTGCCATGTCAACTAATATATTTGTAGCAGTGACTAATGGACCAGGGTGCTGGCTACTTATCTTACCTTCATGCCCCTTTTAACATCCTCTTAACTCTGATTAAGACTAACTAAATTAAAGTTAAAATTTTGATTGTTTTTTTTTTTTAAAAAGTTGGATTGCTTAACTGTAAGAGTGAGTGAATCTTAACCACAGTTGATGAGTATTTTAAAGTGGGGTGTGGACCAATGAGGGCAACAATTTTGTTACATAATATAAACCACGGGTGCCTTAAGCATTTTCCATATATTTACATCTACTATCACAACAATACATATATATATATATATATATATATATATATATATTGGCTGACTTGATGTCATTTCCCATTGTAATAATCTCTTAGTGAACACCTAACATTTCATATGTAAATTTCAATGCAAAGCTACTGCGCGCACATATATATATATATATATATATATATATAAATATATGCCAACTACTGATATAGAGTGATTCCTTATTGTCTATTCTCTTGGTTTGATCAGGTGGGACGCATACCTTTCAATCAACAGATACGCAACTTTGAGAACACGCTTGATCAAATAACAGACAATCTGGGAGCCAATGATGTAGCGCAGTCGATCGCGCGGTGCATATTCTTTGTTGGGATGGGCAGCAACGACTACCTAAACAACTACCTCATGCCTAATTACCCAACTAAAAATCAGTACAACGCCCAACAATTCTCCACTCTCTTGATTCAACAGTACTCTCGCCAACTCACTGTAAGTTCTCCTCTCATCCTCATCTTTTGCACTAGGGACCAGTGAGTCGACTCACTGAGTCATAGTCCAAAGACCATTTGGCTAGCAAGATTGCAGAATGGGTACCAGTAGTCCTAGAAACCCCAGTTTGGGCTGTACTTGTAGGCCCAGAATGTGGGGGCTGGCCTTTTAAATAAACGTGCAATTCTTCGGGATGGGATTTTAGAGTAATTTGGCCTGGCTAGAATTTTAAACGGGTTGGGAACTGAACCCAGCCCCAAAAATTCAACTTAAACCCGTGCAAACATGGGTGGGTTGCCGGTCCGGGTCAGAAATTACCACCTCTGCCTAGAGTATAGATCGTGGCCTGACTGGAATTTAAAGACCTTGCCGGCCCATAGAAAGTAATATAACTATTCTAGGACACAGTTGGGCCTCTTATTTTGCCCATGATGGGCCTAGTGGGAATTTTTAATTGTTTTTTAAGCTACTTGGATCTTGGATTTGGCTGTCAAAGCTAAGCTCGGCCGATTAATATCTACTTTTTTTTTGCTGTTCAAAGATGATTAATATCTACTTAGATCCCATATGATTGGGATTTTCAGTATCTACTTCAATTTTAATTTTCGGGCATTAATCTCTGCAGAACCTTTACAATCTTGGAGCTCGTAAATTCGTGCTTTCGAGTGTTGGACTGCTGGGTTGTATTCCGAGCATTCTTGCACAAAGTGTCAATAGCCGCTGCTCGGACGCCGTCAACCAGCTCATTCTTCCTTTCAATAACAAAATGAAGACAATGATCAACAACCTCAATGGCAATCTTCCCGGTGCTAAATTCATATACATCGACGTCTACCGGATGTTCCAAGATATCCTCAACAACCCTAGAGCCTATGGTATGTGTAGTTTCTGTATTTTGGCTTTTAAAGGAAGCAAGATGCATCTTACTTGGGAGGCTTAATATTAGGACTTGGTAATGATTATGCATGCCCGTGAGATTCTCAGGCATTCCTTACTCTCAGCAAAATGTCAACACTTGTTAAAACAAGAATGTGCGTTGATTTTTGGTTGAAAGCAATGTGTTGGTTTTTGACTGAGAGTGGAGCTAGCGTGACTCCAAAGACCTTTAGACCCACAAAAAAGTGATTTAACCTTCCTCTTCCTCTTCCTCTTCAGGAGGGGGTAGAAGTTGACTTGTGCCAAGCACTCCACAAATGATATTTCAAACTAATGGGGGTAATTTAGTATTTTTCACTTGGAATAGTACGACACCGTACTTTTTCCTGAGATTGGATCACAGTCAATTGCGATTGACTCAGGTGAGTTCAATTACATATGTGTTGCTCAAGGAGAAAAGAAAAAGGGGGAATTAAAATTGAATTAGTCTAAGGATACTCCCAAAGTGTACTCCCATATATACTCCCAAAACTTAACCGTTTATCTCAATTATTAAACGGTTAGGATTCCTAGTGATGTGGCAATAGAAAAGACAAAATAAACCAACTGAAATCCTGACCCTTCGTGGTTGGTTATAAATGGTTAAAATTAGGGAGTATATTTGGGAGTATAAATGGGAGTACCCATAGACTGACTCATTAAAATTTGAAACATTTTCTTTTCCAAACCACAAGCGAGCATGCAATTGGATGTCATCTGATCTACCTTCTCCACTTGCTAGTTTGTACTTGGAGTAACGAAAAGCTAAGGAAAGCTACATTGACCAGGGCTATGTCCGGTTAGAACTTAATGACACTCTAGTGACGCCTAAAAGACTCTGCAATCCGGTCAAAGGGAGCAAACCCAGGATGCTAGCCAACTGCACCACTGGTGCAACCCTTGTTGGCATAGCTTTTTCAAAAGTGGAGGGGACAAAGACCAAAATGTCATCTCTCAAATGGTAAATACCATGGCTTTTCATTCATGTATTTATTGAATTTGTTGTAGGATTCAGTGTAATAAATCGAGGGTGCTGTGGGATCGGGCGCAACAGTGGGCAGATAACATGCCTTCCATTCCAGACACCATGCCCCAACCGAGACCAGTACGTATTCTGGGATGCTTACCACCCAACAGAGGCCGTCAACATTATATTGGCAAGGAAGGGTTTCAACGGGAACGGTAACTTTGTGTATCCAATGAACATACAACAGCTCGTCAATCTTGATCTTGATACATCCAACTAGTCTAGAGATCTTGATATCTCTCTCTCTCTCTCTCTCTCTCTTTCTCAGAACATTTTAAGAGTGTAGCACTTCATAAACCCTGATATGGTTTCTTGTTGGTGTTCCTCAACTTGGGTATGAGATGTTTAGGCAATTATGGTGGTTTTCTTTATTTTTATTTCGGTAAGATGGCAGTATAAATTGGCACCATGTTTAAATTGATTGGTATACACATGCCCATTAATTAGGAATGTTCAAATTATTAGTCCACCTATTGGATTGGATAATATAGAGAAATAATTAGGATTTAGCTAGCGCCAGTCGCAAATTTTCCAAAGACGCAACTGGAACACTCTCTAACTTTTACTTTTAAAACTGTTAAAATAATGAAACATTTCCACGTGTTAGGCCCATCTTGCGTCTATGGAAAAATTGTGAGTAAATGTTGAAAAAATTTTGAGTAAATGCGGCTGGGGCTAGCACTCAAATAATTATAGGTGTTAATGGGCCAAATTCAGGCTACAAAAAACCTCTTATAAATGAGTTAAGCTCGGGCTAGGCTAATTTAAAAATTACAAAAATGCAAACCCAAGCCCAACCCATTGACATCCCTAGAAATGATATATGGAAATAATCACCTCCTCGGTCGGTGATGTGAAGAAGTGCGCCTCAGGTCCCCTTTCAATGCCACGTGCCCCTCTTTTAACTCCATTTAAGTATGTTTAAGATTCACTCATCCCTAGGGTTCACCCATCTACTCTTAGTTCTTAGAAAAAAAAAAAAAAAAAATTTAACCAGGAGAGTTAAAAATAAATTAACTAGAAATCATGAGAGTTGAGTTGGCTTTGTGAGAGCGAGGAGCAAGCAAACTATTGCTCATGATATATATACAGGATTTATATGACAAAACCCTAAAAAGTAAAAACCCTATTTTCAATGTCTTATGTGAGAACACTAAATTTCAGGGCCAAACCAAAAATGAAAAAGAAATTCATCACGTAAATTCAAATTTAGAGTAGCGAGAAGAGTAGAAAGTTACCAACTATAATGCCAAATCATATTAAGACTCTGTTTACACCAAAAACCTGCAGCCCAAATTAGAAGGGCAAACAGCCCAGTGGGTCATAAGTAAGGCCAACCAAAGCTTGGCCCCTGTGAGCTTTGCCGAAACCTAAAGGCCAAAGGTCGAGGATGATTTCTTTTCAGAAGATGGTGAGCAGCCCAACCCAAGCACGTGTTGAGACTCAACACAGAAGACATAAAGCACGTGACAGAGTGTGCTCAGATACGTTCGGAAAAGGACAGATGGCTAGACCGTTAGCCCATCGAAAAAAGGATCAAGCAAGGTAGTAATGATAACTACTAGGAGGATGCCCACGACAGTATATGCTACAAAAGGAGAGGAGCCTTCTCAAGGACACATGACTAAAATCAAATCCTTACATCAAATTGGAGGGAACGGTTATGATAACCGTTTCAAGAGGTATAAAATGGCCAAGACCCCAATGGAGAAGCTCTTGCACAATCAACCAACAGACCCAACACATCGCTCCACAACAACCTGCCCCACGACAACCACACTCCTCCTCATGGAGAGTTAGTTTATAGTCTTCGGTAACCGATTCCCATGGGAACTTACCTTGACTTAGTTTCCTCCTCCGGGAGAGTCCAGTTAGTTACTGTATTTCCAGCATCATCCACCTCTGTGGGACTTTGTATTTGCCTTTGCGATTCACTTCGATCGCATGCTAGTTTGTAAGTTGACTTCTATGGTTACTTTCAATCAAATCTAGTTATCATTTCTGTCATTTCTATTTAATCATCTTCTTCATCTCCCACAAACACACACTTCACATTATCACTTTCTATTTTGCTCTGTTAATTTGGAAAGTCATTCAGTTATCAAAGGCAATAGAACTTATTATAGAAGGACAGACCCCCCCTTTCTACATCACCTAATTCTATACATTTCAGCCGTGGCTGACCGGACGGCCGAATCGAACGCACTCTGGGTCACTTTGTCCGACTCGGTGCCCAGGGTCTAAATGTTCCTGTCTTATTACGCTACGTGACGCTGGTACACCCGTCACAAACTAGATTTCTAGCTAACACCTTTCTTTTGGTACGCCTAGTGGGACCACATATTGCTTGTGTAGTCAATATAGCCAGAGGCCAAAGTACAAGAGGCAGTGATGCCTTAGATAATGTTAACCAAGGGGAGGATCTCCCCATCCAAGATAATCCGGTACTTCCACTGATTCCTGAGACCAATTCTGAGGAAGTTCCTCAGGGAGAGGCATCTTTATCCTCTCCTGTAACATTGGAAAGTGTGGTGTAAGCGTGGATTTTACTCACTTGTTTGACTGAGAGTCGCCACCTATTCTTGGGGGAATAGGACCCGGGCTTAGATTAAGGCAAGATCTATGATCAGAGTCAAGGGTAAGATGTTTAATTAAGTCCCAGGGAAGGTGTTAGGCACTCGAGGCCTCCATTTTACAATGGTTACCTACTCTCTAGGTATAAGTCAAGATTAATGAAATGTCTAAGTATTTAGATTGATGCTAATCAAAGAAAGGTAAAATCTTAGTCTAAGGTCGAACCCGTGTTGGGTTGCGTATGTACTCAACAGGGTGAGATTAGGTAGAGCATAGTTCTGGCACATGAGCTCATGTTGAGGCTAAGAGAGTCTGTGTGTGTACACCGGGTGGCTAGGGTTTAGTCCGGGGACTAAGGTTTGATTGACCGGGGAGGTCAAGCGCATTAAGATGGCATTATTAGCCCGGAGGCTAGAGGGTTAGGCCCGGAGGCCTAGACAAGGGCTTAGAAGCCAAGGGTTGAGCCTGGAGGCTAAAGCATAGGCCCGGAGGTCAAAGGTTGAATTTTAACCATAAATTGGGTTGATTAACTATGGTTATAAGGGTGAGTTAACCATGGTTAAGGTTGTTAATCATGGTTAAAAGGTCCAAATTAGATTCTTTGGTTCACTTATATTTTTTGACATTTTTAGGGATTTTCCCCAAGTTAGGTGAACTAACTAGGGTTAATATGACTAACTAGAGTTAAGTTTAACCCTGGCTAAGGTCTGGACAAGGTGGGGATTGGGCCCAGATGGCATGCCTGGCCTCCTACCTGGTTTAGGCCTTGCAAGGACCACTGTTATGGGAATAACAGTATTGGCAGTAGAATAATTACCACCAATTCAATTTCTTTGTAAAATGGAATTGGCGGTAGTATTTCTACCACCATTATCACTATTTTCCAGAATAGTAGCTTTGCAGCCAAAGGGGGATTAGGGAAGATGATCAAATGGTCCCTAGACCCCTGAGGAGGTTCAAGGGACCTAGCATGGGTCATCGGCCTGGTCTAGACCCTGGGCCGGTTTGGATTGGGCCCATAATGGAGCTTTTAAACCAAAACCCAGAATGTCGGTGAACTATTCACCGACATTCTGGATCTTCTCCAGTTAGATGTGTATTTTAACCATAATTAGATAAGTCCACAACACCTAAAATGATCAGGGAAGACATTGGGGACCAGAGAGACCAGGCCCTTGAATGGACCAAGGCTCACCAAAATGAGGTCTATGGGTACTGAAATGGGGGAAGCCCAGAATGGCGGTACTGTGTTTACTTCCATTTTGGAATTCCTCCAGAAATGCGATTTTTCCCCCTGGGCTACAGCCATGGCATTACTAGGGGCTTCCTCATGGGTTACAGAGACTTTGGCAAGCTCGGAGAGATCTGAGGGGCCTATTGATGCCTGTAAATCTACATGATAGTGCATATAAGAAAAAATTAGAATTTCTATCCTCTTGAGAGGGTCCTTATGCTTATGAGAAAGGAAAGGGGACCTCCACTCTTAGATGAGTAGCTAACCGAGGTCCCTGGAGGTGGACCAGGACAAATGAGAAAAAGGAAAACAAAGGGAGGGGTCCTACCCTTCTTCTTCAATTGTCTTTGGCAGTGGATAATGGTGAGTGATGGGCGTGGAAGAGGAAGACTTTTAAGTAGAGAGTAGCCTAGGCTATTCCTCTAGTCCTTTCCTTATTTCCAAAGACCAAGAGCTAAATAGATGTGGGTTTTCTGAGGATTCCTACTGGATTTTCTCAGTATTTTCTGGGAATTTTTGGATTTTTCCAATATGTGGAAGAAGGCTTGAGAGAGAGGGGATTTATAGGATCAGGGAGAGGCTTAAGGTAGTTTACGGATTCAGAGGAGGGTGGTGGACACAAGGGAGGCACTACAAGTGGTCCAGGGAAGGTGTTAGACTAGTTCTATGCATTCTCCATGAATGTCAGTAATTCTAGTACCGCCATTCCTCTGAAAGAAGAGAAAGATAATGGCGATAAAGGAATTACCGTCATTTAGGGACTTTTGCTTAAACATGCCTAGACCACTTACTTTTGGTTTGGGTCACTGTAGCTTTTGCCAAAATGGAAAATGTTGGTAATGTTTATTACCGACATTTCAAATAAATTCAAATTTTGGATTTGGGGGTCGCACCAACGGTCAGCTAAGGTTTGTGGGCCCATGTTTGGGCCCACAAGGTGGTCTGCTAGGGGCTTTTTCCCTTGAGGCCTGGAATTGGGCCTTGGGCCTATGGGTCTTAGCTTGAGGGTTTACTAGGGTTCGGCTAGGGGTAGGCTAGACTAGGGCTAGCTAGGGTTGAGTCTAGGGCATGACCTAGGGCTTGGTTTAAGGATTAGGGTTAGGTCCTAGGGCTAGGGTTTGTGTTGCGCACCAAAATACCCCTACGAGTTAGGATACTTTGGCGACATGACTTATACTTAAAACTAACCTGCAAAGAGTATACAAGGCATGCCAAATAGTGGTCCAAAAAATTTCTTTAATATAAATGTACTTCCAAGTGTTAACATAAACCAGCAACTTAATAAAAATTACAATAAGTATAAAAGAGTCCAATGCTTGAGTCACCAACTCAAGCCTACATGGAAATCCCCAAAGAAAAGACCTGAAATACATGTCTCTCTCTCTTTCTCAACCCAACCATAAGGCCACATATCTAACCACAAATCTCTGGGTGACAAACAGAACAATCTCCTGCTCTCCCTGAGCCACCTCTATCCAAGCTAACAATAGTAATAACGATAACATAACATGCGTAATACAGTTTGTCATCACATTCATATAATCAGAGTGCGAAAGCTAGAATGAAATAACGAAATAAGATCTTGAACATCTTCTATTTAATCATGCTTTAACCCAATGTATTTTTCGTTACATCGTGAGTTCCTTATATATCTCATGCATCTTGTGAATACCTTATACATCTTATGAGATTATTTTTGTTTAGTGAGAGTCAAGCATGTATTCTTGTTTACATGCTTATCTTGTTTAACTAGTACCCGAACTATGAAATGGACGGACATACTAGGTTCTTTTTATTCTTGCTTGACTAATGCCCAAACTATAATGGAACGGAACACATTAGCCTCATGTCTTGTTTAACTAGTACCCAAACTATGACTTGGACGGTCATACTAGCTCTTACCTTACTTTGCTAATGCCCGGACTATAATGAAACAGAACACATTAGCATCTTGCTTACTAATGCCCGGACTATGATTGAACGGAACACATTAGTATCCTTGCCTTGACTTGACTAGTGCTCGGACTATGGTGGAACGGAACACACTAGTTATTCTTGCTTACTAATGCCCGAACTATGATTGAACGGAACACATTAGTATCTTGATTTTCTTTCTTGTCATGTTTTCTTGTAAGCTAGGAATGACATATCCTAGGGATATGCCCTACCTTTAACATTCATGCTTATTTGCTTGTGAGTCAGGTATGACATATCCTAGGGATATGCCCTACCCTTGTCATTCCTGCTTGTTTCACAATTCATGTTTCTTGTTCTTGGTGTTTCTTTCCATATTCTTATACATAAAAAGTTTGGTTCATGCATACGTGCTTGGTGTGTGTGGCATTAATGACGATCATACTATCATAGATGAGTCAAGGTACACATATGGCATTTCAATTCTTTTTATGATCATGTTGGAATTTAAGACAAGCATATAGGGCAATTGATCTAAAATTATCATTTCTAAGAAAACTACATAAACATGCTTTAATAGTCTTCTTTAATTTCCTTGAATCCTCATTCATGCATTTTGTCGAACACTTAACATGCAACGTTCCTTTAACCTTTATTTATATTTCCTTAGTCTTGGTTTTTAAGGTTATTCATGCATTTTATCAAAAAGTGGTGTGCAACATTCTTATATTTATTTATTTCATGTTTTCTCATTCAACTATTCCATCACACACATGGGGTGTGTTCCTTATGTGTACTATGCCCTTTCACCATTTTCATCACACATCATCCATCACAACACATGGCATCCATCTCCTCAACTACACATTCACACATCCACAATTTCTTCCTTATCTTGTTAAATTTTGGGATTTAATAAGGCAAATCAAGAAAAGAACGAACTAAAGAAATCCACAAGCATGCTTTTAAAATAAACCTAGGTTATTACTAAAGTAGTTAATAGGGTGTACTAACCTTGAGATCAAAGCTTGAATCTTAAAGAAAAACCCCCTTTGATTTGGGACTTCAAGCTGGAGAAAGAAGGAACCCTTAGAAAATGGAGGATTCTTTGCTTGATGGGAAAGAAAACCCTTGAAAATGTCGTAAGAAACATTGCCGAGCTTTGAGAAGAAGCTCCATGCGTTGCTTGAGGTTGGATTTGAAGAACCCAAGCCAAAGGGATGATCTTGGGTTCTCAACCCTTGATTTCTCTCTCAAAAAGGGAAGAAGACTTTAGGAACCCTCGGTTCTCTCCCCCTCTTTCTCAAAATATTGCTAAGGGTGTTTATGAACACCCTTGACTTGAGCCAACCCTTAAAAGTAAGGGTGGAGTAACCAAAAGACCAAAAAACCCTTAATGAAATTTCTACAAAACACGAAGGACCACTTGATACCAATCTACCGATAGTGGACCGATCGACTGGTGCTTATGACTGAGCTACCAGTAGTTGACCGAGCGATCGGTGTTTTGACCGAGCTATCAGTCAAAAACCACTTCTCTGGAATTTTTCCCCATACATATTTTTGGAGCGAGTGATAGATACCGATCGACCGGTAGTGGACCGAGCGATCCCTAGCAACTGGTGCTCTGCAGAAATGTACTTCGGTATTTCGGCCATAACTTTTTACTCCCTTATCAGATTTTGACGATTCAACTTGCGTTGGATTCGTCTTTCAAATAGGAACAACTTTGATGTTTTATAAGAATTCAAATTTTGAGTTTTAATTTACCAAAAATGGCTCTAAAGACAACTGGTATGCAAATGGGTTTCATTAACCCATTTTTGCAGTAGATCCGATTTCGGAAATCGGAAGTTTGACTTAACTCCGACTCAAAATCAAGAAAAGTGATCAACATGAACCTTGAAGAGGGTTCTAATACCTTTCCAAAAATTTAAGAATCACTCTATTCTGATCAGTGGTGAGAGAACTAGAGCTTTTCAAAGTTGAGGGTATGCAAAGGCATAACCCTTATTAATACTTAAGAGTATTCTATACTCTTACCTACTTCATTCCAAACACCCATATACCAAAATATATTCTTAAAAGCTTTAATACATAATATTATTTATCATACTAGACTATCTAGATCTGGGGTTCTACACCTAAGTCCTTTACACACATTGACATATATTTTTCATACAAGGTTGAAAACCAATCTCCAATTTTCATTGAGAATATTTTGAGACCATACCTTAGGCATCAAGCCGTAGATACTATTTATGACACTATTCACTACCCTATTCACATGAACAGTGATGGTGAGATCCGGGGTGCTACGGTTTAAACTAGGGTTTGGCCTAGGGTTAGATCTAGGGTGAGTGTAGAGTCTAGGGTTAGGCATAGGGTGGAGTCTAAGGTGAGGGTAGAGTCTAGGGTTGGAACTAGGGCTAAGGGAAGGTTAACCATGATTAAGGATATTCACCATGGTTAAGAAGGGGTGTAAAAATTGGTTGCTTACAATTGTCCCTCTTTGTCAGAGAGTGCTAAATTAGAAATTGAATGACAAAGACTGGAATCATCCTATTTTTACACTAAAGTTATGAATTTGATAATGCGACATGATGACACATATTTTGAGGGCTGCCGGCCCGGAATGCTGGGGATATGCATGTGTGCAGTAAATGATGCAATTGAGGTTCACACAATCAGGATTTGGTCGAAGACGTACTCAGGGTTGGTTGAAACACGTTCAGGGGGTTAGTGAGAGGACATGTTCAGAACTGGTCGAAGGATACATGGAATATTAAGGACGCATTCAGATTTGGTCAAAGGACGCATTCAGACTAAGTCACGTGGAACACACGAGGGTGTCAAGGACGCTCTCAAAATAAGCCAAGAGACACACGGGGGTGTCAAGGACGCTCTCAGATTAGGTGAGGGGTTGCGGCATGTCCCGGAGGCACTAGCCGGATTGATTTTGATAGTTGATTGAGATGACAGATCCTGGAGGTGCTAGCCAGACTGATTTGAAGCGGCACTCCCGGAGGCACTAGCCAGGTGGGATTGGTGAGAACCTTAGTAACCCAAACCTCCTAACCGTCTACCCGCTCCCGCTCTCAAACCTCGCTTTCACCTTGGGAGCTCGATTTCAACTTTTGTAAACCTCGCTCTCACCTAAATGTGCGATTTTTTTGTAAAGTTTTATTTTTATCCTAATTTTTCATGTGAAATGAAGTGTATTTTGTCATTTTTCTTTGTAGGGTACAAGATTCATATAAGATTTGTTAATTATTAGTGATCTTGTAATTGAATTTAGAATGATACATTTAATAATTCAATAGTCATCTTGTTTGTTGTGATAAAAAAATTGAATTATGAATGATTTTATCAATTTTCTCTTAGATTTTAAAAAAATAAAAAAGATATATTTACATCTACAAGTAATTTTCAAGAACATCAATATATATTTTATGTATATATATCGGTGCTCTGGAGGTGCTCCCGACCCTATCCCAAATTGAAATTTGACCGTCTCGTGCTCTCGCTCCCACACCCGCTCTCGCTCCCACTCTATGCTCTGGTTACTTAGGTCAGAACATGATGCTATTATACATGCTAGGGAAATTACTATGATGCAATTGTGGTGCTCGAATGCAGCTATAGTATAACTTGAATACGATGATGCTATGTTGGGGATAAAGACATGATGTTTTCCCATGACTCCTTGATTGTGGCTTGCTTGGGCATAGAGCATCGACTTCTTCTAGTTGTCCTGCCGGGGCAATTGATGTAGGTTGGTATGACCAAGCTATGACACTAGAGATTTTTTTTTTTTTGCTTTTTGAGAAAATGGGTTGTATTTCTTTGCAAAACTTGGATTTTCATGAAAGAATGCTTAGCCAGCTTCAAGTTTTCCAAGAGACTCCTTGTTTGGGTTTGTTGGGGATTTGAGTATTGTCTTTTTCTATCTAAGAGTAGAGTATGGCAAAAAGAGGGTTTGCCTCTATCGATTGCTACTGAGGATAAGTAGGTTTATCATGTTGTTGAGGACCTTTGTCGGGGGTTGTTTGTTCCCACTTGCAAATAGCGTACCCTGCACCACGTCTATCAAAATAATATCATATATCACTGAATTTCAAAATAATATCATATGTTACTGAATTTCAAACAACGTACTCTACACCACGTCGTCGGACGCCCATGCATCCTGCTCGAAAGTAGCAAATACACGACCTTGAACTGGCTGGCGAGGCTACTAGGGCCTCTGACCTTGAGGTGGCCTCTGCTGAACAGGCTACCTGTCTGGGGGCCTAGATCCCTGGGGCTGAGTCTACAGTAGCTGTAAAGTCAAAGTTTTGTGTTGGCAAAATTCCGAGCCCAAAGAGTTGTATAGAACGCCTTAGGTCATCATCCAGTTCGAAGCAAAATGAAGAAGAAGCCATGAAAGAGTATGAAGCTTTATCATCCAAGATTGGCTCAATGATTAGGATGGTAAGTGAGACTTAGAAGACCAACAATACCCCACTTAAAAATGTTCAAAAACATGGAACTTTGTTCCAAAGATCATAGGATAAGTGAAGGATTGAATCAAGGTTTTAAAAGACAAAAAAATCGGATTTGGTACCTCAAGGTCGACCCTGAGAGATTTGGGTCGACCCTGAAGAGCCAACAGTTTGTATGGTTAAATTTGGCAGAGAAGTGATTTTGTCAAGGTCGACCCTGAAGGACATTTTGGTTGATCAAAGTACCATGTTGGGTCTACCCAAACGTCTTCCAGGGTCGACCCTGATATGGGTTGTTCTTTAAATAATCATTCCAGCACCTCAGGGTTGACCCAACTGACTCCCAGGGTCGACCCTAATATGAAAAAACTTTCCTTTTTGATATTTAGCAACTTCTAAACTGCTTGGGGTGTTCCTTTATTTAATGGGACTCTCCTAATCCATGAATCCCATCTTTTGAAGAGTTGTTAGAGCATCTTAGACTCACTCTAGAGTTCATCTAAACTCTGGAAATCATTCCACCTCTTCTCCTTTAGTTTTACTCTAGGGTTTGCAAGTTCTTCACTCCTATTATTATGAACTTGCATTAGATGATCCTTAATCATTAAAGTGATCACCTTAGAGCTTCTACAAACCCTAAAACCCATCTTGTCCTCTGCTGTGAGCGTTGGTTGGCTTGAGCCAAAGCCATCAAGGACGAAGATCGATCCTCGGAGATCATGGTTGATCACTTTGAGTAAGATTGGCCGGTGAGGAACCGGAGCTGCTGTTACGGAGATCGAACGTGTTGTGTTCGTGGTTTGCAAGCTGAAGAATCAATACCGAGGAGCGGTGTGTCGTGTCTGGTTGGCTAAGATTCGAGTCTTGTATTGTTTAAATCTTCTCATAGTGAATTTTGTGCTGGACTAGGTCTTGTAGTTTTTCCCGGAAGGGTTTTCCACGTAAAAAATCTTGTGTGTTCATGTGAGATTAATTGTGTGTGATTGTATAAAATTAAAATTGGTAGAAAATCTTAAGTAGACCTATTCATCCCCCCCCCCCCCCCCCCCTCTAGGTCAAAGAGTTCATTGAAATAAGGAATTTCAATTGATATCAGAGCAGGTACACTCATGAGGTTAATTCCCTAAGTGTGATCTTGTATCTATCCTTAAGTTAATGACTACTCTAAGAGAGGGTGGATCGATCTCTCGTCCCTCATTGTTTGATGGGAACAACTATGCTTATTGGAAAGCTCGAATGAGAGCATTTCTCAAATCCATAGACGATAGAATTTGGATGTCTATTCAGGATGGATGGACCCCACCAGTGAATATTCTAGGTGATGTAATTCTCACTAAAAGTACCAAGGATTAGAGCAAAGATGAGCTCGAGAAAAGTGCTTGGAACACGAAAGGTCTCAATGCAATCTTTACTGCAGTCACTGTTGAAGAATTCAAACAAATCTCTTCATGTGAAATAGCAAAGGAGGCGTAGGATATTCTGGAAATGACTCATGAAGGTACAACCACTGTCAAGATCTCAAAACTCCAAATTCTCACCACTAAATTTGAAAATCTGAAAATGGAGGACAATGACACTTTTGATGAATTATATACTAAACTAAGTGACATTGTTAACTCCAGTTTCAACCTGGATGAGAAAATTAGTGAGTCCAAAATTGTTAGAAAAATTCTTAGATCTTTACCGGAAAGGTTTCAATCTAAGGTCACTACCATTGAGGAGAGTAAGAATGTTGATGCTCTCAAGATTGAGGAATTGGTCGGATCACTCCAAACCTATGAACTCAATCTTCGACCATCCAAGAAACACAAGTCTATGACCTTGAAAATTATCAGGGAAACATTGGATGAAGATGACAGTGATATTGAGTTAGGAGAGAAGAAGTTGGCTCTATTTGTTAAGAAATTTTAAAAATATCTGAAAAATAGAAGGTTCAATCCTAAACAAAGAGGAAAACCTCTTAAAAATCCAAAGTCAAAACCTTGGGATAACAAGAAAGTCCCCAAATGAACTGACAAGAAATCTCGTGGCATTCAATGCTTTGAATGCAAAGGCTTTGGCCACATTTCACTTGATTGCCCTAACAAGAAGAAGAGTAAGGGAAAGGTGATGAATGCCACATGGGATGACAGTGAATCTGAGGATGAACAATCTGAAAGATCTACCTCAAGTAAGGAATCTAAAAATCATATGGCTTTCACTGTCACCCTATCAGAGATTGAGAATACTCCCACTAATCATGAAGAGAAGAGTGATGAAGATCAAGTGAGTGAGTCTAGTGAAGACCATGATCAGAGGCACACTATCTCTGAGTCGGATGAAGATATGGATACAGCCTATGAAAGGTTGTTTTCTGAAAGTCTCAAGCTGAAGAAAGCTAAGATCTCTTTGAACAAAAAACTTAAAATTGCTCAACAGGAAATAGACTCTTACAAACTAGAAGCAGAAGGGAAGAATGCTCTAGTATGTCAGCTTGAAAGAGAAAAATCTGAACTGGTGTCTAAAATAGAATACCTTGAGGAAGAAAATGTCGCTCTGTCTAAATGGGTCAAGGTTCTAGAAACTGATGAAGATAACTCCATGAGTGCATCTAAAGAGTCAAAAACTCGCATTTCAGAATTGGAATCTAAAAGAAATAACCTTATTGAAAAAGTTAGATTTCTAGAAAATGAATTTCTTGATATTCTAAAAGTTAAGGATGGGCTAGCTAAGAAAGTAACTGAACTCGAAAAAGAAGCTAGACTCCTTAGCAACACTCAAATCTTGGATAAACTGGCTAGTATGCAGCACTCAACAATAAACATGTCCAGCATAGGACATCCAAACAGACCATCTGGTCCCTTGAATGTCGGTACAATGCCTACTGTAACATTTGAGCCAATACATGAAAATCCAAGGTTTGTGAGTCCAACTTCTCAGAATCAAAAGCTAGGATGCCAAACTCTCAGTTGTACCAAACTTTTGTCACTTCTGGACAAGGTAAAAATTCAACTGAAGCTGATAGAACTAAAGTTCATCCCCAGGTTAAAAGATCTCCTTCTCCCAGGTTCATTCCCACTTATTACCAGTGTGGAGTGAAGGATCACACCCGACCTAACTGCAATGCCTTTAGGTGAAATCCCCAAAATGGTTCATAGAATCAAACTCAACATCAAGGGTCTTCAAAGGCAAATTCAAGCCTTAGCAAAAAAGTCTAGGAGTTTGAGTGAAAAAGTGATGAAAATTGCTTAACTCTCTAGTACAGAACATGGTCTTGACACTTATGCTCGTCATGAAGAAGGGAACAAGATGAACCAAAATGCTAGGGTCTCCCAGAAAAGAAGGAAGAATAGGAGATCTAAGAAAAAGAAGGTCATGTCCACAAATGAAGTAAACAAAGACATTAGGGTTCCCCAAAAGTCTAAGTTCATTTATGTGAGAAAGGATGACCTAAAGTGCCTTGTCATCCGCACCGCTTTGAAAGCCCAAAATTCTGACATGTGATATTTCAATAGTGGATGTTCCAGACACATGACAGGTAACAAGTCCCTCTTCACTCATCTTGAGGAATGCTCAGATGGGACTGTTACTTTTGGTGATGGAAGCAAATCCTTTGTGAAAGGAAAATATGTGATCCAAGCCCCAGACATTCCAAAACAGAAGGATGTCTTATTTGTAAAAGGACTGAAAGCTAATCTAATTAGCATAAGTTAATTGTGTGATGATCACCATGCTGTCCATTTTACCAACAACAAGTGTTCTGTTGTGGATGATAAAGGTGTGTGTGTTTTAGAAGGGTCAAGAACCACTAATAATTGTTATGGTTTGATTACAAGTGATGGTTCTTCTCAAATTTGCAACAGGGCTAAAGTTGAAGAAGTTGAACTGTGGCACAGGAAGCTAGGTCATATGAATTTCAAAGACCTAAGCAAACTCTCAAAACACGAGTGTGTGAGAGGTGTGCCTAAACTAGGGAAGCCCTCTACTGCTGTGTGTGGGTCATGTCAAATTGGCAAACAAATTAAAAGCCCACACAAGAAGGCTTCAAATATCGCTACCTCACACCCACTAGAACTAATACACATGGATCTCATGGGTCCTACTCGAACTGAAAGTCTAGGAGGTAAGCGATATATCCTAGTGATGGTTGATAATTTCTCAAGGATGTCATGGGTTGCATTCATAAGAGAGAAGTCTGATGCTTTTGAAAACTTCAAGAATATTTGCTTGAGAGTACAAAATGAAAAGGGATGCCCTATTACTCGAATTCGAAGTGATCATGGAAAGGAGTTTGAAAAATCCAAGTACAATAAGTTTTGTGATGAATCGGGCATCAAACATTAATTTTCAGCACCAATAACACCTCAACAAAATGGTGTTGTGGAAAGAAAGAATAGGGTGCTTCAAGAGATGGTCAGAGTGATGCTTCATAGCAACAACTTGGTTACTCATTTATGGGCTGAACCAGTTAGCACTTTATGCTATTCAATAATTAGAGTCTACACTAGGTTCGGAACTAGGAAGACACCCTATGAGTTGTGGTACAACAAGAAACCCAATGTCAAGTACTTTCGAGTATTCGGAAGTAAGTGCTACATTCTTAGGGATAGAAAGCAATTGAGTAAGTTTGATTCCCGGAGTGATGAAGGAATTTTTCTTAGATATTCCACAAATAGCAGGGCTTATCGAGTGTACAACTTAAGAACCTCTACTGTTATGGAGTCCATAAATGTGGTGGTTGATGACTTAGGATCTGAGAGCTTGCAGCTAGAGGATGACAATGCTGATGAAGGTGCGAAAATTTCAACATCTAAATCAGAAGATGAATCACCTTCAAAGTCACCTCCTAAAAAACCTATACATCGTAGGTTATGAGACATCACTCCTCAACTGAAATTATCGGAAACCTTGAAAGTGGAGTGAGAACTCGAAAACAAGTTGAAAATGAAGTTAGCCACTTTTGCTATACTTCTACATTCAAACCCAAAAATGTAATTGAAGCTCTCTCAGATGAAAACTAGATAAATGACATGCAAGAAGAGCTAAATTAGTTTACAAGGAATGATGTATGGTTTTTAGTTCCTAGGCCTAAAAATACAAATGTTATTGGTACTAAATGGATTTTCAAGAACAAATCTTATGAACATGGTACCATTATAAGAAACAAGATCAGGTTAGTTGCACAGGGATACACTCAGATTGAGGCATTGATTTTGATGAAACCTTTGCTCATGTTGCTTGGCTAGAGTCAATTAGAATCTTGCTAGCTGTTGCATGTCATCTCAAATTCAAACTCTTTCAGATGGATGTCAAGAGTGCCTTTGTGAATGGTATTCTTCAGGAGGAAGTTTATGTAGAACAACCAAAAGGGTTTGAGAACCCCAATCATCCTGATCAGGTTTACAGATTAAAAAGGGCTCTCTATGGTTTGAAACAAGCTCCCAGAGCTTGGTATGAGAGACTGACTACATACCTCTCAGAAAAGGGATTTTTGAGAGGGGGAGTAGACAGGACCCTATTCATTAGAAACATCAAGGATGATATGGTAATTGCTCAGATATATATTGATGATATTGTCTTTGGTTCCACATCAGACTCACATGCTCACTCATTTGCAAAACAAATGAAGAATGAATTTGAGATGAGCATGGTTGGTGAGCTGAATTTCTTTCTTGGTCTATAGGTTAAACAAATGAACAATGGGATTTCTATATCCCAAACCAAATATGCCAAAGACCTTGTAAAAAAATTTGGCATGAGCTCAGTAAAACATGCTCGCACTCTTATGAGCACCAACACCAAATATAGCAAAGATGCTTCAGGCAAAAGTATCGACCAAACCACATACTGAAGTATGATTCGTAGTTTGCTCTATCTAACTGCCAGTCGTCCCGACATTGCCTTTAGTGTCGGAGCTTGTGCTCATTATCAAGCAAGCCCCAAAGAGTCACACTTACTAGCTTTCAAACGCATTATTTGATATGTAAGTGAAATTCTATCTTTTGGCCTCTGGTATCCCTTTTATACTACTACCGTGGTTGTTAGATATTCCGATGCCGACTGGGCCGAAAATGCTAATGATAGGAAAAGCAACTCCTGAGGATGCTTCTATGTTGGAAACTGTTTAGTTGCTTGGCTTAGCAAAAAACAGAATTCCATCTCCTTGTCTACTGTCGAGGCTAAGTACATTGTAGCCGGCAGTTGTTGCACTCAACTTCTATAGATGAAACAGATGTTGCAGGACTACGAAATAGAACAGGGCACCATGACTATGTATTGTGATAACACTAGTGCCATTAAAATCTCCAAAAATCTCATGCAACACTCTCACACCAAACCCATAAACATTAGACACCACTTCATTCGAGAGCTTGTTGAGCAAAGTGTTGTGATATTGGAATATGTGCAAACTGATACTCAATTGGTGGATCTCCTCACCAAACCTCTAGACTCCCTTAGGTTTGAGTTTCTTAGGAAATCCATTGGTGTGTGTAGTATTGAGTGATTGAGTGCTTTCTGTTAGACTAGGTGTTCTCGTATCCATATCTCTTCCTAGCTCTCTTCCTCTGGTGTATATTCTCATTTTTTGAGTTTTTTTTTTTGCTTTTGCTTGTTTCCTTTATTTCAAAAATCCAAAAACATTGAAAAATCCCAAAAACATTAAAAATTTCAGAATAACTCCAAAAAGATTTTTTTTAGGCATATTGAAAAATCCAAAAAAAACATTGAAAAATCAAAAAATTCAAAAAGAGTTGTGTTGGAGTTGTCTGTTCTCCCTTGATGTGTATGGCTGAAATTTTCTTGTGCTCATAATGCTTGTCCAAGATACATATTTGATAGAATTGAGTTCATGAGGATATCATACCTACCAAAGTGTCTTTTAGGAATGTGAACATAGACTATCTTGCTAAATACAGTTAGAAATATGGCAGAGCACAAATGGGTTTTAGGATTTGTAGAAGCTCTAGGGTGATCACTTTAATGATTAAGGATCATCTAATGCAAGTTCACAATAATAGGAGTGAAGAATTTGCAAACCCTAGAGTAAAACTAAAGGAGAAGAAGTGGAATGATAAACCCATGATAAACAAAGAGTATGACAATTACATGACTTTAGACTTGTTGTACTTTTTCTATTATGCAATACGCCTTTCGAGACCATTGAGGTAGCAATCAACCCTGAAAAACCAAAAACACAATACCTTGTGAAGCATGGGGGATTTTCATAAAATATAAATCAATACATACAATGATCATCTGGAAAATAAAGAGAGACATCATGCTCCGTCATTTGAGATCTCTCCCCCTGAATGAGAGACCCCTTATGATAAACAATTGTCAGAAACATAAGCATGAGCATGTCACTCAATCCATATGAAGCAGTGTATCATGTGCAACAAGTGATGATGATTGTAAGCACCCAATTTTTACATCCCTAGTTAACCACGGTTAAGTCCCTTAACTATGGTAATCCCCAGTCAAATCCCTTGACCCTAGGAATCAACCCTAGCAAATCCTAGGTTTTTAACCCTAGCTAGACCCTAGCCAAACCCTAGAACCTAACCCTAGGTGTAACCTTAACCTAACCCTAGCATAGCCCTAACCTGGCCCTAGCCTATCCCTAGCATAGTCCAAAACCTAGGAAGACCAAGCCCTAGCTAAGCCATAGGCCTTTAGGACTTAACCCCAAGCCCTTAAAACCCCATAGGGTATCAAGCTTCTTGGCCTGGGCCCAAGCCCAGGCCCAAGAATTCGAAATAGGTCCCAGTACCGCTTGCCTACCACAGGCCAGGGGCCTGTTGGGCAAAACCCTTAGATGGCGGTAATGCCTTTACCAACATTACCAAACCACACAGGATTGGTAATGGCGGTAAAACCATTACCGCCAATACCTGGGTTTCTTCCCTGTAGCACGCCACCCCTCTGCTCTGTCAGTGCACACCTACACCACCCCCTCTTCGGCCTCAGGCGCCTCTCCATCCACTGTAGCACTCCTCCTACCCTCGTCCTATTGCCAAGGGTGTCCCTAACCCTTGGCCTATAAAGAGGACACCCCCCATGGCTGTAAACGGACTCCATAATTCATACTCGAAGCTCTGATCGAATCACCCCTCTCCCTAGGTCCTTAGGCAAATCCTAGTGGTCCCTCCAGCCTCTGGCAGCTTCCCTGCCATGACAAGCAACCTTCTCTGCCGTGAACAACACCTCCACGAACCACCACTAGGTGACACCACTTGCAGCAGGGTAGACAGCAGGGTAGGGCTTCCCCCTACCCCAATTTATTTTGCATTTACTCCCATGTGAGCCCCTGGTCCATTCCAGGGGACTGTTGTGTGCACTTTGTAGGTGAACCCATAGTGGGGAGTTCTCTCCCACCTTCATAGGTGTGGAGAACCTCCCCCACGGGTATATCAGCATTCCAAGGGCTTCAATAGCTTCTGAGGATCTCTCACATAATGAGGGAACCCCTGGAAACCCCCTCGTACAGCCCCATTGGGCATTTTTAAGTTTTGGGAAAAATCCAGGGTGTCGGTAAACTCAGTACGGACACCCCCTGTAGCTTGCCTTTATAGCCTTCGTGGGCCCTACCTGAGCTTCCCCAAGGCCCACTCAAGGGCCAGGGTTGATCCCCAGGGTCTCTCCTATATTTCATCAGAAGACCCTGTGAACCATAGTTAAGCTTAATTAGGGTTAAAATAACAAAAACCACAAACTATCCAGAATGTCGGTAATCAAATTACCGACATTCATGATTTTATGTAAATGGTTGACAGTGTCACTTTGACACACTGTGGGGCCCATATCTGGCCACCCCTAGGGTCCACCCTAGGCCCATTTGTTCCCCTCATGGCCCTCTTCAAAACCATAGGTTGTGGGCCCCTCAACTCATCCCCTAACCATAGTTACAGGGGTTCAAAGTTTGGACAAAAATCACTTAAACTGTCGGTAATATGATTACCGACAGTATTAATTTTAAACTCATATTACCGACAGTATTAATTTTAAACTTTTTTGGGCCTTACAGTAGGCCCACAGCCCATGGGGGCCCTCTCCTGCACTTGCCTTGACCCTTGGGGTCCACCCCGACCTTGACCAAGCCTCCTCTTGCCTTAACCATGGTTAACTCAACCATGATCAAGAGTTAACCATAGTTAACTCACCAAATCAACTTGGAAAATTCCAAAAAATTCTAAAATGGTAGACAACGTCTTTCTTTGAATCATGCTCATGCCTAATCATGGTTAGATGAGCTTAGCCATGGTTAACACTTGGTTTAACCATGGTTAAACCAATTTAAACCTTGGTTAAATTCACAAAAATCATGAAAAATGCAAGAAGAGCAATAAGATGTCCCCCATTGCCTAACCTTGGTTATCCGGACTATCCATGGCTAAACCCATGCCTTAACCATGGTTAGCCCATTTAACTTGAGAATTTTAAGAAAATCCCTAAAATCATCAAATCACATTTAAGGACCATAAGGTGAATATGGACTTACCTTTTGGTCTATCGGGCTCATCCTAGGCCTACCGAGCCGAGCCCTTAGCCTACCGGGTTTACCCTAAGCCTACCGGGCTTACCCTCGACCTACTGGGCCCAAACCTTAGCCTACCGGGTTTACCCTAGGCCTACCGGGCTGAACTTAGGCCCACCAGGCCGAACTTAGCCTATCGGACTTACGCTTGGCCTATCGGGCCCAACCTTAGTCTATCGGACTAAACCCTAAGCCTACTGGGCCCAATCTTTGGCCTACCGGGCCAATCCCTAGTGTACTGAACTTCCTCTCGGCCTACCAGGCTTAAGCCTACTGGGCTTCAACCTTGGCCTACAGGGCCTAATCAAACCAAGCACTTGACCAACCCGGTCAACCACCCCTAGCCTCCCGGCTAGATCCTAAGCCACCCTTGGTGCACACACAACACTCCCTTAGCTTCGGCACGGGCTCATGTGTCAGAACTATGCTCAGTTTGATCTCACCCCAATGTGAGTACGTAGGCAACCCAACTCGGGCCCGACCCTAGTTTAGCTTTTTCCTTATTGGATTAGTATAAACTAAATCTACGACATTTGATTAACAACTTGATTTAATTGGCTCAAACCTAGTAAGTAGCGAACCGTTGCAAAACGGAAGTGCCGGAGTGCCTAACACCTTCCCCGGGCTTAACCGAACCTCTTACCTAGAACTCTAAGCAGACCAATACCTTATCCATTATCATGGGACTTATCCCTACCGAATAAATAAGTGACGACTCTAAACATAAAATCAACTGACCACATCGCCAAACAGCACCCCCTGTGGGCGAGACCGAAATCCTTGTTCACAATGATAACGAAGCATAATATGCACAATTGCACAGAGATATACACATGTGATAATGAGAAAAATATGCACAATGATCACACAACTTCTCCCCTTTTTTGGCTAGAATTTTCAAGGGAAAACAACCTCACAGAGGGAGCATCACAACTTGTATCCAGAGAGAATAAACAGTACAACGGAAGAGCAAAAAGCATAGTAATAATCAAACCATCAGAACCAAAGTCTTAGCAGCCCATATACGTCAATAAAGGGTGCACAACACACAGAAAAGCACAGGACGTATAACAGAAGTAAAGACTAGCTAATATGCCTAATCATCCTAGCGCGGAGGGAAACGGTGAGCGACATCATCCTCATATCGAGTACAGAAATTGCGAAGCTCCTGGCGAGATGCCTGTACAATGTCGGAAAGTGCATCAATTTTGGCAATTGGTCGCCCAAAAACTCTCCTGAGTAGCTGCTGCATGGGTGTCAAGGCAGGCATGAAGATCGGTGGCGAAGGTAGACTAAGTAGCCGACATATCTGTGAGCATGGCAGCCATGGATCGGAAAGAGAGTGGACTCGGAGGCCTAACCTGACTAGGAGATGAACTGGCAACCGGAGCCGAAGAAGCTAGGTCAACCCATTAGCCTCATGCCCAGGCATCGTGGCATGTGACATGCTACTGCTCAAAGTACGACTACAGATGGGGCCAAGTGTATGCCTAGATGCCTCAATGGAGCTAGCCTTGATGCCCTCAACAACCATGATGTTTAGTAATTAGGACTTCAAAGGGAAGGGTAGCACGCGTTTGAGACACTGAGTAAGCCTGAAGGATCAAGTCGATAATGTGGGCTCTTGTGTCTATAGTGTCCCCTGTCATGACACTATACAAAAACCTAGCCCGATCAGGATTCAGTGTGGTAGAGTGAACCCGAGGATGAATGTTCGAGCACATGATGAGATGAAAGAGATGGGCTAGATAGGAAAGACTGGAGTGAGGCAGGTGGGGATGCGGCCATCTTTGAGAATGGTCATCATATAAATTACAGGCAACCATATCCAAGTCATGCTTATCCTCATCAGTGAGATACTGATAAGGATAATAGGCATTTGGAACCCGAGGAGTGTCAGTGAAAAAGGCAATGACATCAGGATTAATTTGAAATTTCTTACCTCGAACCTGAGTTTTGAAAAAGAATTTGCGAAGATTGGCAGAGTAAATGTTCGCATAGAATTCTCTAACAAGGTCTAAACTGGCATGGCCGGACAATTGCAAAAGGCAAGACCAACCACCAGAGGTAATGATGTTTACAAAACTGGGTATATCAAAATCCGAAATGAGAGTGCTCCACTCAATTGTGATTTTCCTGGTTTTGACAAAATTATTAAACACAATTTCATTCCCGTGGGTTTGAAATCACACAATTTCAGGCTCACAAGGAGTGGGAATCTGGTTTTTGCCCTTGGATTTGGAAGAGGTCTTGGAACTGGAGGCACCCATGGCTATCTTATGGGCAGCCGAGGGTGGAGGAACCCTGGTATGGACCGCACGACTCACATAAATCCCGTGGCCAGCATCATATGATGCATCCTCAAAATGGAGAGCATCATCTTCATCCCGAGAAATGATGAGGCGGTGCTTAGAGCGACCTGCCATTGAGATAGAGATGATGAGAAGGAGGTATTCAAGTGCCATAGACCCAAATTTGCAATTAACTGACGAAAAGGCTAAGATTTTACCTTGAAGATGAGTTGAAAGCACACACACAACTTGGAATGGGTGTTGTGGGTTCGGATCTAGATGCAGGAGCAAGAACTATGCAAGAGGAACCCTCTTGATCGACTGGGGAGGACTGGAAATCACACTGGAAGATGGGATCTGCCACTCAAATCATGGATCTTAGAGTTACAAAGCACGAATTGACTAGTTTGTAGAGGAATAGAGCTCACTGTGGAAGAGAGAACCCAACAAAACCGTGGAGCTTGAGTTTATATGGAAGCTGGGAGCACGTCTGTGAAGATGAGGGCTAGACAGCCTGTTACATGGTTGGGAGGTGTTGCAAGTAGCAAGGGAACTTGCTGGAGTTTGCAAGCAAAGAAGGCACAAGGGGAAAGTGTATCCATGTGACTCAAGTGAGGGTTTTGAAAACCCCATTTCACTGTGTTCGGTTGATCGAACCCACTCCCAAGGTCGACCCTCTACCCCAAAAATGCTGAAACTATGTAAGAGTGAGTTTGACCCTTTTGTTTTGTCTTTGGCATGGTATAGGGCAGCTTTTTGAGAGAGAATTTGCAATATGAACTCTAAAAAATCTGAAGATAAGGCATAATACTCCAAAAAGAACCATAACACCCTAGTGACTCTAGGTTCACAAGCTGTAAAGAACAAACACGTACCTGAGGTGGCATTTTTTGGATCATAATGGGAGATTAAAAAGACACATTTAGAGATCTGAAAAATTGCAAAGATCATTCCTGAAAACACTCAAAATCAACCAAAAACGTGCAATTTTCTCACAGCGACGTCAAGTTTAAAATCAAACCATATTTCTCAAACACTTGTAAAAAGATATTTTCAAAAGGAATGCAAGATGTGAGAATTTGCATGTGACAAATAATACATGTCCAAGATAGTTTAGCATGGAATGATGAATAAATGAGGATATTTCCATCGACACTAGGCACAAGGGAGATCCAGACACAGTCACACAAACTAATATACAGTGAGTAATAGGCTTTACCAAAAAATGTGAAGTGTGTGAGGTGAAATTCTGACTGGACTCCTTTAGAAGTAGGCACCCTTAGACAGACAAAGACATTAGAGCATTTCAAGAACAACAAGCTTCAAAAATTACTGAGAGACTCACTTAGGGTAATCCAGAAAGTTGAAGAATTTTATGTGCTATTTTTACCCTTAAAATATTTTATGAACTCATAGTATTGGAGAAATTTGTTGTTTTGTGAAGCTATTTTTGTTCAGTCCTTTTCTTTTGAATTTTTGGATGCAATAGTGGCTTTCACACTGACTGGATAGGTAGCCCTAGCTATTGGCAGCATGGGCTTTCACTCTAAGGACCTAGATAGATACCTACTGTCCACCTAGGTAGCCATTTCATACTATTTGCATCCAATAGTGACTTTCACACTATCCTAGAGGTAGCCCTTTCCAATGCATAAATTTTAAACAGGAGCACATTGTAATGAATGGTACCTTCATAGTTAAAACAAACTTTATCAACCCGAAGAACCATTATGACTAATATCATCACCTATTCATAGGGATATGTATCATCTGACAGTCAGAGTGTAAGTGCATGTGATAGTGCAATAGTAGAAGCTGTGAGTGTTGGTTGGCTTGAGCCAAAGTTGTCAAGGACAGAGATCGATCTTCGGAGATCATGGTTGATCACTTTGAGCAAGATTGGCCAGTGAGGAACCAGAGTTGCTGTTGCGAAGATCGAACATGCTGTGTTTGTGGTTTGCAAGCTGAGGAATCAATACCGAGGAACTCTGTGTAAGATTCAAGTATTGTATTGTTTAAATCTTCTCATAGTGAATTTTGTGCTGGACTAGGTCTCATGGTTTTTCTTGGAAGAGTTTTCCATGTAAAAATCTTGTGTGTTAATGTGAGATTGATTGTGTGTCATTGCATAAAAATAAAATTGGTAAAAAATCTTAAGTAGACCTATTCACCCCCCCTCTAGGTCAAAGAGTTCATTGAAATAAGGAATTTCAGTAGCATCTGCCCATTCAAAATTGAACAATCATAAATCCGATGCTCTAGGCTACCAAAATGAAAGCATCCTCCTGTAGCTTCTCGGCATTCACTAGGTACATTCATCTTGTTGCCAAAACAGCACAACTCATATATCGTCGCCCATGGAGTAGGTGGGGTAGCTCGCGGTGCTTGAGTAGTAGCACGGGGAATAGTAAGTGCAAGTGCTACCCTCTGGCACGAGGTCGGTCTGGTCATTGGTGCTAGACCTGCCATGTAAAGCCCCAAATTTTCATCTCACGTATTCGTGAACAGTGTGTGATTAGTGCCCAAGTGTGATTTTGTACACTTAGGGGTCTTATGATTAATATACGAGTTTGGAATTATGGAGTGCATGTTTCAATGGGTCTATATATCGCTAAGGAGTGTGTATTAAGCATGAAAGAATGTTAGAAGTGGATTGGAGAAGATCCAAGTAGTGAAAACCAGGTTTTTCAGCAAAACAGGGGATCACCGATCGCTCGGTGACATCCTTCGATCAATCGGTCAACTACCGATCGCTCGGTAGCTATCGCGCAATCAAGAATTTTGTATGGGGAAATTTTCCAGAGAGGTTGTTTTCAACCGAGCTCTCAGCTGAAACCACTGATCGACCGGTAGGCCACCGATCACTCGGTCTATACCACCGATCGATCGGTTATACGCAGAAATTCTTCATTAAGGGTGTTTAAGACATTGGCCACCACCCTTTGCCTATATAAGGACTTGGTTCGTGCCTTAGGGTTTTAGAAACCCTCAGTGCCTTATTTTTGGAATTTTTGAAGAGGAGAAGAAGGAGAGGGCCTTGTTGTTGATCAAGCTTGAGGAAGATCAAGTTCTTCCATTTTCTTTGGTGATTCTCAACCAAGAACCCACTGTTCTTGCTGGTTCCAGTTGTTGGGAATCAAAGTCCTTGATTTCTCTAAGGTAGATACACTCTACTACGATCTTGCGATACTACTAAGTTAGTAAATGAGGTTCTTCTATATCTATATTATCTATGTATATCTATCTTGTTGGATTGTGGTGAGAAAGTATATGTTTATATACTCGGATGAAAGATACTAATTATGATGCACTCTAAGTGTTTGATAAAATACCTCTAACGGATTCTATGCTTAAATTTCATGATTTCTCTCACTAAGTTCATATGCTCGAATGTCTCTCATGAACCGATGTTTTTCCACAGGTTTCTTAAAGTACAAAAAAGGGTTTTCAAATAAAGGACTTAAACGATGATTCTAAGAAACTCTATAATAAGCTCTAAGATCGTATCACAAGCTCTACGGATCATACTATGATCACAAGGAAACTCTATGATAAGCTCTAAGATCGTCTCACAAGCTCTACGGATCATAAATGAAAATGCTCTAAGATCTCTAAGGATATGCTCTATGTGCTCTATGGTATCTCTATGTCTCTACGGATTATAATGACTCTAAATAACTCCATGAACTCACAAGAACTCACAAGGCTATGATTATCGCATGACTCACACGGTTACAGTTTTGGTTTTGATTTTGGACCTCCTCTTACACGCTATTCCACGATTTCTACGCTTTAACATGTTTTAAGGGTTTCAATCTCCATGGCTTGTATGCTCTATGATTATTGCTTTATTGTCATTAGTTTGTATACGCTGAGTATTCCACGCTCAGCCGATATTTGTTATCATCGGCAAGTGATCGGGTTCCATTCTATTTGTGTGGCAAAGAACCTTGGGTCGAGGAAGAGTACCATGACCCGGAGCCCTCCATGGATCATCCTCAGGGCAATGGTCCCATAGATAGATGTCGAGACTTTGATTTCTATTGATCGACAGACTTGGTCAATAGAGTCATTCAATATTTTGTTATGTGAGTGTGGGACTTGTCCACTCCACTTTTTGGATCTTCACCTGTATATTTTGTTGGTTCACACTTGAGACAAGTTATTGGAGTATTCTCTTTTGCTTCCACTATGTTTGTATTTTATTTCCGCTGCGTATTGTTTTCGTTCCCGCCACGTACGTTGTGTTCTGACAGGTCTCCACGTGTGCCTTATGTATGATACTGGAGGTGTGATACGGCGGTTATGAGTCAAGGTATCCCTAACTCCTAGGGTGTATTTTGGGTTGCGACATGCCATCCTTGGCCTCTTGTCTTCCAGCCCATATTTGCCTTCCTGCATTATCTTCTTCCTCAAAAACTTCGTTGATCTTCTCTCGAAAATTATAGCTCGCTTACTCACTTCCCGGCATGTTTCAAGATATAAGATCTCAATCTTGTCTCAAATGTAATCTCTCAAACCTCCCTCAAATCTCCTCACCTTAATGCTCTCCGTAGTGATCAAATGAGGTGAAAACCTGGACAGCTCTACAAACTTGGCCTCATACTCAACCACTAACATGCTCTCTTACCAGAGAGTAGAGAACTCTATCTCCTGTTTTCTCACCGATGTCAGAAAATATTGCTCATAAAAGACATTGAGGAACTCTCCCTATATCCATACCTGTCCAGCTTGTACTTCATTCTTTTTCCTGGCAGCTGCCCTCCACCAATGTTCTGTCTCAACTTTCATAACAAATGAGGCTCATCTCACTCTCTACTTATCAGTGGCCTTCAGCACAGAGAATATCTTCTCCAACTACATGATCCACAACTCTGCCACTAACGTATTCGTGCTCCCATAGAAAGCTGGAGGACTCATCCTCCTGAAAGCTTTGACTCCACTCTGTAAGGGTGAGTTGATCTCAACTGGCCTCTCTTGCCTGGCTGCTTGTAAGGCAATCTGCTGGGCCATAATCTCTGCTTGTCAAGTCATTACTGCAACAATAGCCTCCATATCCCGACTCACATTGGGCTGGTCTGGGGTATCCCAATCAGTCACACTGCCTCCTCCACTCCTATTGTTTCTCCCGCCTCTTCTCATGTCTACAGTCCTGAGAAGAAGAAAACAATTCATTTTGGATCATACTTGTATGAAATTCCTAAGTCTACACCTAACAAAGACATAATATTCAACAGATTTTAAGTCCTAAACTCGATGTTGCCTTCCTAAGTTCGACAGTTCCCCTTGCTCCTATACTTAATACCTCAGTCCTAAAGAATCTAATGTCTTAGGCTTTGATACCATCTCTGTAACGACCCCAAATCCCCCTTTGACCAAAATGGGACTTTGGGCCTGTCCGTTACATTTCTTAAACCTGCATAAATCTCATGACATACAAAACATACTAACACGAGTCTCAAAAAATGAGAATAATAAAATTCGCTATAGATAAACCAAACCAGCCTGTACCACTAAAATGTCCAACATAACCCACTATACTCAGATAATCCAAAGATCACTAATAAAAGTAAAATAGTCTAAGCAACATATAAAAGTAACGTACGTCTATTACAATCCTTCCAAAATGAAAACAAGGCCTAATGATATGGCCACCTATCCAACTCTTGAGCTTCCTTAATCGGAAGTTCACCTTCTTCGTCGGCGTATGACTCCTCAATCCACGGCTCCACCATGTATTCCTGTCACGCCCCAAAATACCCCCTAGGAGTTAAGGGATACTTTAGGAGTGACTATTCGTACCTATCAAACCATCCTGTAATGAACAAGGCTAAACATAATGCAGTAACGACATTAATCAGAGTGCGGAAGCTAAACATGAGTGCGGAAGCATAAACCTACTTTTTCTTTTCTATGCAAGGTGGTCGGTATTCCAAGTTTACATATACAAAACATAGTCATAAGGGTAAAGGTGGACATGCCCACCTATCAAAATTCAAAATCATAAATGTCTCTCTCACTCTCTCTCTCAGTAGTCCTCTGGATACGGCCAGCTATCTAAGCCTCTTGCCTCCACCTGAGGCTCTACTATAGGGTCCATGTGAGGCTCCTCCTCACCATAATCCTCCTCGATCTAAGGACTAGGAGCACAAATTTCAAACCGTGCACCTGCCAACATGAAAGTACGGTTGAGTATGGAATACTCAGCGAGTACAAGCTACTAGCTAACAATAGTAATAACAAGCACAATAAAAACAATGAGATATAGTTCATCACATAAATTCAACAACATAGGACATTCATAGCATGAAAAGTGAAGCAATGTAATGGTCTTAACATGCTTGAATGAATACGAAAAACTCTGATAAAATCTCATACTTTAAAAGTCATGTCTTATTCTTGAAAATAGTCTTTCGTGTTTCTTTCAAAACTTGCTTGTCATGTTTAAAAACTTGTTCTTGTCTTGGTCTCGTTCGTAAGAATCACACATGTTTGTCTTGTCTTGCTTGGAATCACTTATCTTGCTTGTTCTTGACTTGACTTTCTTATTTTCTTGTGAGCCAGAGGTTAGTGCCCATGAAGCGACTTGTGAGCTGGGAACGTAAGTTCCCTTCAGCGAAATATATATACATATAAAAAAGGGTACACCAACCTCCTTGACCGGCCCGATGTCCGGCATGATCAACTTGTTTTCTTGTGAGCCAGGTATGACATATCTTGCGATATGCCCTACCCTTGACCGATCCGATGTCCGACTTTATCAACTTTCTTATTTACTTGTGAGCCAGGAGGGGCATATCCAAGGGATATGCCCTACCCTTGACTGGCCCGATGTCCGGCTTTATCATTTATATCGTAAATCACATGTCTTGTTTTCATTTGTTTCTATATACACTTATACTTTTAGAAAAACCCGGTTCATGCATGCATGTGTGCATGTGTGTAACAATAGTGGTAATCATGATGACATGTACAACACAAAGCATAAGATGTAGCATTTCAATTCTAAATAAGCTAATGAGGAAAATTAGACAACATATAGAGCATTTGGTCAACATGACTAATTAGGTAAAAGTCTTTCATCAAACACCTTGCATGCACCATTTATATTACTCATAATTTTCTTAGTTTTTGGTTTCCAACGCATTCATTGTAGCACCCTGGACTTTTCTATACTTAATGAATACCGTTTTCGTAGCTAATTGGCCTTCCTCATAGTCTAATTAATAAATAAGAGAGAAATCAGAAATTCTGAAATGCCAGAAATGTTCATTTTCGAAAGACGAACCCAACGCAAGTTGAATCGTCGAAATCCGGCGAGCGAGTCAAGAGATATGGTCAAAACAGTCCAGACCTACAGAGCACCGATCGCTCGGTCCAGTCAGCGATCGATCGGTCCAAAACCGATCGATCGGTATCTATCGCACGGTCAAAGATTTTGTATGGGGAAATTTTCCAGAGAGTAGTTTTTTGATCGGTTGCTCGGTCAGAGTACCGATCGCTCGGTAGGCAACCGATCGATCGGTCATAACCACCGATCGCTCGGTCCCCGTGTTTTGCAAAAATTTTTATAAGGACATTTTCGTCTTTTGGGCGTTAAACCCTTTCTTCTTAAGGCTTGCCCGAGCCTTTAGGGCTTCATTCACATACTTAGAGAATTTTGAGAGTTAGGGAGAGAGGAGAAGGAGACTCTAACCTAGGGTTTCGTTTTTGAGGAGGAATCAAAGGGGGTTTAAGAACCCTAGATCCCCCAGCTCGCTTGGCTTCGATTTCAAGGCTCAAGCTCTTGTGGGACTCCTCCTCCAAGCTAGGGCAGCACCCACACACGTTTTTTTGAAAGGGGTTTCTTCCCCAACTCAAGTCTTCCTCAAGCAAGGGTTGTTCCCTACCCTTTTTGGAGCTTCAATCAAGGTTCCTACCAAGATCAAGCCTTGATCTAAGGTTAGTACACCCTACTAACTTACCCTAGCAATAAATCTAAGTTTTCTTTATAAAATGTGATTTATGCAATTATGTTTGCTTTCTTGTGAAATGTATCATCCCTAATAAATATAAACAAGATAAATAAATGGTATGGATGTTTGGATGGATATTGGATGTGGCGATTAGATGCCGAATGGGTGATGTATGGTATGTGTGGGTCGTGGATTAGAAAATGGACGATGGGCATTACACAAATAATAAACTTACCTTGTGTGATTGAATGTAAAATATGCACTAAAAATGAGAAAATGAACAATGAGGAAACTTGCATGCTAAGTGTTTGACAAAATACTTAAACTATGAAATAATGATTTAAATGAAGAAATGGAAAGGGGCCTTATGCATGTATTCTCATGAATGATGAATGGATTTAAATACCATGTTGATTACTCAAATTCTCATATGCATACATTGTGAATTGAATGGTGATGTCATACCTCTCTTATTATCCTTATTCCATGGTTGTCACGATTGACACGTACACGAGCACGCATGATAGCATGAACCGAGATTTCAAGAGAATGTGCATATAATAACCAACAAGAAAATATTGCATGTCAAGGAGGTTGGTAGCCCAGGGACATTCGGGTACTAGCCTCTGGCTCCCAAGAAAACACCTATTGTCAAGGAGGTTGGTAGCCCAGGAAAAATTTGGGTACCAGCCTCTGACTCACAAGAAAACTAAACAAGTAATAAAAATCACATATTGTCAAGGAGGTTGGTAGCCCAAGGACATTTGGGTACTAGCCTCTGGCTCACAAGAAAACCATACATATCAAGGAGGTTGGCAGCCCAGGGAGATTCGGGTGCTAGCCTCTGGCTCACAAGTTACAAGATACAAGGTTACAAGATGATGACAAGACATTCATGCATGCACGCATACATGGTTTTAAAATGCATACCGGGACATGGAAACAGGTTTTCAAGCATGAGTTTTGTCGGCGTTTTTGCATTCATGCTCATCAAGATAATAATATTTCTCCATAATTAATATTGTTTAATTTTATGATTTTACTATTGCCTGGAATTGATGATTGGTATTGTACTACTCTTTGCATGTTTATTATTGTTATGGATAGCTAGTAGCTTGTACTCGCTGAGTATTCCATGCTCAGCCGTACTTTCATGTCGGCAGGTACTGAGGGAGCCCTCGACCCAGAGCCTTGGGTCAAGGAAGAGTATATCGAGGAGAGAGAGCCGTCTATCCCACTGCAGTCTCAGGCGGACCGAGACCTTGACGTGTGGCCATACCTCGACTACTGTTGAGGGGAGAGTACGAGAGGGTCTTTTATGTATTTTGACATTTTGATAGGTGGGTCTGTCCACCTTAGACTTAGACATGTGTTGTATATATGTTAACTTGGAATACTATTTTGGAAATCTTAGAAGAAAAGAAAAAGTTAGTTTACGCTTCCGCATTTATGTTTAGCTTCCGCACTGTGATTATCATTGTTTAGTACGTTAATTATCTTGTTCATGACAGGATGGTTTGGCAGGTACGTATAGTCATGCCTAAAGTATCCCTAAACTCCTAGGGGGTATTTTGGGGCGTTACAGAGGTGGTATCAGAGCTCTAGGAATTAGAGTCCCTAGGGTCGCGTAGTACTAGAGACCATGATTGAACAAGGCATTAGTTGTATTCCAAGTATGGACTAACAAGTTAAACCTAGTCAAAATAGGTTGAATCTCAACCAAACTTAAAGTCTTACGCTAGGAACACGGATTGTATGGATGATGTTGTGTTATATACCATGTGTGCATTAATTGTGTTGTGCTTATTAAATATGCTTGATGAATATGTATTGAGTGAATTGCGAAATTTGTACTAAATGCGTATCCAAGTTAGACTCATGTTGTATTGTCGTTCTCAGGAGAAATCATGAGACGCAATACCCGGGGTCGCGAGTACAACACAAGGGGCAATGGAGGTGATGCTCCATCGGGTGATGATCAACCCGATTTTGCCCAAGCATTTGCTTCAATAGCCGAGACTTTGGCTATGCTAGCGGCAAGGCAACCGGCCACTCCGCCTAATGCTGCGCTTATACCGGCTCCTCCTAATCGAGCACAAGCCGGAATAGAGGCTTTCCGGAGGATGAGGCCTCCAACCTTTTGTGGGAGTATTGACCCGCTTGTTGCCGAAGGATGGATCCGGCAACTAGAAAAGATCTTCTCCGTATTGGCGCCTACTGAGGCAGAGAGGGTTACTTGGGCCGCCTTTATGCTTGAAGGTGAGGCCGACCATTGGTGGAAATCCACACTTCGGACCCGAGAGTTGACCCGCCAAGGTCAAGACTGGAATTGGGAGGAATTCTTGGACGTTTTCAACAAGAAGTACTTCCTAATAGGGATGAAAGAAAAGATGGAAGTTGAGTTCATTACCTTGGAGCAAGGTAATATGTCGGTAGCGGCTTATGAAGCCAAGTTTTCAGAGCTATCCAGATTTGCTCCAGATATGATAGCAACCGAGGCTATGAAAGCCCGGAAATTTGAGAGGGGGTTGAAGGCATACCTCAAGGACCGAGTCTCAATGTTCAGACATGAGACATATTCAGAAGTAGTGGACAAGGCACTTTTGGCCGAGTCGAACTCCGAGGATTTCTTCAAGAGAAGAGGAATGGAGAAAGGACAGTCGAGTAGTTCAGGGAAGAAAAGAGCAAGGACTAGCTTGTATCAGTCCGCAGGGCCGGCTCAGTCACAGAGGATATATTCGGCACCACAGGCTCCTCGCCCTTTTGCTCCACTGGCTTTTCGCCCGATTTTTGCTCAGGCTCCTCGCCCCGCAGTGACTCAGGCTACGGGATATGCTCCTCCCACCTATGCGCATAATATCTGCACCCTTTGTGGAAGGAGGCATCCAGTGGGAGAATGTTGGAGGGTTACAGGAAGTTGCTTCCATTGTGGTGACCAAGGCCACATGGTTAGAGATTGTCCCCGACGTCATTTGCCAGCTCAGTCTTCAGGGAGCAGGCCCCTAATTAGGCAGACATCCCAGCCTAGCTCTTCCCAGGCTTCGAGGGCCTCACAGTCTACACGGCCTCCTCGCCCAGCCACACAGGGCCGAGCCTTCGCCCTGTCAGAGAGAGACGCACGTGCATCCGATGATGTCGTGCAAGGTACGCGAGAATTTTGAGTTTAAGTTGTATAAAGTTTCTATGGCTTGTTATGTGGTTATTTATACTAAGGGTTACCTATGTATGATGCTTGTTATTGTTTGAAATCTACTGATATTAGTTACTTAATCGTACAGGCGCTTTATTAGTGAACGAGTGTCTCGCTCGAGTGTTGATAGACACAGGATCTACTCACTCTTTTGTCTCACCAAGTTTTACAAAGGGCTTTTTGACTGAGGCTACTCCGTTGGAGCGGGAGTTGACCATTGCAACTCCACTCGGCAAGTCAGTTGATACGGACAAGATATTCAGGGATAGTGTGGTTCAAGTGGGGGAGAAGGAACTGTTAGCCGATCTCATCATCCTAGACTTCCGAGACTTGGATTTCGATGTTATCCTAGGGATGGATTGGTTGGCAAACCATCACGGGCATGTTGCGTGTTTTGAAAAGATGGTGAACTTCAAGCCGGAAGGGGTTAAGCCTTTTCATTTCCGAGGATTGAGAGAAAGGGATATTGCTCGCCTTGCAGGTTTGAGCTTATCGAACCCCAAAGTACAAAACTCCTCGGCTATTCCAGTTGTGAGTGAGTTCTTAGATGTGTTCCCGGAAGAACTTCCCGGATTACCTCCTAATAGAGAGATCGAGTTCGCTATAGAGCTTGCTCCGGGTACTGCTCCGATTTCAAGGGCACCATATAGAATGGCCCCTATAGAGCTTGAAGAATTGAAGAAACATATTGAGGAGTTACAACAACTTGGTTTCATCCAACCAAGCGTCTCGCCGTGGGGAGCTCCGGTTCTCTTTGTGAAGAAGAAAGACGGGTCAATGAGAATGTGTATAGACTACCGCCAGTTGAACAAGGTAACTATCAAGAATCGTTATCCCTTGCCAAGGATAGACGACTTGTTCGACCAACTGAAGGGAGCGAGATTTTTCTCCAAGATTGATCTTAGGTCGGGGTATCATCAGCTAAAGATCAAGTCGGAGGATGTTCTGAAGATGGCTTTCAGGACTCGGTATGGGCATTACGAGTTCCTTGTCATGCCTTTTGGGCTGACGAATGCACCGGCGGCGATCATGGATTTGATGAATCGGGTGTTCCGATCATACTTGGATCGATGCGTGATTGTATTCATCGACGACATTTTGGTGTATTCCCAGACACGGGAAGATCACGCACGAGACCTCCGCCTTGCTCTAGAGATGTTGAGAGAGCATAGGATATATGCCAAATTGAGCAAGTGCGAATTCTGGTTAGAGAAAGTGGCGTTCCTAGGCCACGTAGTGTCTGCCGAGGGTATTTCTGTAGATCCAGCTAAGGTTGAGGCAGTCATGAGTTGGGAGAGGCCCAAGAGCATCATGGAGATACGTAGTTTCCTCAGGTTGGCAGGCTATTACCGGAGATTTGTAGAGGGATTCTCCAGTTTGGCCGCACATCTCACTTACTTGACGAGGAAAAATGCCAAGTTCAGTTGGAGTGACCGATGTGAAGTGAGTTTCGAAGAGTTGAAGAAGCGCCTCACCACGGCCCCCGTCCTTACTGTGCCATCTGGACATGGTGGTTATGAGGTATATAGCAATGCTTCGCATATCGGACTTGGGTGTGTCCTTATGTAGCATAAGAAAGTCATTGCCTACGCATCAAGACAATTGAAGGAGCATGAAAAGAATTACCCCACTCACGACTTAGAACTCACCGCAGTTGTGTTTGCATTGAAGATTTGGCGACATTATCTTTATGGGGAACAATTTGAGGTATTCACAGATCATAAAAGCCTTAAGTATTTGTTTTCCCAGAAAGAGCTGAACCTAAGGCAAAGAAGATGGGTAGAATTTTTGAAAGACTACGAGTGCTCCATTCAATACCACCCGGGCAAAGCGAATGTAGTAGCCGATGCTCTTAGCCGGAAGCCTACTGGACTTTTGGCGCATATGATGCTGAAGGAGTGGAGGTTGCTGGAGGATGCATTCAACCTCGACATCAGTTTTAGTCTCCCTACCTTTGGGCCGGTAATGGCTAACATCACAGTTAGGCCATATATCCTAAGCATGATCCAGGAGTTGCAGGAAATGGATGCCGAACTACTTTCTTGTCGAGACAAGTCAGTTAAAAGTGGCAGTAAGGATTTTATGGCGAGGGAAGATGGAATTATCACTTTCAAGGGAAGAGTATGTGTCCCAGCCGATGAGAAGCTTAAGCGAGAAATCTTGTACGAGGCTCACCGGTCCAAGTACACCGTTCACCCCGGGGATACCAAAATGTATAGGGACTTGAAGAAGCATTTTTGGTGGCGGAACATGAAGCGAGAAATAGCGGAGTATGTGTCTAAATGCTTGGTGTGCCAACAAATCAAAGCCGAACACAGGAGACCGGCTGGACTTTTGCAGCCCCTCCCCATTCCCGAGTGGAAATGGGAACATATCTCTATGGACTTCATTGTGGGGTTGCCGAAGACGACTAGAAACTATGATGCTATATGGGTCGTGGCCGACAGACTCACGAAGTCCGCCCATTTCTTACCGTACCGGACTACATTCAACTCAAATCAGTTGGCTGCATTGTATATCAAAGAAATAGTTCGGTTGCACGGGGTGCCAGTGAGCATTGTCTCGGATCGGGACCCTAGATTTACCTCCAGGTTTTGGAAAAGCTTTCAGAGTGTCATGGGTTCCTGGTTGGACTTTAGCACGGCTTTTCATCTACAGACGGATGGGCAAACCGAGCGAGTGAATCAGGTTATTGAAGATATGCTCCGAGCTTGTATGCTGGATTTTAAAGGAAGTTGGGAAGATCACCTACCTTTGTGGAATTCGCCTACAATAATAGCTATCAGGCAAGCATACAGATGGCTCCTGTTGAGGCTTTGTACGGAAGAAGTTGTAGATCCCCGTTGTATTGGAATGAAGTGGGAGAAAGAAAAATTTTGGGCCCCGAGTTGATTGAACAAACGGCAGATAGAGTCAAGCTCATCTGGGAGAGGTTGAAGACCGCACAAGATAGACAGAAGAGCTACGCCGACAATCGAATGAGAGATCTTGAGTTTCGAGTGGGTGATTTTGTATTTGTTCGGGTTTCACCAACCAAGGGTGTTATGCGATTCGGGAAGAGGGGCAAGCTTAGCCCGAGATATGTGGGTCCGTTCGAGATCATTACTAGAGTCGGTGAGGTAGCTTACCATGTTGCTTTACCCGCTCATATGACGGCGGTCCACAATGTATTCCATGTCTCTATGCTTCGAAAGTATATCCCGGATCCTTCTCATGTCATCGAGTTGGATCCGATAGAGATTCGAGAGGACCTCACCCTAGTTGAACAACCGGTGCAGATCTTGGATAGGAGAGATCAAGTCTTGCGTAACAAGACCATTCCCTTGGTCTTAGTGAGATGGCAACACCATTCAAGGAAGGAAGCTACATGGGAACGAGAAGCTGAAGTGCGGGAAAAGTATCCTCAGTTATTTGTTTAGGGCCTTGGCATTCCCTTGTAATTGTTATGGTCTTGTGCATGTATGTATCGTCCAAATTTCGGGGACGAAATTTTTGTAAGGGGGGAGAATGTAGCACCCCAGACATTTCTATACTTAATAAATACCGTTTTCATAGCTAATTGGCCTTCCTCATAGTCTAATTAATAAATAAGAGAGAAATCGAAAATTCTGAAACGTCAGAAATGTTCATTTTCGAAAGACGAACCCAACGCAAGTTAAATCGTCGAAATCCGGCGAGCGAGTCAAGAGATATGGTCAAAACAGTCCAGACCTACAGAGCACCGATCGCTCGGTCCAGTCAGCGATCGATCGGTCCAAAACCGATCGATCGGTATCTATCGCACGGTCAAAGATTTTGTATGGGGAAATTTTCCAAAGAGTAGTTTTTTGACCGGTCGCTCGGTCAGAGTACCGATCGCTCGGTAGGCAACCAATCGATCGATCATAACCACCGATCGCTCGGTCCCCGTGTTTTGCAGAAATTTTTATAAGGACATTTTCGTCTTTTGGGCGTTAAACCCTTTCTTCTTAAGGCTTGCTCGAGCCTTTAGGGCTTCATTCACATACTTAAAGGATTTTGAGAGTTAGGGAGAGAGGAGAAGAAGACTCTAACCTAGGGTTTCGTTTTTGAAGAAGAATCAAAGGGGGTTTAAGAACCCTAGATCCCCCAGCTCGTTTGGCTTCGATTTCAAGGCTCAAGCTCTTGTGGGACTCCTCCTCCAAGCTAGGGCAGCACCCACACACGTTTTTTTGAAAGGGGCTTCTTCCCCAACTCAAGTCCTCCTCAAGCAAGGGTTGTTCCCTACCCTTTTTGGAGCTTCAATCAAGATTCCTACCAAGATCAAGCCTTGATCTAAGGTTAGTACACCCTACTAACTTACCCTAGCAATAAATCTAAGTTTTCTTTATGAAATGTGATTTATGCAATTATGTTTGCTTTCTTGTGAAATGTATCATCCCTAATAAATATAAACAAGATAAAGAAATGGTATGGATGTTTGGATGGATGTTGGATGTGGCGATTGGATGCCGAATGGGTGATGTATGGTATGTGTGGGTCGTGGATTAGAAAATGGACGATGGGCATTACACAAATAATAAACTTACCTTGTGTGATTGAATGTAAAATATGCACTAAAAATGAGAAAATGAACAATGAGGAAACTTGCATGCTAAGTGTTTGAAAAAATACTTAAACTATGAAATAATGATTTAAATGAAGAAAGGGGCCTTATGCATGTATTCTCATGAATGATGAAAGGATTTAAATACCATGTTGATTACTCAAATTCTCATATGCATACATTGTGAATTGAATGGTGATGTCATACCTCTCTTATTATCCTTATTCCATGGTTGTCACGATTGACACGTACACGAGCACGCATGATAGCATGAACCGAGATTTCAAGAGCATGTGCATATAATAACCAACAAGAAAATATTGCATGTCAAGGAGGTTGGTAGCCCAGGGACATTCGGGTACTAGCCTCTGGCTCCCAAGAAAACACCTATTGTCAAGGAGGTTGGTAGCCCAGGAAAAATTCGGGTACTAGCCTCTGGCTCACAAGAAAACTAAACAAGTAATAAAAATCACCTATTGTCAAGGAGGTTGGTAGCCCAGGGACATTCGGGTACTAGCCTCTGGCTCACAAGAAAACCATACATATCAAGGAGGTTGGCAGCCTAGGGAGATTCGGGTGCTAGCCTCTGGCTCACAAGTTACAAGATACAAGGTTACAAGATGATGACAAGACATTCATGCATGCACGCATACATGGTTTTAAAATGCATACCGGGACATGGAAACGGGTTTTCAAGCATGAGTTTTGTCGGCGTTTTTGCATTCATGCTCATCAAGATGATAATATTTCTCCATGATTAATATTGTTTAATTCTATGATTTTACTATTGCCTGGAATTGATGATTGGTATTGTACTACTCTTTGCATGTTTATTATTGTTATGGATAGCTAGTAGCTTGTACTCGCTGAGTATTCCATGCTCAGCCGTACTTTCATGTCGGCAGGTACTGAGGGAGCCCTCGACCCAGAGCCTTGGGTCGAGGAAGAGTATATCGAGGAGAGAGAGCCGTCTATCCCACTGCAGTCTCAGGCGGACCGAGACCTTGACTTGTGGCCATACCTCGACTACTGTTGAGGGGAGAGTACGAGAGGGTCTTTTATGTATTTTGACATTTTGATAGGCGGGTCTGTCCACCTTAGACTTAGACATGTGCTGTATATATGTTAACTTGGAATACTATTTTGGAAATCTTAGAAGAAAAGAAAAAGTTAGTTTACGCTTCCGCATTTATGTTTAGCTTTCGCGCTCTGATTATCATTGTTTAGTACGTTAATTATCTTGTTCATGACAGGATGGTTTGGCAGGTACGTATAGTCACGCCTAAAGTATCCCTAAACTCCTAGGGGATATTTTGGGGCGTTACATTCATGCATTTCCACGAACACATAGAGTGCAACACATTCATAGTCCTTCTTTTCAATTTCTTAGTGCATAAATTTCATGAAACCACATAGGGTGTATTCCTTATGCTTGAAATGCCCATCCACCGTTTTCCATCATACATAACACATCACATTCATACGGCATCCAATTGCCTCACCCTTCATCCATTCACGCGTCCACAACTATCTTTTTATCTTGTTTATTTAAGAAATTAAAGCATTACACAAGAAGGGAGGAACATGGAAGATACATCCACAATATTCATAAGAAAACCTAGGTTATTACTTAGCTAGTTAGTAAGGATGTACCAACCTTGAAAATTGGAGAAGAACTTGAGGGAAGATGAGATCCAATCCGGGGTGGAGAAAGATCCTTGCTTGAAAAAGGATATCCAAGCTTCAATTTTAATTTTTTTTTGATAAAAGCCTCTTAGGAGGAGAGGGGGGTTTGGCAGACCCCTACTGGTTTTATTAAATAAAAATAAGAATGGGGGGGACATAAACCTTACCCCTACAGACACCAACTAGGGGGGGACATAAAACCTTACCCCGACCAACAAAAAAAATAAAAAACTATAAGGAGGGGGGGGGCATAAAACCTTACCCCTACAGATACAAGGAGGGGGACAAAAGAACCTACTAACCACAAAAAAACAAATAAAAATAATCAATCTTATATTCAAACTTTTCTGAGACTACCTAAACCCTCTTTATCCAACTGAATTAGAGCTTAAATTTTGCTTGGAATAACATCATGCATGGAAAAAGAACCCGAAATAAGTAAGGAACATCCAATATTAGCAAGAGCATCAGCCACCGTATTTGCTTCTCTAAAAATGTGATGAAGAGAGTGACCATCTGATAGTAATAGCTTGATTTTTATTCCAATGCCAAGATTTCCAGGCATTCGAAACTCTACCATTTCATTCATCAACTAAGCACTGGAAATTAGATTCAATGATAACATTGCAAAGATGATGTCTCTTACAAAGACTTAATCCATCCAGGAGGCCTCTAGTTTCAACAATAAAATTGGAGCAACAATCATAGTAAGCAAAAAAACCAGCCACCAAATTTCCTTTGTGGTCTCTAATAATACCCCCCCCCCCCCCCCTCCGGCATTACCTGGATTGCCTTTTGAAGCACCATCAATGTTTAAATTAAATTTACCTGGGGGAGGAAAAGACCATTTCACCAGCTCCATCTTGAATTTACCGATAGTAGGGACACATGATGGAAATAAAGGGGAAAGATCAAAATGTACATTATAAATTCAAATAATGGATCTCACTAACCATTTTAGTAATAGCTTTAATAAGCGAACTAGCATGACGATTTTTAGAATCATACTTCCTCCGAACATCTCTCAGTCCAAATTTCCTAAACAATCAGAGCCGGCAAGATACTGAAAAGGTCATTCTTCCTGGATGAAGCCACTCTATACCACCTTTTAAAGGTACTTTGGATAGAATCAAACTTACTAAAAAAAATGGTGCACCAGGAGGAAAAGTAGAACCACACTGAGGAAGTAAGCTCACTAAAATTCAGCAGATGATTAGAAGATTCCACACAAGAGAGGTTGCAACAATGGCATTTACTAACTAGAGGAATGCCTATGTATTGGACAATCAAATCGGTAGGCACTACACAATTCATAATTTTCCAGTAGAAAATTTTGATTTTAGTAGGAACAAGCTGATGCCAAACATGCTTATAACAGTCAATTTCAGAACCTTTACCCCTTAAATAGTCCCAAGCAGTCTTCACAGAAAAAACTCCCGAAGATGAGGGAGTCCAAACAATTTTATCCTCTTCATTTGATATAGAAAATTACCTTCTTTAATAGTATTAATGATAAAAGAAGGAATAAGATGACTCACCGAAGAGAGATTCCATTCACCATCCACATTAAGAAGCTGAGCAATTGATGGAGTAGAGTGGGGATTACCAAGAGCAATAGATATAAGAGGTTCATCATTGATCCATCTATCAAAGCAGAAATTTATTTTGGACCCATTTCCAAGGAGAACTAAAGTGTTTGGCAGCATCATATGCATGACATTGCAAATATCAATCCGAGTTTAGATGAACCGCGATAAGGTAAAGCATTCCATACATGATCTATGTTATATTTAGCTTTAAAAAATCTAGCCCAAAGATTAGAAGAAGAATAAATCATCCAAGCTTGTTTAAGCCGAAAAGCTTTGGCAGATTCAGAAAATTTTCTAATACCCAAGCCTCCTTCCATATAAGGTAAAGAACATTTTTTTCCACTTAACCCAATGACGATGATGATTTATCTCCGAATTATTCCAGAAGAAGTTAGCCATAATTTTCTCAATTTTCTTCATAATACCAGAAGGAATTGAGATAGTAGAAAGAGTGTGAACCGATATAGATGAAAAAACATGTTTGATAAGAATTAGTCGGCCTCCTGTTGATAATAATTTGCCTGTCCACCCTGCTATAGGACTTTGAAGCTTCTCAATAATGGGATGATAATAAATTAATTTCTGACGACCTTTAATCAGAGGTATTCCCAAGTAAGTGAAAGGTAATTGCTTAAATTTGAATCCTGTTCTTGAAGATATGGACCTTTTTCTAGCAGGAGAAAGACTATCTGAGCCATATAGAGAGCTTTTATCTTTATTGATTTTCTGACCAAATGAACCTTCATATTTGAAGAGAAAATCACTAATACTCTTTAAGCTACGAGCACTGCCATTATAGAAGATAAGAGAATCATCTGCAAATAAGAGATGGGAAATAGCAAAACCATACCTCCCTATGGCAAAAGAATTATTATGCTGATTAATAATGAATTTCAAACCTTTGCTAAGCACTTCTTCTGCTATTATGAAAAGAGCAAGAGAAAGAGGATCTCCCTGACGAAGGCCTCTCGAACTAGTGAAAAACTCATGCAAGGCTCCATTAATAATAATCGAAAAGCTTTGGTTCTAAAGACAACCAATGATGAGCTGAATAAACTTTTCACTAAACCCGAACTTCTTTAGAACCTCAAAGATGAACTGCCATTCCATGCGATCATAAGCTTTAGCCATGTCCAGCTTAATGATAATATTACCACCAAAGACTTTTTTGTCAATTTCATTGACCATTTCTTAAGCAATAGTAATATTTTCTGAAATATTTCTCCCTTTAATAAACCCAGTTTATTCTTCAGATATAATATGGGGAAGAATTTTAGCCAATCTGTTGGCTAAAATTTTGGAGAAAATTTTATAGAAAAAGTTGCAGAGACTAATAGGCCTATAATCAGAGAAAGTAGCCAGATCTTCACATTTAGGAATCAATGCAATGGCTGTAGCATTAACAGCCTTGGGAATAATCGGACTGGAGAAGAAGAAAGTAACAGCCGAATACAAATCATTCTGAATAATCTCCCAACAGGCTTGATAAAAGTGACCACCAAAACCATCTGGACTTGGAGCACTGTCTTCAAAGATAATAAAAACCACTTGTTTGACCTCCTCCATAGATGGCATAGAAGAAAGCATGATATTGTCCTCCGCAGTAATCATGTGGGGGATGGTATTAAGGATATCATATCAATAACTCTTCTATTGGAGATGAGAAGGTTCTGAAAATAACTGATGGCTTCAATACCAATATCATTCTGATTAACAACCCAGTTACCCAAGGAATTCTTTATTCTCTGAATGACATTCCTCTTTCTTCTATGATTGGTAACAACATGAAAAAACTTAGTATTATTATCTCCTTCCTTCAGCCACTGAACTCTGGATTTTTGTTTCCAGAATATTTCCTCTTGGACAATAACTTGTTGCAGATCATTCTTCAAATTTGAGAGTTGAGAATCAATATTATCATCCCAATTCTCTTGAAGAGAAGTCTCTGTGACACAAATTTTCTCTTCCAAATCTTTTATCATGACAAAGATGTTTCCAAAAGTCTCACTATTCCAGATCTTAAAAGAGTGTTTAATCAACCAATCCTTGAGCAAAACCCTAGTTTCTTCCCTCTCTTCTTTCTCTAAATCCCCAAAACTTGAGCTTGAGGGTTTATGAAGACCCAAACCCACGAATTGGGGCTATTATAGAAAATGGGTTGGTCAAAGACCGTTCTACCCTTAATGATTTGGCTTAAAAGACCGAACTAGGCAAATTTTCGCATGACCGATCGACCGGTGGTGACCTTCGGTCAACCGGTCAAAAATGACCTCTCTGGAATAAAAGCCCATACAAAAAGTGTGATGTTCGGTCGACCGGTATGGGTATCGGTCGACCGGTGGCTATTCGGTCGACTGGATCCTTGTGTTTTTGCCAATTTTGCTGGTTTTTCTCATTTTTTCCACTTTGGTAATTCGGCCATAACTTTTGGCTCGTTTGTTGGATTTTGATTATTCAACTTGCGTTGGACTCATCATTCGAAGAGGAACATTTTTGATGTTTTAGAATCTTCTAATTCTTTTTTATTTATTTATTGGACTACGTGAAAGGCCAATTGGCTATAAGAATGTTGTTCATTAGGTACGAGAAGTTTCGGGGCGCTACAATTCCTGCTTTAAGCCCACCGACAATAACAGGTCAACTGAGTATTGAAAACACTCAGCGTATATATAGTCCAACTAACAACATAACATACATGTACATTATCAATATCATAATTTGATTCATATCTACATAATCGATAAAAGTTTTGTATGATATAAACATAATCAGAGTGTGGAAGCATGGTAGCAAAAGTATCATCATCTTAACTTGTGTACTTGTGTGACTTTTAAACATATACATGTACGAAACATATGCATGAATCATACGTGCCCATGATGACCAACTTATCTCATAGATGCATAATCATTCATAGTGTATTGTCCCATCAACACATAATTTGTCGCGCCCCAAAATATCCCCTAGGAGTTAAAGGATACTTTAGAGGTGACTATTCGTACCTGCCAAACCATCCTGTAGTGAACATGGTGAACATGATACCATAACAACAATAATCCGAGTGCGGAAGCGTGAACTAACTTTTTCTTTTCCATATAAGGTGGTCCGTATTCCAAGTTTATATACATAACATATCAAGTCAAAGGTAGACATGCCCACCTATCAAAATACAAAAGGTATATCGAGCTTATTATGCTCAACAATAATCTAAATATGGTCAGACGTCGCAATCTCTATCCTCCTGCGACTGCATTGGGATAGGAGGCTCTTTTTCCTCTACATACTTTTCCTCAACCTAAGGCTCAGGGTTGAGGACATCCTCGGTACCTACCGACATAAAAGTATGACTGAGTATGAAATATTCAACGAGTACAAGCTACTAGCTAACAACAACAATAACCATCACACAAGACAACAAGATATAATTCATCATATCAATTTGAAACAAGAATAACAGCATATGACAAATAACATTGAAGTAAAGCAATGTGATAATTCTTGACACGCTTGAATGAATGCGGAAACTCCAGTAAAACTCGTATTTTTAAAGCCATGTCTTGTTCTTGAAAATAGTCTTTCGTGTTTCTTTCAAAACTTGCTTGTCAATGTTTGAAAATTTGTTCTTGTCTTGGTCTTGTTCGTAAGAATCACACATGCTTGTCTTGTCTTGCTTGGAATCACTTGTCTTGCTTGTTCTTGTCATGTTCTTGACAGGTTCTTAACTTGACTTGCTTATTTTCTTGTGAGCCAGAGGTTAGTGCCCTTGAAGCAACTTATGAGCCAGGAATATAAATTCCTTTTAGCGAAATATATATATATATATATAGAAAATGGTACACCAACCTCCTTGACTTGTTTTCTTGTGAGTCAGGTATGACATATCTTGCGATATGTCCTACCCTTGACTGGCCCGATGTCCGGTTTTATCAACTTGTTTTCTTGAAGCCAGGTATGACATATCCGGGGGATATGTCCTACCCTTGACCGGCCCGATGTCCAGCTTTATCATTCGTTCCATGAATCACATTTCATATTCTTGTCATTTCTTTCAAATACTTATACTTTAGAAAATCCGATTCATGCATGCATGCGTGCTTGTGTGTAGCAATAGTGGCGATCATGGTGACATGTACAACTCAAAGATAGCATGTAGCATTTCAATTCATATTGTAATCATGTGAGAAATTAAAACAAGCATATAGGGCATTTGATCAAAATTACAATTTGAGGAAAAACTACCTAAATCATGCTCTTGAAATCTTCTTTTAACGCCTTATATTCTTCTTCATGCGTTTTATCAAACAAGTGGCATTCAACATATTTTTATATTCGTTTATTTCATATTTTCTCATTCACGCATTTCGTCAAACACATGGGTGTATTCATTATGTGTACCAAACCCTTCCACCATTTTCATCACACATCATCCATCCCTACTTAGTTTATCTTGCATAGTTTAAGGAAATCAAGGTTATATGAGGCAAGAATAAGATTCATATTATTAATCATAACCCATTTAAGAGCAAACCTAGGCTACTACTTAGTTAGTTAGTAAGGGTGTACTAACCTTGATAATCACACTTGATCTTGAAGAAAAACCCTTGTTTTGGAAACCCCACTTGGTGTAGAAAATCCACTTGCACAAATGCTCCAAGCTTGAATTGGGGGAAGGATCCACAATTTAAAGAATGGAGGAACTCTTGCTTGAGTGGGGATGATCCAAGCTTGATCTTGGGTTCTTCTTCCTCCAATCCAAACTCCCTTGAAGGAATCTCCAAATCTCCTTCCTCTTCCTTCTCTCTCAATTTCTCTCACTCTCTCTAGGTTTAGGGTAAGCCAAAAACCCCCTAAAAGGTCCCCTATTTATAGGCCAAGGGTAGAAACCCTAAAAACCCTTTAAAAAATTCTGGGTCCCGCGACTACGATCGATCGTAAGTTCTCTACAATCGATCGTAACCTCTCTACGATCGGTCGTAAGTTTCTACGATCGATCGTAAACGTTACAGAGAGTTTGCCTAATTTCCAAAGTTCTACGATCGCTCGTAGGTTCTTCTACAATCGATCGTAAATCATCCCGAGAGTTTGTCCAATTTCTGGGGTTCTACAATCTATCGTAAATTTCTACAATTGATCGTAGCTCACCTACGATTGTTCGTAGGGTCTATACAATCGTTCATAAATCTGACAGTAATTTCCTAGATTTTACCCATTTTGGTATTTCGGCCATAACTTTTGACTCGTTCGTCAGATTTTGACGATTCAATTTGCATTGGGCTCATCATTCGAAGAGAAACATTTCTAGTGTTTTAGAATCTTCCAATTCTACCTTATTCATGGATCAAATTGCCCCTAAATTTGACTGATCCGTAAATGGAGTTTAGTAACCCGGATTTTCAATAGATCCGACTTAGGACATCCAACCTATAACCCAAGAAAATGACTTTAAGGTTTTAATACATGTCAAAAATATCCGGGGTGCTACATAATTCATTGTGTTTTATCCCGTCAACGCATAATTCATAGTGTTTTGTTGCATATCGCTGCAACGTATAAAGTAGTATGTTCGTACCAGGGGATCATTCTTTCATATCATAATGCATGACATGTGTCACATATCACGACAACGCATAGAGTGATATGTTTGTAATCAAGGGATCATTCTTTCGTAGAATAATACGTAGCATATACATGTTCAATGCATGATCTTATGAGACACGTGAATTGTAGACCTTATTTCTTACCATGCATGTGAAAATGTGCATAAGTGTCATGATTGGAATTCAAATGGGTCATCCCTTAGATTCCAATTCTCCGCTAGGTTACATCTTCCTGGTTAGAGAATTCTCAACATGGAAGACTTCCTTTATGTTTTGACCTACCCGAATACCGATCACCATATACGAAAGATAGGGCATAGTTTAACACACCAAACATTAATACTTCCTTATTATAATTATGTATTTCTTCTAAACACAATAATAAAATAACATCACAATTCACTTCTATAATCCCTTCAATTTCACCATCCACCCATGAATTCACCATTTCATCCATAATTACAACAAATTCACCATACACCTCATCCATAAACCATAGACATTCATTTAACCGATCCTCCATAGCATTCCCATCCTTCATTCATCTCATTCATAGCATTCAATTACCATTTCATTTCCATAATAGCAAAACATAGTTAATAAAAATCCCTAAATCATCTAAAGTTCCCATTTCATAATCCAATATCCATAATCTAAGCATAAAACATGAAAACATACATAGATCTTCATTTCCATCTTTCTATAACATATAGAACATCTCAATAGAGTTAGATTAAAAAGTATATCGACTTGTTCATGCTCCATAGTTCACCATATTACTATAAACATGCCAAACATCTCATATTTCTAACTTATTCAAGCTTAAACATACATAAATACTAGAGTTGAGTTGGAGAGTATATCAACCTTAGGGATCTTTCCCTTCAATCCAAAATGTTCCAAGAAGGCTTAAGGAGTGATCTTCAAGCTTCCCTCTTCTCCGTTGAGCAATTTCTTCCTTCATAAGCAAACTAACACTTAGAAACCTTATGTTTCTCTTCTACTTTGCCAAATTAAGGTTTGAGGGATTTAGGGATTTCAAACCCCCGAAATAGAAGGCTATTTAATGACCTAGGGTGATGAGAAACCTATAATACCTTTCAAAATCTCGCAAAATAGGTTTTAAACCCAAATTCTGCAAAGGTCGGTCGACCGACCAGGAGGGGCGGTTGACCAGCTGGCTCAGGGGGCTAATTTTCCCCCTTTTTTTTTTCCAAAAATCATACAGTCAGTCGATCGGGGTTGGGATTGGTCGACCGACTGTGGCCACAACTCACTACTTTGCTCCTTTTTACCCAGTCGGTCGACTGGGCAGGATGGCCGATCGACTGACTGTGTTATTTTTCTGTGATTTCTTCATTTTCTTCTTTTCCTTCCATTCTAACCTTCCTTAATTTGTTTTTAAACCTCTTAAACCTATCATAACCTTAATTAACACACGAACACACCCATTAGCAAAACTAAATGACTAAAAAGCCCTTAAAGAGCGGGGTAATTACATGTAAAGAAATCTGGGTCCCTACAACTTAAGTCTGTTAACTTTCGCTCGGGCGGAGGTTTTCCACCGCTCGAGCGGTTTGTCCCAGTCTGCGAAGGTGTTTTCCTTGTCGATAGCGCTCAAGCGGCTGCAATAGAATTCGAAAGAATTACACTGTGTTGAACTAGAACTTAGAAACCAATGCATGTTGTAGGATCCACCCATGTACGTTTCTGTTTTCCTTAAGTATTGCTTGTAACACTGATTTATGATAATAACAAGCATGCCAATGTCATTTAATGCCTTGTCATATTTTGTGATGATTTATTGTTATGCATGTTTATCTTAACTGCTTGGATTATTTTATAACTTGAAAATGTATGGTTAGATCTGCTTTATGATCGAGGTATGAGACGCCGTAGTAAGGAAGATATAACTTAATTACAATGGATTATAACAATTGAGGACTTTAACCATGTCTAATGGTCCATGATTGGAGTGAGTTACGTGTGATCTCCAAAAGTGGATCATTGGGTGAACTATGTGTGATCCCTGAATTGGAAAGTGGGTGAATTGTGTGCTATCCCAAATTAAGATTGGCTATCTAAGAAAGATGTTCTCAATGGATGGTTAGCTGTTATAATAAGATATTTCTCAGTTTTAAACGATATGGGTGAACTATGTGCAATCTCAAATGGAAAAGTTACGTACTGCCCAATTTAGCAGTTTGGGTGAACTACATGCGATCCCAAACATCCCCTTTTAGGCGAGCTAGGGGCTGCCAGATGATTATCAATAAGGTGAGTTGCGTGTGATCCCTAAGGACAATGAATTAGACCAAATAACTCAAAATGAAGAATTTGTGTTATTATAACAGGATTTGTTATTAATTCACATATTGATTAAATGTGATTATAACTTGTTTATGTATGTATTTGATGTGTTTATCTTGTTGGGCTTATTGCTTACTCTTGTTATGTAGGAGATACCTCAAGGATTTAGGAAGTATCCAAGAGCGAGTTAGCTAGTGGAGCACTGCCCTTATCTTATTCCTTATTCTTTTATTACGGGAGTGAGAGGACCTTGTGGTGAGAACAATTTGAAAAGATTTAGAGATGTTTCTTTTATTTTGTTAAACTTTTAGTAATGCTCGTTATCTACATTTGGAATGGATTTTATTTTAGACAAATTCTATTTACTTTTAGGATATATTTCAGGTTCAAGCCTCAGAATCTATACAAATATAAGATATATTATGTATATGATTTTGGGGGCGTGACAATACTTCATTATCAGGTTAGGCAGGTAGGTTATGTTGGATGTGTTTTTTTTATTGGGTTGGGTTTGTCTTTTCAACCAGTTTATGAATGGTTCAAATTCATATTGAGGGTATGCTAAAGAGGGGCCCAAGCCCAAAAATTGGAAGCAAATCCGAACTGACCAACCTAGTTGCCACTAACTCCTTGCACATCCCCCTTGTTTTGGTGGGGGAGGGCGGTTATCAGGACCTCCCCTCAAATGGGGCACTCCTCACCTGATGTAGAAGCATTTCCTTGCACATCCCCTCGATTTTCATTTACAATGTGGTTAAGGGTAGGGGTGTCAATGGACCAAGCTGATTTGCAGTTGGATCGGCTAAGTAGTTGGGCGGGCTTAGGCCTAAGACTCATTGGGCTCTAGTCTCGTTTTACTATATTTCTAATCGGGTTGGCCCCAGCTCGGGCTAATTACTCGAGAAAAAACTTCAATCTGTGGAGGCCAGTCCTGCCCGGTTAATAATAGGACCGGTCTTGAGGCCTACCTTTAAAGCCCAAGTAATAATCAGCTGCAATCAGCTCAGCTTGGCCCATCTGCACCCATAATTATAGGTCAGGTAATAAGTATTATACATTGTTGTTTCGTAGGTAGGTGTCATCAAAATTAGTACAAATAGTGGGCCTTTCAACCCCGCCGCTACACACCAGGGCTTTGTCCATTCCCGTCAGGGTGCAAGTTCTCCACCCGTCCCACTAACTTGAGCAGATACTAACATTCTAACTGGGGTTGCGGGCTAACCGTATAAAGTGTACCAAAAAAAAAAAACCGCTGCTCAGACGGGAACCTCTCCCCAAGGTACATAACTCCTTACCACTGGAGCATTCACCTTTTTTTTTTTTTTGGTGCTTCGGATATCATTTAACATTTTATCTACGTTAGTGGGTTAGTTTGGGGAACGAAGCTCTTTTGGACTCATCACCCGGGAGGGATTGGATCCCCAAACCTCCGAGCAATGTTATTAAAATCAGATCAGTGGTTGAATAAGGAACTGGTAAAACTCCCAAAATCAGACTTAATTAAAAATCGATAGAAGGGCACGGCTAGATCCGGCTGGTTCAACAGAGAAACTAGGGTTAAAAACTAAGTAGAACCGGTCTTTTTTGGTAAACTCAATCATACCACAAGGCAATGACTGAAGGCAAAGACAAGGGAATACTCACACCACCCAAGCAAACACACGCACACCACATGCAAACTCACACACATACCACACACATGCAGCCCATGTAAGCTTCACCCTAGAGCTCCTCAAAACGGGTATTAACCGTTTGAGGCGCCAAGGAACCCTTTAGGGTGATTGTTTAGTCCCACATCGGGTACCTACCCGAGCATGTTGTCCCATATACCATATAAGTTCCTTGGCGCCTCAAACGGTTGGTACCCGTTTTGAGGAGCTCTAGGGTGAAGCTGCATGTGTGTGGTGTGTGTGTGAGTTTGGATGTGGTGTGTGTGTGTGTTTGGGTGGTGTGAGTATTCCCTTGTCTTTGCCTTCAGTCATTTGCCTTGTGGTATGATTGAGTTCACCAAAAAAACCCAGAACCCTTTAGGGTGAGTGTGTAGAACCAGTCAAAAAGGGTAAAAAAATAAATATTTCAGAATAAAAGAGACGGTTAGTACCCGTTTTGAGGAGCTCTAGGGTGAAGTTTACATGGGCTGCATGTGTGTGGTGTGTGTGAGTTTGCATGAGATCTGTGTGTTTGCTTGGGTGGTGTGAGTATTCCCTTGTCTTTGCCTCCAGTCATTGCCCCGGTGGTATGATTGAGTTTACCAAAAAAACACCAGAACCCTTAGGGTGAGTGTGTAGAACCGGGAAAAAAATAAATATTTTACGATAAAAGAGACGGTTGAACCGGAAACCAGCCACACCCCAGCACTGGCGCTAGAGGGGGGGTGTAGTACGGGAGCATGCTAGGAGACGTCATTTTTATTTTTAAATACTGTGGAGGCCTTTTCTGAGATGCTTCCCCACCGCCGTGGGAATCCGACGAAAAATGTCAGGGGTAATTTGGGTATGTAATCTCTGTCAAACATCAGCATTTTAGCTCCCGAGTCCCGCAAAATTTGTTGAAAGATCTGTTTGGTGGAATATTTCTTTGATTCTTCAAAGCAAAACTGATGGCGAGGAGACCGGACGAGGAGTATGATTATCTGTTCAAGGTCGTATTAATCGGAGATTCTGGCGTCGGTAAATCTAATCTCCTCTCCAGGTTCACCCGAAACGAGTTCTGTTTGGAATCCAAATCCACTATTGGCGTTGAATTCGCCACCCGAACCGTTCAGGTTTCTACAAATCACTATCTTCTTCTTATTTCATTTTCCTTCAGATGTTCTGGTTAGTAGTTTAATGCCATTTTCTTCTTTCGATTTGGAGTTCTAGATTGGGAAAGTTTGAAGCTACGACTCTAATTTTGATTATCAAAACGAACTTTGATTTCATTTTATATCAAGGTTTTTTGAAATGGGTATTTTTTTTTTTTAAATCTTGTATGTTCGTCTTTGTTCAACTGTTGTTTGCGAATTGGTTACAAATTCTTAGTGGGTATTGTGTAGTTCATCCAACGACTATGGATATAATACTTTTTCTTTAGGTGGGTGCAAGTTGCAACACCATCCATGGAACTAGTAGTTTTTACCATTAGTATTTTGATATAGTACTTGTTGAATTTTGGACTTTTTATCTTAGATCTGAATTTTGTGCAATATCTTCTTGTTAAGATCTGGATCAATTTTTATTTGTTTGATGTAATTTTGGTGGATCTGCTTTGTAGACTTAATTTAAATCGCAGTCCTAGGCTGGGGGACTTTTTGAGCTTTTTCGAAATCGATAGAAGTTTCTGGGTTGGAGCATTTGTCTTATTAATTAGTTTTGTTTCTCTGATCCAATCATACAATGTGATTGGAAAATAGGCGGGAGGAGGGGTAATCCTATCCTCTACTTTCGTAAACATTTGAAAATTCTAGGAATATATATATATTCATGTTGCTCATTCATTGTGAAAGTAAGCTAATTAAAGGAGGGTTAGTACACAATCATGGGGAATCGATGATACAGTGAGAAATTACATGCATAGCATGTGTCACATCGTCAGTGAATTACAATCAACTGTAAAGTTGTCTCTTAGTGAATGTTAGAATTTGCTATGTGATAAATACGCCAAACATGCATATTAGGGAAAATGTTATCTGTATACTGTATTTTCCCTTGCCCCTGACGCTCAGCATTTTCCCCACTTCTATCTCACCACAAATTGATCCAATTGATAAAATCGTCTTCAATTTCAATTTGTAATTTTTTCAGATGAAGTATGTGAATGAGCTTGAATACTGTCAATAGTGTGTGGACCTCAACTTCCTCATCATCTTTATTCCATTTGGACCTTTGTTGTTCAAGAACCCCATATTATTATTGGCCTAGGATTGACTTGTTTTCAACCATTGGAATTGGGTATGAACTGTAAGGAACTTCCTTATTTCTACAGATTTGTTGGAATATTACCCTGCAACATCTCCAGGCCATGCTCAATTGGTTCATGGTGATTCTCCTTAAGCATGGGTGCATCTTGCATAATCAATCTTTTGAACAAGTAAATAGTACCCATTATCAAAAGCTTCAAAACTGAACAATTCTCTAGAATTTGTTCCATACATAAAGGGAAATAGTACCCATTATCAAAAGATTCAAATATTTTGAAAAAGGGAAAAGATTTGTTGGAATCTTTTGAGCAAGAATTTTTTATGTTCCATAATACTGTTTACAAGCCCATCCTCGACCTGATGACTTATAGCTTTGACTTGATTAATGTTCCAATCCCTCATACTCCATGTTTCCCAAAAGGACAATATAGAAAAATAATAATAATAATAATAATAATAACAGTATAAATCTATCACCCCCTGTCATCAGTTATTGGTATATTACAGGTTTATTAGAATACAAACACAGAATCCCCAATTCAAATTAGTTCCCATGTTTCAATTTTTAAAGTGAATAGAAGAAATAAATGGAATATGGGGTATGCATAAGAACATGGCGTATGCATAATAGTATATATCACAATAATAAGAATGAAGGGTAAATAAAAAAAATGAGATTGTTTTTATTGCCCATTTTTTACGAAGTTCCCTTGCTGATTTCTGCAAGATTGGGTTGCTCCTTGTCAATCTGCTCGACATAGTAACAAAACCAGCTTAGTTGTAGATTAATAAAGTGGGCATGGGGGCTCTCTTCCTGAAAATTTCGCTGGATGGTCATTTCTTATAAACCCGTGGATTTATAAGAGTTTAAGAGCAAAAAGATATTGTCTGCTTTTTTCTAGATGGAAAAGAGTTGGCTTTTTAAGCGTTCAAGTGCGAAGAAAGACTATTTTGAGAGGTTTGTCCTTCTAGAAGAAAGAATGATCTTTGAGAATATAAGAAATATAACAAAAGGAGATTGTTTTGTTTAAGGACTTTATTATGTTTCGGCATTTGATATGTCCTTTTATAAGGTTGTGCATTTGGTACATTAGTATCTTGTTGGAAATCCTAGCCTGGAAAGACCTGTTGCTTGTTTAGGAATAAGGATGGAAACTTATCGACGTGATACTCAGGTTCCATTGGGATCGGACCATTGGAAACTTAAAGAAAATGAAGGCATAAGTTTAGGTGGAAGGACTGAAGGTTTGCTGATCGATTTCTCCTACATATCGTGGTGGAAGACTATTCTCCCAACATAATCTCCCAAGTCCTCCTGATTATAAGACAGATATATGAGTAGTGATTTGTTCTAAACATTTCACTCTTGCATGTGTTAGGGAATGGATACAAAGATACTGATTTTGTTAGTTGGGCAAGGAGTTGACTGGGAATTGTGGATATTTCCGTTCCCCAATATGCATTATGCAATTCTATTTCTTTCTTATTTCCATTAAAAAATGTTGTTGTCTTAATTAAATACTTTTTTTTGTGGGATACCCAACTCCATCTTTGATGATTTACCTTTTTGATGTTTGGCTTATGCCTTTTCTCTCCCTCCAATTTGTTAGTGTAGATCAATAATTAGTTCTTGTTCTACACTCTTGCTGCGAATTTGTAAGTGGTGCAGATTCTGCATCTGATGGACCTATCTGGGTCCTTAAGGATGACTACTTATTGATATCATTTTGCATTAAGTTTGCTTCCAGTTTGTTGCATTCATGTTAATTTATTTGTGTTTTCTTGAAGGCAATTAACATGATCCGTCTCAAAAGAATATTAGATATTGGGGGCAGAAAACAGCCAACAGGCTGTGAGAAAATTACCATGTAATGAATCCTGATGAGAAATTCCTGGCGAGATACTTGGTAATCACCTCATGAAATATCATTTAAATTCGGTGAAAAAATGAAACATATCTTGTTAGTGGAAGTTATTCTTCCAAATCAAGAAGATTATATCAGAATGAGTTTTTCAGAAGAATGAGTTGATCTCAAATTATTGGGCAACATTTATAGAATGAGTATTTTTTGAGCCAAAAATTTTACCAATTTCTTCTGGCAGTTGGGAAAAATTGGATTGTGCTTTGTATGTCAACTGTATTTCAGGAATCATTTCTTCCCTCTCCAGGAAAGTTTTCCATCCAATCTAAACTGAAGCAGCCTATTTTTAGTCACACAGATTTCAGACATTTATATGGTTACTTTTATCTTTATGTTTCCCGTAATTCATAATGAAGCAGCTATTCACGAAGTGATCCAACTCACAAGCATGACTATTTGCTGGCATTTGAATTTATTTGGCTAAAGTAAGAGAACCTTTGTGGTAGTCTGTCATTCAGTCTGTTGTGGAGATAGGTTGTTTTGTGTATCTGCAATGGTACTGCAATTTTGCAATCACATACAGCAGATCTGTTGTGGAAAAACCTTTTGGGTTTGTTTTCTTATGTTCAACAAAGATCTATGACAGCAGCAGTGGGAATGAGTGCTCTAGTACAGATTGAAGGCTCAACAAGGACAACAAAATGACCAAAAAATACATGGATGAAACTTGAAATTAGTAGAAAAAAGACCTGCCCTGGGGTTTCACGGTCTAACAGAATATATGGCTGTAGATGAAGAGGAATTGCATAACAGGATTTGTGCAGTAGACTCATATAGTTGGGATTAGGCTTGGAGATGATGATGATGCAGCAGATCCTTTCGTGTCAGAGTTAGCTAGGTTTAGGTATAAACTAAGAGATGTGTATGTTGTTTTGTATTCAGGTTAGTGAACCAAGTTTTATGGATCTTCATGCTTGGAATTAATCGAGATAAACTTTGATGGCTATTTCTGAGAGATTTTGGTCTCATTTGCTACAAAGTGTGCAAACGAGAACAAGGCTTTAGTGAGGGAAAAGATATAGCATTTCACAACTCAATGGGAAAATTTTCTTATAGCAACTAGATGTGATTCCCTTCCTTCCAAGTGCTGGAAATTCTTTGATTTGATTTTACCAAGGTTAGAAGGAAAAGGAAAAAAAAGCTGCCCAGCCAATGAAATTGACTGAAATACATTCTTTGATTTGATTTTCCCATGGTCGTATTCCCAGACATACATTGGACCTAGTGTCATTTCCAAAACTTCCAGGAATGAGTGTTGCTACTCATAAGATGACTGAGAGGATTGTGACAGTGCATGCTGATGTTCAGAAAAGATTGGAAGAGTCCAACACCGAGTACACGGTGAATGCAGATAAGCATAGGCACCTGAAAGTGTTGCAGGAAGGTGACCAGGTGATGGTTCACCTGAGGAAATAGCATTTTCCAGTGGGGACGTATGACAAATTGATTAACAATAAAATAGGTCCCTACATGCCATATGGTACTCACAAAAATTAATGACATGCTTGTATCTTCTTGAAGACATGGGAATTTTGCAAATGTTCAACGTTGCAGATCTGTTTGAGTTCTTGAATCAAAACCATCGAGCAACTCGATGATGAAGAGTTTTATTCAAGTTGAGGGGACTGATGTAGAACAAGTAGCGTTGACAACCTAGAATGACAGGATTAGAAGAAGCCGGGCTGAAGAGACAAATAACATCATTGTCGAACACCCTAGCTTCCGATGAGCATAACTTTGCGCATACTTATTGAATTACTATTATAATATATCGTTGGAAAGCTAATGACAAGACTTAGAATTGTCCTATTGATAGGAGTCCATTGGACCCCGGATCATCTTTAATAGAAGCCGTTTCAAGGGTGCAATTTCAGTTTAAAGTCGAAATTTGCTATTTTAGAAAATTTTGTCTTGCTATTTTCCTTATGTTTCGGGTTCTAAGAGTCTCGTTGGCCGGGAGACTATTAATAAGAGTTATGCATGCTTTTGAGTCAGTTCTTAGTTTTTTCTATTTTTTTGGAAACTATACTATTTCAGGTAAATTCGCATTTTGAAGAAGTCGAGTCAAGTTAGGAGTCTAGGTCCTATATATAAGCTATGGTTGTATGGAGTCAAAATAGATTACGATCAATTGACTTCCGTTCCTATTTTTCTAGAGAAGTTCTCTGATTCTCCCTTATGGATTAATGGTTTTGTTCCAAGGAAGAAGACAATTATCTTCTTTCTACATGCTCCAGTTTACATCTTTTTTGAAAATATTGCAAAAGATTGACAAAAATACAATTTCTCACGGTTTAAATATGTAACATTTCATCGTAATGTCGACATTTTAAAATGAGATTTTCTTTAAAGTTCTCTCTCTGACCCTCTTTGATTTTTATCACTTAGATTCACATCATCCATTCCCTTGGGGGTTGGGGCTAATCAACCCAAAGGAGCTCACAACCTCAAAAGATTGAGCCATATGGATATGGCTATAGATATACACAACCTCACATGGCATTGCATGTGACAACTCATTACCCACAGTATTAATCAATGAGAGTGTTGGTATAGGTCGGAGAAGATGAGTATTAGTGTTATGTTCGCGGGTACACAACCATATGCCATAATTTCTAATGATCAGGGCCTAATATTATTATACTTATGTTGAGAATCAATACTATCGCCTTCATAATTAGGACATAGATGACTTCTTCAAACCTCTGTGCAACTCCTGGAGTCCTGTGTACTTGTTAACATCCATTTGAGTTTGTATTTCTTTTTTATCAGTATTTTTTTGATCGATAATGATGAGCATACATTAATCAAGGAGAGCTACGAAGAAAAGAGTTTACTAGAACGTAAACTCAAGAACAAAATTAAAAGAAATGAACAAAAGCAAGTTAGGATTCCCTTGTACCGAGAGAGACATAAAAGCTCAACTTAGCATAGCACCCAGATCCGCCCCATCATGCCGAATGGACGCCCATTCTAAGACTAGTAAACGAGTACGACAGTAAATGCGAGATAGAGAAGAATGAGAATCCTCAAAGACTCTTATTTCTCTTTTTCCATATGGCCCACGAAATGACCCCAAGAAGAACTCACCAAATAGCCCTCCGTGCACTATCCTCACTAACCAAAGACTAGCAGGATAAGTAGTTGTGAAGGAAAAAAGGAAAGACCCAATCCACAATTACTCAAGATAGAAAATACCCCCAAATCACACTTACAATATCTGTAACAAAAAATTCTGTTTTTAAAAAAATTCGTGAATTATTCGCGCATTTTTGGGTTGCCGAATTATTCTCCGAAGTATTGGAATCCTTAGTTATTTGCGAATTTTCCAAATTATTCCCTAATTTCCCGAATTATTTTCTCAAATTTGGCAAAAAAACTACTTATTTTATATATTTTTTAAACAAATTGTTCGGTATATTTTTATATTTATTATTCTATTATTTATTTTTCCCGAATTTTCCCTGAATTTTCTCGAATTTTTCCAAATTTGACCCCTGCCGAATTATTCCCGAACCCCGACTTTGTCACTATGCTCACAATAGGGCAATGCAAAAGCAAGTAGATGTGTTAAATACTTTATGTATGTTACATTCATGATTCATCTATGATTATGATACGTCGCTGCCAACACATCTTTTCTCCATTCCAAAAGTATCTCTTATGTTGCCTTTTTTTTGCATTTTTTTTATCCCCATGTATGAATTTTTGTTCAGTTCAGTATTTCATGAAGTTTCAATGAAATATCTGGTGTTTTTCCTAGTTTTCCCCCAGGGCCCAAATGACAATAAATTCTCCATATCTTGCGTTATTTATGAAATTTCCCATTTTTGAAGAGCAATATATTTCGTTCAAACGGTATTTAAAACATTGCACCAACACACATACGCACACATATTTATACTATAAAGCTCAATTTCTTTATTTTTTATCCTTTCACTCTTGGTATCTAAATATTTCACATCAATATGCCATTTCCTTTTATATTTTGGTAAACAAGATGTAGTGCAGGTTCTCTCTCTCACCAAGGTTTTTTAATTAACGATTTCGATTCACGTAACGGTTCTGATCGAAACCTTTATGAAACGCCGTTATGTAACAATTGTGATTGCTTCGACCGAAACAAAATAAATAACATTAAATGCATTTTATGTATGAAATACACTAATTATTAATTTTAATTAACAAAAAATCAAATAAGAAAATTATAACTCAAATCATCATAGATTCATTGATTTCATTTGAAACCCATAGATTTATGTTCTAAACTATCTAATATGCGCTAACTAAAAAAAATTGATTGATAAAAGATGAGAAATCTTACCTAATAAAAAAGCCCCAAACTGATTTTTATTCTGAAAAGTGGGTTTTGGAGATTCGAATCGTCAATTCGTAGCATATATCTAATTTTTATCCAAATGAATAAGATAGAGTCATTTATGACTTAAGAAGGGGAAGAAGTAAAAATTTCAAAGGAGACAGTGGATTTTTAAAATTCACAGTATGTACTATGTACCATAACATCAAACATTATGTGACAGCCATTACGTAATGTGACTCGTATGGGTTCGGGTATTGCCAAAACCTTTATGTAACGGCTTTGGCATACCATCTCTCTCTCTCTCTCTCTAAGTTGGTTAAGAGAAAGGGTAAATGACTATTCTTTATGTCTTCTTTTTCATTTTTCTCCTTCCCAATTAATTTCCTTCTTGCAATGACCATGACAATGGGGAGTTCCTTTGGCTAGCTAACTTGAAAATAGCTCCACTCTTTATTCTCACTCTTAAATGAGTGTTTTTTTTTACTTTAGCAATAATTTTTGGCCAAAATATCTGAAAATCAACTTTGGAGGCAAACGATGTTAGCTGTGAAAAGTCGATCGGACCAAGGCGACCCTAGATCCATTGAGCAGTTTTGAAGTCGAATCGTTCAGTCGGTTAACGAGTTTTAACCATTTTTTAGCTTTTACGGTTTGGCTTATCACCAGAGAGACCGTATAGTGTTCTCTAGTGTTCGATTCACTGCTTCCGGCAAGCCATTTGTTTGGGGATGGCATGCCAGTACTGCTGTACTGCAAGGTGGTGTCAAATCTCCTCCATAGAGTCCTCCAGAAATTGCTAAGAAATTTTGTCTCACAATCTAAAGTAATTGTCTTGGATACACCGTGCTGCCGCACAACTTCTCTAAAGAAAAGGTTAACTACATTGGTTGCGTCCATTGTCTTACATGGAATAAATGCCCCATTTTAGAGAATTTGTCGACAATAAGAAATACAGTCCATACCTTGTTGAGTCCGCGGACGACCTAACACGAAGTCCATGGACAAGTCCTCCTAGGGTGTTTCTGGCACTGGTAAGGGAGTGTAGAGATCGGTGTTTCGGGACTTGCCTTTAGCTGTCTGGTAAATATGACATCTTTGTACAGTCCTCCCAACATCCCTCTTTAATTGGGGCCAATAATACCTCTCTTCCACGAGCTATGCTCATGTCAAGCCCTAAGTGTCCACCTAATCCTCCATGCAAATTGTTAATAACTCGAATAACTTGTTCATGTAGAGAGCAACTGGGAATACATAATTGATTCCCCATGAAAAGGAAACCACATGCAATTCTTCTGGAAGGCCCTATCAGACACTTAAAATCATCATCTGCATACAAATCCTTAAGAAATACTCGAACCCCACAACCTTACTGTTCATCATGACTTGCAAAGAAGCTCTCATGCTGAGTGCATGTGCTGCCTTGTTTTGTTGGCTAGACTTGTGCTTTAACACAAAGGCGAACTCCTGTAGGAAAAAATCCTCCTGGCATGCATATGATTCATGCTAATCTGACTATTAATATACTTCAAAGCCTGATGATTTGTGTATAGGATAAAATCTCATTGTATAAAGTAATGCCTCCAATGTTGTAGAGCTTGAATTACTACATATAGCTCCAACTCAAATGTTAACCTACTCTTTGGACCAAAAAAAAAAAAAAATGTTAACCTACTCTGACAAGCATCACTCAAGTTCTTGTTGTAAAAGGTTACTGGTCTTCCTTCCTGTATAAGTACAGCTCCAATACCACATTCGAAACATCACACTCCACCTCAAACACTTTCTCAAAATTCAGCAAGGCTAGGAGAAGGGCAGTATATAGTTTTTCTTTTGATCAACGCTAAATTTTGTTCAGCTTCTTTCAACCACCAGAGTTTTCCTTTCTTCATGCATTATGTGATAGGTGCCACAATTATGCTGAAATTTCTCACAAAATCAATGGTAGAAGGTTGCCAACTCATGAAAATTCCGCTCTTCACCAACAATTTTAAGTGTATGCCACTCCCTAATGGCTCACATTTTCTTCATCTACAATTTTAAATGCCCCTTCTTGTTGCAGTTGCATACCAATATATTGAAATAAACAACAACCAATCGACCAATAAAAGGCTTGAGAACCTAGTTCATCAATCTCATGAAAGTACTTGGTCTTAAAGGCTGTTTTCCATTGGTCACCTACTCTAATTCTAATTTGGTGATACCCTTTCCTCAAATCTAATTTAGAAATATTGTCAACCCTAACTTACACAATACATCATCCAACAGTGGAATACGAAATCTATACTTCACTGTGATTTTATTAAGGGCTTTGCTGTCAATTCAATTACGCCAACTCTCATCTTTCTTAGGCGTTAGCAAGGCTGGAATATCGCACAGGCACATCTTTCAAAAACTTGACCTTTACGGATCAATTCTTTCACTTGACCCTATAATAGTTTTTCTCCTTTGGGCTCACTCAATGATGCGGATAATTAGGCAAAACACCTGGAATAAGGTCAATATGGTATTGAATTTCCCTCACAGGGAACAGTCTGTCAGGAAGATCATCAGTTATTTTCTCCTTGAATTCCTGTAACACCAATTTTAACCTTTTTGAAACACCAGTGGGCTCCACGTCATCATCCTTCACTTACCAATGGATATTTCTTTAGACTCTCCCATGTTTCTTTAGACTCTTTTACAAAGTCTCTCACTTTCAAAAGGGACCGCCCCTCCACTTGGAAAGCTTTGGGCCAGTTCTCCCTTATCATACTGGCAAGGATAATTATTTTGTCATCTTTGAAAAGCTCATAAACATTGTCCTTGCCTCTATGGGTAGAATCGACATTAACTGCTAATGGGTAGAATCGATATTAACTGCTAGGGTCTACCAAGTAATATATGATAGGCTTCCATGTCGACGACATGTGATTCACATCTTGTCTCCTTTTTATATTATTACTAAAGTAGGGAATTACACATTTACCCTTTGTGTATTACGTGTAATAGACATAAAATACCATAAATACCATTGTCAACAGTTACTCTTCCCTATGACCTGGCTTGCGCTTGAACATCTTTCCTTCAAGTCTGCGTCGTATCTCATGATCATTCAGCGGTGGTGGCCCTCCTTACTAATGGGCCCCTCGCATATCTATTTAGTTGCATCTTTACTCAGGTCGCTATTTGACAACCTCGTTAAGGGTCCAAACAGGTTGCACCAAGACCCTATCTTGGATTTCCCTGCGCAGTTTGCCTGTGATCCTCACTACTTCTTGTGATTTTATCTCTGTCAAATCATTTCGTGAAGATAAGCAATAAAATTCTTCCACATTCCTTTACAGAAATTTGACGGCAATTCTAATACTGACGGAATAAAACATGATTATAGTCTATGACAGGAATTGCACTCACATCAATTGCTTCAACTGCGAACCCCTTCGTCATCCCCATGTCACTCGTTGTCATGGATTCGAGTACACTCATTGGTCAGCCTAGCAACCGCTGCTTGCATCTCCTGCATTGATTGCTGATTGTCTCGTTGAAAGACCTCAAATGTTGCTACTATCATGGCTTCATTCCTCGGAGCACCGTCCGAAGAATTGTTGTTGCCTAATTCACTGTTGGAAAACATTGAACCGAGGAGAAATCTCACCCTGATACCATTTGAGGCAAACTGATGTGTGTAGAAAGAAGAAGATCACCATCTTCTTCCTTGGAACAAAACCTTGAATCCACAATAGAAAATTAGAGAAGAAATTCTCTAAAAAATATAGAAATGAAATTCAGTTGATCATAAACTGTCTTAACTCCTTACAACCATATCTTATATATAAGACCTAGACTCCTAACTAGACTTGATTTCTTGAAAAAACAAACTTACCTGAAATATTATAGTTTCCAAAAAATAGCAAAAATTAGGAACCGACTAAAACACTTACCCAACTCGTATTAGTCTCCCGAACCAGCTACACTCTCAGTACCTGAAAGAGAATAGCAAAATAGAAAATTACTAAATATAGCAAATTTTGACTTCAAACTGGAATTTGACCCTCGAAATGACCTCTTTTTGCGATGATCTCTGGTTTAATGGACTCCTATCATTAGGATGGTTCTAGGATTCATTATTAGCTTTCCAGTGTTATATTATAATAACAATTCTGATAATCGTGCGCAAAGTTACGCTCGTCGGAAGCTAGGGTGTGTGAAAATGGTGTTATTTATCTCTTCGGCCCAGCTTCTTTTGATCCTGTCATTCTAGGTAGTCAACCACTACTTGTTCTACATCAAAAATAATGTGACATAACACAAAATATCGATAAAGTGATGAAAAATAGCCAAACAATGTAAGGGATAAGTACTTTTGCGAGTACGTTGATCCCCTACCAAATATTGATCGATATTTCCCATTTTTCGTTGAAATTTAAAACCTTAGGTCGGTATGAGGGTGTGACCAAACAGTTCAACTTGCCAACCCAGACGTTTCGAATCATTGGATTGGATCTACCACCCTTAATGGGTCAGTGGAATGCTTTGGGTTTCTCAACTTTGTGTAAAATCGAAATTGCATGTTCAGTTGTGAAGGATCTCTTTGTCACATCTTCCTAAGGCCTCCCCAATATTTTTTTAGTATATTTTGCTTTTGACTATTTAATTTTTTAACATATTTTGAGCAAAGAATGTTTAAAAATTAATTATATATGTTAGCAAGTATCCTTATGTCAAATACTTAAGAGAATGCTTATGACCATGTTGATTTGAAATTCTTGATTATTATCTTCAGAGGAAAGGTTTCGGTGAGAAATGGAGTAATTAGATTATAGGATATTCTTCTTCAGCTTATTTTTCAAATTTTATTAATTGGTCTTCCAAAGAGTTTTTGACCCTCTAGAAGTCTCCTTCAAGTAGGTGTAAGCACCCCATTTTTGCACCTGTGTGAGGCTTTGAGGACCCTCTTTTAAGTATGATAGAGATTCCCAAAATTTCCCTTTTTTAAATAACCAAAATATCCTTTTCAAAATGGCCATTGTTTTTTACTAAAATACTTCAACCCTCTTTTGGCCAAAACATCTTTCACCGTGCACCCTACACCCTACCCCCATTACCCAAAATCCATTAGCCCATATCCAACAACCCATTACTAACAACCCAACATACACATTAACCCAAATCCAACAACCCATGACCCATATGATATAATAGCAACTGATTCTTTTTTTGAAAACCAATATTCTTTTTACAATGTTAGTAAAAAAAAGTCATAACTTGCCAATATCAGTTGATCCCTTTCTTTTTAAATTCTTTTCCTAAAAAGTCCTAACTTGCCAATCTTGTATAAGCAACTCTCTTTATGCTTGTATAAAAGGGGGTTTTTCCCACTCTCTCCTCTCCATTTCTTCATATCCTTCCATTTCCTTTTCTCTTCCCTTTCGTGCTCTCCCTCAAGCCATCAACGCAGCCGTAGCTCCTCCCTCAAGCCATCAACGCAGCAGCGGCTTCCCTTCAAACCATCAATGCAGCAGCAGCTTCCCCCCAAGTCATCAACGCACATCCTTCACAGTTAGCACATTAACATGTTGAGCCTCTATCCTCCTTTACACAAGCATAGAACAGCCTCCATCCTTCCTTTCCAGTCAGTATAGAACAGCCTCTCTCTCTCTCCAACAGCCCCTAATTAGACCTTTCTCTCTCTCATAGCTCCTAATTAGACCATTTTTCTCTCTAACAGTCCCTAATTAACGCCCCTTTCTTTCTCTAACAGTCCCAATTAGGCTCTCTCAAGAATCCCATTCGAGCTCTCTCTAAACACCCACTTAGAGTTAGAGCCCTCTCTCCTTGAAATTCCCTTTTTGTGAGGGGTGTCAACTGATATAGATATTATCCTTATCGAAATTCGTTTACTCGGATAATTAATTATCTGAATAGGTAGCCGGCGGAGCAAATTCAAATACGAATACGGATATTGGTATATCCAATTCGATAAATATCCGACGGATTATATAATATATTATTATATATAATTAGTATATTAGTGGTTTACAAAACCAAAATAACCTTATAAATATACACTTTTTATATAATTTAAGACATTAAATTATTATTTTTTAATATAAATGAATATAAAATATTAATCTTTAAAAAATAAAATTTACATTTTTTTAGTATTTTTTCTTTCTTTTAAATTTTTTAAAAGTAATCGGATAATTCAGATATTATCTGAATCCGAATATTTTAATCGGAGTCGAATACAAATACCATATTTCACTCTCCGTCGGATGCATTCAAATTCAGATAGTCGGATATGAATTCAGAAATACCTCTATCTGCTCGTTGATAGCCTTACTTTTAGTAGCCCTTTCACTCCATTGCACAATTTAAATATTTAGGTATATTTTATTTTCTTTATATTAAAAATTCTCTTACACATCTATGCATGTTAGTTTTTAGGATTTCATCTCTATGCTTGGATGATCATATGCTTCATTCTTACATGAGCTTAAACTGTTAAGGTCATTTAAAAAATCTAAAAGACATTAAATTTTTTTACAAAATATAAATAAAAAAATACAAAAAAAAAATATTCTATGCTTACTTGCTTGTGTGATTTTTTACTTGCATGCTTATTTGCAACCTTTTTATTTGATTACTTGCTTATTTGTTTGTATACTTGTATGCTTACATAAACTTTTGAACTACGTTGGGTCTAATTCTCCTTTAATAGGGTACGTAGGCAATCTTCACGAGTTAGACCCCAACAATAATAAATAAATAAATCTTTGTTCCCTCTGCATGCTTGTTTGCTTAATTTTGATTGCTTCTATATGATGCATATTGCTTACTCGATGCATATTTCCAACTTGATTTAATTGTTTAGCATGCTTCTATCTCTTTAAGCATGATTCCATAATAGCATGTTTTAAATTAGGAATTTTAATTTGATTATTAATTGTCTAAAGTGTGTTTAGGGCATGGTTTAAAAAAAGCCGAAACCGTTACGTAAAGGTTTCGGTGACCTCCGATACCCGATACCGTACCTTTACCCGTTTATCCCGAAACAAAACCGTAATGCCCGAAACCTTTACGTAATAAGCATTACACCCGATACATAAAGGTTTCAGTCGTAGGATTGGGTTCCGAAAATCCCTAAACTCATTCTAAAAGCTCATATTTGTTTCATCTCTTCTTCTCTACCTATTCTTAGTACATTTTTTTTCCTAAAATCCTTTTGTTTTTTGTTAATTAACAACTTGATTTGGAGTTTAATTCGTAGATTTGAAGGAATCCAAGGCATGTTCTTTATTTCGGGTATGTTTCAACCCTCGACCCAATTAATTTCCTTATTTCTAAAGTTCGAGCTTCATATTGGCTTTAAAAGTATCTTGTTACTCATTTATTATATTTTTTTTTTTTTTTTTTCTATTTATTGGAATTTTTTTAGCAAAAAAGAAAAAAAAATCAGTAAAGGCCGAAACCGTTATGTAACGGCGTTACATAAAGGTTTCGGCTGTGTCCGTTATGGTGTCCGAAACCCTTTTTTTAAACCTTGGTTTAGGGAGTAGATAACCACTTTTGGTAGGAGTCTAAGGGTGTCTAACACCTTTCCTTAGCTCAACTGAATCTCTTAACCAAATCTTTGTTCTTTAGCATTTTCCTTATCTATTATTAGATTATGGTTCCTATTCTCCCCTCTGATTAGAATAGGTGGTGACTTTTAAAATTTAGTAAGTTTCCATTATTTCTTATTAGAGTTCTTCCAATTTGGAATTGTGCTAAATCCCTACTTATCTCCTTTTTCAATTCACGATTGTGGGGAATGTTCTTAGTGCCTCCTATGGAAGGCAGGAAATCTCAATCTTTTAAGAGACTTCCACCAAAAGCACCATTTGCCGACCCGATAAGAAGTTCAGAAAGGAGAATGGGAATACCTATTCCACTCCTAATCGAGATAGAAATGAAACCCAAATCTCACATCCAACCGGTCAGTGCAAGAGCAAATGATTCACAGACTCTTCCTAGTTTAGGCGCATATAACAACGATTTGCCAGGCTCCACCCTCTACTCTATAAGTAATCCGTAGTAAGAACTTTATTTAGGTTAACGGACCAGAGAAAGAAAGATATCTATGTGGGAACGTGTTTAGCCCAAACAGCCTTATGAGGAAATGAGTGCCAAGGATCCAGGGCAAAAGACTATAATAGTGACCTCATTGAAATTGACCAGTTGCTTCTGGACCAAATCCTATAATTGGGGATGAGGGGAGGAGGAACTCAACCAAGCCAAAATTCGTTGCATATTCTCAACTTTCAACCTAGGGCATCAAACTAACTCGTTACCCACCCTCTCGATGCATTCGGCAACTGAAGCTTCTTTATTGATTGCTAGTAGGAATATGTTTCCAATGTCCTCCTTAAGCTTCAACTGATCACACCAAATGTCTAACTAGAACTAAATATCGGCCCTATTTCCTAGCTTGAACTTAAAGAACGGAACTAATAACGGTGCGACAACCATAGTACCTTTCCAAAGGCCTACATCGTGAGGGCCTCTCACCCGCTTTGGCATCCAAGAGGAGGCGATCCCGTGTTTTGGGATGATCACCTTCCTCCACAGACTCTCCTACTCATCACCAAACCTCCAAACCCATTTCCTAGGAGAGCCTTATTCACCTCGCTCAATGGGGCAATGTTTAGACCACCTGCTCTTAGCGGTCCACAAATTTGGTTCCACTCAACCAGATGATATATTCTTTTTACCCCTCTCTCATCTCAAAGGAAATTTTGCTGAATACGATCTAGGGATAGGGCTATGGACCTTGGAAGCTCTAAGGAAGACAAATAGTAAGTCGGAAGACTCTTCAGGGTATTCTTAAGGAGGGTCAATTAGCCACCTTTTGAAAGGAAGTAGGACTTCCAACCTGTGTCTAGCTGAGAAACGTTCGATGACCGGACTCCAGATGGCTTTAGATTTTCATGAAGCTCCCAAGGGGAGTCCAAGGTAAGTGGAGGGGAGTGATCCTATCTTGTAGCCTAAAGCAAAGAAAGCAAATAGCTTTATATTATAAATTCAGAATAAATTGTCAATTCAAGATTTATTGTAAATAGTAGAAATGGGATTCACTACAAATACTAAAGAGATCAAAAACAGCAAAAACTCACCACATAGAGCACCTGCATCAGTCGAACAAGCCACCATGAGAGTAGAACAAACTACAATGAACAAGTGGAGCAAACCGCCATAAAAATTCTCTAAGGAAATCCTTTTCTCAAGATTTCAGTAACTTTAAAAGAAGTTTCCACGTGATTATTTATGAAGTAAGGAGGTTGAACAGTCTCTTCTCCCTTTCTAATGACAACGGCTCCAGGAAAGATCCTACCCAACTCTAAGTGAACTCTTAATCTTGTTAAAACTTCCTTGTTAAGCAACTTAAACAACTACTATATTAAGAGCCCCAACTAAATAACAAAACCAATAATTCTAAATTAATAAGTTACTTAACTAAGAAGGAATCCATGTTTTTTTTTGGAAGGTAATATATAAAGAAGGACCAGTCAGAAGGAATCCAAGTTGATATGCAGTTATGCTTATTTGAGGGGTCCATAGGAGCCACATAGTTAAGAGGAAGAATTCCCTATTAGGGCTGGATGCCATATGCATCAAACCTCCTCGTTGCAGAAAACGCAATCTCGAATTTTAAGATGTTGGTGAACTGAGGCTATGAGAAATTTAACCCCCGTTGAACTAATCTTCTCCAGCCGCATGAACTAATCATAGGATCTTCCCTTTCTTTCATGCATTGTCTTGTGACTTGTGCTTTGTTATTAATCAATCCATGCCAATCATTGATATTGTTGGCACTAGGGGGTTGTTTGGTATCACTCCCAATTGATTTTTTTTTTTCTGTTCCTTGGGAAGATAAAATTAAAAACGTTTTATGAATGCATTTTGAAGGAAAACGATCTGACAGAAAGTGTGCTTCCAGGTATCCCTGCTCTAAAGATTATTTTCCCCAAAAAAGGATTCAACTAGAAAAAGTCTTGACGAGGATAAAATTATTTCACCCAGATCAATTCAAAGAGCTCAAATCGAATGCATCGCGGTCATCCAAATTCCCGATGCTTTCTGACGACCACCCAAAATCCCACCTAGGAGTTATGAGACTTTGGCGTTGTGATTTATACTTATCAAACCATCCTGCAAGATCATATAAGGCACACTAAAATGTGGACTTGAAAATTTCTTAATAATGTAACTGTATTCCAAGTGTATACAATGCAATAATCAAAGTGGGCATCTCCACTTAGTCAAAATATACATATCTCTCCTTCTCATCTCTCAAAACAATTAAAGGGTTGCCTATCAAGGACCCTCTCCTCCATAGGATGACCCAAGGAGGATCCTCCTCCATGTATTTCTCCTAGACCCGTGACTCCGAAGTGCAAATACCAAGCGGTGTACCTGCCAAAAATAACAGTTCGGCTGAACATTGAATAGCTCAACGTATACAAACTACTAGCTAACAATGTTATGAACTTCAATAATAGCATGCTCGCATATTAATAGAATAAGGCAATTCAAAGTAAAACCAAGCAGTATAAACAATGCTATAATTAGAGTGTGGAAGACATACTTCTTTTCAAAAACTATCATGTGCATACTTTTCGAAGATCCTACTTTAATCAATGCTTATCAATTCTCATTCCAATCTCATATGCACATACTTTTCAAGTCACATACTTTTCAAACTTTGCTTTAAAACCGTACTTTCATCCTTTGCATCATGCTTTTTCCTTTACAAGTAACATATATTACATATGCATTATCTCTTTACAAGTACCATGTTCATTACACATGCATTACTAGTACCCGAACTATGATTGGGCGGAACATACTAGTATCATCACACATACTTTACAAGCTTTCCTTCATTCCTTTTAATTCACTTAACTAGTGCCCGGACTATGATGGAACGGAACACACTAGCATCTTTTCTTGCTTTTACTTCTTTACTTAACTAGTGCCTGGGACTATGGTGGAACGGAACACACTAGCATCTTTCACTTGCTTAACTAGTGCCCGGACTATGATGGAACGGAACACACTAGCATCTTATCTTTACTTGACTAGTGCACGGACTATGGTGGAACGGAACACACTAGCATCACCACACATACTTTATAAGCAAGGCCTTAAAGCCCTTGAGTCGAACATCATTCTTTGAGCAAAAAATACTTTGAGCAAAACCCATACTTTGAACAAAATGATACTTTGAGCAAAACCCATATTTTGAACAAAACTCATACTTTGAGCAAACCCCATACTTTGAGCAGAACGATACTTTGAACAAAACCCATATTTTGAGCTTCACAACAGTTTGAGCGAAAATCATACTTTATGATAAAACCATTCTTTCAATACTTGTATTCAATACAAAATTCTATCATATAAGCGTACGTGATCATATGCATCATTTGTGAGCAATAGGGTAAGCATTTAATCCATCATATACTTTTACAAGAACTAGGTCATAGACCTTGATTTCATCAAAACCCATTCATCAAACCTTACTGATTCATAATAAAGCTAACTACTAGAGTGTATCTACTTCAAATCATTAATAATTATGCTTTCACTATTACTTTAAATATTAGTTTTATAACAAAACCCACCTAGTGTAGAATAGCCACTTCAATTTATCAAACAAGTATGCTTTTGAATTCATATTTCTAATTTGGGCATTATAACAAGTATATCTAGTAGAGAGTAATTGCCACTTTTCATCAAAAACCATACATTCAATCATTTCTAATTAAAGAATTCATAACAAAGCTAGTTAGTAGAATGTATCTACTTTCCGAGATTGAATCCCTTCGATTTAGTGCTTTAGAAAGACTCCGGGAGTGAGATCCAAGTCTTTCCTTCCTTCTCCAAGCTAGTTCTCTTAGAAAACCTAGGGTTTCCTCTTTTCTTTGCCAAATTGGTTAAAAAGAGTAAGAATACTCTAAACCCCGAATTAGACTCTCTATTTATAGTCCTAGGGTTTAAAACCCTAAAAATCCGGACTTAGCCCCTTTTTTTAAAATTTGTCTATGCGAATTCGTTCGAACGAATATATTTTCGTTCGAACCAACATTTTCGTTCGAATGAAAATGTTGGCCTTCAAATGGAAATGGGTGCTGAAATAATTCACCCAATGAAATCCATGGTTTCGTTTGAACAAATGTGGATTCGTTCGAACGAACTGTCCTGTTTTATTCTGTTTCTTCTATAGAACACAGCAACAACACTCTTTTCTCTTCAGTACAAGTCAACAACACTTATTTTTATTGAAGTACCCCCCATTTGGATTCAATAAAAATACTTAGAAAATCAAATTCCTAGTAAATCAAATTTTCATTTTCCAGTTTTAGGCTAAAAATGATAAATCTTGTATGTTGTAAAATTTTGATAGTCAATTAAACCACTCTAAATGTACTAATAAAATCCCATAAAATCACATATGTTTATTTAACCTATAAACATCCATTTTGGGAAAAATCATCTCAAAATTCGACAATTTATATTTTTGCTAAAATCACACCCTTGTAATTTTTGAAATTCCTTTACTTAGTCGTTTTTTAATTTAACTTAAGATCATTAACTAACGAGGCATTAAATGCATGACACAAATATCAAGCTTATCATTCAATATGCACAAACATTAAGACATGAAGTTTTGGGTCTCTACATAGGGTTTTGACTTCCAATAAAAATTGGGCTTGTAGAACAAAATTATGGTAACAAAAGTCACTTTTGATTGAGAATTAATTCTCAGAAGCAGTAAATTCGACTATGATCACCACCTCCATTATCCCCACTGCCACCCTCACCACAACCTCCATCCTCACCACCACCATCATCACCACCACTATCATCGCCACCCCCACCCCCTGCCACCGCCACTTCATCGTTGTCGCCACCCACCCCCAGTCATGGTTTGAAATATCCCTGATATTTCGATATACCCCAAATATCTTTTCATCGTTGCCGCTGTTGCCACCCCTCATGTATTTTTTTACAAAATATTCCTGAATATCTATGATATTTTCGATATATCGCACGATATTTTTGAAATTTTTGATTCGTCTTTTATAAGTTAGGGATATTTCGCACCTTGGTCTTTAAAGGGGAAAAATATAGACCAAAGATGAGAGATATGGGAGATTTTGAAGGAGTTTGAGGGAATTTCTTTCATTTTCTTTAGAGACTCACTTTGATACCCACATTTACCTGTAATTGTCATTCGGAGTCGAAGTGCACCCCAGTTGCAATACTTTTCGCGAAATTTTCCTAAAAGGTAAGAATTTTCTTCAAATTAGAATGAGATTTTGCATAATCGATGTGTCATTAGTCTTAAACTAGTGCAAATGCATGAAAATTTAAATTTCTTACTTTAGGGAGGAAAAATCGGGGGAAACTCACTCCATGTGACTCTAATTGTAGTTCTTAAGGTGATTTGTATCATGAATGTATTATATATAAACTCTGGTTGTGTATTTTTATTGTTATGATTGATTGAGGGATGAATGAAACATTTTATGTAAGTTATATCAATATTACTCAATCATACACTATCGTCAACGCACATCTTTGCCCCCATTTCCAATGCATTTCTTATGTACATTGTTGTTGTTTTTAATTTTATGATTCTCATGTATATTAAAATCTATTTTAACATTTCCTGAAGTTTTATTGAAAAAATTCCATTTTTTTTCATTTTCTCACAATTTTTCCCTCAACGTGTAATATATTCCGTACAAAATGATTCATCCTGTGATATATCTTTTTTCCAAGGTGCGACATTCCCGCAATATCTACATTTAGAACCTTGCCCCAAGTCCTCCCTCATCCTCACTAGTCTACAATGATCCTGGTTTTTTCTTATCCAAACGTAATTTTGTTATTTTTGGTTTTTTAGAAATAGATTCCGACTTGATGTTTCCAAATGGGTTCTCAGCACAAATTGATTCTAAGAATTCAAGAATTTGGGAATTCATATATTTCTAGAATTAGAGAATCATCAGAATTTATGCCAAATGGGCCCCTAGGTTTCCCAACCTAATACACCTCCATAGTCTTATTTAATTTAGGGAGTTTTGCTTAATTTCTTGGCAACACAACTAAGCTAGCCTAATAAGTAATAACTCTTGTGATCTTCTAGAATTGTTGGTTTGCAATCAGTGGTAGAATTATTCGTAAGATTGGCTACATTGGGGCTATGGGCCTTCCGTGATCATCAATAGGATCAGTCTTTAAGTTATTCAACTGAATATGTAGCTTTATTAATTGTTCCTGATCATTCAGAGTTTCAGTTTGGATCTTCGGCCTTGGACTCTTGTGCTGTGTCCTTCGCCTCTTGTTTTTCATTAGAAAAAAAAAAAAAACCATGCCAAAATATCTTCTAGGCAAAACCTCGGCCACCACCCTGCCTAGCTAGGATCCAGGTTGCCTAATCCAAGTAGGCTGACACTCGTTAATTCTTGGTGGGGTCTAGGCCTCATCTCCTAGGAACTAAAGCGCTAGTTACAAAGTAGATGTTAAAATCATAAAAATGATGTATAAATACATATTTAGGAAACAATTTTACTTAACAGGTTTTGTCAAGGGTTTCTAACTTTTTTGCATTTGGCTCTCTTCTCCTCCCTCATAACTACGCTCTTTGTTTTTTGGAGTGACATTTTGGTCTTATGCATACTTATTCCTGATTTTTATATTAAATTCAATGATAGGTGGATACCTTACATTTTTAAAATTTTAACAACTAAAGTAAATAACAGTCTCCGAGGGCATTGCCTAAACAAAGCCTTGTGAAGAAAACCTCTATCTCCTAGGCATCACCTAGACGCTGACTACACTGGTGAAAATACTGAATTCTTCCAAAAGTATCAATGGGCACCCATCCTTCTAAAACACATATGCATGCTCTTTGGATCATAAATGGTTTGTTGTTTTCAGCCAATGTTTTCGAGACATTTGTGAAACTTTCCTATTGGGAGTTTGGGATAATTATACCACATATCATCAGAACATTTCTTGCAAGGATACTGCATAAGTGTCTTTCCATAATTTTACTTTAACATCCAATTTTCTCAACTTTTAGACCACCTCAGATAAAATTGTCATTAACTCAATTCAGTGGTTGCAATTTCGGTCAGTTTTCCCACAATCTTAAACCTCATCCTAGTCTCCCATATTTAGCATATCTTTTCTCCATTTTTTTATATCCCTAAAATCATGGAAGTCTTACCCGGAGGACAGAACCTGGCTATGATACCAAACTGATGTAGGAAAAGGAGCATCTATGTTTTCTTGAAAATATTGTGCTTTGGGTTCAGGTTTAATACCGGAAAGGGTTAAGGGTTATGGATTAAATATTTCAAGAAATCAGTATGGGTTTAAGGTATTGGTCCTTTCGGAATTATGGTTTAAAAATTTAAGTTTTTCAACAAATATGTTTTGTGACTTTCGTCCATTAGGGTAAGAATGTAGGAAGGGAAAATAAGGTTTTTTTAAGGAATGAGCTAACGGGGGAGAGACTGCAGTTTAAAGAAACAAAGAGCACAAATGGCTATTAGTTATAAATTCAAAATTAATACAAGTAGTAAAAATGGAATTTACCATAAATAGTACAGAGATTAAGAACAGCAAAAACTCACAGAATATTGTTTTTTTTTTTATCAATAAACCATAAATTGCATAGAAAAGAGCACAGCTACAAAAAAGAGTTTACAAGGGTGTAAACTCAAAGAAAAGATAAAAGGTTCCCTCCAACAACCCCAAAACATCTAGCAGGACATAGACACACTCAAACCAACAAAGACCCCAAGTCCACCCTGTCTCGGCGGATGGAAACCCAATCTGCCACTAGTCTGCCATGAAGAGTTGAACAAACTAATCTGAACAACTGGAACAAACCAACATGAAAATTCTTAAAGGGGACATTAATATAGAAGTTTTGCTAACTCAATAAGAAGGTGTGACAAGAACTTTATGAAGTAAAGCGAGGAGAAGGTTGCTTCTTCCTTCTCCAATTACGACTTCTTCGTTAGTGCCCTATCCCAATTATTTTAGGTTGACAACACGAATTTTATTCCCCATTTTATCTATCAAGTCAAGATCCATATCCTTGGTTAGAGTGCGTGTTACCAAATCTTTTGTCACTAACTCAAAATCCACATACTTTTTGCCTTCCCCTTGCCCTTTTAGAGTCTTCAACTTGCACCAACTTACTCCTCACTTATACCATCATTGGTTAGATTTTAAGCCATCTCAATTGACTCTTCCTTATTTTATCATCTTTTGGAGCTGCTCTCACATCTTTTCAAATGCGCTCGTTTTTTTATCTTATCTTTTCTAGTCGTTCAACTCAAATCATCTCAGTTAATACATTCTGTAAATATGTCGCTTCTTGGTTGGCTAACACTCTGCTCAAGTAAAGCATAGTTGTTCTATTTTCTTATCTTATAAAATCTTTCTTTTAGTTTCCTTCTCTAATTACACTTATTGCCACTCAAAAAAAGGCCAAGCTAACTCTTTAAGTCTATAAGTAAGCTCATACAATCGTACTCTGAGTCAACTTCCTTATCAAGCAACTAAAACAACTACTTAAGAGTGTTGACTAAATAAAAATACTGAAACTTAAACTAATAATGTCCTGGTCCAAATTCAAGTGGGGCTGCGTGTGTGCTGATTCATAGGGCCCATAGGAGCCACACAATTATGCTGATTTGTAGGTCCCATAGGAGCCACACAGTTGAGATGAAGGAACTCCTGCTGGGGCTGGACACCATCTGCATCAGCAAGCATTCCATCTACAATTTTAGTTGACATTATCTTCTTTATTCAAGAAAATTAAGAAATAATTTTCGATCTTGAGTGTTCTTTGAATTTTTAGAGGTGGTATCGGATATTAAGACTAATTTGGGGAAAATTATCTTAGTGGGAATTAATTTGGGGGAAATTATCTTAGTTGGAACTAATTTGGGGGATGATGGTGTGTGGACAGTTGGTGAAAATTTGGAGTGGCATAGAGAGATGGCCTATGATGCAAGTAGGACTTCCCTTAGATTTAAGAAAGATGATTTCAGGATCTGGAAGTTGAAAAGTTGGAGAAAAGATGACGTTTTGGAAGAAAATTACAATTATTTGGGACAAAGTGATCACATTAATTAAACTCAGCCTCTCATGCCATCCAGTTTAATTTCTATCTTCAAGGTTCTTGGCAAAGTGGTGAAGGAGATTGAGCAGTTTCAAAGGAATTTCTTTAAGAAAGCTTTTTTTTTTGGTAACGGAGGTTATCCCAACCATGACAAGGAAGGACTAGTCCCTTCAGATGCACGCAATCACCCGCAAACCACATGCATCATGTAAGTCTGGGAGGAGTTGAACTCGAGACCTTGGGGACCTCTCCCAAGCCCCGAACCAACTGAGCTAGAAGAAGAAAGACCATCTGACAAGGTGGAAAGAAATTTGGAAATCAAAGGAGGCTGGGGTGAATTTTGGGAAATGGAAGGAATATGGCAATTCCCCGGAAGTGGTTACGGATATTCCGTTTAGTGCTCAACAGTCTATACCCTACAGTTCTCGGTGATAAAGAAAGCATGGACTAGGTCATAATGGGCTGGGATACTAATTAGGGGGTTAGAGTCAATCCCAGTGCCCTTGGAAGTTCATCAGTATCCTCCTGTATTTCCTATGATCTGGAAGTAGGAATTAGTTCTTGTACGACCTTTAGTGGGGTGATTGTGAATGTGATCTTCATTTAGAGTTCCTTCGTCACTATAGATTGAGTTTCTAAGAATGCTTTCAATTCTGACATGGCTTGTTTTCCTTCCTGTTTCTACACTTGGGATTTTAAATTTGCTAGAATACTTTGAAATGTGGAAGTTGAATAAATAGCCATGCTCCTTAAAAACTAGATAAAATGTATACTTCTCCCAATTTGAACCCCACTTGAGAGTTTGGTCTCTTATCCAAATGATACTGGTAATTGTTTTCTTTTTTTTCTAAGACAGTGATTAACAATCCTTATCATATGTTGTTTCCTGCATTAGGCAGCCCCAATTATTCCCTAAGAAATGAAGCCTTTTCTTCGTTGATTGCTTAATAAAATGTTAAACATGTGGCATGCGCTACAGAGAAGCCTCGACATATGTTGATGGAATACATAAGCGATGGCAAATATGTATAATCATCTTTCATCCAAGAAGGTTCAATTATTTGGAGCCACTTCCTTAGCATGGTTGGCTTACCTTAGACTTCCCCTTTGGACATCTTGGAGTTGTTGGTGCAATGGACGCGGACATACTCTTTGGAGAATTACTCTTCTAGTCATTCTATGCATCATATAGGAGGAAAGAAATAAAAGAATTTTTTAAAGAATTTAAGACAAGTAATTGCGTATGGGAGGCTTTGCAAAGGATGAATATGCTGCTCGCAAATGAAGGTGAGAAATAGATGGGCCATTGACTCCCACCGAGAAGAATTTTTTAAGAATGTAAGACAAGTAATTGCGTATGGGAGGCTTTGAAAATGATGAACATGTCGTTCGCAATTGAAGGTGAAATATAGATGGGCCGTTGACTCCCACTGAGAAAACCTTCAATCACTCCACCTAGTTTCGCTTTATGAATGATTATGCTCAGGATCCTATCGGCTTGTTTCTTGTCATCACTTAAAGAATAGAGGGTGGATGATGGCTAATCGTTGTTTCTTGTGCCTCCAAGCAGAATGGTGGACCACTTGCTTATGCACTGCCCTATTGTGGGTATGATTTGGGGGTATTTTCTCTCCGGAATAGGGGTGGATTGGGTCTTTCCTTCTTCCTTTCAGAATTTTTTATCGTGTTGTTCATTGGTTAGTACAGAGAGTGCCAAGAGGGAAATTTGGTCGGTTCTACCTGAGGCCATATCATGGTTCATTTGGAAAGAGAGAAATAGGAAGTTTTTTGATGACTCCACATCGTCTATTTCTCATATACAAGCTTGAATCCGTCTACTAATCATAGAATGAGTCTCCATTTGGAATGGTGGGGTGGGTATGGGAGCTGAGTTGGGGTGAAGTTTGACAAAGTTTAGGATCCGATCCTCAAAGCAGTGGGTGATCTTTTTATGCTAGCTTAGTGTTTTTTAGTTTACGCTACTGTAAACTCTTTTCTGTACTATGTTTGTTTTCTTGTAACTTCTTTTTGATTAATTATCGATAAAAAAAATGACCCCATCGGCCATCACCATGGTGAGTAGAAAGGGAGAGGCGTTTCCTTGTCTAAAACCCCATGAACTTTGAAAGAAATCGAATCAAGAATGAAGAATTGTGAATGATGTATTCTCTTATCCATTTCATCTATTTCAAGCCTTATTCCCCCCTTGGCATGAACTCCCATAGAATTCTCAACTGACTTGGTCCTATCCCTAAATAGTTTGAAAGGGAGGGTTTTTGCAGCAAACCCATTTTGTTACCTGAGCGCTTCTTTCTGGGGTCAGTTTTCCTTCTGAGTTGATGGAGAGATTGGCTAATTTTTTCTTGGAAACTCTTTGTTCCATGTTAAGACACCTCCTTACAATCTAACACAGCTCATGAAAAGTATTCCATGACCCGATCATGCCAAAACACATGAACTTGTATTGAAACACGTCACTAATAGTCCCTTCATAGACATCCACGTTATAGAGAATAAATAATCAATCAAATCAAGCTTTTATAAAGATGATAAAGTATGATAAGTAGAGCTCCAAGGCCGCAGAGGAAATCTTTAACCCAACATTGAGAGGATTTTCTCAACGCGCCTTCTATCTTGAAGAAAACTACTCTATATAGGGCCACACGTCCAAACTGTTTATTACAAGGAAAAGATTTCCAGAAAACACTTAACATTTTGATTCTAAATAGGAACAACTTTACAAAACCTACTCAAGGATTTCCTGCAGTTCTGTTTACTCAAAAGACTTCTAGTTCATTTATCTTTAGAGCTCTTGACATGTAATATTAACCTTATCACATATTGAAAACATTTCACTAGTTTTGGCATTTTCTAGCAATTGCCCTGAGAACACCTATGTACCCGACTTGTTTTTCCAGTTTTTATTGAGTTGCTATTACCTAACATGGGCATATACACGAGATAATGAAATTTCTGGTTTAACAGAAATTCCGAAACCTCCTCTTTAAACAAAATTTCATGAACACAATAAACCTTCAGTGCAACTTTCTGATCTTCGGACACTTGTATGTTCCCTGAAACTTCAAATTTGGGACAGAGTTCCATGTAACTCATATTTGGTTGGAGCAGATCACCATCATAGTTCATGAGACATTGCAGTTGCTTTAGCACCCCCGAAAATCTTTAGCACAACTGCTGCCACATGTAGTATGACCATATGATTTATGGACCAACTCTTTTCACATGCTCCCAAATGCGGATAGAAATTCTTATCACTCAACCTTGAACTCGTGCAGGATTTTTGAATCTTGAACTAACTGAGATTTATTTATCTTGAAGTTATCAAGATAATACTTAGCATTTTAGATTTGAAGTAAACACACTGCCATAAAAACCAGCCCAAAAAACATGGAAAATGCTATTTATAGAAAAGAAAACAGAGTAACCATTTGAGCATTCTCATACATTAAAGATTGCCACTTCAAATAAACATCAATACACCTAATCACCAAGATGCTTTACCCAGATCATACTGCTTCAATCACCTAATTGGTCACCTCAAAACACCAAATCAGGTTCTTGAATAACAAGTAGACTTGTAAAACCTCTTGGCGCCTTCTCTATATTACATTTCTCCTCATATCATTTTTAGATTGAACACTCAAATTTACCTTTGTTATGATCTGACTTTGGAGGACCCTCCTTTCAGATTTCCGTCCTTCTTCCCCATCATTGTGGCTCTGGTACCACTTAATAGAACAATAATCTTTGATTTGACATGCGCTTAGAGAATCTTCTATGCACCAACCATGAAAATAGACCCATTAGTAGCAACATGCTCTACAGCTAGTCCCATGTTAGATAAAACACAGCACACACCCATGAAACATAAACAATCAAAATCAATCTTTTGTGGAAATACTACAGCATGATCTACTGACTACTGTTGCAGAACTCTCAGATTGCACACTGGAAGTCAACTGGCGCTAATAGAAGCTGAGTGTTGTCTATTCACCACTCTCTATAAGATTGCATGTGGCACACCTTTTTACTCAGGAGTTGGAGGACAAGGTGGTGGATCGGCAAATTATTTATAATATGTGAGAACTTTCCCGATTTTCTGCTAAATCCAGAAACATCGACACTCATGTAGGATATCGTCGGTTAGTTTTCCCTTGTAACTAACAGAAAGCTCAATCTTGGCACTACATTCTAACATTTTCATCAGCGCCCCAATAAACATCAAATAAGAACTTACCATTTGTGGATAGTATACCTTATCCCTTGTACATCTGCAAGTCAAACTATCTAATCTCGTATCCTGACCAGGCCAAGTGCTACCCTGCGGCCGAACATGCTCTTAAGTTGTAATTTATCTGGGTTTTAGGTTTTAAGGTTCCATATCCATTTTCTAGTGTTTTGGGGTTTATCTAGGGTTTGTGATTCTGTATTGTGAAATGAATATGGTAGATGGGGAAGTTGGCAACTTCTCTTTTCCTATTCACTGATATGTTGTCATACTAAGTTGATCATTTCAGATGTCATTTCTTTGTTGGCATATTTTATCTGATGGGTCTGACAAATAAGAAGTTTTTGTTTTCTTCATGCTAATACAATTATTTCTGCAAATGGAGCAGTTTTGGTTGCATCTAAGTTATATCTATTTCTTTTTAACATGCATTTGAATCTTATATCATTTCCTTTTTATTCAGGTTGAGGGAAAGACTGTAAAAGCACAGATATGGGACACAGCAGGGCAGGAGCGATACAGAGCAATAACCAGTGCCTACTATAGGGGCGCCCTTGGAGCTCTTCTAGTATATGATGTGACAAAACCAACGACATTTGAAAATGTCAGTCGGTGGCTAAAGGAGCTGAGGGACCATGCTGACTCCAACATCGTGATCATGCTTATTGGAAACAAGACTGATCTGAAGCATCTCCGTGGGGTTTCCACCGAGGATGCTCAAAGCTATGCTGAGAAGGAAGGTCTGTCATTCATTGAGACCTCTGCTCTTGAAGCAACAAATGTTGAGAAGTCTTTCCAGACAATCCTTGCAGAGATATACAGGATAATTAGTAAGAAATCTCTCTCTTCAGAGGAGCCGGCACAGGCCAGTGTAAAAGAAGGGAAGACAATTTTAGTTGCAGGGTCAGAGGCAGACACGAAGAAGCCATGCTGCTCTTCGTCCTAGAGTTGATCTCTATTTTTTGGTGTTTGTGGGTAAACTCAGTTTATTTCTTTGTAATCTGGATTGTTCAGGGCATTTCATGGGTTTGCTTGCATGAGATATATTACAGTTTCTATTGGATTTCACTGTATTTTGTTCCATGATCTCAGAAATAGATGGAGGTAATCAGATTTTAGTAGATGGGTAGCATTTTGTGAACTTATTTGAGTGGTGAATTGATGCTAAAGAGTTGAGTGCAAGTATTAGTGTTGATTGTTCTTTCTTAAGGTATTAACATTGCTAATTTTTCTGCATAATGATCAACAGCTTCCATTGAACATAGGAATTGATTTGGATGATACCTGCATATCAAGTTTCCTTCCAATTTGGATGATGGACCAGTAAGGGAGAAACTGGAAAAAAAAAACTTTATCTTCCACGTTGCTACTCTGAATTTTCATCATTTTGGATTAGTGGGCCATAATACTGAATTTGATGACCACTGTTATGCATACCGTTGCAATGTTGACCGTCTTCAAGAACCGGTGATGTTGGGTTGGCGGTGCCCTATATTCCCAAATATAGGGAAGAAATGAGATTTATATACTATGACGAGAATTCAAGGCAACAAACCTTACAATTGTAAATTCTCGGAAGTTCTCCTTTTGGATCTTGTCTTTGCATCGGGATCACATATTACATAAATTTTTTACTTTTTCTTCGTGAGGATGGAATTGAAAAATGACAGATCGAGATTCTTCCAGGACCATTTCCAAAAAAAAATTGGGAAAGGTCATGGTTTTCTTGATCATCCACCAATGTTGATGGGGAGGCTGGAGCTGCAACTTGGCCACGGTTGTGGCAGGGGAAAATGTCGTAGCCCTTAAGCAAGCACCCTTCTATAGGCCGACTTAACTGTGAATTTTCCTTTTGAATACCACATCCAATATGGTCTGTCAAGCACCAGGGATGTGGGAGGAGAAATATTCAAGATCATGGAAGAGATGTTATCTGAGAAAATGTTGCTGATCACTTCAAGATTCCAGGTATTTCCAGGAGTGATCAGATCTAATACCTTCTGGTAAGGACACTGCGGGGGTTTTGACTGTTGCATCTGAGCAGGAGCCCAAATATCATTTCAAATATCGAATCCCAAAGGATACGAGAGAGCACCTTGGAGTGTGTTATGTGTCAAATGATAAATACTTAAATTGCGCTCTTCCCATTAGTCCGGGCTTTTGGGAGCCATCGGAGTGTCTGGATGGTGTGTTTCGACTAAAAAATATTCTCAATTTTTTTTTTTTGATAATCTATTCTCAATTTTTGGAAGTTTATGACTTGCATGGATGTTTTGCAATATCGCTGAAGGATTTTTTCTGGTGTTATTAGCCTCGTTAGGGATGCATGGGCAAACACGTCACAATATCGTCATTATCAAATACCAAATGAGTCATAGACCTGATAAGAGACTATGGAGAGGCATTAAGCAATGAAAGAGATCCATTTTACACTAAACCCCCGTTTGCTGCATAACTTGCATCAAAAAACATCATTCAATTCGGTCATATGTTTTGTTCATATCAGTTTTAAGCCCAGGAAACAAGTTCGACCATTTGCTTTTCGTTTGAAATATTATAATGTATGAGCCGAATGGGAACAAAGGCGCATTGTTCACTCTATATGAATTGAATTCATTTAGCACTTTTGGAGTCTGTTAGCAAGAGTTTTAGCAATAATCTTGTAGATGACGTAGCAAAGAATAATGGACTCGAACTGAGTGACATTCTTAGGACTTAGGACTCTTTCATATTCAAAGAGAACTGACGATTACGGGTGTCCCTGGAAGCCCAAGTCTAAGCAAGTTGCATGAATTGAGTCCCTTATGGAATCGACTGGTTTTTCAATTGGGAACGGGTTTTTTTTGCCCCCATTTTTTCCATGTTTAATTAACAACGCCTAAGCATAAAATAGGACCCTTCCAAGAGGCGCATGCATTTCTTATTTCTTACCAATTTTTTCTTTATTTTCTATATATTTTTTTTCTTTCCTTTCACTTGCATTTTATTGCTAAATAAACAGATCTCAAGCAATTACAGCTGAATCTTTTATTTTTATGATTCACCGCGAAGGCATCAAAATTTAAAAGATGAAAAAAGCTGGTTAAGAGCGTCAATGGGTCAGGTACGGTAGTATGTCCTAAGAGCATCTCCAATGGTGTTCCATTTCTTGTTGTAGTGCAACAAATTATAGCATTTGGAACAAAAAAAAATGTTCTTTTTTTTTGGGGGAGGTAAACATGGGTATCCGGGGCATACTCAAACTAGTCCCACGTGATGCATAAGTAAACCCCCAACTCATACATTCGATCTCGAGACCTTCAGGTGTATGATTCGTTCTTCAAGTTAAAAGCTATTCAATTCCCCAATTTCTGAATGGGAGATATCATGGTCATGGCTCTGCCCTGTGAAGAATTATTACTTACTCAACCACCACCTCACTTTTTTTTTGGTAGACTATCAGAGTAGTCTCACGTGATGCATAGGTAAACTCACAGCCCATATATCTAATATTGGGGGGAGCCCAGATTCGATCTCGAGAGACCTCCGGGTTCACAGTTCGTCCTTCGACCACTATGCTACACCCACTAGGCTATACTTTGACAAAGTATAGCACATGCTATATAGTTTGGCACACCCTTGACTCGTTAACTTTTGATGGGGTTTCATTATTTTTCCCTCTAATGGTTATAATTTTTTACCTCTAGCAAATGCCTGAGATCCACACTCAGGCACCACTCTTCAGCTCATGTGTGGGAAGGCATTTAACTAGAGGAGTGATAACATGAATTGCACATTCCTTTGAGTTGTACACCAAAATGCTCACAAGCTTGTCACATGTCCTCTTTGACATCCATTAACAGTAGTAAGATTCACTCATACCTAGGTTGAATAATCTAACCTTGGTTTTTAGAAGAAGAAAAAAAATTAAAAATTAACCTGGTTATGATTTCGCTCATTCTTGTGGCTAATTTTTTCAAGATATTTTTATAAAAATTAAGATTAGATTATTTAACCCTAAGGATGGATGAATCTTAACAGCAGTTAATGGGTGTCAAAGAGCACACGTGATGATAACATACGAGATGCATGTTATCACCTCCTTAGTGGAACATCATTCCACGCATCAACTCCTAAAAAGCGGTGCCCGAGTGTGGATCTCAGGCATCCACGTGGGCATCCAATGAACCAAAAAAAGAAAGGTCTCGCTATAATATCGCTAGCCATCTGCAAAGCCGGGACACAAATATAAGTATATAACTAATATAATATGATACTAGGGTGTATTCGAGTTGAACCGAGCTTCGCTCAGCTCGGCTCAACTTGAACTGTTTTAATCTAGGCTTGAGCTCGGGTCGGCTTGAACTATTGCTCAAAAATTTTGGCTAGAATACAAATAGCTTGGAGCTCGAGCTCGAATTGATTCAAGCTCGGCTTGGCTCAAACTCAGCTTATCTTATTAAAATTTTATTTTTAAATAAAAATAATTATATATATATATATATATATATATATATATATATATAATTATATTATTTATTATATAATTATATATATATAGTATATATTATTTTATATAATATTTAAATTGAATCGAGCTTTGAGCCGAGCCAAATCAAACAAACATTGGCAGCTTGGCTCGAACTCGGCTTGAACACGTTTCGGAAAAATCGGCTCGGCTCGGCTCGGCTCAATTGAACCAAAAATTTTAGCTTGAACTCGGCTTGATTGAGTTGAGCTGAGCCTTCAAGCTGGCTCAGGTTGGATACTCCCCTATCTGATACGACGACGGGGAGAATTCAATGTTCCTAGAAATCAATTTGATATGTTGACCCCACAACCCTAAACTCCCAATTCCCCGAACCCTAAATCTATTCTTCGACAAATTGCCAGTAGAGAAAATCATGGCTCAAATGAGGCTGGTGGTTTAGGTTTGTACTCAATTTTTTAAATCGATATGAATTCAATTCAGGACATAGCTCTAAGATCCAAATCGTCAAATTAGTGACATGAACTGCTTGTTAAATTCTTAATTCGAATAAAGTTCAAATTCAAGCAATTAACCACAGGAGTATGAATGGCGGGTTTCCACATAGCGCCACATAATTTGCATGATTAAAAACCATTTAAGTATGGTCCATCAAAAAGCAGCCGCTTATTATGATGAAGAAGAGAAAAAGTTTAGGCAAGTCTGGTAGTGCATAAAAAGCTAAGATAACCTTATGTTTTGGTTGTTCTGGTGGTAAAGTGTGTTCTCATTAGGGAAGACTCATGTTCGAGTCTCTTAGGAGTGTGGTGATTAATATGCCCACTCATTAACTAGAACTGAACTGGTATGACATGTGCCAAGAAAAAAAAAATCTACTGTTCACCCGTTGGTAATTAGCAAGAAAACAAAAGAAAAGAAATAATAATAATAGAATAAAATTTTAAAACTTCAAAGTTTTACTGATTTTTTATTTTCATTTCCTTTACATTGCAATTTTTTGCTAAACAAACGCAGCCCAAGCAATTAGAGCTGAATCTTTTATTTCTATGATTCACCACGAAGGCATCAAAAGATGAAAAAAGTTGGTTAACACTCCCGATGCTTGCTCCAATGGTAGGGTGTGGCCTTTCTTATGAGAGATGTAAAACCCCGGTTCTCATAGTCACTGTTCATGTGAATAGTGTCAATGCACTATTCTTGTAAAAAACCTAAAGTCTTATGGTTTTAATTCATGAAATGAAGAAAAGATTTTGGCATTTGAATTTAGTGTTTAATGCATTGTAGCATGTAAGGGAGTCTTAGAGTATTTTCTTTTATGATTTATTTGTGTCAAAAACAAAGTAGGAAAGGAGTCTAAGTGAGAAAATAGCAAAAATCAGGAGTCACTCGTTGACTGCAAAGGAAGCACTCTCACTCGTCGACGAGTCATCTAAACAGTGAGTTGGGGAAGTTTCAGAACCCCACTCGTCGACGAATCCTGTAGGAAGACCCAAACTCGTTGACGAGTGAGACCACTCATCGACGAATGGAACCCACTCGTCGATGAGTCAAATGTGCAAAAATCGGGAATAGTTACGCGTGAAGGGTATTTTCGAGTTTTGGTAACCCTAACTCTATATATACCCAAATTTCGAGGAGTTAAGGGTTCTAACACTTAGAGAGAAACATTTTGAGAGGAAAATTGAGAAAAACTAGGGTTCCAAAAGGGGATTTCGTATGAGATCAAATGAGGATCTTGATCCTTGCTTCCAAAGCTTTCTCAAGCTTGAATCTTCTTCAACGAGCGTGGATCCTCATCCTCAAGCTCAAGTCCGTGTCCAAGTCATCTCTCAAGCCAAGATTTGGCCTTTGCCAAGTAAGTATACCTTACTAGTTGATTTAGTGATAACCTAGATTTTTAAAGCATGAATGTTGAGATTTGGGTATGAGTAGTTCCTATTTTCTAAATTAATCATGTTTCCCTAAAACGTATGGACTATAAAGTATGTTATGGATGTAATAGGCTAAGTATCCATGATTGATGCAATGTATGCTACATTAATGATGCCCTATGACTATGACTGCATGTTTAAAGGTATTTCATGAATGTAACTATGTTTTCAATTCCAACATGTGATTTCTTTAAGTTTTCCTATGATAGCACGATGTTCACAAAAGCCTTTATGCACAAGCATGTATTGCATGACCGAGATTTTCTAAATACAAGTAATTGAAAGTAAACCAAACCACAAGACAAGTGATTCCACGAGCGAATGATAATGCCAAACTTTGGGTTGGCCAAGGATAGGGCATATCCAAGGATATGTCATATCTGGCATCAAGAAAAGACAAACAAGAATGATAATATCAAACTTTGGATTGTTCAAGGATATTAGTGTGCCTTTTTTCATTTCAATGAAGGGTGTTTACACACCCGGCTTCAAGTTTCTTCAAGTATTTCGATGAGGGGTATTTACATACCTGACTTTCAAGTAGTTTCAAGGACATTAATATCTGGCTTCAAGAACAAGACAAGACAAGTATGATTCAGACAAAAAAAAAAAAAAAAAAAGACAATCATGATTCCCACGCGACAAGAACAAGACAAGAAAATTTCTTAAGCACGACAAATAAGTTTTGAAAACACGAAAAACTAATTTCAAGTATGATCTATGTAATATGCACATATGATTTAAATGAGGATTTTGCACTTGGGTTTCTTGCATGCACATGAATGTATTGTTTAAATTTCGAGTATGCTATGAATTGTATTATATCACTGTTAGCTAGTAGCTTGTACTCGTTGAGTATTTCAATACTCAGCCGTACATTTTGATGTTAGCAGGTATATCGTTCAATATCTATGCTCCTAATCCATAGATCGAGGACGACTATGGTGAGGAGGAGCCTCATGTGGAGCCTGCATTAGAGCCTCAAGTGGAGGCTAAAGGCTTAGATAGTTGACCCTATCAGGATGATTACTGAAAGAGAGAGTTTTGTATTTTGATGGGTGGCCATGTCCACTCTTACATTTAGTCATGTTGTTATTGTGTATAACTCTTGGAATACAATCATTTATATAAAAAAAAAATTTGTTAGCTTCCGTTGTAGTATGCTTTGTTATAATGCAGGATAGTTGATATGGTAAGTCAAGTCATAAGCCAAATTCTCCTAAACTCCTAAGGGGGATTTTGGGTCGCAACAGTTTTGATGTCAAAACCTAGGCATTAGATTTCCTTAGAGTCACTTAGGATTTGATACCATGATTGAAACAAGGCATTAGGTTTAAGAAAAGAGTTGTATTCCAAGCATAGACTAATTATTTAGTCTTAAGTCCATAACCGGTTGGAACCCCAACCAAGCTTAGTGTCCTACGCTAGAAACACAAATTGTATGCTTATACTATTGCAATGTATACCTCAGTGTATTATTATGTACTTATCAAATATTAAGTGATTGTTGAAATTGTTATTGAAATAAATTTGGTTTTCAAGTTAGATTCATGGTTGTTATTATTCTCAGAACTAAGTCAAGAGACGTGACACACGGGGTCGTGTATACCATACGAGGAGTAATGGATCACCTCTTTCAGCAGGTGATGCACTGCCTGACATGGCTCTAGCTTTTGCTTCGATAGTGGAGACATTGGCCATGCTGATAGTCAGACAGTCTGCTACTCCTCCTACTGCTGCACTCATTTCTGCTCTGCCAAATAGAGTGCTAACAGGAATAGAGGCATTTCAGAGGATGAGGCCTTCGGTATTTTGTGGTAGCATTGATCCATTAGTGGCAAAGGCATGGATCAGTCAGCTGGAGAAGTTGTTCTCAGTGTTGTTTCCCACTGAGGCAGAGAGGGTCACCTGGGCCGCCTTTATACTAGAAGGTGAGGCCGACCATTAGTGGAGGTCCGCTGTTAGGACTCAGGATTAGATCCGACTAGGTCAAGAGTGGACTTGGGGAAAATTTCTAGACGTCTTCTACAAGAAGTACTTCCCGGTAGGAATGAGAGAGAAGAAGGAAGTTGAGTTCATTACCTTGGAGCAAGGTAATTTATCGGTGGCCGAATACGACGCCAATTTTTCGGAGTTGTCTAGATTCGCTACGCATATGATTGCTACAGAGGCTATAAAGGCCCGAAAGTTTGAGAGGGGGTTGAAGGCCTATATTAAGGATAGGGTCTCTATGTTTAGGCATGAGACCTATATGGAGGTCATGGATAATGCACAGTTGGCGGAGACAAATTCAGAGGAATTCTTCAAGAGAAGTGAGAGTGTTAGAGGCTAGTCCAATAGCTCAGCACCGCCGAAGAAGAGGGGTAAGACTACCCCATACTAGCCTCCAAGGCCAACACAGTCGTAGAGGCCTTACTCGACACCGCAGGCTTCTTGCCCTTTTGCTCCACATGCTTCACGCCTGGTGACTACGCAGGTGCCTCGCCCGGTGCCCTCTACATTCTCTTATGAGGTATGCGCTCATTGTGGTAGGAGGCAGGTGATTGGAGAGTGTCAGAAGCTGTCCGGTGGTTGCTTTCACTGTGGTGACCAGGGCCACATGATTAGATTGTCCCCGCCGATAGTTGCCATCCTAGTCTCAAGGAAACAACCCTCGATTTGGTAGCCTTCTCAGCAGGGGTCTTCACAGGCATCGAGGCCCTCATAGTCGACACGGCCGCCTCTCCTGGCAAACCAAGGCTGGATCTTTTTCATGACCGAACGGGACGCACATGCATCTGACGATGTTGTGTAAGGTACGCTAGAGTGCCAAATTCTTCAAGTTGTGAATGATTACTATTATATGATATGTTTGCTTGTTTGTACAACATGCTACCTATACTTATGTATTTTCTTGCTTGAAATCTATTAATGTGAGTTATTTAATTACACAGGCATGTTATTAGTAAATGAATGTCTAGCCCGAGTATTGATTGACACAGGATCCACTCATTCTTTCCTCTCACCTAGTTTTGTAAATGGATTTTCATCTGAGTCGAGTCCGTTGGAGTGTGAGTTGTCCATTTTGAATCTACTTGGCAAGTCAGTGATTTGCTAATCCAATGTACAAGGATTATGTGGTTCAAGTTGGACAGAATGAGTTGTTGGCCGACCTTATCATCTTGGAATTCTAAGACTTCGATGTCATTCTCGGGATGGATTGTCTCTCAACTCACCACGGGCACGTGGCTTGTTTTGAGAAGATGGTGGACTTTAGGCCAAAAGGTGTAAATTCGTTTCACTTCCAAGGGTTGCGAATGAGAGACATCGCCCGCTTCACGGCTCTAAGTCTTTCGAACCTAGAGGCACAAGACTCCTCAGTCATTCCTGTTGTGAGTGAGTATTTGGAAGTGTTTCCCGAGGATTTGCCCAGATTACCTCCAGATCGGGAGATTGAGTTCGCGATAGAGCTTGCTCTTGACACTGCTTTGATTTCTAGGGCGTCGTACAGGATGGCCCCAATCGAGCTTAAGGATTTGAAGGAGCTGATCGAAGAGTTGCAACAACTTGGTTTCATCCGACCAAGTGTGTCACCGTGGAAAGCTCCAATGCTCTTTGTAAAGAAGGATGTGTCGATGAGAATGTGCATCGAATATAGGCAGTTGAATAAGGTCACAATCAAGAATCGTTATCCATTGTCTCAGATAGATGACTTGTTTGACCAGTTGAAGGGAGCAAGATTTTTTTCTAAAATTGATCTTCGATCGGGTTATCATCAGTTAAAGATCAAGGCGGAAGACATTCTTACGACTGCCTTCAAGACTGGGTATGGACACTATGAGTTCCTAGTCATGTCTTTTGGTCTGACGAACATGCCAGCGACTTTTATGGATTTGATGAACCGGGTGTTCAGACCTTGCCTCGATCGATGTGTCATTGTCTTTGTCGACGACATCTTGGTGTATTCTCAAACACGGAAGATCATGATCGAGACCTTCGCCTTACACTTGAGATTCTTCGAGAACATATCTTGTATGCTAAGTTGAGTAAGTACGAATTTTGGTTGAAAAAGGTGATGTTCCTTGGCCACGTTGTATCCGCTGATGGCATTTCAATTGATCCAGCAAAGATAGAGGCAGTGATGAGTTGAGAGAGGCCTAGGAGTGTTACCGAGATACATAGCTTCCTCGGTTTAGTAGGCTACTACTGGAGATTTGTAGAAGGATTCTCTAGTTTAGCGGCATCGCTCACATATCTTACGCGTAAGAATGCCAAGTTTGTTTGGAGCGACAATTGTGAGAATAACTTCATAGAGTTGAAGAAGCGGCTTACTACGGTCCCCGTTCTCACGGTCTCATCGGAGAATGGTAGATTTATAGTATATAGCGAAGCCTCGCACGTCGGGCTAGGATGTGTTCTCATGCAGCACAGGAAGGGCATCGCCTATGCTTCTCGGCAGTTGAAAGAGCATGAAAAGAACTATCGTACACATGATTGGAACTTACCGCAGTTGTGTTTACATTGAAAATTTGGCGACATTACCTTTATGGGGAATAGTTTGATGTATTCATAGATCACAAAGGCTTAAAGTATCTATTTTCTCAGAATGAGCTAAATTTGAGGCAGCGTAGATGGATGGAATTCTTAAAGAACTACAAGTGCTCTATTCAGTACCACCCGGGTAAAACAAACATTGTGGCAGATGCTCTGAGTAAGAAGCCTCCTGGACTTGTGGCCCACATGATGGTTTATGAGTGAAAGATGTTGGAAGTCATGGCGAACCTCGATACCAGTTTCAACATTCCTACCTTTGGTTCAGTCTGTTAGACACATATGCCCACAAAAGTCATTCCAGAATTGTATTAGTCTACTTAATCAATAAAAGCATATTTTACATTCACATATTGTCTTTTATATTGGATAACATATTAAAAGTATCTCATTAGATGAGACTACTTTGTCCCTTAGGTAACATTGTAAGAAAACCATCCAATTAGTTTTTAACTAATTGCTAAGGAGATATGGTTTTTTGGTTCCTTATAGACTTAAAATTGTTCTAAGTTATTTATGATACATCTGGACAATATATTCCTATTAACTTACACATTGTTAGTTCTATATGATGGAGTGATAAATCTCAATTACTGAGAGAAAGGTCTCTTGACTAAGATGTGGATATAAGTAAGAAGTACTTATATTGCAACTGGATCGCTCAGTGGATACCCTTAGAAATATACTGTCTATATGTTTAGGGTAGTCCATTTGACAGATTGTCCTTAACCTGAGAGGTCGACATCTTCTCTAGTATTTGCCTATATAGTTTTGATGTAGCCAATCGTCAATATCCAACACACTGGACTAAATATGGGCTCCTTGGGTTATATACGCTATACTAGAAGAAGTGTGTATACGCTCAACAATGATTCCACTACTCTTCTGGAGTAATTTATATTGAGTTGATACTTGTCAAACCGAATTTGAAAAACCAAAACTGGTATTTATCGATGAATTGGTTTTATCGAGAAGTTTATTTTCTATATAAAAGGAATATAATTATTATTATTATTATTTCTTTTAAAGAATTTCTAAAAGTAGTTTTGAAAGTCCAAGTTTGACTAAAAGTATCAAAGAGAAATGATTCTCATTATAAGCTAGGGATTACAGACAGTATAAGATATTGTCCCGTAAGCTTATAACAATATTAGAAATAGAAGGATGCATCTGTAAACAAATCTTATAATAGAAATACCTGCAAGTAATTCTCTATTTTTTGAGGGTTAGTCACATTGTGTTGATGGACATTATTGTGATTGGTGGAAGTCCAGGGACATAGATGATAGTCTATGATCTTAATGGTTTTATAGGAAAGTGTTTCCTAGTAACAAGGCTTTAACCAAAAGGGTTAAGCACTTGGTCCCACACCCGGAAATAGGAGATCCCTTTAGATCCCACACACTAGGACTTTCTTAAAGCTTTTAATTTAATTAATTAATTTCTCTAAGAATATCACTTTATGGAATAGTGAAACTCTAATAGGTGAAATCATATAGGATGTGATTAACCATGTGGGTAGGACCCATAGGGGATTTTTAATAAAGATCAAATAATGATCAAAAGAGTTTGGAACTCTTTGATGGGCGTGTGGAAGTGGGGCCCACCTAGGGTAGGACGCCCACTTCATGGTGAACCTTATCTCTTTAGTTAGTTAGGTGATCTTATCTCCAAATAGTTAGGGATTAGATTGCTTGGTTGCTAATTAAAGAATCCCTATAAAATAGGGATTGTATTAGTTTGTTACTAATGATTCTCTATTAAGATAATGATAAGATTAGTTTGTTACTAATTAATTATCCTAATAGATAAGGATAAGATTAGTTTCTTACTAATGGATAAGGTTAGATTCTTATTAAGATAAATCCTAATTAATTAGGAGTTATCATTAAGAAATCTTTTTGAGGAAATTCTAATAGGATTAGGATAGGAGAGAGGAGTCTTGGATTGCAAGTAAGCAATCCAAGAGGCCTATATATAAGGTGGTACGTCCACCCCTTGGCCACAATGATTACTCTCCAACGTTTTCTCTCTCCCTCTCCAATAGCTCACGCCCCCCTCTCCCTCTTGTGGTAGTTGGAAGGTCATACTCCCATATTCTTTCCTCTTGGTTTTGATTTGGATCTTGAACAAAATCAGAACCAATCTTGTTAATCAAGAAATGATCTTGCGTTCAAGAAAAGAATAAAAGATCATAGAGCTTGAATTGGAAGGGTCATTAGCTTCCATTGGAAAAAAGCTTTAAAGGAATAAGAAAGTTCGTGTGAATCGCGAATGAGACCTTTTACTTGCGAAGTTTTGTGGGCATCATTGTATAACATGGATTAGACTTATCAATATCAAAGTCACAAAGGTGATTGTTGTTTTTATCTTTCATTGAATAAAATCAATTAGAATCGTAGTCAGATCTTGGGATTCAATGTATGCCCCCCCAAGAATTATTTTTCTAAAATTAAAAAGAGGCATACTTTCACAGTTATGGCTAATCTTACAGTCAGACCCTATATCCTGGTTCGGATCCAAGAGTTGTAGGGTTCAAATGCGGAGCTAATCGTTTACCGAGATAATGCAATTAACAATAGGAGTGATAAATTCTCTTTGAATGGTGATCGAGCCATCACATTTAAGGAAAGGTTGTGTTCCTGCTGATGTAGAGTTTAGGAGTGAGATCTTAGATGAAGCTCACCGGTCCAAGTAATCGGTGCATCCTGGGGGTACGAAGATGTACCAAAACTTAAAGAGATACTTTTGGTGAAGAAACATGAAGAGGGAGGTGGCAGAGTATGTGTCTCGGTGCTTGGTGTGCCAGTAAGTCAAGGCCAAGCATATGAGGCCGGCAGGTCTTTTGTAGCCCCTTTTGATTCCCGAGTGGAAATGAGAGAATATCTCAATGGATTTTATTGTTGGATTGCTAAGGACGGTGAAGAACTCCAATGCCATTTGGGTGGTGGTTGATCGTTTGACGAAGTCCGCCCATTTCTTGCCTTATCGAATTACGTTCAACTCGAACCATCTTGTAGAACTGTACATCAAAGAAGTGGTTCAGTTGCACGAGGTGCCAGTTTGCATTGTGTTAGACAAGGATCCAAGGTTTACTTCTAGTTTCTGGAAGAGCTTTTAGAGTGCCTTGGGTTCTCATCTGGATTTTTGCATCGCCTTTCATCCTCAGACTGATGGGCAGACCGAGAGGGTGCATCAGATTATAAAGGACATGCTCTAGGCTTGCATGTTGAACTTCAAAGACAGTTGGGAGGATCACTTGTCATTGGTTGAGTTCGCCTACAATAACAGTTATCAGGTGAGCATCCAGATGGCACCTTTCGAGGCCTTATATGGGAGAAGTTGCAGGTCTTCTCTATGCTGGGATGAAGTCGGGAAAAAGAAAGTGTTGGGCCCCGAGTTGATTAAGCAGACTGTAGATAGGGCCAGGATCATCAAGGAGAGGTTGAAAACTGCTCAGGATCGGCAAAAGAGCTATGTTGACACCCATCGAAGGGATCTTGAGTTCTGTGTTGGCGTTTATGTGTTCGTCAAGATTTTGCCGACGAAGGGAATTATGAGGTTTGGCAAGAGGGGCAAGCTCAACCCGAGGTATGTGGGTCATTTTGAGATCATCACCAGAGTTGGTGAGATTGCGCATCGGGTAGCTCTACGTACTCACCTAGTGGCGGTTCACAACGTATTTCATGTGTCCATTACTTCGAAAATACATTCCGGATTCTTCTATGTGATCGACCTTGACCCTTTGGAAATCCCAGAGGATCTCAGGCACTAAGGACGTGCTCTGACGTCGTACTCTGATAACGTAGCACAACGTACTCTGATAACGTATACTGTGTGCATCCGTTGTACAGCTCACAACGGGCACGTTGTACAACTCACCACGGGCACGCTGTACATGCACTATTCACAGCACCACGAGTTGGCACTATTCACAGCACCACGAGTTGGCACACACAATGTGTTCAGCCTTTTGGTCAGTTCACTCTTACCTTAAGAGTTTAACCCGAGCCTTTAGGGCATCATTCGACACTTAGAGAGTTTGAGAGAATAGGAGAAAGGGGAGAAGGCGATTCCAACCTAGGGTTTCCATTTTGGAGAGAAATCAAAGGGTTTTGAAACCCTAGATCAACCTCAAGCCCGTTTTCTTCAAGATTTCGGTTCAAGCATTCGTGGAGCTCGCGATCCAAGCTAGGGCAGCAGCTACACAGTCATTTGGAAAGAGGGTTTCTTCCTCACCTCTTCAAGGTCGGTACTTTTTACTACCCTCCTAGTTATAGATCATCTTTTCCCCTCATTTCTCTTTATTTTCTTTCACTTACACATGTGCTATGAGATGGATGAATGGTAAATGGTGAATGGAGATGTAAGGGGCGATTGGATGCCAGTGGTTGTGTGGTGATGATTAAAACGGGGAAGGGCATTGTTCCAATAATAAACATACATGTATGATTGAGTAAAACCATCTAGAAAAGCATGTTGTAGGGTAAATCCATAATGAACACACCATGTTTGATGAAATGTCAAGGTGAATACAGTGAGCTGTAAATTAGGAAATACATGCCTAATAAATTCTGAATATTGCTAGGGCCTATGATAGTGTGTTTCCTGTTTTCCCTAAATGCTATGAATATTGAATTGCTTAATCTTTGACGCTATATGTGTTGTGAAATTACCCAATGGTCATGTTTAAATTTAAATGCAAGTATGTACACGGTTGACATGAATTATCGAGGTTTTCAAGAACATGGTTAGAGGTGGGACATATCCTACGATATGTTTTACCTCGCTCTTGGCAAGGACAAGTCAATCATGCATTATCATAAGAAGGGTCTCCCATCCCCTCGCATGACATGCATAGCATGGCATGACACGCATAGCATAGCATTCACATGACACGCATAACTCTGCATGGCATTACACGCATGGATGCTAGTTGCGACGGGCTATGAACGGCAACTAGGCATTCACATTCCGCATGGATGCTAGTTGCGACGGGCTATGAACGGTAACTAGGCATACCCATCTACATATAGGGTACTAGTTGCGACGGACTATGAACGGCAACTAGGCATGTGAACATGTTTAAATTATGAACAAGCAAGCATGATACTCGCATGACACGCATGACACGCATGACATGACATGGCAAGCATGACAAGCATGACACGGTTAACAGGTCACAATCACGCAAAGGGTATTTCAAGTCAAGTGCACGATGTTTTCAAGGGTTTTATCAGTCTTTCTGAATGCAAGCATGAATATAAATTGCTTTACTTCCTTGTATGATATAAATTGTTCATGTTCTATATATGCAATTTGTTTCCTACTTTATGTATGCTATCTGTATACTATGACTGTTGGTTAGTATTTAGTACCCGCTGAGTATTCCATGCTCAGCCGTACTTCTTATGTCGGCAGGTTCCGAGGGAGCTGCTGCTCCAGTTGATGTTTGTGCTCCTGGTCCATGGGTGGAGGAGGAGTACGTCGAGGGGCCTTTGGAGGAACCTCCCGTAGAGGGTTACCATTAGGCGGTTGTAGATTCTGAGTGAATAGCTGTGGAGATGAGAGATTATATCCACGTATTTTGCCGGGTCTGTCCGCACTTTCTTATGGATTGCTTTTTGTATAAAACTTGAATTTAAGTATGTATATACATAGAGGGTTGTTAGTCTTCCGCTGTGCCATGATAGAGTATGTTTCCGCTGATAATGTCCTCTATTGTATATGCTCTGTGGGTTTTTGCAGGATGGTTTGTCAAGCAAGTCATGATTAGTCGTCCAAAGTTCACTCTAACTCTTAGGGTGGGTTTTGGGTCGCGACATTGGTGGAGCAGCCTATCCAAATCTTGGATCATAGAGATCAAGTTTTGGGCAATAAGACGATTCTCTTGGTTCTTGTTCACTAGCAACATCATGCTAAAGAAGAAGCCACATGGGTGCACGAAGGCGAAGTGCGGGAAAAGTACCCTCAGTTGTTTGTATAGTTCTCTTGTTTGTTTTCATGAATTTGGATCTTTTATATTTTTGTATCGTCCTAATTTTGAGGATGAAATTTCTATAAGGGAGGAGGATGTAGAACCCCGGTTCTCACAGTCACAATTCATGTAAATAGTGTTGTGAATAGTGTCAATGCACTATTCTTGTAAAAGGCCTAAAGCTCAAGTCCGTGTCCAAGCCATCTCTCAAGCCAAGATTTGGCCTTTGCCAAGTAAGTATACCTTACTAGTTGATTTAGTGATAACCTAGATTTTTAAAGCATGAATGTTGAGATTTGGGTATGAGTAGTTCCTATTTTCTAAATTAATCATGTTTCCCTAAAACGTATGGACTATAAAGTATGTTATGGATGTAATAGGCTAAGTACCCATGATTGATGCAATGTATGCTACATTAATGATGCCCTATGACTATGAATGCATGTTTAAAGGTATTTCATGAATGTAACTATGTTTTCAATTCCAACATGTGATTTCTTTAAGTTTTCCTATGATAGCACGATGTTCACAAAAGCCTTTATGCAGAAACATGTATTGCATGACTGAGATTTTCTAAATACAAGTAATTGAAAGTAAACCAAACCACAAGACAAGTGATTCCACGAACGAATGATAATGCCAAACTTTGGGTTGGTCAAGGATAGGGCATATCCAAGGATATGTCATATCTGGCATCAAGAAAAGACAAACAAGGATGATAATGTTAAACTTTGGGTTGTTCAAGGATATCAGTGTGCCTTTTTTCATTTAAATGAAGGGTGTTTATACACCCGGTTTCAAGTTTCTTCAAGTATTTCGATGAGGGGTATTTACATACCCGACTTTCAAGTAGTTTCAAGGGCACTAATATCTGGCTTCAAGAACAAGACAAGACAAGTATGATTCAGACAAGAACAAAAACAAAACAAGACAATCATGATTTTCACGCAACAAGAACAAGGCAAGAAAATGTTTTAAGCACGACAATAAAGTTTTGAAAACACGAAAAACTAATTTCAAGTATGATCTATGTAATATGCACATATGATTTAAATGAGGATTTTTACTTGGGTTTCTTTCATGCACATGAATGTATTGTTTAAATTTCGAGTATGCTATGAATTGTATTATATTATTGTTGGCTAGTAGCTTGTACTCGCTTAGTGTTTTAATATTCAATCGTGCATTTTGATGTTAGTAGGTACACCGTTCGATATTTGTGCTCCTAATCCATGGATCGAGGAGGACTATGGTGAGGAGGAATCTCATGTGGAACCTGCATTAGAGCCTCAGGTGGAGGCTAGAGACTTAGATAGTTGGCCCTATCAGGTTGAGAGAGAGTTTTGTATTTTGTATTTTGATGGATGAGCATGTCCACTCTTACATTTAGTCATGTTGTTATTGTGTATAATTCTTGGAATACAATCATGTATATAAAAGAAAATTTTTGTTAGTTTCTGTTGTAGTATGATTTGTTATTATGCAGGATGATTGATATGGTAAGTCAAATCACGAGCCAAAGTCTCCTAAACTCCTAAGGGGGATTTTGGGTCGCGACAAGAGAGGTCTTGGGATCCATTCTCACTAAGTGATGACTTGTAAGAACTTCACTCCCCATTAACTGATGCTACTAGCTATAGCTAAATGATATCCCTAGAAAAAAATAAAAGTGTCAACGGGTCAAGTATTGATAATACGCAAAATAAATTCATTTGTTTTCATTAGATTAGGGGTGATTAACGAAAAATGTGCTTGCGAATAGCCTGAGCTCGAATCGTTAAAAGCTTGATCTTGTACATTTATTTAGTAAGCAAGGGAAGCTCAAGCTTGATTTTCGGGCTCATTTAGTTAACGAGTCGAGCCTGAACACACTCCTACTTAGCTCGTTAAAAGCTCAGTTATATATTTACTTGATAAAAATTAAATTACTAAAAATTTTAAAAGTTAAGTACATAATTCACATACTTAAGGGGCAAAAAAAGAAATACTATTATTAAGGGAGTCACTTTTAGCCTTCCAGCTTGTTGTGTTATGTTAGGTTACTTCGCGTAAAAGTTGTAGATTAAGGTGGTGAAATTAAATGATTTCATCTCATCAAAGAATTAATTTATAAACTATTCATATATTATACGTATATTTTTAAACTAATTATATTTTAACTGAGCTTGTTAAAAGCTTAAGCTCGGTTTTGCTCGTCTATGAATAGGGGGTGTATTCGAGCAAGGCTTGGCCCTGCTCGGCTCAGTTTGAAATTTTTTCATCTATGCTTGAGCTCGGCTTGAAATTTTTTCATCTATGCTCGAGCTCGGCTCGGTTTAAAATTTTTTCATCTATGTTCGAGCTCGGCTCGGCTCGGCTCGAATATGCTCGGTTAGGCTTGAGCTTGGCTTGGCTTGGCTTGAGCTTGGATTGAATTATTAAAAATAATTTTTTAATAAAAATAATAATATTTTTATTATATATATATATAATAATTATATTATTTATATGTATAATAATTATATTACTTATATATATAATATTATTTTTATATAATATTCAATCCGAGCTGAGCTCGAGCCGAACCGAGTCTCAATCAAGCCGAGCTTTGAGCCGAGCCGAATCAAACATGCCTTGGCTCAAGCTCAGCTCAAATACATTTTCAAACTCAAAAAATAGCTCGGCTCGATCAAGCCTATTTTTCGACCTCAAGCCGGGTTTTTTCGGGCCAAGCCGGGCCGAACTTTGAGCTAGCCCGGCTCGAACATATTTACATGCTCGATAAAGGCTCGGCTCAATACTCACCCTGCTACATCAGATGCAGGGTACCCTGAACCGGGTATGAAGGATATGATCCATACCCAACCGTCAGATACGGCATATGCCAGATATGGAAAAGCCAGAACTCCATGACCATTTTTAAATCCACATAACCTTGACTCAACTCTGGATGTGAAACTTACTCGGGTACTGTCGTACTGGTATGTGGATCCAACCCGACCAATGAACCGGTCTAAACTCCTGTACCCAGAACGTACTAAATAGTTTTGGGTATGTCAAAAGGGAAAATAATCACTTCCTTGGTCGGTAACGCCAGGAGGGGCATCTCGGCTCCCATTTTCTTGCCACTGTCCCCCTTCTAACCCCATTTAATTGTGGTTAAGATTCATCCACCCTTAGGATTCACCCACAACTACCCTTGGTTTTTAGAAAAGTACAATAAATAAAATTAACTAAAGGATTAAAAAAAAAAAACTAACCCGAGTTAATGAGAGTTAAAGGGTCGGCTATGTGAGAGCAAGGAGGAATAGTCCCCTGATATGCGGAACCGCCAAGAAGATTTGCGCTCCTTACCCCCAATCCCTTCAAGGGTTGTGCAATAGCCAATAGCTTCCTCGGAGACGATTCAGAGCAGCCGGTTCACCCGGTCCGGTTCGACCGTGTCCTGTTTTTAATTAAAAAATAATAATCAATTTTTCCTCTTTTCCTGGCCAGTTCTACCAGTTTTTAACCCCGGTTTTTCCTGTCAGATCTGGCCGGTTCTTAATACAGTTTTGGGAGGTTTCAGAACCGGCAACCTGGCCAGTTCCCAGTTTTACTGGTTCAACCGGCCAGTCCAGTCCGGTTTTAATAACACTGTGTGGGCGCCTAATTCCGTAACTGGTATTGGTGATGTCTCTCTGTGAGAGAGAGAGAGAATGTGTGAATTTAAACTTCTGGTAAGGGTCCAAATAGAGTGACTAGAGATGGGAACAATGTGTTCTGGCAACACAGGCATGCGGGAGAAGGAAGATTTTAGGTATCAGCGGGACCTTGAATCTATGGTAGTGATGGGTTAAGCCATCTCCTCAGTAAGGTTGAGCAGCCAGCCTCTGTTTCTGAGGCTTAGGCAGCTTTCAAGTGAATCTTGAGAATACAAAGATCCAACGGTAGACTTGGATCTATTTGATCACTTTGGATTGTTGGTGGAATATCTAGCTTGAGTCTGAGAATGTCGTATTTCTCTTTATCAATTTGTGAGGAATGATTGGGAGAGCTGTTATAATGTTCCAAAGTTGGCTGCAGACCTTTTCATGCCATAACGCTCACATGGGCCTGATTTGAGGGGCATAACAATAATCATCTCGCGGTGCCATGAACTGCCATCTTTAACCACTAAAAAGGTATACGATTAGTAACTTGATGCCGAAGGAATTGCTGGCTGGATGACTAGAAACCCCTAAAAAGGTATATGATTAGTAACTTGATGCCGAAGGAATTGTTGGCTGGATGACTAGAAACGACGTCTCTTATGCCAATGACACCAAAGGGATACTAAATGAATAGAATTGAAATTATTACAAGGATTTTGCTAGCCCCAGTCGCAAATCTTCCAAAGACACAACTGGGTGGGGCTACGAATGTCAAACATTCTCTAATTTTTATTTATTTTTAACTGTTAAAATATGAAACATCCTCACATGTTAACCCCAATCGTGCGTCTGTTAAAAAATTTGGAGTAAATGCAACTGGGGCTAGCACTCTTATTACAATCATCTCATTATTAGTCATTCAACTGTTTACCACATCCCTCTTTCTTTACAAGTCTACAATTCATAAGTTCTGTCTTTACAAGTTCACAATTCATAAGTTCTGTCAAATGTATCTTTCTTTCTATGAATGGTGGCTTTAATAAAATTCTTACCTAAAATTATTTGAAATATAGAGAGTGAAGGATGGCTAATTGCTATTTTTTGTGTTATAGGGAGAAAGAGTGCATTGTCCTTTTGTGTTTTAAATTTTGAGTCATTTCCTCTCGTCTAGGAGTAAACTGAGTCAAGTCAAAATTGCTCATCTTGTTGGCTTCTGGTATATCAGGACAATGCTCCACAGGATATTTAGGGGATTCCTCCGGGAGTCATCTCTTGGTCAATTTGGAAGGAAAGAAACAAAAAAGTATTTGTGGATACTCAATCTTCAGTTCAGTGGATTAGACTCTTGATTATTCAGTGGTGTGTGACTCGTCAAAATGGAGTGGATGTGGTTGTAGGTCTTTTCGCATAACTCTCATAGTTGTATTGCTTATAGACCTTGAGTTTACTTGTAAACCCTTATTCTGCTTTCTGTTTCCTTTTTCTGTCACAGCAGTTGTACCCATCTTTAGATATTTATATTTATCATGCTTAATTACTTATTGCAAAAAAAAAAAAAAATCAATCCCTTATACCAGGTTAGGTCTGACCAGCCAGCCCCAACCCTGCAGCAAAACACCACCTTAAAGTATTCTCTCTAAAAGGCTCAAAATGCTGTTGAGCATGAAGAGCCATCCTTGATCACTTTCAGGCTATAAGCACCATAGCAGGTTAGGTCTTACCACACCAGCATGGTAGAAAACTACTCATACAAAAATCCGATATAGCTGTCAGATTTGAAAAATAATATTTAACATTTTAAAATAGACAGTAAGAACAAGTGTTAGACACTCACATTAGCACGGAAAGGCTTTAAGTATGCATAATTTCAGTTTAACAAAGTTGTGGAAGATCCAAACATGAACACCACAAATCACCAGATATTTACCATCTATCTGAGCTTACCATCATAAAACAGAAAAGATGAAAATACAGGGCTAACCACAACAGTTGCTTTTCTGCTGAATCGATTGCCCCTTCATTTGAACAGTGTTTGTTGATTTCTTGTTTGCACTGGGTTGGTTCCCCATTCTGCAAAACAGATACAATAAAATGCAAATTCAAATTTTTAAGTCACTTGATAATTTTTGATGTAGGAAAAATCAACTGGTTGGATTATCCATCTGATCTATTACACTCTCTTGGATGATTAGGAAAAAGAGAAAAAAAAAATATAACAAATAGTTTAGATTATATATGATCATTCTCTCAGGTAGGGGTGTCAATGGGCCCAGCTAGCCCACGTCCTGGCCCAGTCTAGGCCCTGGATCAATTAAATAATTGGCCATGCTTAGGCCTAGAGCCCTAGGCCTGGGCCCATGATGCTATACCTCTAACTGGACTGGCCCGATTCGTTTAATAAAAAAATCTTAATACATGCCTGGCACAAGCCCTCCCTGATCATGGCCCGTTGACATCAATACTCTCAGGTTGTGATTTTGGCATAGGTGGTCAGTAGGGGTGATATCGAGTCGAGCCAAGCTGAGTAGTGGGATGTTCAAGATTGTTCATTAATTAAACGAGTTCGAAAATCAAGCTTTGAGCTTGGCTTGTTTATTAAATAAACGAGCTCGAGCTCGAGCTCCAGCTCAGCTCAAGTAGTTCACGTGTAGCTTGGTATATTAGATATAGCTATTTATATTAGGTGCAAAATCTACATTATATCGAAAATATAGTGTTCACTAAAATTTTAGTATAAATTTATAATTGTATAAAGGTGTTCTTATCATATTAAATACATTATATACTATTAATCTTTACCAGTATAAATTTAGTATACTTATATTAGTATTTAAAAGAAGTATATTTAAATATTCTAGTAGTAGTGTGTTCAAGCTTGGCTCATTAATGAAACGAGCTCAAAAATCAAGCTTGAGCTTGGCTTGTTTATTATAAACAAGTGAGCTTGAGCTTTTAACGGGCCAAGCTCGAGCTATTCATGAGCAGGATGGTTCGTTAACCAGCCCTAGTACTGGTCGGTCTTTTTTTTTTATCGGTACCCTAATGGTCGGTCTTCTGAATGGTACCAATTTAAAGGTTGATACAACAATCTTCACATCCTCCATCAATCCAAAAGAAAAAGATAATTGAGTTATTGTTGAATGAAAGAAGAAGATAATCAATAACTGATCTGCAGTTACTGTTGAATGAAAGATAAGGACTCCTGGAACTAAACCAAAAGAAAATTTGCCTCGTGGTCTTACCGTTTCTTAATCTCGCCAGCCATGGTTAAGAAAGCTTGCTCCACATTAATTGAGTCTTTGGCACTCGTCTCAAGGAAAGGGATCCCAAGCTCATCTGCAAATGCCTGCAGTTCATATGGTACAGTGGAATCAAATTAGTATGGGAAAAGTAGAAAATACACAAGTTATGATAGAAAACAACATGCAGTTTGGTATAGCCGTCAAATCTGGAGATATTTCTCCCTTTGTTTGCGCATTGATTGCTGTTAGATTGAACTAAATCATCCACCGGCCCATATCTTCCTTATCATAGAGGATAAACAAATTGAGCACAAACTTCATCAGTTGCAAACATCTAGCCCGATTAACTTGAAATTGACACGTCCATGTTTAAATGTACGAGTATTTCTAGGAAACTTGGACATTGACACTGTATCAGGCAATGTTTTAAAAGCTAAAGGTGTAATACAGGTAACTAGGCTTAACAAATGTTGGACACGATAATCATTAAAAATTTGAGAAAATAAAAACTAAAGAGCTATATATATATCATTAATGAAAAGAGAAAAAATTTGAACATCTATGAAATCACACAAACATAGCAAGCAATGCAACGTGGAAGCAATAGCCTTCTCCAAGTAGGATCTACCAAAATTACTCAACATCCCCAAATTCAATAATTCAGCCACTAATAGTATTTTAGTAATTTTCACAAGAAAAATGGATTGCACAATATAGACGTGATCTGGAACAAATATGGAAGGTATTGAATTGGATTCTAAGGTTCAGAAATTTGTTTTAAGGTCAATTCAAGTAAGCTCGAAGAATAAAAAGGGAAACAACTGGAATTTCACAAAAAACTTAAAATTCAGTTTAGGCTCAATAAGCACAAATGAATCAAACTAAGGTATTTAGATAATAAGAATCAAAACCTAATGAATTGAAATAGTCTAATATCAAATTTAGAGTTTAATTCAAAATTAAGCAATAATAATAATGCTGAAATTTCGAAATAATCCAAGGATTCAAGCTAGAGACTAAACCTGAACCTAATATAGGTTTTGGATCAATGTGTATGGCCAATGGTATGGTGCGGCAGCTATAAAACTCGATTCTATGGTTATCTTGCTCCTACCCCAATAATCTCCCTGATCAAACTTCGGCCAGCAATAATTCTTCTCAAACTTTTGATCAAAGATCAACTCAATAAAGTATGATAGCAATCACACAATATAATCACTACCTTAACATTAGCAAGCTTGAATAAACTCAATCAGAGCATAGTCACAAAGTCAGAGTTCTGCAATTATTCGGCTACGGAAAAATCAGCAAAAAAATCATGAAAATATTGGGTAAAGATATGAGAAATAGTAAATAAAATAACAAATTATGAAAATTATAAATGAATATATTTCATATATTAGAAACTTATTCTGGTCTGTTTAAAATTCCGTAAATAATCCACAAAACTCATGACGTTTTGAAACAGTCGTGCTTCATTTAAACAATCGTGAATACTTTGTGAAATAATCGTTCGACCAAAATTTCGTTAATTTTTTGAGATTATTTTAAAAAATCATAGAACTTTGTTACTAGAATAAAAGTATAAGACTCCCACTAAATACAGGCACCAAAATTTAGCCTCCTAACTTGAATCAAAACTCAATTTTAAAAACTCCAATTTTCTAAAGCAACATAAAAGAGAGTATTCAACTTCTAGAACAAACAGAACTTCTAAAATAAAAGATCTAGTAATAATAGAAGACTTCTAATAACTAACCCTGATCATAATTAAAGTCCAAGTAACTGATAGGCCGAAATTAGCAAGTTGCTCCAAATTAGAGTTTGGCCCAAAACACCCTAGCTGCAGTTAACCTGTGAGCTTTATCTTAGGAGATGGGTCATAAGGCTGATGTGGCTTGACTAAAAAACCTAGGGCTAGCTGAAACCCTCTTAATAGAATTCGAGCCATTTGAACAATTTGATGAGGTGGCTCGGGATGCTAATGCATCAGCTCTCCTCGGGTTGGAAAAGCTCGACCTCAATCTTGTCTTTGGCCTGCCTTTGATGAAGAAAGTATAAATCTTCCAGCATCCATGTATGATTGCCAAGGGCGCCCTAACAACAAATCACACTCATCCATATCACATTTGTAGAGCACGTAACACATGTAAAAAAAATTCTTCAGCCCCAACTAAAAAGTAACAGCGGTGACGACGCCCTCCAGAGACAAGACAAATCATTCTTGAAGCCCTGCATCACCATATCTTCTGCTATGGAGCCAATGTCAATTTCACCGAAAAAAACTTAAAATGAATAAGACTCGGACACCACTACCATTATCAAGGATGATATAGACTTCTTTCTTCATACCTCCCACATAAATGCATCCAACCCTTCACCCTCCAATTCTTTCTTCATTTGCGACTCTCTTCTAGTTGAACTTCTCTTGATTGTAACCATGGGTCATCCTCCATCTACCAAAACCATTGTAGTGTCTTCAGTCGAAGGAACAAACTCTTGCTCAAATTTTCTCTCTCTTCAGGATGGTCTTCTATGATAGCCACAGTTGAACATGTGATGTCCCTGCACTCACCCCTCTTGATTCCAGGCTTCCTGGCCTCAGTAGTCTTCTCCTTGCCCTTCGATTATGAAATTTTCAATTTTGCTATCAAACTGCGTTCATAAGTGCGACATCTTCTCCTCAAATACCAGTGTAATCTGAAAGGACGAATCTATCATAGTGAAATAGTGTGAAGAAACATTGTGCTAAATCTCTAATCTTAATCCATATAAGTATTTCTGCAGTAACATATCTGGTGTAACCATAGTATGCCATTGAGCCGATATCCTGTGAAACTCGTCTATATATTCATGCACGCTCCTATCACCCTGACGTAAATCTTTCAACTTGTTGTATGAAGAGTCTTGGTGTAGTTAACTAGAACAAATTCCATCCTCATTTCTTATCTCAACCTTTCCTATGTTCTGATGGACTCTAATCCCTTGTACATACGAAACTGTACTAAATCTGGGCACCAAAGTGAAGCAAACACTAAGTCTCCTGACAATGAAAGGAGGTTTTTGCTCATCAAGAAGGGTCCTGTAGGCGTAAATTTTCTCTACATTTGTCAACCACTCCACGAATCCCAGGTTACATCTGACCATGAAACTCAGGTAACTCCACCTTCAACCCATAGTCTCTATTGTGGAGCACTGTAAGGTGAAGTCGCTAAGTTAGAACTGCTAGAAAAATCACACGAACCTAGGCGTAGTTTAGGATCAGATGCTATATCCTTCCCAAAGAAGCTTCAATATCACCTAAACTCTTTTCATACTTCTCCAAATTACTTATCCTCTATACATAAACATACTTACTACCCACCATGTACTCGAACTCAATTCTACTCTATGTTTTTAAAATGCTAAGGTATGAGGTGAGGCATTCCAATTGTCTAACGCATGAGGTGTAAGCCTCATGATATTTGATTTTCTAATAATTAAATAATCTAAAAAAAATAAAATAATGGACAATTAAATTGTATCATTCACCATAAATGCATCATCAATCAATTACATCAATGATAAGTCATTAACTTGAAAATTAAAACCGAAAAAATATAAATTCAACGATATCAATAATTAAGAGTCCTAATTTTCCACATCTTAATAGTATCATGAAATACTTATACACAAAATCATCATCATGTATCACATCAAATGCCTCTTCTTCATCATTGCCAACACCCCCTTGAATCTGCACTCCGACAAAATCATCAACCAAATTAACTCGCACACTCTTGTCTTTACCTACACACGGGAATTAGTAATCAAGTTCAAAAAGCTTAACTTTTGATTCTTTTAGTTAGCTTTAACTTTACCATACTTACTTTGTTGTGATGTCTCAGTTCTATCACTAGGTGTCCTCTTTCTACTTCCACGATAATATTGATAACTATTGGCTCTATCAAAGATGCATCTTCTATCACCTCTAATGTTATCATTCTGCAACCATGAAGTATTAAAGGGGAGAATAGGTTCTTCTTTCTCAGTGATCCACTCATCGTCCGAGTCAACGTGTTCCCCAAAATGGGAACGACATTCATGTTTGCTTTCCTCCCTATACTTCCCTCCTTGAACTTCATATTATACATCACAAAGACGAGAGAATTTAACTTTTGTTGCTATAGTCTGTTTCTCCTCTTTGTAAGTACCTATTATAATTTATAAATAGAAATTAGAAATAATATTTGAAATTCAAGTCATTAGAAGCACAACTTCTAATGTGCAAAATTGTTTTTTGTGTTTTTTAACTTATAAATTAATAAAATAAAAGGATACGTGCTCAAACATACTCCATTTGCGCTCGCAACCGGAAGTGCTAATGTGAGACTCAAGACTCGAAATGTAAATTTTGTCAACTCATGAGTATTTGTTCTAAAACGGGCCCGCCATTCAGCTACAATAATTAATAACATTCAACATTAAATACAATGCATTTAACATATTAAGTTAAATAAATATATTAATAAAATAAATAAACTAATTACTTAAAGATCGTCTTTTATGCCATTTCTAAACCAAAGTTTTACTTTGCTTCATCGTAGAAGTCCAATTGGAAATCTGCAGCTATGTGTTCATCTTGGTTGAGAATCTTTTTCTCCATGCATGCATAAAACCCTTCTTGCACTTCTTAATCGCCTGAGAAATTCTCCTCATAACAAAATTGTGTGTTTAAGTAATACTCCGTTACATGTTGAGGACGATGAAGTTGAGGAGTCCATCTTTCATCTATATTCTTCCAGATATACACAAACTTCTTTTTTACACCACCACATCATATGTAATTTTCTCCTTTGCCAAATCCATCATCTCATACAAATAAGGCATTGGTGGCCTCTCTTCAGAATTCACCTCCATGAGAACCATGACAATCGGTAAAGCCTTCACACAAAAACTTAGAGCCAAAATGTGGGTTAAAAAGCGTTGTTACATTTGCTATAACCGCCTCAGTAATCTTAGACCAATGACAATTATTCCATTTTTCTTATGCAAACATTGACTAAAAGACTTTTTTTGCCTACAAAGATTTTGTAATGTGAGGAAGGAAGCAGCAAAGTGTGTCACAGCTAGGCATTAAGGCTCGTGATTAGTTGTGAAGCTCCTCATCAAGCTCAAAACCCACCCATGTTAATAGATAAACTTGGTGACTTGTCTTGCCTTATCGATCGTGTTAGTAAAAATCTCCATATTTTCAATATCTTCCAACATCAAGTCAATACAATGTGCAACACATGGAGTATAATACAAACTATTCCCCTTCATTAACTTTTTTCCAGCTGACGCATAACTTGAGTAATTATTTGTGATATTCTGAACATTTGCTTCTCCATTCAAATGCATCAATTGATCTATAAAGTAGTGTCCCCATTGGACTATTTATCAAAAAATTAATCAATGGTATATTTTTCTCATCAGTCCATCCATCTGACATTACAGATGGACTAATTGAGAAAATAGTTCATTGATTAATTTTTTGATAAATAGTGCCACAAAGATAACGTTTTATCTATGTGTAGGTAAAAGCAAGAGTGTACAAGTTAATTTGGTTGATGAGCTTGATGATTACGTCGGACTGCAAATTCTAGGGGATGTTGGCAACGATGATGAAGATGCATTTGATGTGATAAATGATGATGATTTTGTTAAAAATATATTTCAAGAAACTATTAAGATGTGGAAAATTAGGTCTCTTAAATTCTTAATTGTTGAGGTCATTGAATTTAAACTTTTAATTCATTATTTTCAAGTTAATGACTTGTGATTTACAGTGTAGTCAAGGCGTCGCCTAGGCGATTTTGGGCCTGCGTCGCCTAGGCGCCCCTCTAGGCGGGCGATCCTAGTTAAATTTTTTTTTTTTTGCTTTAAAAAAATCCAAAATTTCCCAATAAATAATATAAAAACATATAATGGACAATGACACGAATTTGGGTATTTTGCCTAGATTTTGAAATGTTTAATACTCCACTATGTTAACATGTCTTTGGTTATGTGATGAATGATTGTAATAGACTTTTTATTTTATGTTTTTGTGGAATGTGGGTGTGGAGTTTTGGTCTTTTGGATGTTATATATATACGTGATATATATATAATTATATATATATTTATATTAAATTTATCGCCTCGGCGTCGCCTAGGCAACGCCTCGCCTAGCCGGGGCTAATCGCCTAGGCATCGCCTAGACGCCTTGACTACACTGGTGATTTATGAATGTGATTGATGATGCATTTATGGTAAATGATACATTTTAATTGTTCCTTTATTTTATTATTTTAATACTATTTAATTGAAAAAAAAAATTAATCTTATGAGGCTTACGCCTCACGCCTTAGACAAGTGGAACGTCTCGCCTCACACCTTAGCGTTTAAAAATATTGATTAGGACACAACGCAGAAGCAATAGCCTTTCCTAAGTAGGATGTGCCCAAAGTACTAGAAATCCCCAAATCCAATAATTCGGTCACTAAGGGTAGTTAGTAATTTTCACTCAAAATTGATTGACTAATATATATAACTGGTTTAGAACAAACATGAAAGGTATTGTATTGGGTTCTAGAATTCATAAATCTGTTCAAGATCAATTCGAGTAGGCCCGAAGAAAAAAAAAACACAACTGGAATTTCACAAAAAGCTGTAAGATTCAGTTTAGGATTAGGGTTTTGGCTCAATAGGTCACAAAACAATCAAAGGTATTTTACCTAATCAATTGAAATAGTTTATTCCAAATCTAGGGTTTAATTCAAAATTCAAGAACAATAATAATGCTGAAATGTCTTCATAATCAACGAATTCAAACTAGAGATCAAACCTGAAACTAATATTGATTTCAGATCAACGAGTATGACCAATGATATGGTGCAGCAGCAGCTATAGAACTTGATTTACATGCTTATCTTGCTCCTACCTCAATACTCAATAGTCTCCCTCGATCAAACTTCGGCCAGCAATAATTCTTCTCAAACTATTTTATCAAAGATCAACACAAGAAAGTATGATACTAATCACATTATTCAATCAACTCAATGTTTTACAAAACTTAACCCATGACCCCCTTTATATAAGTGACAAAATTTAGCTTCCTAAATTAAATTCAAGTTTAGAAACTCGCATTCTCTTACATGACATAAAAAAAAGGAATATTCTGCTAAAACATATAAAACTTCTAAAATAAAATATCTGTGAATAATAAGATTTTTAGTAACTAACCCCACTTATAATCTAAGCACATGTAACTAATATGCCTAAATTAGCAAGTTGGGCCAAAACACCCTAGCCAAAATTAGCCTGTGAGCATTCTCTTATGAGGTGATTCATAAGGCTGATGTGTCTAGGTTTGAAAACCACCTGGGGTTAGCCAAAACCTTTAAAAAATTTGAGCCATTCAAAACACTTGATGACGTGGCTTGGGATGCTCCTGCATCACCGAAGTACCATTCATCATACAAAGTATAAAAAATAGGTTCATAAGGAAGCATTGACTCGTAAATAAATAGCCCGTAATGACTAAGTCCAAGCCCCCATGACCAAAGACCTAAAGCTACAATTAAGTACAAAATGTTATAATGGAAGTGATGAAAATTGATCTCTAAAAATCACAATCATTAATTGGCTACATTCTCCTAGTAGAAAGAGGAAGAAGAAGAAAAATAATAGAAAGAGGAAGAAGAGAAAAGAGGGATTAGAGAGATTGTAATTATGATTCACATCTCTCATCTCCTTTATATATATTACTAAAAGGGAATTACACATTTACCCTTATGTGTATTATGTGTAATAGACATGACTTTACACATAATACACACGGTATAATTAACATGAAATATCATAAATACTCCTATCAACAGGAGCCCTCCAGATGGTGCATATATATCTATCATGCCCATCTTGCCAAACATTTCAAACATCAGTTAGTTGATCATTAGTCTTCATGTACGGAGTGCACACTTCGCCTTTGATGATTCGTTACCTGATAAAGTGGCGATCTATTTCAATGTGTTTGGTTCTGTTGTGTAAACCGAATTGTGAGCAATACTGATTGTTGTCTTGTTGTCACAATACAAACTCATAGGTCTTTCAATAGGAAATCTCAATTCCTGAATGAGGATCTTTAACCACAACAACTCACATATACCATGTGTCATCGATTGAAATTCTACTTCTACACTCGAGCGAGCAACCACCGCTTGTTTTTTACTTCGCCATGTGACCAAATTGCCTCCAACGAATGTATAATAACCGGATGTAGACTTTTTGTCATCTTTAGCACCTGCCCAATCTGCATCTATATAAGCCTCAATCCGCATATGACTATGTTTTTTAATAAGATTCCTCTACCTGGGGATGATTTGAGATATCTCAAAATCTTGTATGCTGCTTCCAAGTGTGTGGACTTGGTAGCATGCATAAACCTGCTCACTATGCTCACAGCATAAGCAATATCCGGCCTTGTGAGATAGAGATAGATTAGTCACCCCACTAATCGTTGAAAACTACCAACATCTTGCAGAGGAATACCATTAATCTGATACTTTGTGATTTTGTTCAATTGGGATGTCAGCTGGTTTAGCCCCAAGCTTTCCAGTTTCACGTAAGAGATCTAGGATACACTTTCTTTGAAATAATAAAGATATCATCACGAGATCTAGCAACTTCTATTCCCAAAAAGTACTTAAGAAGACCTAGATCCTTAATCTCAAACTCACTTGCTAGATACTTGTTCAGTTGTTCAATCTTTGTCATGTTGTTCCCTATCACAACTATATCATCTACATACACAATAAGGATTGTAATATCATTCTTGGTACGCCTAATGAATAAGGTATGATGAGTTTGACTTTGTGAGTATCCCCTCTTTTTTACTACCGCACTGAACCTTTTAAACTAGGCTTTGGGAGACTGCTTTAAGCCATACAACGCCTTCTTCAGTTTGCAAACCTTCTTTTCACCCCCTTCAAGGTGAAATCTTGGAGGAGGAGCCATATAAACTTCTTCCTTCACAGTACCATAAAGGAAAACATTTTTTACATCAAGTTGGTATAGTGGTCACGATTGATTAGCAGCCCCAATGATAAGATTATACGGATTGAATTCATCTTTGCTACAAGAGCAAACGTCTCCTAGTAGTCGATTCCATATGTCTGAGTGTAGTCCTTGGCTACCAACTTTGCCTTATATCTCTCAACCGATCCATTTGCTTTGCACTTGACTGCGAACACCCATTTACACCCCACAGGTGTTTTTCCTTGAGGAAGATCAACCATCTTCCAAGTATTATTTTTATCCAATGCAGTCATCTCTCCTATCATTGCTTCCCTCTACATTGGTTGTTTTAAAGCTTCAGTGACAGATGATGAAATGGAAATAGATGATAGCGAAGACACAAACGACCTATAAGAAGGAGACAAGGCTTTGTACAATACAAAGTTAGCAATGGGATGCTGAGTACACGACCGCTTACCCTTCCTATGAGCAATAGGAATATTAGATTCATCAATGGACACTGGAGAGAAAGGTGAAGTACTTACAGGGAGGGTTTTACTTGGATCCGAGGAGATGATTTGGCCAGAGTCCATGTTCGCTTTGGCCCTTCTTTCGTAGACTTGAATCTCTCTTTGTTTTCTAACATTCTCCACTTGAACAGTAGTACCAAAGCCATCAAGAGCCAATGATGAGGGATGAGAAACCGGAATCAGCAACGAAATCTCTCTCTTCACACTCACTCTCCCCCTGGAGAGAGGAAGGATTGGAATAAAAGGGAATAGACTCAAAGAATGTAACATCCATGGAGATAAATTTCTTTTCAGAAAAAAAATGATAGTATTTGTATCCCTTATGATGAGAAGAATACCCCAAAAAAATACACTTAACGAAGGGATCCAACTTAGTTCGATGGGGACCCTAGACATGCACATTACAATCACAACCAAACACCTTAGGGGGAATAAGAAACAAAAGATTCTCAGGTTTTAAGAGCTAGGAAGGGGATCGAAAGCGCAAAACCCGAGATGGGAAGCGATTAATAAGAAATACAGCAGTTAAGATAGCTTCAACCCAAAAAGACTTTGGAACATTACACTGGAATAGAAGAGCATGAGTTACCTCCAACAGATAACAATTTTTTCTCTTAACAACATCATTCTGTTGAGGGGTGTAAGGACAAGAGTACTGATGGTCTATCCCATTTGTGGTCAAATATTCCACCAACCCTCCACATATATATTCTCCCCCTTGATCAGATCAAATAATCTTGATCTTTTTTCCAAATTGAGTCTGAATCAACATATGAAATTGTTTGAAAATAGTATATACCTCATCTTTTGACTTTATGAAATAAAACCAAGTATACTTAGAATAATCATCAACAAAACTCACAAAATATCAATAACTAGCGATAGAGATAACAGGTGAAGGGCCCCAAACATCGGTATGAATGATATCAAACACAGCGGAACTTTTATAAGTACTATGAGAAAAAGAAGCACGATGGTGCTTTGCAAGTTCACACACTTCATCGAAGATCAGACATGGATAAAGAAGTAAACAAGTCTGGAAACATAATTCTCAAGTACTAAAAGGAAACATGACCAAGACGGGTATGCCAAGACAGGACACGCTCTTTATTAATACTGTTGCTACTACTATAAGACTGAAATGTTCGAGGAATAGTTGGAGTCGCATCCAACAAATAGAGGCCATTATCTTCACGACCCGTTCCAATCATCTTTCTCGTTACCAAGTTCTGAAAAACACATTAAGAATGAAAAAAGTGACTACAATTCAGGAACTAATAAATGGAAGGTTTGTTGCAAAATTAGGAACATGAAGAACAGAGACTAAAGAAAGGTGGGAAGGAAGATTAACATCTCCCTTCCCAGCTACAGAGGAGAGGGAACCATCTGCAATTCAAACTTTATCTCTACCGGAACAAATAGAATAAGTAGAAAACAGTGAAGGCATACCAGTCATATGTTCAGAAACACCTGAATCAATTATCCAGAAGGGACTCGAAGAAGTAGACACATGGTGAGCAGAACCAACAATACCTGACTGAGCAAAAGTAGAGGTGAAGGTGGCAGATGGGCCATCGATCTGATCCATAAAGCGTTGAATGTTCTCTATTTCATCCTTAGAGATATAAACCATATCTCTTTGAGAAAAAATACCTTGTGAGGTTTCCTCAGAAGCCGAAATAGCCTTCAAATAATCACCCAAAAAATCTCAATACTTCAAAAGGAAACACCCCTTTCACAAACAAGACCAACTAGGGTAATAACAACTTTTTTCAGCAAAAAACAGCAATAACCATCACCTTCAACACCTCTTACTGAGGTTTAATAGGGCTGTTTTTTACAAAACAGTCTATGAACAATCACTTTAAGGTTTCTAGAATCCTACTATTTCACCAAACAAGCTCCAAACAACTATTGCTTTGTTAAAAATAATAAATTCATACATTTATAACTCTAGATCTAATCATTCATAATAGATCTAGATGTCCATCAGCAATAAACATCACCTTTAACACCTCTTACTGAGGTATAATAGGGTTTTTTTTACAAAACAATCACTTTAGGGTTTCCGGAATCTAACGATTTAATGATTCATAATAGATCTAGATGTCCATCAACAAGCCCAAGAACCTTTTAAACTCAAATAATGTAGATTTGATTTTTTTCATAATATCATCTGAGCGCATGAAACATCAACTTAGATACTCCAAAAAATCAGAATAAAATAAACCCGAACTCCAAAAGATTAAACCATACCAGCACACAACACTATTCACGTGGTACTATTCACAGCACTAGTCATACCATTAAAAAAATACAGACCTTGATTTCCTACTCTGATACTAAGTAGAAAGAGGAAGAAGAAGAAAAAGAATAGAAAGAAGAAGAAGAGAAAAGAGGGATTAGAGAGATTGTGATTATGATTCACATCTCTCATCTCCTTTATATATTATTACTAAATGGGAATTACACATTTACCCTTATATGTATTACGTGCATGACTTTACATGTAATACACAGTATGATTAACATGAAATATCATAAATACCCCTGTCAACACTCCTCATCGCTTATAGATAGGGGGTGTTATCAAGCCGAGACGAGAAGTGGAATGTTCAAACTTGTTTATTAAGTAAACGAGCTCAAAAATCAAGCTTGAGTTTGGCTTGATTATTAAATAAACGAGCTCGAGCTTTAACACACAAGCTCAATAGATATAGCTATTTATTAGGTTTAAATTTTACTTTATTATCCTCATATAGGTAAAAAAAAATTACAGTGTTACCTAAAATTTTAGGAGAAGTTCATAATTGTATAAAGGATATTCTTATTATGTAAAATACATTATGTATTATCATTCCTACTAGTATATAATAAATATACTTAATTTTAGAATTTAAATGAAGTATATTTAGATATTTTAGTAGGTTAAATTAAATTATATATATAATCGAGCCAAGCTTTTAACGATCCAAGTACGGGTGTGTTCAAGCTTGGCTTGTCAACGAAACGAGCTCGAAAATCAAGCTTAAGCATGGCTTGTTTACTAAATGAACAAACAAGCTCGAGCATTTAACAAGCCGAGCTTGAGCTGCTCGAGAGCACCTATGTTTGATAACCACCCCTACTTATAGGATCATCCACCGAACTATCCATGAGGGAGAAGAGTGCATTATCTTAAAATCTCCACAAGCTTGTGTTTTTCGCTTCAAAATGATCCACTTCGTTATTAGACCTAGAATTCGCAGATCAGGTTGCGTATAGATGGAGCAATTTCAAGAAGGAAGAAGTGGGCTACGGCATACGAGGGCTTAAGATAAAAATAATCGACTTCATACTCACGTTTATGTGTTCCACTGAGGCTTACACCTAGCCCCGCACCTCAAGGCAGAGGCATATACCTTGTGTAAATGAGGCTTCTCTGCTACTTATAATGTGGATTAAGCATCTGTAATTTATGACGAGGCTTAAGCATCAGGATCTTTTTCCACTACCTCACCTCAAGGCTTAGCCTTTTAAACATCAGTACCGGGTGACGGGTACTGAACTCGAAAAAAGAAATGCCACAAAATATCAGTACTGTTTAATCTGCATATTATGATGATATGGCCTTTGGTAAATACTGTAGCTCATAGAGAATAGAAGGACAATAAGCTGATATAATACCTTGTAACAAAAAACACCGTTTTTTTCAAAAATTCGCGAATTTCCAGAATTGTTCCCGAATTTGGCAAAAAAAACCTACTTATTTTGTATTTAATCAAATTGTTCTGTATTTTTTTTAATTATTATTTTATTTTTTCTGAACTTGACCCCCTCCGAATTATTCCCGAACCCCGACTTTGTCACTATGGATATACATCAACAATATACAGAACAGTATATAAATAAAAGCTTAAATAAGATATCTGATGAACCCAACTCGGTCTATATTGCATTTGAGTACAACTGATCGCATCCAGTTTATCCCAGTCCATGGAAAATGAAATGATCATGTCATATACGTGTAGCTGGTATTTTCAAAAGGACAAAGTAGGTCAGTTGGTGTTTCACAAGGATATTGGGTTTTCTTACTTGGAACTCATAACTTGCAGCCACTGTCAAGGGGGTCACTTATTGAATACAACTGATCACTAATCATTTTTCCATGTCTTATTTTCTCAAACTTATTATATACATTGTTTAGTATGTTCAAGTAATCATGCATTTACATGCTAAAAAAATGTGCAGGAATAAGGGTACCCACACATATAAGTGCTGAAACCAAGAAATCAATTAACCACGACTCTGCCCTGATGAGCATGTTCGCAAGCATATGCTGAGGGACAAGAGAGATAAATTAAGAATCTTTTTCCCAAATAAGTTTGCTGCATTTATAGGCGATCCTAGCCCAAAACAATTGTTCTTCAGAGATGATGGATTTGTTAAGGAGAAAGCGCAACAAAGAATGCAAAATAGCAATTTTCATTGGATTCTACAGAGTTCAGGCAGCAGAGGGTAATAACAAACTAGACTCAGCCTTGCTAAAACTGTGAAGATTACCTTCGCAGTTTGTGTGTCAACAACCTTGTTCTCAACCAGATCACATTTATTTCCAACTAGAAGCTTGCATACGCTATCATTTGCATATCTATCAATCTCATTTAACCACTGCTTGACATTGTTGAAACTCTCCATCTCAGTAACATCATAAACAATCTGTCACAATCTCAAGACAAGTAAGAACCTCTGGATTGTTAGAAACTCAACAGGAAACGTAACACTTGAAATTGATACTAAAAATAAATAAATCTATCTCTATGTTTTCTTCACAAATTTCAGGATAATATTTTATTAGTGAGCTAGATGGCAGTATGATTTGAAAAGTATAGAATAAATTTCTTTCACACAAACCTATTGTAGTTATATCTTCCACAATAATTGTAGTTGCTGAGACTCTTTTTTGGTAAGAGCAAGTCTTTGATAATTTTAAATATTTCTGTTTTCTTCCGGCTTCTACAGAAATCAAACAAAACAGGAGAAGAAATGTATTTGTGAATTACAAAAGTACAATGATTTTACTCGTTATATTATAGAAGTTATGCCCCATGAAAAAAAATCAAAAAGCTTTTTTTCAAATGATATTTTGTGGGAAGAAGAAAAAAGTGTTTCAGTTGACATATACATAATTATGCGTGAGAGAGTTCAAGCCCCCATATTCTCCAAAGAGCCCTTCCCCAGATTTTACCATTATTAAAAATATCTAGATATCACAAGGTTTGGAAGATGCCCGTGAAATAGTATCTACCGAAAGTACTAATAGTACAAGTCGTCAAAGGCATTAGGTGATGCTCAAGGTGACAGATTCCCCGGCACCTTGTGTCCTAGTCACTCGCATAAAGTTTTTTGAGTAAAATTTCTAAAAATTTAATATTTTCAAATATTCTGGAAAATAAAGATTAGAAATGGGAGCAACTCTTAGTTAATATCTAAGGTGGGAGTAAAGTAAAAACGAACAATCCCTAGAAGGAGAATGGTATTCAATGGTTCCCCCAAAATCTGCAAGCTTTTACATGAAAAATACTCTCTTTTTGATAGAGTAATTCAATTCCTCTCTCTTGGAAGTCATAGCGCATTTATTTTATTTAAGGGGAAAAAATTGCTAGTGGGCACTCACTTGGACCTCAATGCAGGAGCAAGGGATTGCGGTCAATTTGCCTAGGTAAGCTTTGACTACATTAAGTAGTTGTCATAATAACAAATCTTGGTCTTGAAAATAATTTGAAACCGATGTTAATAGGATCTATAGGGAAAAAGAATTGGAGCTGGGACATGCTGCCGAGCTAGCCACACAAAATTAAAAAGGAAATAGTAAAACCTTTTTGGCAAGATTCGTAGAGTTCATAGACGTGGGAATCATTTCTAGGATTTTGAATGGATAGAAGAATTATTAAGATTCCAACATAAATTAAAATTTTATTGACTTTTAGGTCAAGTGGTTAGTAATATGGACATGCGACCATAGTTTATGCTCGGAGATTCAAGGAATCATTGACCTCAGCTTTGGTTTCTGATATTCTGTGCACATACAACCAGCAATATATACATGTAAATTCCAGCAGTGACCTGTATATGAATGTGCTTCAGTGCCAAGAGAAACAGACAATAAGATCAATATGGTCAAACAAATTATCTTTCTAAGAAAGACTATTGAGAATAATCACTTACAATGATTCCATGTGCCCCTCGATAATAACTACTGGTTATGGTCCTGAATCGTTCCTGTCCTGCAGTATCCCACTAAACAAACCACAAAAAACACATCCAATGTTACAAGGAAACGTAATTAGGCTGAGTATAGAATAATGTATATAGTTACTGTCTTGCCAGTTTCTTTAATAAAGGAAAGCGTGGAGATTTAATAAAACTAAATAATGAAATGAGTAAATACATTGTCTAAGATTTTGATACGGAACGATACGGTGATTTTGACTGCCCGATACGTTACAATATATACAATGTGTTGAAAAAAACATATCGAACCAAAGCTTAAAATCTCATTTAAAGCATTATAAACCCATTCATCTAATCTCCTTTGATCCAACCTTCGAGACCCACACTACTCCAAAAACCAGCACTCAATTGTGTTTTTTTTAATCAAAAATTTGATTCATTTCATGAATCTCGAAACAAAGATGAAACTCCATTTTTTTAAAGATATATTTCCTTTTCCTCTTTTTTCTTCAATTTTACCCTCATAAATGCTAAAAGAAATCCCAGCCTCCATTGCAAAATTATTGGAACAAATCCAGAGGAATTTCTGATGGAACGAAAGGATCAAGAGCAAAAAGTATCATTTGGTAGATTGGAGGTCGGTCTACTGCTGGGTTCAAGAAGGGGGTTTGAATGTTAGACCCCTGGTGGAGTTTAACAAAGTCTTGCTAGGCAAATGGTACAGGTTTTGAGTTGGGAGCTCCATCCAGTCCACAGCCCACATGGCTGTAGACTTTCGAAAGGCATCAGTAGGCCTAGCCAGAGTTCGAAAAGCACTAATTTTTTTAAGTAGGGCAAAGAAATGAGGTTAGATTCTAGGAAGATGGACGGTACAACCCCTTGAAGCTCAAGAAGAGTTTTGACGGCTTGTGGAACTTAGCACTTGATAGGAGCGCCTCAGTAGAGTCTTACGTAGACAGGTCAGCTTCCGCTGGCATGTGGTGTCCTAGATTTAGGCGGAACATTTAGGATTGGGAATGTGCTTGCTTTCTTACTTATACTAAATTTTCTTCTCATATATTCTCTGATTTACCGATAAAAAAAAAAAGTTCTGTTTAAAAAATTAAATGAAACAAAAGTTATAGGGTTATAAATACTTACAATAAAAGAGGCTTGAATCATAGTTATACAAAAATTTAATCCTAACATTACCACAGTTCCTTTCCACCTCTATTCTTAAAATGTAAAGAAGAGCAATCTCCGTATTATCTAAAGGCTGCACTGTAGGGTTATCAGACCCTTTAGGCCTTTCCTAGTCAATGTGGATAGGTTGCAGCTCCTCCAAGTTCGGTAGATCGGTCCCTAAAAGACTGACTTTTGTTGTCTGATAGCCAAATTCCATAATGAAAGGTATAAGGAGGAAAAGTATGTACTGGCATAAACAAAAGAAGGTAATGAAATTGGAAGAGGACCTATTCTTCTTGTAGCCAACAAACGCACCTTTGCAGGAAAAGAAAGGGAATTGAAGGCTATGTTAATAGTCCAAAATCTAACGAAAAGAAGGCTATATTAAATATAACATATTATTAGAGTTTAAATATGAAGGGAAGCTCATATTCAAAAGACATTCAGAGCCCTCCCCTACCCCTCCAAATACTCCTAGTTATAAAGGTATTTTGAGAAATACACATATAAAGAAGGGTATGTCCATCTACTAGTTTTTGGTATTCTCAAAAATATTCATGTCAGCAAGCATATATTGGGAGGCTTTGGAGATCTTTTGAAGGAAAACTCTATTACAACATACTACATTAAAATCAATTTTTATTTTACAATACTTAACATTAATTTAAATGCAAAGCACATGCCTTGCAGGTGCAATTCAACTAGTATTTCATAAACTACAAGTGAATATTGCAGGCAATGTAATTCCCTACAGTTCTTTAGGAGGAAATACAATGGAATCCTCTCCCATACTATCAGTTCAGCTTTTTCTTTGAACTTAAGAACAATGCCTAACATCAAAGCGTATGAATGACAACTTTGCATCAAGCTGAGTCCACTAAAATTTCTCAAATTTCGTATCAGATAGATCCCTAGAGCCAAAGTTTCAAATAAAAGCAGAAAAAATAATAGATGGAAATTAGGAACTAATCCTCTCAAGTTACTCACAATCTGTAGCTTGATTGTCTTTCCATCCAGCTCCACCGTCCTAATTTTCTGAAAACATTAGGAAATCAAATCAAATCTCTTGAACAAAAAAAAATAGAGAATAAACAAACAGGTTAAGAATAGCTGAAAGAGGGGAAGAGAAACTCACAAAATCAACTCCAATCGTACTGATATAACTGTCAACATACGAATCATCCTAAAAAAATTCACGATTTTCAACACTGATTACAGAAAAACTATCTTCAAAATCAAACATTAACTGCTTCTTATTCTTTCTACACGATCTACGGAACTGAAACAATATAAATATCTATATAGAAAATCAACTTACTGCAAATCTGAGAAGAAGGCATGATTTTCCGACAGAGGAGTCTCCAATTATCAGGAGCTTGAACAGATAATCGCTGTAAACAAAAATTAAAATGTAAAAAATGAAGGGCAAATTGACAAAAATTGGAGAATTGAAGTGAAAAGTAAAAAACCTACAATTCGTTGCTCATGTTTGATGATTTGGATAACAAAAATGAGGAAATCTTTGGGAAGCGTTTGTTCTTCTTTCTTTCAGGGTTTGGTGAGAGACTCGGAAAGGAAGAAAGAGATCCTTCACCAGTTAGGCTGTTAATTGCTCTCCCGTACCTTTATCGTTTTAAGGACTTCTTTTCTGCTCCAGGGAAAAAAAAAAAAGGACTTCTTTTCTCGTGTACTGACTAAACGCCCTTCACTCTTTGATAAATTACATAATTCTAGAGAAGTACATGGGAGTCTGGGACCGGGCCAGTCCGACCCGCCCAATCCAGCCCGAAGTATATCTATTCAAGTTGAGTTGAGCTGGGCCAAGCTCAAACCTCGGATTGAGCTTGGCTCGAGATTGATTTGAGTTGGCTCGAGCTTGGCTTGCCCAATCTAGACTTGATTCAAGTCGAGTTGAGCTATTGGCTTAAGCTTGATTCGAATTTTTTGCATTATTTTTGTTAATTTTTTATGATTTTGATTAGGATATTTATTAGATATATGGATGTATCGGTTGTAGGGTTTATCTATGCTAGCCTAAGTCTAAGCCAAGGATACCCACGTTTACCCAAAAACAAATTTAGGACATTTATTGTTAATTGCAATACCCTTTGCAGCCCTTATCATCGTTGAAGTTGAATATATATATTTAGTCCCTAACACGGAACATCTCATGATCTCCTTGCAAAGTCAATGAACTCATTGGCATGCTCTTGATGATCCCTTTTGGGATTGTCTTCTTGTATGTAGGGTTGTCAATGGGCGGGTCTAAGCCTAATTTACACTTTTAAGAATCTGACCTAAGCCCCTGTAAGGCCTAAACTATCTAGGCCTTGAGTTTGAAAAGAAGATAAAAGAAAAAGTTTTTGGTCCTTTACTCATCGATTTTTTCCCTAAATCACCACTGGTAGTATATGTTGGTTGTATGGTCTTTGGTAAGTATGGATATGTGAAGAAAGAAAAAAAGACTTTCATTATAAGGGATGATAATCTTAAAGATGTTTGAAATGAAGAATATACATATTCAAGTGCTAGCAAAAATCTCGTGCAAATACACGGAGTGTTGAAAGAAAATGAATAAACGAAAAATAAACAGAACAATATGATGAGAAAATTAAAAATAGACGGTAAGAAAAAAATATTAAAAAATAGAAGAAAAATGATGATAGTTTGATTATCTTGTGAGATTTTTTATATATATAATATTAAAAAATAGTCAATGTAATCATTTAAAAATTCATAATTTTGTTATTATATAAATTTTTATCTCATCATTATATAATTTCAAGAAAGTAAGTTTACGTCATTATAAATATATTTATCTAATTCCATCTAACAATTCAATATATAAAAAGTATTTAAAAATTTTAGAGATGATGATATTTTTTTGTAAATAAATAAGTTATTTAAGTAATTCTATTTAAATAATTAATTACTAGCAAAAATCCCGTGCAATGCACGGGTAGTAACATAGATATGGATGAAGGAAAAGATGAAGAAAACAATTAATTTTCAACAAAATTTTAAGTAATAAGAGATTAGTACAAAAATCTATAAAATTTGATGAAAATCTATTTATGCATGTATAAGTTTTGTAATAGATAATGTGATATATAAACTGATAGGATATCTGACCAAGTAGGCTTTTGCTCTAGAACATCGTCTAAGTGGGGCCCATCAAATGAATGGTCTCACTACAGCAAAATGGTCTATATGTAGTATATACCATACTGTTGCCTAGTTTCCCAGATGAGGACTTTATATCTATGAATAAAAACTCTTCTATTGGACTTTATATCTATGGATAAGGAGTATAATTTAATTCTATCAAACGGATTTATCTGCATTACCTAATGGAATGTTTGAGGGTTTTGATGAAGACTGAAAGTTGTCAAAAAAAATATAAATCAATTCTAAAGTAATGCACCCAAGTATAGACCGGTTAAACTTTCTTACTAAACTACTTTATTGTCTAAGTGCGATGACGACTCACGTATCAGCAGAACAAAGACATTTATGGGTCAACTATTTGATTCAGCTATTTGAAGTGAGTATTCTTGAACACATCAAACATAAGCCCCAATTACACAACAATATCTGGATCTTCCTCCAACTTCATCATCTTGCTACCATTTAGATTAGAGGTATTAAAGTCAAGTCACAATATCCAAACATCCTGCCAAGTTAAAACCAAGTATCAACAATAGATAGGAGACAACAAAATAAAGTGGGCTATCTAATCCTTTTCGGGCTAGATTTAGCACATATTATTACCCAAAAAAATTATAAAATGATGTTAAAAACAGCAACCACACAAGTTATGAAAATAGAATTAGGAATAATTTTAACTCAAATGAAAGTAGAGAAGCTCAAATTTGGGTCATCCTAAACAACCAAACTAAGAACAACAAATGGGATAGAGTCAAATTTAACAAAGCGAAAGAACCCGACTACAAAGAGCAAATACAAAAGGGCTTTAAAGCATGCTCAGAGGCTCAAATATTCAATAGAAATTTGAAGAAAAAATATGTAAATATGAGGACAGGAAACTATGAAATTTTATCTTTCTATCGGTGAATATCAAATTATTGAAAGGTAAATTGTTGGAATTGCACCCCAAAGGGATAAAAATGATTAATTTCAGCATAAGCAAAATTTATACCTTGGTAACACAACCTTTTTGTAGAAATAAAAGGAATAAATAATTCATTTTCTGCTCCAACGGTATTCTACCCAAACTCAAAGACAAAAGAAATGGTATTATAAAAACCATCAAATTTTTGTTATAAATGAGATCTGATGAGTGTGCAAAAGTACTCTCAAAACCAGTTATTTTGTAACCCTTTCTTAGTCTGAATCCTTGATTCAAAGCCTATATTCTAAACTTGTTTCTCATTTATTGATTGAAAATTCTAATCATTTTTTATGATATTTTATGTAGGGAATTCGAGTAAAGAAGTCTCATAGAAATCAACGAAAGGAAAATAATCAAAAAGATGAAAAAAAAGCAAAATTGGCGAAACGGTGATTCGGGCAATCGATCAGCGATCCCCGGCGATTGATCGAAGGAATGTGATTTTTCCGAAATATTTGTGATTAAAGGCCCAATTGATCAGTGCCCTTGCCCGATCGATCGGTGGTTGCGAGACTTGCGTTTTTGGCCGCGAATTAACTATTTTGAGCGAGATTTTGTATTTAGAAGTTTCAATTTTACTTAGTTTCATTCTTCTTCTTCTCTTTTAGTTATTTAAACTCATAGAGAGGTGTTATTAAAGAATCCCTCTGAATCTTTGACACTGGAATCATCTATCTTCTCCTATTGTTTAAGTTTTTCTCTCTGCATGGATTGCTAAAACCTTAGCCCTGGCTATGATGGAATTTTCTTGATGAGGTAATGTTAGTTTGAGTTAATCCAATTAGTGTTTTCAACATCTATGATTTCTATGTTGGTTGTTCTTTTTGTTTGATCTCTCTTTCAATTGAATCTCTAGGATTTAAATATTTTCACGAGTTCAGTCAGGCTTTTCTCTTAGTTGAGGACTAGTCCTTGATTTCTCAAACGAAGAACCGTCATCTTAGCGGATATTATTCTTTACTGCGGTATTACCTTCGGGTATATCGTCGTCCTCGAGTTTTTCCGATAAAGTGCGGGTTTGGGTTAAAACTCGTTTTGAATAATTGACTAGAAATCTATTTTAACTTTTTATTATAATCTGAATTTCTAAAACCTTCCGATTGAGGGTTTGAGATGTGAAACCCTCAATTGAGTTATACCTTGGACAATCAAATTGACATTACACCATTAAGGGGAGGAAACCTAATGCCTTGGCGCTTTCTCTCACTGATATTTTCCTCAAATTAGTTAAACATTCTCTACCAAAGATCCTACAAACCCCTTCTCCATTATTGTTCCTTATCTTCACTGCTCTCTGTAGTTCGACAACCCTTTTTACTATACTACAAAGTACCGCGTATCTTTGAACGACATCAAATTTTGGTGTCGTTGCCGGGGAGCAAGGCAAAAGCTAAGGAGCATTTATTCTTTTTTTTTTTAATTCCGAAGGAGGTTTGCTAAATTGACTCGTCGAAGCGGTAATCTCATTCATTTCTCCTTAATTTTTTGATTTATTAGTTTAGTTGATTCTCTTATTTTGCTTTGTGCATGCATCGATACCGAAATGAATTAGGTAGATTTGTGAATAGACTGGAAGAATCTGAAACTCTCTTTGCAAATTTATTTGATACACCCCCGGAATTTGATTCTATTTCACTTGACTCTACACATACTTTAAGTGCAATGAGTGAACACAAGGATCATCAAGTTAAAACTCTTCATGAGCATTTACACCCTACATGGGCTACCACACCTTCTTGCATTATATTTCCTCCTAATGTGCAAAATTTTGATTTTAAACCAGGGATGATTCAATTCCTCCCCACTTTTCATGGTTTAGATAATGAAAACTCATATGTGCACATTAGAGAATTTAAAGAGGTGGTAGCCACGTTTCACAATCAAATAGGCACCATAGATGCTGCCAGACTCAAATTTTTTACATTCTCTCTGAAGGATAGAGTAAAGAGCTGGCTGTATTCTTTGAGGCCTAGGTCGATTGGGTCATGGGCGGAGATGACTCAAGCATTCTTCCATAAATATTTCCTTAATCATAAGACGAATGCTTTGAAGAGGCAAATTTCTACCTTCACTCAAAAAGAGAGTGAAACTTTGTATCAGGCTTGGGAAAGATACAAGGATCTTCTGAGTTTGTGCCCACATCATGGGTATGAAAGCTGGCGCCTAGTGAGTTACTTCTATGAAGGACTTACCCCTAGGGAAAGCCAATTTATTGAGATGATGTGCAATGAGGAATTCTTTCAAAAAGACCCCGATGAGGCCATGGACTACCTAAGTGAGTTGGTTGAAAAAGCCCATATTTGGACAGGATCTAGTGCTACTGAAAGCACTAATAGGCCGAGACCCAACTCCACTCCTTCTAGTGGAGGGATTTTTCACCTGAGAGAAGATGATAATCTAAAGGCTAGATTGGAGAGCTTAACTAAGGAAATTGAGGCTCTACATGTGAAAGAAAAAATGGCAACTACCCCTGTTTATCAGGGAGAGACCAGATGGATTTGTGAGGTTTGCCATGAGGCTGAGCATCCTACCAAAGAGTGTCCAAGACTCTAGGAGATGAGGGGGGTGTATGAGGAGCATTGTATGCTATGGGCAATTACAGGAAGCCCTATTCGCCTTACTCTAAGACTTATAACCCAGCTTGGAAAAATCATCCTAACTTTAGCTGGAGTAATAATTCTTAACCCCCTCAACAACAGATGCCCCCTAGAAATTTCACTACACCTCAATTTTCTTCACCTAATACATCATTACCATCTAGGAGTTCTCTTGAGGAGACATTGCATGCTTTCATAAATGTTCAAAGTAAAACAAATCAAAAATTTGAAGCATTGTTCACTCAAATGACTGAGAAATTTAAGGAAGTTAAAATTCATGTATCTAAATTGACAAATTCTTTGAGTTTTAATGAGAAATTGAGATTTCCTTCCCAAACTCAATAAAACCCTCAAGGTCAACACATAATACAAGTCTCTACCCTCGAGAAAAAAAAATTTGAGCATATTAATGTCATTACTACTCATAGTGGAAAAGCAAAAGACATCTCTAACTCTACCCAAGAACCAGAGGATGAAACCAATGACACGAGTAATAATGATGTTAATGTGCCTGAAATGCTATAGACAAAAGTGGATAATCTTGCATGGGCATGATGCCCAAAAGAAGGGGGGGATTTAGGGGGGCGTTGGGAAAGGATAAGTCTCTCGGGATGTAGTCTTTGATGAAGCGTCATCTTGGTGGTCGAAAGACGGCAGACACTATACTGCCAGATTCTCAGGAGCTTAGAGGCGAGGTTCATCTTTCTCTCCAGTAAGAAGAGTTAAAGGAGGCAGGAAGTAAATCTAGTCAATCTAAGACTATTTCAAGAGTGGTGGAGCCCGAGGTTGTAGGAAGATAATTTTCATAGGGCTAGTGAGGTAGTTCGAAGTCCTATCTCCATACCATTTCCTCAAGCCTTAAAATCATCAAGAAAATCATATTGTAATACTGAAATCTTAGAAAATCTTAGGCAAGTGAAAATAAATCTCTCACTTCTGCATGTTATCAAACAAGTGTCCACTTATGCCAAGATTTTAAAAGATTCATGCACCATCAAAAGAAAGCATCATGTGAAGAAAACTGTATTTCTCACATAATAGGTAAGTGCTCTAATTCAACATAGGATTCCTCTCCAATATAAAGACCCTGGGTGCCCTACAATTTCTTGTATTATCGGGGACCATGATTTTGAACAAGCTTTGCTTGATATTGGGACAAGTGTTAACTTAATGCCCTACTCAGTTTATTTACAGCTTGGCCTAGGAGAAATACAATCCACTACTGTGGTGTTACAATTGGCTGACTGATCTGTAAGGAAACCAAGGGGGTAGTGGAAAATGTTTTAGTCCAGATAGATAAATTTTATTATCATGTTGATTTTCTTATCTTGGACACACAATCTGTGGTGAATGACTCTAAAATCTCAATTATTCTTGTTAGACATTTCCTTGCTACATCTAATGCTTTAATTAATTGCAGGAATGAGCTAATGAAATTAATCTTTTGGAAATATGACCCTAGAGGTTAATATTTTCAATATAGGCAAACAATTACCAGGACATGATGAGTGTGAAACTACAAATTGGATCGAAGTAGTTGTGCAATAAGAATTTGAATCACCAAATTCGTCTAACTCTCTTGAAATTCTTCTTGCTAATTCTCAAATTGATATTAATTCTTTTGATAAAAAGGAGCTTGCTGAAATTTGTGCTTTATTTAATGCACAGGTTCAAGGGACAAAAGGTTGGCAACCACGATTTGAGGAGCAACCTAAGGAAAAGCCAAAGTCCCTACCCTCTAGTGTTGAAGTGCCAAATCTAGAGCTTAAAAAACTGCCAAATAGTTTGAAACATGCCTTTTTAGGCCCAGGTGATACCTTTCTTGTTATAATTTCTTCTATATTATCTCAACTTCAGAAAGGTAAATTGCTGAAAATTTTAAATGACCATAAATCTGCTATTGGGTGGACTATAGCAGATATTAAGAGAATAAGCCCTTTAGTGTGCACCCACAAGATAAATCTTGAAGAAGAGGCTAAGGCTTCTAGAGACCCTCAGCGCAGACTAAACCTAACTATGAAAGAAGTTGTAAAATCTAAAGTTTTAAATTTATTGGATGCGGGTATTATTTACCCAATTGCCGATAGTAAATGGGTTAGTCAAACTACCTAAAACGTCAGGAGTCACTGTTGTGTAGAATGAGCTTAGAAAGCTAGTCCCCACTAAATTAGTGACCGGGTGGCGAATGTGCATTGACTATAGAAAATTAAATGCCGCATCTCGAAAAGATCACTTTCCTTTACCCTTCATTGACCAAATATTGAAAAGGGTGGCTAGGCATTCCTTTTATTGCTTTTTAGATGGTTATTTTGGTTATTATCAAATTGAAATTGCCTTAGAGGACCAGGATAAGACCACTTTTACTTGTCATTTTGGCACTTATGCATTTTGAAGGATGCCATTTGGACTATGCAATGCCCCAGCCACTTTTTAAAGATGCATGATGAGCATGTTTAGTGATATGATAGAAGATTGTACGGAAGTTTTCATGGATGACCTAACAATCTTTAGAGATTCTTTTGATGCTTGTCTGCTTAATTTAAAAAGGTTATTGATTAAGTGTAAAGAAAAGAACCATGTGCTTAATTAGGAGAAGTGTCATTTCATGGTATCTTCTGGAATTATTCTAGGCCACATTGTCTCTTCTAAGGAGATAGAGTAGACAAATCAAAAATTGAATTAATACAGAATTTACTCACCCCAAGACCGTGAAAGATGTGAGATCTTTTCTTGGTCATGCTGGTTTTTACAGGAGATTTATACAAGACTTCAATCTTATTTCTAGACCTCTATGTAGTCTCCTTCTCAAAGATGCCCTCTTTGATTGGACTAAAGCATGTCAAGAAGCCTTTATAAAGCTAATTGAAAAAATTACGTCCGCTCCCATCATGCAACCACCAGATTGGAACCTTCCCTTTGAAATTATGTGTGACACTAGTGATTATGTTGTGGGAGCAGTTTTAGGACAACGGAGAGATAAGAAACCATGTGTGATCTACTATGCTAGTAGAACCCTTAACAGTGCTCAAATGAATTATACAACAAATGAAAAAGAGTTGCTAGCTGAAGTATTTGCTTTAGATAAATTTCGTGCCTATTTGATTGGTTCAGCTACTTGTATCTTTACGGACCACACGGCGCTTAAGTACCTGCTCACAAAGAAGGATGCTAAAGCACAACTCATTAGGTGAATTTTATTATTGTAGGAGTTTGATATCACAATTAAGGATAAAAAGGGTGTGGAGAATGTAGTGTGGTTGATCACCTATCAAGACTTATTTGTGAAAATAATAAGGAAATAATGCCTATTCATGATGACTTTCTAGATGAACATTTATTTTATATCTCTGACTAGGCATGGTATGCTAATATTGTTAATTATCTTGCTGCAGGAGAGATCCCATGGAATTGGAACACCTAGGATAAACACAATTTCTTGGTTGAGGTACGTAATTTTTATTAGAAAGGTCCCTATTTGTTCAAATATTGCCCTGACCAAATTATGAGGACGTGTTCCTAATGACGAATTTATGAGTGTTTTAAAATTTTGTCATTTTGAGGCATGTGGTAGGCATTTTTCTATGAAGAAGATTGTTGCAAAAATTCTGCAGTGTGGATTTTATTGGCCCACCCTCTTTAAAGACACTGATAAATTATGTCGTTCTTGTGATAGATGCCAAAAATTGGGAGCGATTTCTCGCCGAAATATGATGCCCCTAAACCCCATTCTAGTAATTAAAATTTTTGATTGTTGGGGTATTGACTTTATGGACCCTTTTCCCCTATCTTTTGGTTACCTGTATATTTTGGTTAGTGTGGATTATGTGTCCAAGTGGGTTGAGGCCGTGGCATGCAAATCGAATGATAATAGGATTGTTATTAAATTCTTAAAAGAACATATTTTGTCCAAATTCAGGATGCCACGTGCCATCATTAGTGATCAAGGCACCCACTTTTGTAATAGACCTTTTGAGACCTTAATGAAAAATTATGGAATTTTTTATAAAGTTTCCACCTCTTACCATCCCTAGACAAGTAGCCAAGTGGAACTTGCCAATAGGGAGATAAAACAAATTCTTGAAAAGATGGTTAATCCTGACCGCAAGGATTGGTCTTTACGACTAACCAACACGCTTTGGGCATATCGCACTACTTATAAATCTCCCCTTGGTATGTTCCCCTATAGGCTTGTTTTTGGGAAGCCCTACCACTTGCCTGTGAAGCTTGAACATAAAGCTTTTTGGGTTATTAAAACCTTCAATTTTGAATTGGGTGAGGCAGGAAAGTTATGAAAATTTCAATTAACTGAATTGGAGGATCTTAAAAATGACTCTTATGAGAGCTCTAGAATCTACAAACACAAGATGAAAGTTTTTCATGATAAAAGAATTTTAAGAAAATCTTTTGAACCGAATCAAAAAGTGTACTTGTAAATTCTAGACTCCATAAGTGTAGAACCCCGGAACTTTTGTTTATGCCTTGGGATGTGTGTCAAGGCATGAGACATATGTAATCTCAAAAGAATTCATGAAATGAGAATTTGAAGCTTTGAGGAATTTTGCTAAGAATGCTATTATTAATTAAATAAATTATTTAAAAATGTCTATAAGCCTCGAAAGTGTCCTAGTCAAATTTAGAAGAGGTTAGAGTAGAAGTAGGACAAGTCCAAATAGTAGGAATGGGTGAAAAATGGACTCAGGGTCAAAAACCTGCAGACCACCGATTGCTCGGTCCATTGAGCGATCGATCGGTCCACAACCGATCGATCGGAGGCTATCGACTGGTTGAAAATTTTGTATGGAGAAATTTTCCAGAGAGCGTGTTTTTGACCGGTCGCTCGATCAAAACACCGAGCGCTTGGTAGGTAACCGATCGATCATAACCACCGATCGCTCGGTCTTCACGTTTTTACAGAAATTTCAGTAAGGGCTTTTTCGTCTTTTGGGGGTTAAACCCTTTCCTCTTAAGGCTTGCCCGAACCCTGAGGACCCCATTCACTACACTTAAGAGTATTTGGGAGATAGAGAGAGAGGAGAAGGAGATTTCCTAACCTAGGGTTTGTTTTTGAGAAGAAATCAAAGGGTTGAAGACCCTATATCATCTCAAGTTCGTTTTCTTCAAGGTCAAGGCTTAAGCACTCATGGAGCTCATTTCTCCAAGCCAGGGCAGCACTTTTCAAGGTATTTTCAAGGGGGTTTCCTTCCCACTCAAGCCTTCTTCAAGCAAGAGTCCTTCTTCTTGCAAGTTGGAGCTCCAACCAAGGTTTACAACCAAGATCAAGTCTTGATTCAAGGTTAGTACACCCTACTAACTTCCCCTAACAATAATCTTGGTTTTCTATGTGAAATATGATTTTTGCCATTATGTTTTCTTCCTTGTGAAATGTATCATCGCTAATAAATATAAACAAGATAAGGAAAAGATGTGGATGTGTGGATGGGATGTTGATTTAGGCGATGGGATGCCGAATGTGTGATGTGTGATATGTGTGGTGTGTGAAATGGAAAAAGGGAGGATGGGCATTTTACCAATAATGAACTTACCTTGATGGTTGGATGGAAAATATGCACTAAGAAGAAGAAGATGAACTATTATGGAACATTGCATGTTATGTGTTTGACAAAATGCCTAAACTATGAATAAATGACTTAAATGAAGAAATGGAAGTAGGCCTTATACATGCATTCTTGAATGATGAATTGATCCAATGCCATGTAGATTACTCAAATTCTTATACGCATATACTATGAATTGAATTGGGATGTCATATCTCTCTTGTAATCCTCTTTCTCACGATTCTCACCATTGCCATGAACACGAGCACGCATGTATGCATGAACCGAGATTTCAAGAGCATATGCATATAATAATCAACAAGAAAATATTGCATGTCAAGGAGGTTGGTAGCCCAAGGACATTCGGGTACTAGCCTCTGGCTCACAAGAAAACCCAAAACACTACATGTCAAGGAGGTTGGTAGCCCAGGGACATTCGGGTACTAGCCTCTGACTCACAAGAAAACTAAACAAGTAACTAAAATTCATGTATTGTCAAGGAGGTTGGTAGCCCAGGGACATTCGGGTACCAGCCTCTGGCTCACAAGTTACAAGATGCAAGTTTATAAGATGATGACATGGCATTTATGCATGCACGCATACATGATTTCCTCAAGCCATACCGAGACATGAAACGGATTTTCAAACATGATTTTTATCGGAGTTTTCGCATTCATGCACGCACGTCGAGATGATTGTATCATACCATGTTTAATATTGTTTCTTTTGTGATGTTCCTATTACTGCTCTGTATTGTATTACTGTTGTTGTGTTTTATTAATTGTTATGGATAGCTAGTAGCTTGCACTCGCTGAGTATTCCTTGCTCAGCCGTACTTTCATGTCGGCAGGTACTGAGGGAGCTCTCGACCCGGAGCCTTGGTTCGAGGAAGAGTACATAGAGGAGAGAGAGCCGTCTATTCCACTACAGTCTCAGGCGGACCGAGACCTCGACGTGTGGCCGTACCTCAACTACTATTGAGGGGAGAGTTCGAGAGGGTCCTTTGGTGTATTTTGACATTTTGATAGGTGGGTCTGTCCACCTTAGAATTTGGCATATATTGTATATGTTTCACTTGGAATGCTATTTTGGAACTTTAGAAGAAAAGAAAATTTTTTCTATGCTTCTGTATCTATGTTTAGCTTCCACGCTCTGATTATTATCTTTATTGTATTGTGTTAGCCATATTTACTTTAGGATGGTTTGACAGGTACGTATAGTCACACCTAAAATATCCCTTAACTCCTAGGGTGTATTTTGGGGCGCGACAATAAGCATCCGGGAAAACTAAGGTCTAGATGGTATGACCTCGTCGTGGTTAAAAGAGTATTTGATCACGGGGTTGTTGAGGTAGAAGACCCTTGAGATGGCAGAATTTTTAAAGTCAATGGTTATAGACTCAAGCCCGCTCTCGAGAGGTTTCTGCCCAAAGAAGAAACTACCACTCTTGCGGATCCCGTTTATTGGGATTGATTTACCTTTGTGAGTCTCCGCATCTTTGTATATTAGTTTTTCTTTTTGAGCTAACCTTTCAGGTTCCCATTATTGGAAGTTCACTCGTATTCTCAGGTGCTAACCCTTCTATGTGTTCCTTTTACTTATCTTTTATTTCATTTATGGAACATTGAGGACAATGTCTAATTTAGGTTGGGGGGGTGATAGTCAAATCTTAATCAAATATCTTTGTCATATCTTTTTGCATGAATTGTGGCTTTGTAGTTGAGCATGAAAATAGGGTATTTTAATTGAGTCATCTGGACTATTCTTGTCATCTGTTATAAGCAAATCTCAAATTTTTATTGTGCACGAAGCCATAGTTGATGTTGGTTGTTAAACGCATACTTTAAGAAGACATCTCAGATTTCAGCTAAGACCTGTAACACCTGTGTGTTTTTGAGCCCTTCTCGTCTTTAGGAGCGATTATTATTATTATTCTGGTGTTTTTATTCATGCGGTATTATTCCCTTGTTGGATCTCATTATTTTCTTAACTTGGTTATCCATTGGAAATGTCATTACATGGGTTCTGGTTGAATTGCCTAAGAAATGATAAAGGTTAGTGTAGAAAGTTTGAGCCTTTCAAGCCAACCCTTATCGATCATTAACAATAAGACCCACCTTGAGCCTAAAAGAAGCCTTTCTTGAGAAAATCACATGACCTTACCCACTCCACATTGGAGTTGAGCCTATTTTATACATTCCATTACCTTTTAAACCAAAGTTTATGCTAGGGATGATAGTTTTGTGGTATTGGAAATTCAAGTGCTATATTGGAAATTCAAAAATGACTGCAAATTCATCAGTTGGGATAATGCTACCAAAAAAAAAAGTGTGTTGAAAAGTAGAAGTACAAGTTTTGTTCTACATTGGGAAAAATCAGAAAAAGAGAAAAATAAAGGAAGTTCTGAATTGGAAAAGAAAAAGGAATTTATGGATGTTTGGAATAGTTGTTTCACATTGAAGATATATCGAATATTCTTAGCATATACCTGGTTTTGTTGATTATCCTTATTCATTCTTTCTTATAAACCCTACCATTTAGCCCCATTACAACCCTTGTTGCTGACCTTTTGATCTTAGGTGGGTTTGTTGTATGAATGGAGGAGTTCCCAATGGTTGACATTCTTTCCTTGTGATCTTATTATTATTTGTTTTGGCTCTTGCATTCTATTTTCCATATGATTGAGAGAAGACCCATAAATCTCTGAGTGCATTATTCTGAGTGATTTAAAATCCTTGTGAGATTTGTTGTCAAAGTTTTTATCTAGATGTCTATCTTATTTGTATGTGTTTTGGGTTTGTTGGCAAGAATGATTATGAGCTTAGCACACACACACAAATTCTGAGTTTGCTTATTGATGGAGAAACTTGGATGTTATGGTAAATTTCTTGCAAAACCTTGTTTGAATGATTTGAATGTTGTGGCCTATATTCATGAAGATCGATTGGTTAAGTGTTTTGCTTGAGAGTTGATTTATTGCTATGGACTAGCAATATTCAGGTTGGGGGGTGTGATGAGTGTGCAAAAATACACTCAAAACCAGTTATTTTGTAACCCTTTAAAGCCCCTCTTAGTCTGAATCTTTGATTTAAAGCCCATATTCCAAACTTGTTTCCCCAATTATTTATTACAAATTCTAATCATTTTTTAATGATATTTTATGTAGGGAATTCGCTCAAAGAAGTCTCATGGAAATCAACAAAAGGAAAAAAAATCAAAAAGATGAAAAAACAAGCAAAATTAGCGAAACGGTGATTCGGGCGATCGATTGGCGATCCCCGGCGATTGATCGGAGCGCCGATCAATCGGCGATCCCCGGTGATTAATCGGAGTGCCGATCAATCGGAGATCCCCGACGATTAATCGGAGCGCCGATCGATCGGCCAGAATCGCCGATCGATCGGCCAGAATCGCCGATTGATCGGAGGACGGTGATTTTTCTGGAATTTTTGTTATTAAAGGCCCGATCGATCGGCTCCCTTTCTCGATTGATCGGTGGTTGCGGGACTTGTGTTTTTGGCCACGAATTGACTATTTTGATCGAGATTTTGTATTTAGAAGTTTCTATTTCGCTTAGTTTCATTCTTCTTCTTCACTTTTAGTTATTTAAACTCATAGAGAAGTGTTATTAAAGAATCCCTCTGAATCTCTGACCCTGGAATCATCTCTCTTCTATTATTGTTTTAGTTTTTCTCTCTACATGGATTGCTACCACCCTAGCCTTGGCTAGGGTGGAAGTCTGTTGATGAGGTAATGTTAGTTTGAGTTAATCCAATTAGGTTTTTCAACGTCTATGATTTCTAGGTTGGTTGTTCTTCTTGTTAGATCTCTCTTTCAATTGAATCTCTGAGATTTAAATCTTTTCACGAGTTCAGTCAGGCTTTTCTCGTAGTTGAGTAATAGTCATTGATTTCTCAAACGAAGAACTTTCATCTTAGCAGGATGTTATTCTTTGCTGCGATATTGCCTTCGGGTATACGTCGTCCTTGAGTTTTTCCGATAAAGTGCGGGCTTGGGTTAATACTTGTTTTGAATAATTGACTAGAAATCTATTTTAACTTTTTATTATAATCTGAATTTCTAAAATCTTCCAATTGAGGGTATGGGATGTGAAACCCTCAATTGAGTTATACCTTGGACAATCAAATTGACATTACACCATTAATGGGAGGAAACCTGATGCCTTTGCGCTTTCTCTCACTGATATTTTCCTCAAATTAATTAAAAATTCTCTACCAAAGATCCTACAAACTTCTTCTCGATCCATTATTGTTCCTTATCTTTATAGCTCTCTATGGTTCAACAACCCCTTTTACTGTACTACAAAGTACCGCGTATCTTTGAGCAGCATCAAGATCCAATTAAGATGTGTACATTTCTCTCCTGAAGCTAATATAATACATGAAGAGAATTACTGACTTAAGTAAGTGAGAACATAATAACAATAATGCACTTAGAACTGATTTTGTCAATCCAGCGATAAAGGGGGAGAGATATCAAATGGGGAGAAGTCAAAAACATGCAAAAAAAATGAAATGAATTTTCCCTTTTTATCGCCACATGCCTAATGATGTGTGGAAGCCCGAGAGGGTTTTTCTGGCATCTGCCAGAGATAATCCAATCCCAACCCACACTAGTAGTCTAGGTATCAGTAAAAGCAAGAGTATTGGAAGCGGGAAAAGACAGGAGGGGAGAATGATTGAAAGGGAAGGGAAAACCGAGGAAGAAGAGATTCGTCTAAAGAAACCTAACCGATGGGAAAGAAAATGCTTTGGGTGAAGAGGAATGCAATGATAGAGAAAATGGTGGGTCCCACTTTTCTAAGAGGTAATTAAAATGCATTGATGAAAAAGGTCCGCTCTTGCTGCCAACCATCCCCTCTCCATCATCAAGAACACTCTCAGCTTCTACATCCTCCCCGACTACTACAACGGCCTAAAACTCCAGGAAATCTTTAACGATGGTAAATATAGAGGGGGGGAGGAAGAGCTTACCGAGCAGCTGCATGTGTTGTGTCGAATCTACTTGTACCTAGAAGAAATCCATCTTACCAGTGTTAGTTGGGAAAATTTTCTTCCATTGGTGGACTCAAGTTTTTCTAAAAAGAAAAAACCATTTGCATACATACCTAAATAATAATAATAATAAATGTTTAATAAAGTCTCCTAGAAGAGGGGGGGGGGGGGGGGGGGGGGGGGTTGGCAGACCCCTATTTATTTCCACAATCCCTGGGTCATGAAGAAGCAAAGTTCTTCCTACCTTGGGTCTTTACATGCTTAAGCACTGGATTGCTTTTCTTAAAAAAATATATCAAATATCATTTTGATTTAAAGAGAAGATACTAAAAATCAAATGCATTATAGAAAAGTATATTACATCTTTATGGAATCAAGAAAGTTTATCATGGATTATAGTGAGAGAGAGAGAGAGAGAGAGGGTGTGACGCCCCGAACCCGCGTCTAAGGAATCCTGTTCCAAGACGCGTGTCCTTTCATCATTACCACGCAAGCGAAAGACTTTACCTGCGAAAATGCAGGAATTTCAAACTTTTATTCAAGAGCTTACATAAGCAATAACAAATGGTCATTACAATAACCTATCATAAGCAAATGTGTTACCTTACTTGCTACATCACTTTTTACTTTTTGCGCAACTAATACGCCAATACACTATCCAGAATCTAAGAAACGTAACTCCTTACAAATCGACAACCGCTTCCAGATCTGAAGACATAAATTGAGGGATGAGCAATAAAGCCCAACAAAATCCACTGTCCATCTAGACTATTTCCACATAGTAACAATCATCAATAACAATATAGTATTACAATTCAATTTTCATAATATAATAATATATAATATCGTAATTTGTGACCCGAGGTCACTTAGAACTATTTCACCCTATTCTGAGGTTCCTAACCTCAAATTGTCAATCATCGTTTATGCCATCAGGTTACCGTTTCAGATAACAACTCACGTTCTATTCTTGAATCCGCAGACTCGTTATCCATTTCAGAATCCGTTACCATCAAAAAACTCCATTACCATGGCGTCCCATACCACCATGATAACTACCGAGATCAAATGGGCTTACACCCAAAGAAATCAAACCTTGAGTACTTAGACTCCGTACCATCTCTAGTCCTTAGACTCCGTACAATCTTGATTCCCTAGACTCAACACACAATCAACAACTTTTACCATCTCAGGACATACTTAAGTACAGTGATCCCTATTCCTCAACCTGTCTTGGGACATACCTAAGTACAGCGATTCTCATTCCTCAACCTATCTTTCAAAGTCTTGTTGGAACACACCGAAGTACAGAGGTCCCCACCCCTCAAAGTATTGTTAGAACATACTAAAGTAAATAAGTCACCATTTTTATGGTACACCATCATATTCAATCTTTACTAGGGCATACCTGAGTACAAAGGTCACAACCCTATCGGGGTATTCGTTATCCTCAACTAGCTCTATTGGGATATACCTAAGTACAACGATCCTCACTCCTCAACTTGTCTTGGTTCATCCTTTGAATCCATGGAGCCTTTCACCTCAAAGTATCATGCATTTTGGGACTCAACCTATCTTGGGTCATCCTTGAATTCACAAGGCCTTTCACCTCAATGTATCTTATTACCCTCAGACTCACCCTATCTTGGGTCATCCTCTGCTGAATCCACAAGGTCTTTCACCTCAAGGTACTATTGGAACATACCGAAGTACAGAGGTCCTCACCCCTCAAGCCAACATTCATTTCTTCAAGCCAGCTCTATTGGGACATACCTAAGTACAACGATTCCAATTCTTCATCCTATCTTGGGACGTACTTCCCTCAAAGTATTGTTGGAACACACCGAAGTATAGAGGTCACCACCCCTCAAGCCAATTTTCAGTTATCCAAACCAGCTCTATTGGAACATACATAAGTATAACGATTCTCATTCTTCAACCTGTCTTGGAATGTACCTCCCTTAAAGTATTGTTGGAACACACCAAAATACAGAGGTCACCACCCCTCAAGCCATCATCCAGTTCTCCTGACCTAATCAAAGAGGTCTATGGATAACACTCCACCCACTCTCGACAATCAGTCACGCACCTCACCAAAGATGATCTATGGATATTATTTCGCCCACTCCCGATGATCAGTCACATACCTTGCCAAAGAGGATCCATGGAATTATTCCTCCCACTCCTGACTATCAGTCACGAAAGAACCCTGACTAACATCCAACATAGGTTAGGTTTTCCAACCATAAAAAATCTCCAATTAATCCAAGCCTCGCTTGAATAATTGAATCAGTTAGGCATCACGCCCATGGATCAAATCTAAAGGTGTACCATCCTTGTAACGCCCCAAAATACCCCCTAAGAGTTAGGCGATAATTTAGGCTCGTTACTTACCACACAACCATCCTGCGGAAGCCTATAAGGCAAGCTAAATAGTGAACTAAAAATTTCTTTAATAACTTAACTGTATTCAAAGTGCAAAAGTTTACAATACTTAATATGAACTAAGACATGTACATGAAAATCTTAACTTGAGTACCAACTCAAGTGTTGAAAATATCCCCAGAAATGAAAACCCAAAATACATGTCTCTCCCTCTGTACCTCTCAACCATATGGTCTTATATCAAGGCCCCCATCATTCTCAAGAACATCTCGAGAAGGCTCCTGCTCTCCACAATTCACCTCGACCTAATGCCATGGGATACAATGTAACATGAACCTGCCGACATGAAATGTACGGCTGAGTATGGAATACTCAGTGAGTACAAGCTACTAGCTAACAATAGTAATAACATTAACATGTCATACAGGATACAGTTATTCATACATATTCATAATCAGAGTGCGGAAGAAAAAAACAAGTTAACAGTTGCATAATCCTGAACATCATCAATTAAATCATACTCTAAGTTCCTGCTTTTATAATACGTATTTCAATATCTTATGAGTCTTATAAGTTCCTTATTCTTCTTGCGAGATTCTTAGCTTATGCAATCATTCTCTTTACTAATCTTGTGCCTACTTTGAGACAGATTCTAGTACCTGTACCTGGTCATAGTATACTAGCATCTTCTCTTGCTTTCATGTTAACTTGCTTGTGAGTTTCTTGTGAACTTACTTGTGAGTTTCTTGTGAACTTGCTTTCTTGAAAATAGATGATAGTGTCCGTACCTAGTCATAATACACTACTCATCCTTTCTTACTTATCTTGGAAACAGATACAAGTGTTTAGGGCATAATAGTAAATAATATTTTATCATGATTTCATGATTTTCTTAACTAATTTCATAAATAGTAAACTTCATCTCATTCCCCTTATTCATAAAACTGTAATAGTAGAATCATACTCAATAGAATTTGCATCATAAGTAAAACCCTCATGTCATGGATATAATCCCCCTAGTCATGTTCAATAGAATTCATAATACGTGCAAAATCCCCACGTTATAGATAAAATCCCACATTCATTCCATGGAATATATAGCACATGCAAAACCCCCATATTGTATAAATAGCACATAATTTAGCATGATAAATTATAATATCTCATTCGCTTAGTTTCTTAATTCTCAATAACATCATATAACATTGAAAACACTCTCAAGCATTTAAACAAACACCTTAAATGTATTTATTATGTGTACATTGCCCTTCTCATTTTTCCATCATACAATAGCCATTCACATAATTCATGAACATCAAATTCAAGCTCAACCCCACTCCATGCATCCATAATCCATCCCTTTACCATTTTAGCCCATCCACTATCATTTTCATACATCCATAACCCATAGAGCATAAATCATAATCCAATTTAAGCTTCTAACATAGAAATCCATCTTTATCCTTACTTAAACATGCAACATCCCATACAAATTCATTGTTTACCATGTTTAATCAATAAACATACTAATACAAGGTTTAAATTAGAGGAGAAATAGACCATTCATACATAATGGAGCTTGTAGCACATGCAAAACCCTCATTTCAAGAACAAAATCTATCATACATGCTTATTACTTATCATCTTTGCATAATCATGTAATACCCTTGATAACCCATAAACATTTTTATTTAAACATGCAAAACATTTACTAAAGTTAGATTAGAAAGGATATCGACCACAAGAATCATTTTCTTGAATCTAAATCGGTCCCAAGAAGCTTTGAGGAAGATATCCAAGCTTTCCTTGTAATTTCCAAGCTATCTCCTTCTTCTCCAAGAAATTTCTCACTCAAAACCCTAGGTTTTCTCTTCTCCTTTGCCAAATTAGGGTAAAAATGGTTTATAACCCAAAAATTCTAGAAAATAGAACCCCTATTTATAGTCACAAGGGTTAAAAACCCAAAAAAATGCACTTGTTAACAAAATCTAGGCGCGAGTGCGATCGATCGAACATTTGGTGCGATCTATCGTACTTAGACCTGAAAGAACTTCAAAAAAGCTTGCCTGAATGCAATCGATCGCAGAATTTTACGATAGATCGCACTATTTTGAGATCGATCGCACTTGGTTTGCGATAGATCGTAGCCCCCTTTTCGGATTCCGATTGATTTTTACCTCGCTTTGGTATTTTGACCATAACTTTTGACTCGCTTATCGGATTTTGACGCTTCAATTAGAGTTGGACTCGTCTTTCAAAGATGAACAACTTTTTCTTTAATAGACAAATCCTAATTTTGAGTTTTAAAGGTCTAAATGGGCTCTAAAGCTGACTGGTCTGCAATTTCATTAGCAAAACATCGGTAAACCCACTTTTGACTTAGCTTAGACTCAAAATCTGAAAAAATATTAAACACAAACCTTGAAGAGGGTTCCAATACCTTTCTAATGGTTTAAGAATCACTCGATTCTGACAAGCGGTGACAAAACTAGAGCTTCCTAAAATTTGAGGGTATGTTAAGGCATCCCTCTCTTTATAACTTTGATTAAGCCTTGATCACAATACACCAATTAGATATAAATACAGATGCATAAAATATGATAAAAACTAACTACCCTTATTAAAAAATATAGAAATAGGGAATTTAGATTCGAGTCTTTACACATTCACCCATCAAGGACATTCTCCTTAACTCTGCTGACTGCCAACATCTACTGTGTATCCACCGCCATCTCCCTGACTATCAGTCACAAAGGAACCCCGACCATCCTGTCTATGTTCATCTTCTGGAAAATCGATGGAGGAACCTCGGGGCCCATTTGGACACCATCATCTCCTGATTTTCCACCACAAAGGAACCCCGATAGACATGGCGCCGCCATCTTCTGACCCAACCAGAGAGGAACCCCGGTCTCTACACTATATAATGTTCAGTCACTTGAGACTTCAACAGGACTCTGACACTCCCGACTATCAGCCACAGAGGAACCCCAGTGTAGAACTCCAGACTTTTCCGTACTTAATGAATAGCACTTTCAGTCACAAACCCAACGCAAGTTAAATCGTCAAAATCCGATCGTTTGGTCATTATTAGCGATCGATCGGTCCACAACCAATCGATAGGTATCTATCAACTGGTTAACTTTTTTGTATAGGAAATTTTTCTAGAGAGGGTGTTTTTGATCGATCGCTCGGCCAATAACACTGGTAGCTCGGTAGGTAACCGATCGCTCGGTATTAACCACCGATCGATCGGTATATCGCATTTTGCAGAGATTTCAGTAAGGGCTTTTTCGTCTTTGGGGTGTTATACCCTTACCTTTTAAGGCTTGCTCGAGCCTTGAGGGCTTCATTTCACACACTTAGAGTATTTGAGAGATAAGGAGAGAGGAGAAAGGGGATTCTAAACCTAGGGTTTGCATTTGAGAAGAAATCAAAGGGTGTGAAAACCCTAGATCACCTCAAGCTTAGATTTTCCTCAAGTTCTCGATTCAAACTCGTGAGGAGCACGTTCTCCAAGCTAGAGCAGCGACTCCACACACTTGTTGGAGGGTTTTCCTCGCTTCTTCAAGGTCGGTACCTTAAGCTACCCTCCTAGTTCATACCCTTTTCTTTCCTTCTTCTTTATTTTGCCTAATGTATGAACCTAATAGAAGATAATGTATGTGGTGTGAGGATGGATGTTGGGCGATGGATGTCATATGAATGTGATGTAATGAATGAAATGGGGAGGGCATTGTATTAATAATAAATACACATGTCCGCCATGAGTTTAACCCATATAGAAAAGTAAGATTTAAGTAATGACAAATAACGTACACACTACATGTTTGATGAAATGCCAAGGTGAAGGAAATGAGTTGTAACTTAAGAAATGCATGCTTATAAGCTTATGAACTTGTTAGTATTAGGATAGTGTGGCTACTTGCTTTCCCTAAATGGCATGAATAATTATTTGCTCAAATTATTGATATGCTATGTATTGTTGAAATCCCCAAATGTCATATTAAATTTCAAATGAAAGTCTTCACACGATTCCACGAGCACGGTATGCATGACATAGATTACCGATGATTTTCAAGAATTTGGATGTTAGAGGTGGGACATATCTTACGATATGTTTTATCTCTCTTTTTACAAGGGGACAGGAACAAGCATTGCATAGGAGAGAGTTTACACTTCCCTTCCTTTCATGAGGGGTTTCCCCTCACTCACAAGTACATATTATGAAGAAGGGTCTCCCTTCCATCTCAAGTGCATATCATGAAAGAAGGGTCTCCCTTCCCTCTCAAGTGCATCTCACAAGCGCATCTAACAAGTTACATGAGCATGTTGGAATCCCAAGCAAGCACGCATGACATGATACGCTCGGCAAGATCAAGCAAGACAAACACGACAAGTTTTCAAGCACGAAATGAGTATTTTAAGTCAAGTCAAGCGCACGAAGATTTCAAGAGATTTATTGGCTTTTATGAAATACAAGCATGAATATAAACTGTTTTACTTTCCTGTATGATATAAATTGCTTCCTGCCTTATATTGTCATTGCTATGCTATGGCTGCTGGTTAGTGTTTGGTACCCGCTGAGTATTCCATGCTCAGCTGTACTTCTTATGTCGGCAGGTGATGGTGGAGCAGCTGCTCCTTTTGATATCTGTGCTCCGAGCCCTTGGGTGGAGGAGGAGTATGTCGAGGAACCTGTGGAGAAACCTCTGGTAAAGGGTTATTATTAGGTGGTGGTAGATCCTGAGTGAGTGGCTGTGGGTGAGCTTGAGAGTTATATTCATGTATTTTGGCGGGCATGTCCGCATTTTCTTTTGTGATTTCTTTTGTACACAACTCGGATCATTGTATATGCTGCTTGTATTGCTGCAGGTTTGTTGGTCAAGCAAATCATGTACGTCATGATTAGTCGTCAAAGATTCACTCTAACTCTTAGGGTGGGTTTTGGGTCGCGACAGAAGTAGTATCAAAGCTTAGGCTTTAGGTCCTTAGGGTCACTTAAAATCTAGTACCACAGCTTAACAAGGGCATATGTCAGGAAGCAAGATAGGAAAGAAGCAAGTCAGAAGCGAGTCATGTTCCAAGTATGAGACTAAACGTTAGTCTTAGTCTACACTGCTTGCTTCAACCAAGTACGGGTCTTAGGAACGCTAGAACACCACAATATAATATTATAAATACTCTGATGACTTGATGTGATGTATATTAGTACTATGAAATTTATACAAATGGAATTATTGTGAAATGGAACTGCGATAAATTGTGGTTTCAAGTTAGACTCATGTGGTGCTATTGTTCTCAGGACTTTAGTCATGAAGCGGGGCACACGGGGTCGTGGGCCACACGCCAGAGCTTCCTCTTCATCACGAGATGAGGATGAGCAACCGGACCTCTCTCAGGTCTTAGGCTCTATTGCTGAGACACTCGCCATACTGGCGGCTCGGTAAACTATACCATCGTCGGCGACACCTACTCTACCACCCACAGCTCCAGTACATCGTACAGCTGGAGTTGAGGCATTCAGGAGATTGAGGCCTCCATCATTCCTTGGGAGTGTGGACCATCTTGCTGTGGAGGCTTGGATCCTCCAATTGGAGAAGATATTTGCAGTTCTCTCTCCAATAGAGGAAGAGAAAATAGCATGGGCTGTTTTCATGCTAGAGGGCGAGGCACACCACTGGTGGTTGTCCGCCTTGAAGACTCGGGATTTGACTATGCAGGGTCAACCCTGGACTTGGGAAGAATTCAAGGACACTTTCTACAAGAAGTATTTCCCGGTCGGAGTGTGGGAAAGGAAAGAGAAGGAATTCATCAACCTTGAGCAAGGTTCGATGTCAGTGGCTCAATATGATGCCAAGTTCTCGGAGCTATCACGCTTCGCTACTCGTATGTTCGCCACCGAGGCGATGAAAGCGAGAAGGTTTGAGTAAGGGCTCAAGGATGTCGTTATGGAGAAAGTCTCGGCTTTCAGGCATGCTACCTACCCTGAGGTAGTAGACAAGGCATTGTTGATAGAGGCAAATTCGGAGGCCGTGTCCAAGAAGAGGGAGTTGGCTAGAGGCCAACCTAGTAGTTCAGCACCTCTAGAGAGGTGGGCTCGTACCAGCCCTTATCAGTACACATGGCCAGCACCACCTCAGTATGCGTGGCCAGCACCACCGATGAGGCCAACTTATGCGCCTCCAGTTCCACGGTCGTACGTGCCTCAGGCACCACGACCTCAGGCTCTTCCGGCCCCATGGCCTATTGCACTTCAGGTGGCGAGGTACACTCCACCTCCGGCCCCTCCGACTTATACACACGAGGTCTGCACTTCATGCGGCCCAAGGCATCTGGCAGAAGATTACCGAAGAGCATCGGGTGGATGTTTTCATTATGGTCGCCAGGGCCACGTGATCAGGGATTGCCCTAGCCGGCATTTATCAGGCCAATCTCAGGGTATTAGGCCCCCAGTACGCCCAGCAGGATTATACCAGGCATCCTCCCAGCCTACACGGTCTACACCTCCGCCTCGCCAGGCGAACCAGGGGTGAGTATTTGCCTTGACAGAGGGTGATGCACTTGCATCGGATGATGTAGTGCAAGGTACGTGTTTAAAGTTGTTAAATTGTCCACCATTGTCATGTTATGTCTTATTCCTTGTGTACATATATGGTGTGTTTTATATATCTATATACCTATACTTATGATATTGATGCATGGATTGACTTAGCTAGCTAAAATTTCAGGAACCTTACTAGTCAATGAATGTTTGGCTCGAGTATTGATCGACACCGGGTCTACCCATTCATTCGTATCGCCGAGTTTCTCTCAAGGCTTTTCCTCTGAGCTTAGTCAGTTGGAACTGGAGTTGGCCATTTCGACTCCTCTCGGCAAGATAGTAGTGGCAGATAAAGTGTTTAGAAATAGTGTGGTTCAAGTGGGGAGCCACGAGTTGGCGGTTGATCTAATCATCCTCAGATTCCAGGACTTCGACGTTATCTTGGGGATGGATTGGTTAGCAGCTCATCATGGGCATGTAGCTTGCTTTGAGAAGATGGTGCTCTTCAAGCCGGTGGAAGGGAAGCCATTTCATTTTAGAGGGTTAAAAAGTAGAGATATTTCCCGTTTTGCGGCATTGAGCCTAGCGAACCCCGAGACAAAAGACTCTTCGACTATTCCGATCGTGAGTGAATTCCTGGACGTATTTCCAGAGGAGTTGCCAGGGTTGCCCCCAGACAGGGAGATCAAATTTGTAATCGAGCTTGCACCAAGCACAACTCCTATCTCCCGGGCTCCGTATAGGATGGCCCCGATTGAACTCAAGGAGTTGAAGACTCAGTTGGAGGAATTGCAAGGCCTTGGTTTCATTCGACCAAGTGTCTCACCGTGGGGTGCCCCAGTGTTATTTGTTAAGAAGAAGGATGGCTCGATGCGGATGTGCGTCGATTACCGATAGTTAAACAAGGTAACTATAAAGAATAGATACCCATTGCCTAGGATTGATGACTTGTTCGATCAGTTGAAGGGAGCAAAATTTTTCTCGAAGATTGATCTTTAGTCGGGTTACCACCAATTGAAGATTAAGGCTGAAGATGTTCCTAAAACTGCTTTCAGGACTCGGTACAGACATTACAAGTTCTTGGTGATGCCTTTTGGTCTCACAAATGTGCCGGCAGCCTTTATGGATTTGATGAACTGGGTGTTCCGGCCATATCTTGATCGATGTGTGATAGTGTTTGTCGATGACATCTTGATATATTCCCAGATATGGGAAGATCACATGCGAAACCTTCGTCTTGCTTTGGAAATGCTGAGGGAGCACAAGCTGTACGCCAAACTTAGCAAGTGTGAGTTTTGGTTGGAAGAGGTGGCCTTCCTAGGCCACGTTGTATCCGTGGAAGGCATTTCGGTAGATCCGAAGAAGATAGAGGCAGTCATGAGTTGGGCAAGGCCCAAGAGTGTCACTGAGATCCATAGTTTCCTTAGGTTAGCAGGCTATTACAGGAGATTCGTAGAGGATTTCTCTAGCCTTGCAGCGCCGCTCACTTACCTGACAAGGAAAAATGCGAAGTTCGTATAGAGCGATAAGTGCGAGATTAGTTTCACGAAATTGAAGAATAGGCTTACCACAGCCCCCGTCCTTACTGTGCCATCCGGATATGGTGGTTATGAGGTGTACAGTGATGCCTCACACGTTGGACTTGGGTGTGTCCTTATGCAGCACAAGAAGGTCATTGCCTATGCATCAAGGCAGTTAAAGGAGCATAAAAAGAATTACCCCACGCACGACTTGGGACTTGTTGCAGTCGTGTTTGCACTCAAGATTTGGCGTCATTACCTTTACAGGGTAGAATTCTATGTGTTCATGGATCACAAGAGTCTCAAGTATCTCTTTTCCCAAAAGGAGCTAAATTTGCGTCAACGGCGTTGGATGGAATTTTTGAAAAACTATGAATACACCATCCAATACCACCCGGGTAAAGCAAATGTGGTGGCAGACGCTTTGAGTAGGAAACCTCTGGGGTTGTTGGCTCATATGTTAGTGCGAGAATGGAGATTATTGGAAGATTTGGACATCAGTGTGAATGATTCCGTTCGTAGCCCTGTTTTGGCAAATGTCACGGTTCGGCCGTACATTATAGACTTGATCTAAGAATCTCAAGCCATGGATGCCGAATTGTTGGCTTTCTGGGACAAGGAAGTTGCCAAGGGTGTGAGGACTTCTCTCTCACTAGCCGAGGTGCTATTACATTCAAGGGAAGGCTGTGTGTTCCGGCTGATGCGAATCTTCGAAGAGAGATTATGGATGAAGCCCATGGTTTGAAGTATATTGTGCATCCTGGGGATACAAAGATGTACCGGAACCTCAAGAATCACTTTTGGTGGCAGAATATGAAGAGGGATGTTGCGGAGTATGTGGCACGGTGCTTGGTGTGTCAACAAGTGAAGGCAGAGCACTTGAGACCGGCGGGTCTATTACAGTCTCTCCCTATTCCCGAGTGGAAATTGGAGCACATATCCATGGACTTCATTGTTGGTTTGCCAAAAAGGGTAAGGAACTTAGATACGATATGGGTTGTGGTGGACCATTTGACCAAGTCCGTGCATTTCTTACCCTACCGGACCACGTTCAATTCTAGCCAGTTGGCCGCTTTGTATATTAAGGAAGTGATTCGGTTGCACGGGGTGCCAGTCAGTATTGTGTCGGATCGGGATCCAAGATTCACGTCCAGGTTGTGGAAGAGTTTTCAGGATGCCATGGGTTCCCGACTTGATTTCAGCACGACTTTTCATCCATAGACAGATAGACAAACCGAGAGGGTGAACCAAATTATCGAAGACATGCTTCAGGCATGTATGTTGGATTTCAAGGGCAGTTGGGAAGAGCACTTGCCTTTGGTTGAATTTACCTACAACAATAGCTACCAGGTAAGCATCCAAATGAAACCATTTGAGGCCTTGTATGGGCGAAGCTGCAGGTCCCCTCTCTACTGGGATGAGGTAGGAGAGAGAAAAGTGTTAGGTCCGGAGTTGATCGAGCAAACTGTGAGTATAGTCAAGATAATCCGGGATCGGTTGAAAGCCGCTCAAGATTTCCAAAAGAGCTATGCGGACACGCGCCGCAGGGACTTGGAATTCCAGGTTGGGGATCAAGTCTTTGTGAAGGTATCCCCTAGCAAGGAAGTTATGAGATTTGGTAGGCGAGGCAAGCTTAGTCCTCGATATGTTGGCTCATTTGAGATTATCACTCGAGTTGGTGAAGTTGCTTATAGGGTAGCTCTTCCACCTCACATGGCCGCGGTTCACATCGTTTTTCATGTGTCTATGCTTCGGAAGTACATTACGGACCCTTCGCATGTCATAGACTTGGAACCGTTGGAAATCCGAGAGGATCTCACTTTGGTTGAGAAGCCGGTTCACATATTGGATCGTAAAGATCAAGTGCTTCGCAACAAATCTATTGCATTAGTTCTCGTGTAATGGCAACATCATGCTCGAGAAGAGGCTACATGGGAGTGTGAAGCCGAAGTCAAAGCGAAGTACCCGAAATTATTTGAATAGTTTTTTTTTAGTGTGACATGTAATTTTGTTTGGTTTTGTAATCCAATTATCGTCTAAATTTCGAGTAAGAAATTTTTGTAAAGGGGGAGGATTTAGAACCCCAGACTTTTCTGTACTTAAAGAATACCACTTTTGTAGCCAATTGGCCTTTAACATAGTACAGTTAATAAATAAGGGAAAAATTGAAAATTATGAAATGTTAGAAATGTTCATTTTCGAAGGACGAACCCAACGCAAGTTGAATCGTCAAAATCCGACGAACGAGTCAAAAGATATGGCAAAAACAGTGGAACCTACAGAGCACCAATCTCTCGATCCAATGTAGCGATCAATCGGTTCACAACCAATGGCTCGGTCATTATTAGCGATCGATCGGTCCACAACCGATCGATCGGTATCTATCGACTGGTTAACTTTTTTGTATGGGAAATTTTTCCAAAGAGGGTGTTTTTGACCAATCGCTCGGCCAATAACACTGGTCACTCGGTAGGCGACCGATCGCTCTGTATTAACCACCGATCGATCAGTATATCGCGTTTTGCAGAGATTTCAGTAAGTGCTTTTTTGTCTTTGGGGTGTTATACCCTTACCTTTTAAGGCTTGCCCGAGCCTTGAGGGCTTCATTTCACACACTTAGAGTATTTGAGAGATAAGGAGAGAGGAGAAAGGGGATTCTATACCTAGGGTTTGCATTTGAGAAGAAATCAAAGGGTGTGAAGACCCTAGATCACCTCAAGCTTAGATTTTCCTCAAGTTCTCGGTTCAAACTTGTGAGGAGCACGTTCTCCAATCTAGGGCAGCGACTCCACACATGTGTTGGAGGGTTTTCCTCGCTTCTTCAAGGTCGGTACCTTATGCTACCCTCCTAGTTCATACCCTTTTCTTTCCTTCTTCTTTATTTTGCCTAATGTATGAACCTAATAGAAGATAAATGTATGTGGTGTGAGGATGAATGTTGGGCGATGGATGTCATATGAATGTGATGTGATGAATGAAATGGAGAGGACATTCTATTAATAATAACCACACATGTGCGCCATGAGCTTAACCCATCTAGAAAAGTAAGATTTAAGTAATGACAAATAACGTACACACTACATGTTTGATGAAATGCTAAGGTGAAGGAAATGAGTTGTAACTTAAGAAATGCATGCTTATAGGCTTATGAACTTGTTAGAATTAGGATAGTGTGACTACTTGCTTTCCCTAAATGGCATGAATAATTATTTGCTCAAATTATTGATATGCTATGTATTGTTGAAATCCTCAAATGTCATATTAAATTTCAAATGAAAGTATGCACACGATTCCACGAGCACGGCATGCATGACATAGTTTACCGATGATTTTCAAGAATAAGGATGTTAGAGGTGGGACATATCTTACGATATGTTTTATCTCGCTTTTCACAAGGGGACAAGAACAAGCATCGCATAGGGGAGAGTTTACACTTCCCTTCCTTTGATGAGGGGCCTCCCTTCACTCACAAGTACATATCATGAAGAAGGGTCTCCTTTCCCTCTCAAGTGCATATCATGAAAGAAGGGTCTCCCTTCCCTCTTAACTGCATCTCACAAGCGCATCTAACAAGTTACATGAGCATGTTGGAATCCCAAGCAAGTACGCATGACATGATACGCTCGACAAGATCAAGCAAGACAAACATGACAAGTTTTCAAGCACGAAACGAGTATTTTAAGTCAAGTCAAGCGCACGAAGATTTCAAGAGATTTATTGGCTTTTATGAAGTACAAGCATGAATATAAATTTTTACTTTCCTGTATGATATAAATTGCTTCCTGCCTTATATTGTCATTGTTATGCTATGGCTGCTGGTTAGTGTTTGGTACCCGCTGAGTATTCAATGCTCAACCGTACTTCTTATGTCGGCAGGTGATGGTGGAGCAGCTACTCCTTTTGATATCTGTGCTCCGAGCCCTTGGGTGGAGGAGGAGTATGTTGTGGAACCTGTAGAGGAACCTCTAGTAGAGGGTTATTATTAGGTGGTGGTAGATTCTGAGTGAGTGGCTGTGGGTGAGCTTGAGTGTTATATTCATGTATTTTGGCGGACATATCCGCACTTTCTTTTGTGATTTATTTTGTACACAACTTGGATCATTGCATATGCTCCTTGTATTGCTGCAGGTTTGTTGGTCAAACAAATCATGTACGTCATGATTAGTCGTCAAAGATTCACTCTAACTCTTAGGGTGGATTTGGGTCGCGACACCCGGACCTTACTGGATACCGTCTCTCCTGACCTAGTCAAAGAAGAACCATAGACAACCTACTCATACACATAGACATACCGACATCTCCCTTCTATCAGCCCAGGGGAACCCGGTTCTATACAGATGCCGCCTCTCCGGCCCTAGACAAAGAGAAACCACAGTCCTACTTAACTCATGTTAGGTTTTGATGTCACTCAAAGATATGCAGTACTTTGTAATAAAGTAAAAGGGTTGTCGATCCACAGAGAGCAGTGAATATAAGGAACAATAGTAGAGAAAGGGGTTTGTAGAATTTTTGGTAAAGAAAGTTCCATTAATTTAGGAAAAATATCAGTGGGAGAAAGTGTTAATGCATAGGGTTTCCTCCCCTTAATGGTGCAATGTCAATTTGATTATTCAATGTATAACTTAATTGGGAGTTTCACATCCCAAACCCTCAACCGGAAGATTTAGAATTCCAGAATATAATAAAAAGCTAAAATCAATTTTCAATTAATTATTCAAAACAAGTTTTAACCCAAGCCCGTACTTTATCGGAAAAACTCGAGGACGACGATATACTCGGAGGCAATACCGCAGCAAAGAATAATATCCGCTAAGATGAAGGTTCTTCATTTGAGAAATCAAGAACTATTACTCAACTATGAGAAAAGCTTGACTGAACTCGTGAAAAGGTTTAAATCCAAGACATTCAATTGAAAGAGAGATCAAAAAAGAAGAAAAATTAATATAGAAATCATAAACTTTAAAAACACTAATTGGATTAAATCAAACTAACATTACCTCATTAAGAGAATTTTCCACCCTAGCCAAGGCTAGGGATTTAGCAATCCATACAGAGAAAAAACAAAAACATTAATAAGAAAAGAGAGGAGAAGATTGGATTAGATGCTCTAATAGCACCTCTCTAATTTTATATAGACTAAAGGAAAGAAGAAAAAAATAAACTAATCAAAAGGGAAACTTCTAATTACAAAATCCAACTAACATAATACTTTCCTTCAACTTGATGAAGTGTTTTGTCCTCCTAAACGTCCGAATTAGGAGATCTTCGTGAAATACAATTTTGTTCCCCTTTGAATCGTCTTTCAAAAAAAATCTAACATTGCCTTAATCAGATTTTTAAGTCAAAAGTTACGAGCAAGTTAGTAAGTACTATCCAGATTAGGCGAGAATCCTAGAAATCCTCATTCTTCTTTGAGAATTGGTTGCTAAATAATAGCACTTCTTTAGCCATCCATGAAATTTCTTGCTATTGTTGTAGATTTAATCGACTTTCATTAAGCTACTTACTTGAATTCCAAAATCCGTCCAAAATAGAGAGTTCCCATGACCAAAATAGGCATTCTCCTTTTTCTAAAATAGAAACATCAATATAACACATTTCTTCTTTCTAATTCAAAGAGTTTCATCATTTTTATGCCAAAATCACATTAATCCATATATTGCTGAGATTCTCCACCCATGAATGAGAGAATCTTTCTATACTTGATCTTGGGCTTTGGCTTTGCCCTTTGACTTGAGACTTACCTTCTTGGACTTGGGCTTTATCTCTTGATTTCCATGAAACTTCTTTACTCTAAATTTCATGCATGAAATAACATAAAAATGCTTAGAATTCATAATCTATAAATGAGAAACAAGTTTAGAATATAGACTTTAAATCCTGGATTCAAACTAGAAAAAGCGTTAAAGAGTTACATAATAACTAGTTTTTAGTGTACTTTTACACACTCATCACACCCCCAAGCTGAATATTGGTAGTCTCTAGCAATAAATCAACTCTTAAGTAATGTATTTAACGAATCGATCTTCATGAATATAGGCTAAAGCATTCAAAACATTTAATTAAAGGTTTTGCAAGAAATTCACCATGGCTTCTAAGTTTCTCCATTAATAAGCAAGCTCAGAATTTGTGTGTGTGTGCTAAGCTCATAACCACTTTTGCCAAAAAACCCAAAACAAATACAAATAAGAGAGACATCTGGATAAAAGCTTTGACTTCAAATCTCACAAGGATTTTGAATCACTCAAAATAAAGTACGCAGAGATTTTATGGGTCTTCTCTCAATCATTTGGAAAATAGAATGCAAGAGCTGAAACAAGTAATAATAAGATCTCAAGGAAAGAATTTCATCCACTAAGAACTCCTCCATTCACACCATAAACTCACCTAAGATCAAAATGTCAGCAATAAGGGTTGCAATGAGACTAAATGGGTAAGGTTTATCAGAAAGAAAAGATAAAGATAATCAATAAAAAACCAAGTATATGCTAATCATATCGATACATCTTCATTGTGAAACAACTATTCCAAACATCCATAAATTCATTTTTCTATTGATTTTTCTTTCCTTTTCAATTCAGAACTTCCTTCTTTATTTTTCTCTTTTTCTAATTTTTTCCACTATAGAACAAAACTTGTACTTCTGTTTTTTTAACACATTTTTTTTGTAGCATTATCCCAACTGAATTTTCCATAACCTGAACTTGCAGTCCCTTTTGAATTTCCAATTCCACTTGAATTTTCAATACCACAAAACTATCATTCCTAGCATAAACTCCAGTTTAAAAGTAATAAGATGTAAAAATAGGCTCAATTCCAATGTGGAGTGGGTAAGGAAAATGTAGTTTTCTCAAGAAAGTCTTTTTTAGGCTCAAAGTGGCTCCTATTGTTAATGATAAGGGATGACTTGAAATGCTCAAACTTTCTACACTAAGATTTATCATTTCTTAGGCAATTCAACCAACAAACCACAAACCATGTAATGACATTCCCAATGGACAACCAAGTCAAGAAAATAATGAGATCAACAAAGGAATAATGCCATATGAATAAAACACCGAATAATAATAATAAATCGCTCCCAAAAACGAGAAAAGCTAAAAAAACTCATAGGTGTTATAAGTCTTAGCTGAAATCTTAGATGTCCTCTAAAAGTATGCATTTTAACAACCAACATTCAGTATAACTTATGTGCACAAGAAAAATTTGAGTTTTTCTCATAACAGATGACAAGGATAGTTTAGATGACTCAATTAAAACACTCTATTTTCATGCTCAACTGCAAAGCCACAATTCATGCAAAAAGATATGGCAAAGGTATTTGATTAAGATTTGACTATTACTCCTAACCTAAATTTGACATTGTCCTCAATGTTTCAGAAAGAAATAAAAGATGAATAAGAGGAACATGAAAAGACAATTAATTCGGTGAACCTCAAATCAAGGTTTGAGTTGAGAACTCACAAAGTTAAGGGGATCGTTAGGGCTTCCTATAAGTCTATCTACCATTTTGATGTTTTAACAATTAAGTTATTAAGTTAAGGGATGATGTACTTTAAGTGCGGAAAATCGAAAGCCAAGCAAACCATAACACAAGGATTTTTACGTAGAAACCCTTTCGGGAAAAACCACGGGACCTAGTCCAGCCATGAGAATCCACTAAGACAAAGTAAATAAGAACTTACAAGACTCGAACTTGACGCCTTCGGACTCGACACTTTGATCCTTCAGTTCTTAGTCCTCCATGCCTCAAAAATTCATCACGTACTCTCAAGTCCCATGATCAACTGCAGCCGCTTGTACTTCTCTTTGTGTCTCAAAAATAGTCCACAGTCTTTCGATCGATCTACGTCAATGACGGCTTTGGAATCCACCAACCAAATCACTCTACCACGATCCTTCTTGAATTGATCTCATTCGCAAAGGCTCTGGAACACTCCGGTCAAGGTGTTCTATCCAGAACGGGTTGATGGTTTGATAAGAATCATCACCTAGTTGGACTCCTTCAATGCACAAGTCCAAACAAGCAATATTGGAACTTTTGGCTTGTAAACTCTAGGTTTAATGCACTAACAAAGGGAAGGAGAACAATAAACTTTCAGAGTGTTTTTGGACTCTAGAAGGGGTTAAAATCCTTCTCAATACTTCCCCAAAGTTGTTCCCCATGAACTAGATGTGTTCTATATAAATAAGGAACACAATTCAATGTTTAGAAGTTGCTAAAAGTTGGTTTAAAAACTCAAAATAGGCAAGCAACGACTAAGGAAGGAATTTTAACAAAAATCCATATCAGGGTCAACCCTGGGGGATGGTTCGGTTGACCAAAGTATACCTTTCAGTCGACCAAATCATCCTCCAGGGTCGACCTCCAAAAAACCAACTCTCTGGTCATTTTTCCCATACAAAATTTTGGCACTTCAAGGTCGACCCTCAATGCCCAGGGTCGACCTTGAGGTGAAAACTAAAATTAAAACTTCATTTTTAGCTCTCGGTCCCTTCACAAAAGTTGTAGCTCTTTTTGACATGGTCGATTTGACATATTATAGAACAAAATCTGAACTGTGGTTTAGGAGATATGCCCAAAACAAGCAACCTTGATTTTTTGAAAAATTTCAGAAAATTTCAGAATTTTTAAACAAGTTTTGCACTGTTTATCTCATCACTTAGGGTCCATATGGTTAGTCTAGGACACTTACCACCTAAGGCAACATGTTAGGATTATTCTAAGTTAATTCCCACCTATGGTAGCATGGTATCTAGGTCACTTACTATCCTATGAAGGAAATGATCAAACCGAGTCTTCAACGGTCTTCAACTTCTCTTGTTTGCGAATGCTTGAGGGCAACGACACAAGATACACACCTAGACACCTAGATTCATTTGTTTTAACACTGGAATATGCCAACACATAAAACATGGACTTTACAGAACACATTGAAGGGGTAGATAGCACCTGAGAATTTGAGTAAACTTCCAATAGTGGGAACCTGTAAGTAGGGTTGTCAACGGGTCGAATTCGGACCAGATCTGCCTAGATCCGAATCTGATCCGATCCGATCCGATCCAATCCGATTAAGGTTAATTAAAAAAAAACTCTATTTTAATAATATAAAAATATAATATTACCTTAATTAACTCTAATTAATGTTTTTTTTTAAATTAATACTTTATGCATAAAAAATCTATTAAATATATTTAAAATGATTTTAAAAAGTTAATATAATCGGATCGGATCACCCTATATCCAGATCCGATCCGATTATAATCGGATTTCACCGATCCGATCCGAATCTGATCCGATGGATCACATATAGGGTTCAAAGTCTGGCTAATCGGATTGGATCCAGATCATGATCCGATCCATTGACAGCCCTACCTGCAAGGTTAGCTCAAACAAAAACAAAACTAATATACAATTATACGGAGACTCACAAAGGTAAGTCAATCCCGGTAAACAAGATTCGCAAGAGTGGTAGTTTCTTCTTCGGGCAGAAGCCTCTTGAAAGCGGGGTTGAGTCTTTGGCCATTAACTTTAAAATTATGTCATCTCGAGAGTCTTATACCTCAACAGCCCCATGATCAAATACTCTTTTAACCACGACGGTGGGTTATACCATCTAGATCTTAACTTGCCGGGATGCTTATGGAGTTTAGAATCATACAAGTATACCTTTTGATTTGGTTCAAAATCATTTCTCAGAATTCTATTATCATGAAAAACCTTCATTTTGTATTTGTAGATTCTAGAGCTCTTACAAGAGTCATTTCTGAGCTCCTTTAATTCAGTTAATTGGAATTTTCATAACTTTCCAGCCTCACCTAATTCAAAATTTAAGGCTTTAATAGCCCGAAATGCTTTATGCTCAAGCTCCACAGGTAAGTGGCAAGGCTTTCCAAAAACAAGCCTATAAGGGGACATACCAAGGGGGGATTTATAAGCAGTGCTATAGGCCCAAAGCGAGTCGGTTAGTCTTAAAGACCAATCCTTGCGATCGGGATTAACCGTCTTTTCCAGAATTTATTTTATCTCCCTATTGGCAAGTTTCACTTGGCCCCTTGTCTGGGGAGTGGTATGAGGTGGAAACTTTAAGAACAATTCCATACTTTTTCATTAAAGCCTCAAAAGGTCTATTACAAAAGTGGGTACCTCGATCACTAATGATGGCATATGGCATTCCAAATCTAGAAAAAAATATGTTCTTTTAAGAATATAATAACAGTCCTATTATCATTGGATTTGTAAGCTATGGCCTCAACTCACTTGGACACATAGTCCACAACAACCAAAATATATAGATAACCAAAAGATGGGGGAAAGGGCCTATGAAGTCAATACCCTAACAATCAAAATTTTCAATTACTAAAATGGGGTTTAGGGGCATCATATTTCTGTGAGAAATCGCCCCCAACTTTTTACATCTATCACAAGAACGACATAATTTATCAGTGTCTTTAAAGAGGGTGGGCCAATAAAATCCACACTGCAGAATTTTTATAGCAGTCTTCTTCATAGAAAGTGTCCATCACATGCCTCAAAATGACAAAAGCTTAAAACATTCATAAATTCTTCATTAAGAACACACCTCCTCATAATTTGGTCAGGGCAATATTTGAACAAATAGGGATCATCCTAATAAAAATTGCATACCTCAACCAAGAATTTTCGCTTATCCTGGGTGTTCTAATTCAATGGTATCTCTCCTGCAGTAAGATAATTAACAATATTAGCATACCATGACAGGTTAGAGATAGAAAAAATATGTTCATCTGGAAAATCATCATGAATATGCATTGTTTTTAGATTATTTTCATAAATAAATCTTGATAGGTGATCAACCACCACATTCTCTACGCCTTTTTTTTATCCTTAATTGTGATATCAAACTCCTGCAATAATCAAATCCACCTAATGAGTCGTGCTTTAGCATCCTTCTTTATGAGAAGGTACTTAAGCGTTGCATGGTCCATAAAGATACAAATGGATGAACCAATCAAATAGTCATGAAATTTATCTAAAGCAAATACTACAGCTAGCAATTCATTCTCAGTTGTTGTATAATTCATTTGAGCTCTGTTAAGGGTTCTACTAGCATAATAGATCACACATGGTTTCTTATCTCTCTGTTGTCCTAAAACCGCTCCGATAGCATAATCACTAGCATCACACATAATTTTAAAGCGAAAGTTCCAATTTGGTGGTTGCCTGATGGGAGCAAACGTAAGTTTATCAATTAGCTTTATAAAGGCTTCTTGGCATGCTTTTGTCCAGTCAAAGGGAACATCCTTGAGAAGGAGACTACATAAAGGTCTAGAAATAAGATTGAAGTCTTGTATAAATCTCCTGTAAAAACCAACGTGACCAAGAAAAGATCTCACATCTTTCACGGTCTTGGGGATGGGCAAATTTTGTTTTAATTCAATTTTTGATTTGTCTACTTCAATCCCCTTAGAAGAGACAATGTGGCCTAGAAAAATTCTAGAATATACCATAAAATGACACTTCTCCCAATTAATACCATTTTTCAAATGCATGATGTCATTTGAACAAGGTTATTTTCTTCACACCTAATTAATACCATTTTTAAATTAAGCAGACAAGCAACAAAAGAATCTCCAAAGACTGTCAATTCATCCATAAAGACTTTCATATAATCTTCTATCATATCACTAAACATGCTCATCATGCATCTTTGAAAATTGGTTGGGCAATGCATAGTAGAAATGACATCCTTTGAAAGGCATAAGTGCCAAAAGGACAAGTAAAAGTGGTCTTATCCTGGTCCTCAAAGGCAATTTCAATTTGATAATAACCACAATAGCTATCTAAAAAGCAATAAAAGGAATGTCCAGCCACCCTTTCCAATATTTGGTCATTGAAGGGTAAAGAAAAGTGATCTTTTCGAGAGGCAACATTTAATTTTCTATAGTCAAAGCATGTGTGTCCCCCGGTTGTAAACACCCCAATTTTGCATCCCATTTTTTCTCTTTGAACACCTCTAAAAACCCTCTTTTAAAACCCTCTTTCCGCGGGCTTTGATTTCCAAAAAACGCTCCTCAAGTAGAAAATGACCAAAATGCCCCTAGACTGAAAAATGACCAAAATAACCCTGAAAAAGTGCTAAAAGGTTTTCATTTTGACCAAAATGATTTTACAAATTTTTTGATGAATTTTGGCTATTTTTGGAATTAAATTGGGCTTAAAATAGTAGAAAATGACCGAAATACCCCTGGAGTGTAAAATAACCAAAATACCCCTGAAAAGTGGTCAAAATTTATGATTTCATCCGAAATAATTTTATAAATTTTTCGGTTCAATTTTGGCTATTTTCGGGCTCAAAATGGGCTTAAAACGATAAAAATAGTTTTTCAACAAATAAGAGCATAAGCCAAAAAACCCCAAAAAAAATAGTTTTTTGAATGGCCAAACAGGCCCCAAGGGGCAACCTCGCCCTTTTAAAAGGCGCGGAACCATGTGGGCCCCACTTGCACTATAAACTTCATTTTTTATTATTTTATTTGTCCATAATAAAATATATCAAATCTCGCCTTTTAACATGGCGCGGATTTAGTGTTATCCGCGTTGCTGCCCCACTGTTAACACCGCTTTACTATTCATTAAAATATATTAAATCGTGCCCTTTAAAACGGTGCGGGCACTATTCCAAAACACTAGAAATAGCCCCCTCTCTTCCTTCATTTCTCACTAATTCCTTCTCACCTCTCTATCCCTTTTCGATTTCAAAGTTCTTCTTAGCACGCCCGGATTCTCAAGAAAGTCGATTGTGAAGAGTCGATTCTCGGGACCCCTTTTCAGATTTTTCAGAAGGTGAAATATCGTCAAACTCTGACGTTTGCTTAGTCTTTTATTAGTTTTAACTATTTTATTATTTTTTAATACTTAGACTGCTTGCCCTGTCGAACCCCTGCCCGGTTTTACTTAAACCTAGCCTATCCTGTCAAACCTCTGCCCGAACTTCGGTTCAAACTTAGACTATCCTGTCGAACCTCTGCCCGAACTTTAGTTCAAACTTAGCCTGCCCTATCGAACCTCTGCCCAAACTTCGGTTCAAACTTAGCCTACCCTGTTGAACCTCTGCCCGAACTTCGATTCAAACGTACCAAACCCTGTCAAACCTTTGTCCAAACCTCGGTTCAAACCCTACTTACCTAGTTGAACCTCTGTCCAAACCTCGGTTCAAACCCCGGTTCAAACCTTACTTACCTAATCGAACCTCTATCCGAACCTCGGTTCAAACCTTGGTTCAAACCCTACTTGCCTTAGCCAAACCTCTGTCTGAACCTCGGTCAAACCCTGGTTCAAATCCTATCAAACCCTAACCCAACCAAATGCTCATTGACATGAGCTAAAACTGTCCAAATGCTCCCCGGTAAGAGTATAAAAGGCTCAAACGCTCCTGAATAAAAACCCAAACCATTCAAAGACACCCTAACATCCAAAGACAAGTCTCAGCCTATCAAACACCCACAATCTAAACAAAACAAATCAAACCATCAATTACCCATCTAGAACTACGTGTGGCTTGATTTCACTAACAGTGGATACGTAGGCAACCCTGATCGGGTTCAGCTCACCTAGGATAGAACCCATATCCCTGCTTATTTTAAACATGTACATTACTGTTTATATAACATCTGTCAGCATATATATGAAATACAAGCTTCTCTTATAGTTTCCCCCACTTTAATTCAGACTTAGAGAGTAGGTAACCATCTTCGGATGGGTGTTTAGGGGTGCCTAACACCTTCCCCTGACTCAAATGAATCCTTACCTTGAACTCTATTTCTAGACCAAAGCCTTATCCATCCTTTTAAGAGACCTTATTTTCCCTAACAATCTAAATAGGTAGTGACTCTCTCTTTTCTACATTTTTAGCACTTTTACTCCTTGGGTTAAATCCTGATCGGGAGTGGGGTTAAAATCCCAGGTCTATAGCTTGGCGACACTACTGGGGACTCTGGTTTCGCAGACCAGTATTCAAGCCAAAATCTAAGTCTGAACTGAACAAGGGAAACCATATCAGAAACTTTCAATTACATCTATATGTGGCTAATTTTACTAATCTATACATATGCTAACTTATACTTCTATCATTCATCAAATCTCGGACATTTGTTTGCCAACTTAGCAACATGCCTAGGATTCAATTTTTTATTCATTGCTTGATTTCTATTAATGCATGTTCATTCATATTCATTGCATAATAGAATAAAAACCCTTCACCTATCTAGTTTGGATCCGGTAAGCTTACAATCGAGGGATGGTTATCCCCGATGCTAGAGCCCAAAGATCTGTGGAAAGTACTGGTTGTAGACCGTGGATGGTTATCTCCGGTAAACGCGACTGGTCTTTCCCACTTGCACCAATCGTTCCTTTTCAGGTATGTTCTATACCAGGGAGTCGCATATACGGTCAAGTCCTCATCAACCTTTTAGACAAAAACCTTGCATACACTAACATAAGCATATAGACTATAGGTCTTTTTTTGGGCATAAACCAAGAACACCCGTGAGGAGGGACTACCTTATCCCTATTCTGTTACTGGTTTAAGTCGCTCCTGCATCATTTGTCCAGGTATAGGGATAACTGTATCTCTATGCCTAAACCATTTTTGGAGCTTGTGTGAGCCTTCATTGCTAGATAGGTCTAACCCTAATCCATTCTTTAGCTAGCTCAATCATGTGAGGTTTAAAAGCCTAGACTCTAAAGCGAATCATATAGAGAATCCATTAATTCATTTTGATCTTGCCCCAATCGGCTCTGGCTTCCTACAACCCAGATAAGTGAAATGGATCTTTATCCACTCACCCCATTGGGTCACACATGTTGAGTTGACACTTTTTTTTTTTAGTATACTTGATCAATTCATCAAAAAAAAAAATTTCGTTTTATTTGATTCAAGTCAATTCAAAAACTTCATTCAATCATTTTGCTCATCATCATATTGTTTAAATCATATATTAGTCTTATGACTTTCCACATCCATCATTTTGTGCATACTTATATTCATAACCAGACAAGGGGCAACGTCTCATGTCAAAACGTCATCCATTAGATCATATGTGTGTCGCATCATTACTTTCATCATTGTCTTAATTCAGTCTTCATTTAGCATCTCAAGCGTCATCTGACCCATCTGTACATACCTCTTATTATCACCCAGTTTATAGCATCCTGAGCGGAAGTAGTACTAAGCTATCTGCCCTCTTCAAGATGACTCCAGTAAGCACGAGATTAACTGATCGAGAACAGCAAGTTGTCGAAGGTGTGGAAACCGACCCTGACAGCCCAGTATCACCTCAACATATACTGCAGCAAATCCCTGATATAGAGGCGAGGGTATTTGAAACTGAACAAGGCATCCTAGAGCTGAAAAACATCATGCAGGATATCTTGAATACTGTGAATAGGAAGCAACCGTCCTACTCTTCTATCCCGAACGCCGAACCACTCGCCTTAAACCGATCAAACCCGCCATCTCATAGCCCACCACCTCCAAATCCACCATTTCACAACCCACCACCTCCAAATCCACCATCTCACAATCTACCACCTTCAAATCCACCATCTCACATTCCACCACCTCCAAATCCACCATCTCACAACCCACCACCTCCAAATCCACCATCTCACAACCCATCACCTTCAAACCGGCCATCTCACAATCCATTACCGTTGAACCAACCATCCTCCAACATCCCGCCACCACGCACTGACCAATATGAGGAGGAGGAGGCAAGGATTGCACAGAATACAAAGCAGCCAGACATATCAACCAGCTCAGCACACAGCCCAGACTTCTACAAGGACCGGATTGAGAGGTTAGAACAATTGGTGAAGAGGGCCCAGGGGTCCTACAACTTACCATCCACGGACTTCCGAGATATGTGTCTGCATCCGGGCATTCAATTGCCTTGAGACTTCAAAATGCCTGAATTTGAGAAATACAACGGAGAAGGATGCCCAGAGACGCACCTGAAAGTCTACTACGGAAAGTTGTTCCAGCTAGAGCATGGTGACAAGCTGCTGGTGCAGCTATTTTAGAGAAGTTTGAAGGGACCAACCCTACAGTGGTTCACCAAGGTTGACCCAACTAAGGTCCGCACATGATAAGGCCTCTGTGAGGCATTTGTCACTCAATACTCTTACAACATTGACTTGGTCCTACAGAGAGCAGATCTGGAGAGAATGACTCAGAGAAAGAATGAATCCTTTATTGAATATTCTGTTCAATTGAGGGAAACTGCTGGAAAGATGATCACTCCTCTGCCCGAGGACGAGTTGGTGACCACATTCCTTCGCACACTCAAGCATCCATTTAAGACTTTGCTAGCAGCCCAACCTATTTCCAACTTCAGAACTATGGCCAAATGTGGGGCCAGGATTGAGGGTATAATAGGAGATGTGGGAGCAGTTGACATGTTCTCAGGATCTAAGGGGGTGCTATCCTCTAGTTGTCCTCAACCACTGCGAAAAGATACACGGAGAAGAGAGGATGAGGTGCAAATGGTGACAATAATGCCTATCCATATTCTCCATTTACCCCAGCAACCTCGACAACCTGAGCAGACTCAGCAACAGCTTCCCTCGCTGCAGATGACATTTGAACAGAAAAAGAGAAGAGTCTTCTCACCCATGCCATATACCATGACGCAACTCCTCCCTTATCTACTAGATAAGAAATTAGTCACGCTGAGGGAACCTAAGCCGCCACCAGTCACGCTGCCAAGGTTATACAGGGCTGACCAACATTGTGGGTATCATCAAGCCCTGGGGTATTCCATCGATATGTGTTTTGATCTAAAGCACACAATCCAAGACATGCTTGAAACGGGAAAGATTCAGTTTCAACCAGGGAATGCCGACATCAACCAGGTCCCTCTCCCTAATCATGCAGCAGTAGGAAACCGAGGCACACCAGCCTGAGCCACTCTATAGCCGACTTTGAGCAGTCTCGCCAATTTTTTTGTCTTTTTGGTTTATTCCATAATTTCTTTTTTGTAAATGGCCATGATGGCCCAAATCGAAGTCTTCCCTGTCAGTTAACATATTGGCCAGTGGCCACCTGTCTTTATCTTCCGCAATTGAGTCTGTACATCCTTTCATACTCTAATGGAATTTCCCACTTTTGTTAAAATCTATCTTGCTTATTACTCTGAGATGCCTAGTTTTGAGGACTGAACTAGATTCTAAGCCTGCAAAGGAGAATTGATCATCGGGTGAGTAATCTAAAAACTCATGACCCTCTTATGAACTAGAAAGGTACTCTGCTCGCCAAAGATTTCAAGGCGAACTACCAATCCATCAGAAGACGAGAAGCAAATGAGCGACGAAGACCTCCCCGAGCTATCAAGCATTAAACATATTTGAATAAGGATAATGCAATGACCACATATGCTCTTGACCAATCAAAGAAAGGATAGGAGGCCATCCTTGGTTAACCCTTAAAATCTCTTTCGTACCCATGCAATAACATACGCTAGTTAGCCCGTCGAGCCTAATAGCCTTTCTTTCTAAACCCATACACTCGGGCACCCTATGAATGAAAAATCAACAGAGTAGAATCCAACCAATCAAAAGCAAAGCTTATTTTGAACTACGACATGACCTGATTCCACTGATCATAGATACGTAGGCAACCTAAAACAAGTTCGGTCACATTATGACAACTTTTCATCAATACCAGACAACTATCTCTATACAGAGCACAAAGAGTCGACAAAAAAAAAAGCAAAGAAAAAAAAAGAGAAGAAAGAAAAGAGCAAAAAGGGAAAATCTCCAAAATGATGAAGAGAAGCCAACTGGTTCCGTCTCTGCGTGCAGCAAAAATATTTTAGGGTGTCCTATCCCCGACAAGTAAATTTTGAGCCTCAATCAATTTTACCCCTACTACGTTTCTTCCTAGTAACTAAGCCCTCATTGATCTCTGAAAGGACTTGAGCATCAGTGGTCAGAAGCATTAATCTCTACCATTTTACCAGGCAATGACGGGAGAAGACAGATCAGCTTATCAAAAATCGCAGGCCTAGTGAAAACTAGAAATGGTACTAAGGCGCAAAAATTATGCGAGCCCAGCCCTGACATTGTTGCCAGGGATAAAAAAGGGAACAAATTAGTCAATTACGCAGACGTGAGTGAAAACCAGAAACGGCCTCATTGCGCAAAAATTGTGCGACCCCAAGACTTGGTCATTCCAAGGGCAAAAAAGGGATAAATACAAATTTCCGATTTCACGGGCTTAGTATGGAATTATCAATCCTGTTAGTGCGCAAAAATAACGTGAACCCAGTCCTGGTGAAACCTGTTAAGGTCCAGGGGCAAAAAAGGGAAAATCATAAAGTGCGAGCTTTCATATCAAGCGCCACCAGCAGCAATCAGCTAGTACGGTCAAGCACTATCTTATGCATCTGGCATCTGGCGAGGACATCCTTGAGCAGATTTACCTATCTATTTCAGAAGCTATCAACCGAGACTTATTCAATTTCTTTCTAAGGCAAAGGAATCCTAGCTAGGCTTCCCATCAATAGGCAATATCGGACATCTTTCAAAATACTTATGTCAATCTGTCAGTCTGTCAAGTCATTTCGTTAATCTATCACCAAGACATCAGTCTGTCATGTCAGGTCAATCAGTCAGAGGCATGTCCTCACACAAGTCAGCTCAAATTTGGCTAATCCTTTCGGCAGTGCAATCGGTTCTCCTGAACTTGAGATCGGTTCAAGCAGATTATCCTGGCAGATTATTTCAGTTGGACAAATCTAGGCATAACCTCAGTGAAATTTTAATACATCAGGCAGAGGGCAGATATTAGATAGAGGCTCAGGGTCATGCTCCATTCTCTCGCCCCTCATACCCCATCATTCATTTCATTTTCTTGCTTATGGATAAGCCACGTGGCTATCTCCTTTCATGCATCTACATTTTGCTTGCTCATGAACTAGCCATGTAGCTATCTTCATTTATACATATATCGTATTCATTTGCTTGCTTTGCATTCATTCTCAGTGGAGACGGTTGTGTAACCAATCCTCAATAGCCTTACAATTTGCTTTCTCATAGGTTAGCCGTGTAGCTTTCCTCATTCATGCATCTTGCTGGTAAAATGGAGCAACCACGTGGCTGTCTCCATTCACCATACACTGCTTGCTTACCAAACATGCTCGTGGACTAGCCATGTGGCTATCTCCACTTATACATCTTCTTGCTTACTTGTGCTGAAGTGATCGTGCGACCCCTTCAAACTTGACTTCATTCATCTTGCTGGTATCTTACCCAGTGAGGCAACACGGTTGTCTGCACCATAGCATAGTACCCAGTGGAGCAACCGCATGGTTTTGTACACCATAGCATCTTACCCGGTGAGGCAACCGCGTGGTTATCTGCACCATAGCATCTTACCCGGTGAGGCAACCGCGCGGTTGTCTGCACCATAGCATAGTACCCGGTGAGGCAACCGCGTGGTTGTCAGCACCAAAGTATCTTACCCAATGGGGCAACCACGTGGTTGTCTGCGCCATAGCATAGTACCTGGTGGGACAACCGTGCGCTTGTCTGCACCATAGCTTAGTACTCGGTGGGGCAACCGCGTGGTTGTCTGCACCATAGCATCTTACCCGATGGGGCAACCGTACAGTTGTCTGCACCATGGCATAGTACCCGGTAGGGCAACCGCACGATTGTCTGCACCATAGCATCTTACCCGGTGGGGCAACCGTGCGGTTGCTTGCATCATGGCATAGTACCCAGTGAGTTAACCACGCAGTTGTCAGCACTAATTGCATCTTACCCATTTTTGAAGGAGTAACTGAACAGTTGTCTGATCGACCTTCAGTTGCGGCCTCTCGTGAAGCTGGTTGTGTAACCAACCTTCACTCATTTGCATCTTTCACCACATGTTCACATTTCACCGTACATCACTACAATACTTGCTCACTCTTAAAGGAGTAACTGACACGGTTGTCTGATCGACCATCAGTTGCGGCCTCCTGTGAAACAAGTCTTGTACACTTCATACACTGCACTGTAATACCTGCTCACTCTTAAAGGAGTAACTGACACGGTTGTTTGATCAACCATCAGTTGCGGCCTCTTATGAAACAAGTCTTGTACACTACACTGCATTACTTGCTCACTCTTAAATGAGTAACTAACACGGTTGTCTAATTGACCATCAGTTGTGGCCTTTTGTGAAGCCAGTCTTGCACACTTCACTGCACTGAACTACATTGCTTACTCACTCTTCGAGGAGTAACTGAAACGGTTGTCTGATCGACCATCAGTTGCGGCCTCTTATGAAGCTAGTTTTGCAACAATCATCATTCACTTGCATCTCACCCACTTGCATCTCACTCACTTGCATCATGCACCCCGCTATTTGGTCGTGTGATCGATTAGCAAGCAGCTTCATACACCATAACCCTCTCCATCCCAGTAAGTGCCGACTTGGCATGAGCGCACCCGTCCTTTGTCACCCTTCAGTCATCCAGTCCCTGGCAAGCAGTCTAAGTAGAGTTTATCTTTTCCTCTATCTTTTTTCAGGTTTTCCACACACATGCATGCAAAATTGAAACGTTATCAGTCTTTGTCGTTCACGTGACCGCACCCTCCGACAAAACAGGGCAACTATAAACACCTCAATTTTGCACCCCCTTTTTTCTCTTTGAACACCTCTAAAAACCCTTTAAAAAACCCTCTTTTAAAACTCTCTTTCCATGGGCTTCGATTTCCAAAAAACGCCCCTCAGGTAGAAAATGACCAAAATGCCCCTAGGGTGAAAAATGACCAAAAAACAACTGAAAAAGTGCTAAACGGTTTTCATTTTGTCCAAAATGATTTTACAAATTTTTTGATGACTTTTGACTATTTTTGGAATTAAATTGGGCTTAAAACAGTAGAAAATGACCGAAATGCCCCTGGAGTGTAAAATGACCAAAACGCCCCTAAAAAGTGGTCGAAAGTTATGATTCATCCTAAATAATTTTTCAAATTTTTTGGTTCAATTTCGGCTATTTTTGGGCTCAAAATGGGCTTAAAACAACACAAACTGTTTTTCAGCAAATAAGAGCATAAGCTAAAAAACCCCAAAAAACAGTTTTTTGAAAGGCCAAACAGGCCCCAAGGGGCAACCTCACCCTTTTAAAAGGCACGGAACCATGTGGGCCCCACTTGTACTGTTAACTTCATTTTTTATTATTTTATTTGTCTATAATAAAATATATTAAATCTCACCTTTTAAAACGGCGCGGATTTAGTGTTATCCGGGTTGCCGCCCCACTGTTCACACCACTTTACAATTCATTAAAATATATTAAATTGCGCCCTTTAAAACGGCAGGGGCACTATTCTGAAACACTATAAATACCCCCCCTCTCTTCCTTCATTTCTCACCAATTCCTTTTCCCTCTCTCTCCCTTTTCGATTTCAAACTTCTACTTAGCGCGCCCAGATTCCCGAGAAAGTCGATTGCGAAGGGTCGATTCTTGGGACCCCTTTTCATAAATCTTTTAAATTTTTCAGAAGGTAAAATATCGTCAAAATCTGACGTTTGCTTAGTTTTTTTTATTAGTTTTAACTATTTTATTATTTTTTTAATACTTAGACTGCTTGCCCTGTCGAACCCCTGTCCGGTTTTACTTAAACCTAGCTTAACCTGTCGAACCTCTGCTCAAACTTTAGTTCAAACTTAGCCTATCCTGTCGAACCTTTGCCCGAACTTTGGTTCAAACATAGCCTACCATGTCGAACCTCTGCCCGAACTTCGGTTCAAACTTAGCCTACCCTGTCGAACCTCTGCCCGAACTTCGATTCAAACTTACCAAACCCTATCAAACCTCTGTCCGAACCTGGGTTCAAATCCTGGTTCAAACCCTACTTACCTAGTCGAACCTCTGTCCGAACCTCGGTCAAACTCTGGTTCAAATCCTATCAAACCCTAACCCAATCAAATGCTCCTTGACATGAGCTAAAACTATCCAAATGCTCCCCGGCAAGAGCATAAAAGGCTCAAACGCTCCTGAATAGGAGCCCAAACCATTCAAAAACACCCTAACGGAAAGACAAGTCTCAGCCTATCAAACACCACAATCTAAAAAAAACAAATCAAACCATCAATTACCCATCTAGAACTACGTGTGGCTTGATTTCACTAACAGTGGAACCTTACTTACCTAATCGAACCTCTGTCCGAACCTCGGTTCAAACCCTGGTTCAAACCCTACTTGCCTTAGCCAAACCTCTGTCCGAACCTCGGTCAAACTCTGGTTCAAATCCTATCAAACCCTAACCCAACCAAATGCTCCTTGACATGAGCTAAAACTATCCAAATGCTCCCCGACAAGAGCATAAAAGGTTCAAACGCTCCTGAATAGGAGCCCAAACCATTCAAAAACACCCTAACATCCAAAGACAAGTCTCAGCCTATCAAACACCCATAATCTAAACAAAACAAATAAAACCATCAATTACCTATCTAGAACTACGTGTGACTTGATTTTACTAACAGTGGATACGTAGGCAACCCTGATCAGGTTCAGCTCACCTAGGATAGAACCCCTATCCTGTCCCTGCTTATTTTAAACATGTACATTACTGTTCATATAACATCTGTCAGCATATATATTAAATACATGCTTCCTTTATGGTTTCCCCCACTTTAATTCAGACTTAGAGAGTAGGTAACCATCTTCGGATGAGAGTTTAGGGGTGCCTAACACCTTCCCCTGACTCAAATGAATCCTTACCTTGAACTCTATTTCCAGACCAAAGCCTTATCCATCCTTTTAAGGAGCCCTATTTTTCCTAACAATCTAAATAGGTGGCGACTATCTCTTTTCTACATTTTGAGCACTATTCCTCCTTGGGTTAAATCCTGATCGGGAGTGGGGTTAAAATCCTGGGTCTACACCGGTCACTAATTTAGTGGGGACTAGCTCTCCAAGCTCATTCTATACAACAGTGACTCCTAACTTCTTATGGACCACCTGTGTAGGACTAACCCATTTACTATTGGCAATTGGGTAAATAATATCCGCATCCAATAGTTTTAAAACTTCAGATTTTACAACTTCTTTAATAGTGGGGTCTAGTCTGCGCTGGGGGTCTCTAGAGGCCTTAGCCTCTTCTTCAAGATTTATCTGGTGGAGGCACATTAAAGGGCTTATTCCCTTAATATCTGCTACAATCCATCCAATAGCAGATTATGATCATTTAAAATTTTCAGCAATTTACCTTCCTAGAGTTGAGATAATACAGAAGAAATTACAACATGAAAGGTATCACCTAGGCCTAGAAAGGCATGTTTCAAACCATTTGACAGTTTCTTAAGCTCTAGATTTGGCACTTCAACACTGGAGGGTAGGGACTTTGGCTTTTCGTTAGGTAGCTCCTCAAATCATGGTTGCCAACCTTTTGTCCCTGGAACCTGTGCATTAAATAAAGCACAAATTTCAGCAAGCTCATTTTTATTGAAAGAATTAATATCAATAAGAATTAGCAAGAAGAATTTCAAGAGTTAGATGAATTTGGTGATTTGAATTCTTCTTGCACAACTGCTTCGATCCAGTTTGTAGTTTCACACTCATCATGTCCTGACAATTGTTTGCCTATATTGAAAATATTAACCTATAGGGTCATATTTCCAAAAGATAATTTCATTAGCCCATTCCTATAATTAATTAAAGCATTAGATGTAGTAAGGAATTGTCTACCAAGAATAATTGGGATTTTAGAATCAGCATTCACCACAGATTGTGTCCAAGATAAGAAAATTAACAAGATAATAAAATTTATCTACCTGGACCAACACATCCTCTACTACTCCCCTCAGTTTCCTTACAGATCGGTCAACCAATTGTAACACCACAGTAGTGGGTTGTATTTCTCCTAGGCCAATTTGTAAATAAACTGAGTAAGACATTAAATTAACACTTGCCCCAAGATCAAGCAGAGCTTGTTCAATGTCATGGTCCCCAATAATACAAGAAATTGTAGGGCACCCGGGGTCTTTGTATTTGAGAGTTCTTTGTTTAATTAAAGTACTTACATGTTCTATGAGAAAAACAGTTTTCTTCACATGGTGTTTCCTTTTAATGGTGCATAAATCTTTTAAAACTTTGGCATAAGTGGACACTTGTTTGATAACATGCAAAAGTAAGAGATTTATTTTCACTTGCCTAAGATTTTCTAAGATTTCAGTATTACAATCCAATTTTCTTGATGATTTTAAGACCTAAGGAAAAGACATAGAGATGTGACTTTGAACTACCTTACTAGTTTCGGGCACATCAACATCATCATTACTCATGTCATTGGTTTCATCATCCGGCTCTTGGGTAGAGTTAGAGATGTCTTTTGCTTTTCCACTACGAGTAGTAATTAATCTACTCAAAGTCTTTCTTTTTTAGGGTAGAGCCTTGTACTATCTGTTGACCTTGAGGGTTTTGTTGAGTTTAGGAAGGGAATCTCCCTTTCTCATTAAAACTCAAAAAATTTGTCAACTTAGATACATGATTTCTAACTTCCTTAATATCATCAATCATTTGAGTGAATAATGCTTCAAATTTTTGATTTGATTTACCTTGAACATTTATGAAAGCATGCAATATCTCCTCAAGAGAACTCTGAGATGGTGATGATACATTAGGTGTAGAAAATTGAGGTGTAGTGAAATTTCTAGGAGGCATCTGTTAGATTATCATCTTCTCTCAGGTGAAAAATCCATCCACAAGGAGTGGAGGTGGGTCTCGACCTATTAGTGCTCTCAGTAGCACTAGGTCATTTCCAAGTATGGGCTTTTCAGCCAAATCACTCAATTAATCCATTGCCTCAGCGGGGTCTTTTTGGAAAAATTCCCCATTGCACATCATCTCAATAAATTGGCGCTCTCTAGGAGTAAGCCCTTTGTAGAAGTAACTTATTAGGCGCCAACTTTCATACTCATTATATGGGCACAAACTCAGAAGATCCTTATATCTTTCTCATGCATGATACAAAGATATGCGGTACTTTGTATTACAGTAAAGGGGTTGTTGATCAACAGAGAGCAATGAAAATAAGGAACAATAGTAAGGAAAGTGGTTTGTAAAATTTTTGATAGACAAAGTTCAATTAATTTAGGAAAAATATCAGTGAGAGAAAGTGTCAAGGCATCGGGTTTCCTCCTCTTAATGGTGCAATTTCAATTTGATTATCTAAGGTATAACTCAATTGAGGGTTTCACATCTCAAAACCTCAACCAGAAGATTTAGAATTTCAAATTATAATAACAAGCTAAAATCAATTTCTAATCTGTTAGCCTCAAGGTATAACCTTTGGTACCCTTAATAATTTTGATAATAACACAATAATGAAATGAAATTTATGTACTAATGATTCTGTTAAGTGCTTGATTATTTCATATTATAAGAAAATTTGCACTTCACTCAAGGCAAAAAGTATGGAAATCATTCAAGGAATATCAAAAGTGAATGATCAACTCAAGCTATTGGACTCAAGTAAAAATGAAGATTCATGATTATATCCATAGTCCAAGTTGGATCTCCAACAAAGAAAAGGATCTCTTGAAGACAAAGCCAAATCATAAGATCCAATAACAAGTCGAAGACCAGCTCTCAAAAGTATATGAATGTATTTTTTGTTTCTTATGAGAGTATCTAGGACTTATGTAAGAAGTCCTCAAAGTATGCTAAGTTGAATACTCAAAATACTTTGATTGACCATAGGAGCTTAAGACATATATTGGACATCATTTTAAGGTCCTAAGAAATAATAAAATTCATGTTAAAGGAAAGCCAAATGACCTGGGAATTCATTCTCATCATTAAGGTCTGAATCAAATAAAAAACAGAGTTTGCTCTGATTTTGTCGACGAAATCACATGGGTGATCTAACTTCGGTGACGAAATGGCGATAGGAAAAATTCTTGAGCTTACTATTTTTGTATTCGGCGACAAAATGAACTGGGTGACCCAGTTTCACCGACGAATTGAAGCCTAATCCTGAAAACGCTATAATAGCTATTTCTCAACGACTTTATTTGCTTTTAATGCTTCACCAACGGTCATATTGGATCATGAGCTATAAAAGGAGTTCATTTATGAACAAAATAGAATACTTGATTATTACAATAACTCCAATCATCTACTCCTTTGTTTACATTGATTTCATCATCGATCATACACTTAGAAATCCTCAAATTCTCATTTGAGCTATTCAACTCCATTTATCTGAGAGATTTATTAAAGTTTTTGTCCACTCTTATCCAGCTTAAATCAGGAGCATTTATTTTGGATTACTAATCCAAAAACATCTTTGTAAAAGAGAAGTCAAGAATCTTTGGATTCTTGCAAATTGAAGTTGCTACTTCAAAGAAGTTAAGAGTGGGTTGTGCTCTTTCAAGGAAAGGTTCTATCTTGACCTGTGAAGAGAGATTGTAAAGGTTAGGACTCGCCTGAAAGTAGTCTAATCGATTTGAGAATAAAATTCGTGTGAATCCTTGAAGTTGGAAGCTGAAAGGCGGGGACATAGACAAGTTGTCGAACCTCGTGAACAAAGACTAAGTGTTTGCTCTCTCTAACTCTCCACTTTAATTTCTTTATTGCATATATTTTAGAACTGTTAAGTAGCTTTCTCATTGTCAATTTAATTCCATATTCAAAGGGAAAAATTATTTTTTAATTTGCATATACCCTAATCACCCCCCCTTTAGGGTCAATATCTAGGCAACAATTGGTATCAGAGTAAGGACTCTATATTCAGATTTAACCATCTTAGAGTTAAAGATCTAATCTATGGTAAACATTTTTGCAACTTCTCTAGAAGAGGGTCAATCCACTACCAGACCTCCATTGTTCAATTGAGAGAACTATAACTACTGGAAAACCCGTATGATGTATTACATCCAAGCCCTTAACTATGAATGCTGGAAAATCACAGTCAACGGTCAACATCTGCCCATAAAAATTGTGGATGGTGTTAAATTCCCTAAAGTAGAGGAAAAATGGAATGAGGTAGACATTAAACTCATTCAGATAAATGATAAGGCTATTAGCAATCTATATTGTGCATTAAGCCCTCAAGAATTCAATAGGGTGTCGGGTTGTGACTCGGCTAAGGAAATTTGGGACAAACTTCAAGTCACCTATGAGGGGACTATGAGCACTGGATTTCGCCTCACGGGTATAGGTTGAGAGTCGCCACCTATTAATTCAGAAGAGATAAGTCTCGGGGTTGTGGATAAGGTCTTGGTATACGTGAGAGTTCTAGGTTTAAGTCCAGAAAAATGAGTTAGGCACCCTGGGACCCCCATCTTACAATGGTTACCTACTTTCTAGGTGTAAGCCAAATTAAATCAAATTATGTTCAGATGCCTAACTGATTTAGATTATACTAACCCAAAAAAGAATGCTAACTAGGGTCGAACTCGGGTTGAGTTGCCTACGTACTCAGAAGGGGTGAGATCAGATCGAGCGTAGTTCTAACGCATGAGCCCATGCCAACGCTAAGGGGGTGTGTGTGTGTACCGGGGTGGTTAAGGGTCTAGCCCGGAGGCTAGGGTTTGGCTAACCGAGTTGGTCAAGTGCATGGTTTGGGCCTGGAGGCCAAGGGTTAGTCTGGTAGATTAAGATTGTAGTCTGGTAGACTAAGGGATTAGGCCCAGTAGGCCAAGAGTAAGCCCAGTAGGCTAAGAGATTAGGCCCAGTAGGCCAAGAGTAAGCCCAGTAGGCTAAGAGATTAGGCCCGATAAGCCAAGAATGATTTAACCCTGGCTAGGATTGCTAATCAGGATTAAGGGATAAGTTAACCATGGTTAGGATTACTAAGCATAATTGAGAAAAATAAGGTTGGGCTTGGTAGGCCAAGATTGGACCCAGTAGGCTAAGGGATTAGGCTCGGTAGGCCAAAAGGGGTTTTAACCATGGTTAGGGTTGCTAAATAGGGTTAAGGGGAGAAGAAATCATGGTTAGGGCTGCTAACCATGATTAAAAGAGCCAAAGTCAATATTTTAAAGATATTTTCAGATTTTTTACAATGGTTAAGAGGCCTTAACAGTGGTTAAAAGTTAATCAGGATTGAGTTAACCTTAGTTAAAGGTCCTGGTCTGGTCGAGGTGGGCCTAAATGGCATGGTAGGGCCTAGAATGGCCTCCCACCTGGTCTGGGCCCTGTACAAAGCCCAAATTATAGAAATGCAGGGATTGGCCCGCCAATTCCAAATATACAGAGATTTGGAATGGCGATAAAGAGTCTACCGTCATTTACTGACATTTCCAGTATAGGGTTTTGTTGGTCTGGGGCAAGATTAGAGGTGAGCTCATTGGGGTCAAGAACCCTTATGGTTAAAGTGGGGCTCCCCCAAGGTATCCTGGACCTATGGTGGGCCTTGTAGTTGGGCTGAAGTGGGCCCACTGTGCCCTGAAAATACTGTAAATGAAAACCTAGAATGTTAGTAAACAGTCTACCACCATTCTGGATAGTTTCCATTTAGGGGCATTTTAACCATGGTTAAACACAAGGGGTTAGCCTCAAAGGACCAGGGTAAGAGAGGAGAGGTCCTAGGGATTAAGACCAGACCCTGGGGTTTTCTGGAATGAGTTTGAAGCTTGAGGAGTGGAGTTATTTATAAGATTGGAACGGCCTAGGGGTAATTTAGGGATTGTTGTGAGAGTAGAGAACCCAAGGGGGTGGAGCTGGAGTGGTCCAGGGATGCCAGACAGTGTTTTGAACCAAACACCAGGAATGACGGTAGAGTTTCTACCGTCATTCCAGATTTAGCCTGAATAGATAATGGCGATAGAAACCCTATCGTCATTTCCTGTTTTATGCTAAAACAGACCCAACCCGTTTGCAATTGGCCTGAAACACTATTCATATTTCTAAAATTAGAAATTCCGGTAGAGTTTCTACCGCCATTCCTGAAATTTTCATAAATTGCCTGTGGGCCCCACTTCAACGGATTTCTAGGGTATGTGGGCCCATATTTGGGCCCACGGGATGGCTCTGGGTTCCTGGGCTTTAGAAAATGGACTGTCGCGACCTCAAAACCCACCCTAGGAGTTAGAGTGAATCTTGGATGACTTGTCATGACCTACATGACATGCTTGGCAAACCACCCTGCAAAAGACACTAAGCATATACAATAGAGGACTAGAATAGTGGAAGCATACTCTAACGTGGTACAGCGGAAGTCTAACAAAACCTCTATGTATATATACATGATCCCAGTTTGATACAAAAGGGAAATCAAAACAAAGAAAGTGCGGACAGGCCCGCCAAAATACATGAATATCACTCTCACGCTCACCCACAATCCTTCACTTAGAATTTACCACCTAATAACCATCTACATGAGGCTCCTCCACAGGTTCCTCAACAAACTCCTCCTCCACCCATGGGCCAGGAGCACAGACGTCGAAAGGAGCAGTCGCTCCGCTATCACCTGCCGACATAAGAAGTACGCCTGAGCATGGAATACTCAGCGGGTACCAAACACTAACCAACAGCCATAACATAATAATAATAACATAAAACAGGAAGCAGTTCATATCATAATACGAAAGAAACTGTTTATAATTCAAGCTTTCATCACATCAAAGTCGGAAATATCGTAAAAACATCATGTGCTTGACTTGATTTGAAATACTCTTTTCGTGTTTAAAAACTTGTCTTGTCATGTGTCTTGTCTGGTCGTATCGTCTCGTATCGTGTCATGCTTGTCATGCGTGTCATGCTTGTCATGCGTGTCATGCTTGGAAAATAAACATGATCTTGCTACTTGTGAGGGAGGAGAGGCCCCTCTTCCTAAATAAGAAGCAACTTGTGAGAGAGGGGAGACCCCTCTTTAACGAATGCATTGAATGGAACATGCATGCATGGAGTGTTCTTGCGTGGCGGTTTCTTGTTCGTGTCAAAAACGAGGCAAAACATATCTTAAGATATGCCCTACCTCTATTACCAACTCTTGCGTTTGGCCTTGTCGTGGTGTTCATAAATCGGGAATAAAACCTTGAAAACAACACACGGTGTTTAATGCTTGGAGATCCTACTCTTGGACTACATGCTGTGCTCATGGATTCGTGTACAATTAAGGATGACTTTGGCATAGGAGCATTTGCATTTGACAATTCATTCAATCAAATAAATGAGCATTGAAACTATTAACAAGCTATTCTAAAATTTAAAGGAATTCACACATACATTTACTATGAACAAATCATCATTTTCTTCATTGTGGCATTTCATCAAACACTTGGTATGTGTATTATGCTTATACCTAAATGTTGGATTTCTAGGTGGGTTAAGCTCATACATACATGTGTGTTCATTATTGGTACAATGCCCTTCCCATTTTGTTCATCACAACACATACACAACGGCATCCAATCGTCCTTACTCATCCACACATCTCCACCCATTCATCCATTCTCATTATCTTGTTTAACATTTAGGGAAAACATAGAAAGAATAAGAATATGAACTAGGAGGGTAGTGTTGGGTACCGACCTTCAATAGAGTGGAGAACACCCTTGATTTGGAGTCCCAACCTTGAAGAAGAACCCCTCTTTGGGTTTGAGGAACTCTAAATGCTTGAGGAAGGATCCTTCTTTGAAAATCTTCAAGTTTGAATCCCCTTTGATCTCCAATCAAAGCCACATTGGAGGATTTCCCCAAAATCCTCTTCTCCTTTCTCCCCTCTTTCTCTCCTCTCTAGGTTAGAAATATCTCAAATGAGAATCCCTAAACAAGAAAAGGGTTTAAGACCCTCAAATCCGAAATCTGCTACCGCATGCGATCGATCGCGCACTTATCTGCGATCGATCACAGGTCCTTGCGATCGATCGCACCTGGATGCGATCTATCGCACATGAACCTGAACATTTTTGGTCTGATTTCCCCCTGCATGCGATCAATCGCACACTCTTGTGATCGATCACAGATCCCTGCAATCTATCGCACCTGGGGATCCATCTATCGCATATGACCCTGAGAGTTTGGGACCCATTTCGCCTGCATGCGATTGATCGCACCCTCCGCATTTTGTTGCTTTCTCCCATTTTTCTCTACTTTAGTAATTTTACCATAACTTTTGACTTGTTTGTCCGATTTTGACGATTCGACTCGCGTTGGATTCGTCTTTCGAAAAGGAACATTCTTAACATTTCAAAATTTCCAATTTCTACTTTATTTATTGACTAAATCACCCCTGAAGTTGACTGATCCGCAATTGAGATATAGTAACTTGGGTTTTTGACATAACAGACTTGGGAACACTACCTTTTAACACTTAAGTTTGTTCAAAATTTCTCATTTCATAGAAATAGGAGGATTACAAAGGCAAAATGCCTTGGCACGAGTTCCAATGCATAGCAAAATTTCTGGGGCTCTACATGGGCTTTGTGCCCTAGGATCTTAACCTAGGGTTAGACCTAGGGTTGACTAGGGTTAAGCCTAGGGTTTGCTTAGGTTTGACCTAAGGTTTGCTTAGGTTTGACCTAAGGTTTGCTTAGGTTTGCCTTAGGGTTTAACTAAGGCTTAACAAGGGTTAGGCCTAGCGTTTGACTAGGGTTTGCTTAGGTTTAACCTAGGATTTGACTAAGGCTTGACTAGGGTTAGGCCTAGGGTTTGACTAGGGTTAGGCCTACGGTTTACTTAGGTTTGACCTAGGGTTATAGAGGGTGTTAACCACAGTTAACCATTTTAAAGTCCATATTTTAGTGTTGGCTTATTCAGGTGTCAAAACAAGTGAGTCTAGGTGATTAGATGTGTATCTTGTGTCATTAACTTCAAGCATCCACGACAAGTGAAGATGAAGACCGAAGAAGATCGGTTGAAGACTCGGTTAATCATATCATTCGTTTCACTTATAGGATGGTAAGTGACTTTAGATACGATGTTACCTTAGGTGGGAATTGACTTAGAATATTCATAATATGATATCTTAGGTATAAATTGACTTAGACTAATCATATGAACCCTAGGTGATTAGATATGTAGCCCAAAACAAGTTAAAAGTTCTTAAAAAACTAAGGTTGCTTGTAAGAGGCATATCTGACAAACCGTAGTTCGGATTTTGCTCCATAATATATCAAATCGACCGCATCAAAAATATCTACAACTATACTGAGGGAAGAAAGAGCTGAAAATGCTATTTAATATCTCGATTGACCGAAACCAGTCAGGGTCGATCCTGATATGAACAGTTTTTGTATGGGGAAAAAATCCAGCAAGTGAAGAAAGCCAGGGTCGACCCAAGTGCATCTGGGTCGACCCAAGTACCCCAGGGCCGACCCTGAAGTGGTTTTTCATGCCTTTTTGGTTTTAGCAACTTCTAATACATGATTTTGGGTTCTCTATTTATTGTGAACTCTTCTAATCCGTGGAGAGCAACTTTGGGAGAATATGGAGAGTAATTTTAACTATCTCTACAGTTTATAAAAGCTCTAATTTTTATTGTCTCTCCTCCCCTTTGTTAGTTCTTCTTCCATCCTAGATTTTGCAAGCCAATGCTCCATTCTTTCTCGCTTGGACTTTCTCATTGATGGAGTCCATCTAGGATTTGATTTTAATCAAACCATCAACCCGTTCTGGAGATAACAAATTGGCCGGAGTGTTCCGGAGCCTTTGCGAAGGAGATTGATCTGAAAAGAATCATGGATGTGTGATTTGATCGGTGGAATCTGAAGCCGTCAATGACGGAGATTGATCAGAAGATCGTGGTTGTTTTGGAGATCTAAGAGAAGTACGAGCGGTTGTGGTTGATCACGAGACCTGTGAGTACGTGATGACTTTTCGAGGCATGGAGGGATCATAGTGTCAAGTCCGAAGGAATTAACTTCAAGTCTTGTAAGTTCTTGTTGACTTTGTCTTAATAGATTCTCATTGCTGGACTAGGTCCCATGGTTTTTCCCGGAAGGGTTTCCATGTAAAATTCCTTGTGTTGTGGTTTGATTATTTTCTCTATTTTCGTACTTTAAGTTCATCATACCTAAGTTAATAATTTAATTGTTAAAATATTAAAAATGGTAGATAGACTTGTAAAGTGACCTAACCATCCCCTTGATTTTGTGAGTTCTTAACTCAAACCTTAGATTTGAGGTTCACCAGATTTTTTCAATTGGTATCAGAGCGGGTTCATTAGTTTATTAATGTGATCTTATCTCATATTTTCAGTGAATATGAATCTCCAAAGAGAGGGAGGATCTATCTCTTGTCCCCCATTATTTGATGAGAATAATTATGCCTATTGGAAAACTCGAGTGAGAGTGTTTCTAAAATCATTAGATGAGGGAATATGGATCTCCATTGAACAAGGTTGGACCCATCCAACAAAGACCATAGATGATCAGACCATCCCTAAACCTTCTTCTGAATGGACCAATGTGAAACTTGAAAGTTGTATATGGAATAATAAGGGTCTTAATGTAATTTTCACTGCTGTCACACTCGAAGAATTTCAGCGTATTTCTAAATGTGACACTTCGAAGGAGGCATGGGATATTCTTCAAATTACCCATGAAGGGACTACAAGTGTCAAGATCTCAAAACTTCAAATACTAACCTCTAAGTTTGAAAAGTTGATGATGGATGATAATGAAACTTTTGACAGTTTTTATGCTAATCTGAGTGACATTGTCAATTCTAGCTTCAATCTTGGGGAAAGAATTCCTGAGTCCAAAATTGTTAGAAAAATTTTGAGATCTCTACCTGACAGATTTCGATCGAAGGTTACCGCCATCGAAGAGAGCAAAAATGTTGATGCTCTCAAAATCGAAGAGTTGGTTGGTTCTCTCCAAACCTATGAGTTAAATCTGAACCCATCAAATAAACCAAAATCTATTGCCTTGAAATCCGTCAAAGAATCCATAGATGGTTCAGATGATGACTCTAAGGATGATGAAGAAGAGTTAGCTTTATTTGTAAAAAAATTTAGAAAATTTCTAAAATTTAATAAGAGATTTAATCTGAAAGGACAAAAATCTTTTGAGAAGCCTAAGTCCAAGCACTTTAAGAACAAGAAACATCTTAAAAGTGTGGACAAGAAATCCCAAGATGTTCAATGCTATGAATGTCAAGGCTACGGTCATATTGCCGCTAAGTGCTCTAATAAGAAAATATTTAAGGGAAAGGCAAAGGATGACAGTGAATCTGAATTTGAGGAATCAGATAGTTCTTCTTGTGAGGAGACTAGGGGTTTTGTGGCTTTCACTGCATCTTTATCTGGGGTTGAAGAATCTTCTTCAAATGTTGTGAGTGACCAGCACCATAGTAATGGTGAGGATAAGGAAAGTCAGAATGACTCAGAGTCTGAGGGAGACCTTGAGCAGCTTATGATGAGTTATTTTAGGAATGCCGAAAGTTGAAATAAGTTCAGTTTTCCATGACCAAAAATGTCAAATCTATTAAAATAGAAAGAGATGCCTTAGACCAAGTGGCTTCAGGGTTGAAAGCTCTTATATTACAGCTTGAGGAAGAAAAAGCTTCCCTCCTTGTTAAGACTTAGCTTCTTGAATCTGATTTGCATGTTTGTCTTGATGAAAAGACAAGTCTTGAAATCAAGTTGGCTAATCTTGAGCAAGATCAGAGGTATGGAGATGAGAAGGGAACTCCATCCACCTTGAACACTGAGTCTGGTGCTAAAAGGCACGCTCCTCAAAATAGGAAGGAACCTTCAACTCATAAATTCATTCCTACATGTCATAAATGTGGAGTGAATGGTCATATTAAGCCTCGATGTCCTAAACTTCGAAGAATGCCCAATCATGGTTTTGAGAACCAAAATAATCTTAATGAGAATCTTCAAAGGAGAGTTGATGGCCTAGTGGAGAAGTCTAGGAGTTTGTGTGAAGATGTGATGAAAATTGCTCACAACTCTAGACAGTGGCATGGTCATGACACTCCTTATGCTAGATATAAAGGAGGTAACAGAGAGAACCATAATGCCTACCATAATTCTAGAACTCAATCTTGGAAAAGGAGGAACATGAGGAAGAGACAAAAGGTCATACCTACCTCAACTAAAGCGGTTAGAGACCAAAGGGTCAATCAAACTTCTAAAACTATTTGGGTGAAAAAGGAAGACCTGAAGGGCTTCACTTAGCCCTTGCCTGTCATAGCCTAGGGTGTGCTTTATTTGCTATATCTTGTCCTAGTGCTATGCTTGTGTATTCTAGTAGTTTTTTTTTCTATTTTCTTTATTTTGAAAAATCCAAAAACATTGAAAAACTATAAAATCCAAAAATATTTTTGTCATGTTGCCCTTGTTTGACTTGCATGATCTGCATTCCTTGTGTGACCTTTATTTCTATACTTATCCAGGGTTGAACATGAGTTTGTTGCTGATTGAGGATATATCACCTTCATAGTCTCTTGGTTAGGCTAAAAATTAGACTAGTTTTATCTTGCACAATTAGAGACTTATTCATGTGTGAATGCTTTACAATTTCACATGCACTCTGACTGATTTAGTTGAGAGGTCTATTTTCCAATCTGTAGGTGTTTGACTTATCCCAAAAGTGTGACCTTGGATAACCAATCTAGAATGACCATATTGCTAGTCATCCCCATTTTGTGTATCCTCCATAAGTAAAAATTATTGTAATGAAAAGGGCTACCTACTGGGCCAGTGTGAAAGTCAATATTGGATGCAAATAGTATAAAATGGCTACCTAGGCGGATAGTAGGTATCTAGGTCAATAGAGTGAAAGCCCCTACTGTCAATAGTCAGGACTACCTACCTGGATAGTGTGAAAGTCATCATTGCATGAAAAGATATGTTCAGATAAAGAACATCAAAAGAAATCTTACCATGTTTGGAGGTATTTGACCAAAAGTAAAAGAAAAATATTGAGTCAAATTAAATAGATAAAGGAGCACCAAAATGTAAAAAATCAGCATATCTGGAGCTAACTAGGTTTGACTTCTAAGAATTGTGTCTCTTGGAGTCCCCTTAATGGTTAATGTCATATCTTTGGAAAGGGAAAGAAACCTTGATTTAGTATATTGTCAGACCTCCACTACACACATATTGCTTCACTTTTGAACTGTTCACTAAAGGTGTGTGAATTGGCTATGCTTTAGCATTCCGTGAGATTAAGTTAGATGTGTATCCTCAGTTGGACTAACTAATCATATTCTTCATTGGATTTGTAATTTTAAATTACTACTACTTGGAATGCTTTTGATGCATGCTTGTGTGGCACATGATATTTTTTTATTATTATTATGTGTTTCTTTATTGGTTAGCATGGGCCTTTCTAACTTAGGTGCCCTGATTTTGGTGGTGTCCTTGATCTTAGGAGAAGAAGATCAAGTTGATTTGTTGAGGGGGAGTTTGTGCTTTATATTTCTATTTTGTTCCCTACTCTTTAGTCCTTGCATTGTCTGCATTTGCTTGGTTGTATTGTGGTTGCCTTGATATTACATATGTGTTGAATTGGTATATTCTTTGTGATTGGCTTCATGATTACCTTTGGCAATTGTGCCAAAAAGGGGGAGAATGTTGGGTACTATTTTCCTAGTTCGGTACATTCCTTACAATACCTGTGTTTATGTATTTTCATATTCCATACATGCTTCACTGGGTATTTTGTTTATGAGCATGTACAGGTGCAGGGTTGCAGCAGACAGATTTTACTTGACAAGGGCTTCAGTGTCTTCATTTAAGATGATTTATCAATTGGTGTCATGTAATAGAGTTGGAGTAATGTAATGCCCTAATTCACCGTTTTGATGTGTTTGGGTGAGTTTGTGTCAAGTCATGTACTTCAATTTGGTTTTGCCATGGAACTACCAAAGGGGGAGAATGTAAAGTCCATGTTTTAGTGTTGGCTTATTCCGGTGTCAAAACATGTGAGTCTAGGTGATTAGATGTGTATCTTGTATCATTGCCTTCAAGCATCTACAACAAGTAAAGATGAAAACCGAAGAAGATCGGTTGAAGACTCAGTTGATCATATCCTTCGTTTCACTTATAGGATGGTAAGTGACTTAGATACCATGTTACCTTAGGTGGGAATTGTCGCGACCCAAAATACCCCCTAGGTGTTAGGGATACTTTAGCTCGTGATCGCCGTGACATACCATCTCGTATGACACATAAGGCACACATACCAACTTGTTAGAGTACACAAGTTATACATAGCGGAAACGATTTAAAAACAATTACTCCTATCATTCGGTTCAAGTCTGAACCAACAAAATATATATTCAAAATGTGGAGTGGACAAGTCCCACTCTCAACATAAACAAAATATCTCTTCTTCCTAACATAGTCAGCAGATGTCAAAGTCAGGCCGCCTATCTAGCAATCCATCATCCTGGTAGTGGTCCATAGAAGGCTCCAGGTCGTATTATTCTTCCTCTACCCAAGGCTCCGAACCACACAAGTCGAAAGGAACCCGTGCACCTGCTGATGATAACAAATATCGGCTGAGCGTGGAATACTCAGCGTACACATACTACTAACAACAAAGAAATAATATCATGGAAGCATGCGAGACATGGAGACTGAAATCCTTAAAACATATTAAAGCGTAGAAACCATGCTATAGTACGTGAAATGACATACAAAACCAAAACAGTGTGAGTCTTGCGATAATCATGGCCTTGTGAGTTCTTTGAGTCTTGTTAAGTTCATAGAGTTCCTTAGAGTCATTTATGATCCATAGATCCTTAGAGTAATACCGTAGAGTAAAACCATAGAGATCTTAAAACATTTACATTTTATGATCCTTGGAGCTTGTGAATCGATCTTTAGACAATATCATGGAGTTTCTTAAAATCATCATGTGAATCCCTTATTTAAAAACCTTTTTTATAACTTTAAGAAATCCATGAAAAGCCCGATTCATGCGAGACATGCGAAGCATATGAGAACAATAACATATTTAAACATAAAAGCCCTTATAGGCATTAAACCAAACACATAGAGTGCCTAATAATGGTAGTTTACATCCAAGTACAAAAGCAACATCACAGACCATATCAACCTATGACTTTTAGCATAGAATGAGAAGAACATCATGTGGTGAAATAGTATTATCAAGTTTGGTAGTAGAATGTATATACCTTGGTGAAATCGATGAATTCGATTTCAAATGCTTGGAATAAGTGAGAACGTCGAGTTCTTAGTTGAAAAACACCAAAGAAGGGAAGATTTGATCTCCTTCTTCAAGCTTGAGCAAACCCTAGCTTTTCTCCTTCTTCTCCTCTCAAACTCTCCTAAAAAATATGCCTTAAGGGTTTCTTAAACACTAAGGCACGGGCTGGGTCTTTTATAGGCAAATGGGTGGTGGTTAAAGACTTAAAAACTCTTAATGAAGAAAATCTACGTATCACAGATCGATCAGTGGTCAGGACCAAGCAATCGGTGGCTTACCGAGCGATCGGTGTTTTGACCGAGAGATTGGTTGAAAACACCCTCTTTGAAATTTTTTCCCATACAAAATCTTTGACCAGTCAATAGATACCGATCGATCGCTAGTTGACCGAGCGATCGATGTTATCACCGAGCGATCGGTTCTCCCCTGTTTTTGTTGCAAACACTTTTTCCCACTACTTGGACCTTCTCCATTCCAACTCTAACACCTTGTACACTCCAAACACACTCCCTTAGGCTATATATACCCATCAACATATACACACCATATATCCAAACATTTTCATTAGCATAAAACTCATTAGTGTACAAGACTCCACTTGAACACTATTCACTCCTTAGTGAAATGAAGATTCGGGGTTCTACAGGAATTGACTTAGAATAATCATAATATGATATCTTAGGTAGAAATTGACTTAAACTAATCATATGGATCCTAGGTGATTAGATATGTAGCCCAAAACAAGTTAAAAGTTCTTAAAGTTCTTAAAAAACCAAGGTTGCTTGTAAGAGGCATATCTCACAAACCGTAGCTCAGATTTTGCTCCATAATATATCAAATCGATCGTGTCGAAAAGATCTAAAAATTTAATGAAGGAATCAAGAGCTAAAATGTGATTTAATATCTCGGTCGACTGGACCTTGATATGAATAGTTTTTGTATGGGAAAAAAATCCAGCAAGTGAGAAAAGCTAGGGTCGACCCAAAGAGACACTTGGTGTAGAGCCCCGGAACTTTTTGCCATGTATTGGGACCCATGCCAAGGCATGAGGCCTTTGTAATCTTCCATTTCTATGAAATGAGAAATTTTGAACAACTCTAAGTATTAAGAAGTAGTATTCCTAAGTCGAATATATTGAAAACCCGAGTTACTGAAACCCATTTGCGGATCAGTCGACTTCAGGGGCAATTTAGTTAATAAATAAAGAAGAAATTTGGAAATTCTAAAATACTAGGAATGTCCCCCTTCGAAAGACAAATCCAATGCAAGTTGAATCGTCAAAATCGGGCAACCGAGTCAAAAGTTATGGCCGAATTACCAAAGTGTAGAAAAATAGGAGAAAAACACTAAAATCTGAAGGGTGCAATCGATCGCAAGTCAGGTGCGATCGATCGCATGCAGGCGAAATGGGTTCCAAACTCTCGGGGCCATATGCGATAAATGGATCCCCAGGTGTGATAGAACGTAGGGAACTGCGATCGATCGCAAGAGTGTACGATCGATCGCATGCAGGGGGAAATCAGACTAGAAATGTTCGGGTTCATGTGCGATAGATCGCATCCAAGTACGATCGATCGCAAGGACCTGCGATCGATCACAGATAAGTGTGCGATCGATCGCATGCGGTAGCAGATTCCGGATTTGAGGGTCTTAAACCCTTTTCTTGTTAGGGATCCTCATTTTGGGGCATTTCTAACCTAGAGGAGAGAAAAAGGGAGAAATGGGAAGAGAGGATTTTGGGGAAATCCTTCAAAGAAGGCTTGGATTGGAGATCAAGGGAAGCTCATCTTGAAGATTTTCAAGCAAAGGACCTTCCTCAAGCAACTAGAATTCCTCAAACTCAAAGAGGGATTCTTCCCCAACTTGGAACTACACATCAAGGGTGTTATTCAACCCCAAATCAAGGTCGGTATCCTATACTACCCTTCTAGTTCATCGATTATCTCTATTTTTTCCTTATTTTATGTTTTCCATAAATTTCTAAACAAGATAAGGAGATGGAATGAATGGATGGTTGTGTGGGCGTGAATAGGCGATTGGATGCCGTGGGTTGTGTTGTGATGATTAAAATGGGAAGGACATTTCACCTCAATAATGAACATACATGATGTGGATTGAATGAAGAATGATTCATGTAGGATAAAATGAAAGATTTAGTTGTTAACCAAAATACACATACCATGTGTTTGATGAAATGCCTCAATGGAGAAAATGACGATTTATAGTGGAAAATGCATGTTTAAATGTTTATGGAATTGCTTGGGCTTATGATAGTGTGCTTACTTGCTTTCCCTAAAAAAATTTTTTTTTTTTTTTATAAAGCCACTCGGAAGGAGTGGGGGGTTTGGCAGACCCCTACCTGTTTATTGAAGAAGAAAAAAAAAATGGGGGGACATAAACCTTACCCCTACAACCGACCACTATAGAGAAGGGGGGGACATAAAACCTTACCCCTGCTCGACGACGAAAACCAAAGAGGAAGGCCAACCCCTTCCCCTAACACAAATACCTGGGAGGACCTTAAATCAAAACCCCAACAAAGACCGAACTAACTAGAATCTAATATTGAATAAATTAGACCGATCGATGCGAATCAATCCCTTCATTGGCGAAGGACAATCCTGGATAGCTCTGAAAATTTTCCTGTCCTGATACCTGCAAGCTTCTTTGGATAAATAGTCCGCGATCTGGTTGTTTTCTCTGTATGTATGCTGAAAAATAAAATTACACTTACTTTTCAGACTGATGATATTTTTCCACCAGTTCCAAGCTGTCTAAGGAGGCTCAATGATTCCATTTAGCACTTCAATCATAATTTTTGAGTCACTTTCCACCACAATATTGGTATAACCAGATTTTTCACATAATAGACACCCCTCCCAAATTGCTCTAATTTCAGCAATTGAGTTGGTTTCCTGTCCAAAACAATGATAGAAAGCAAACACCAAATTACCTTGAGAGTCTTGAAGAATTCCCCCACCACCACTAATGTCTGGACGAGCTGCCCCATCTATGTTGAGTTTATACCAGCCCGGAGAAGGACTTAACCATTTGGTAATCAATGGTCTTTTAGTTCTAGGTAAAACCATTTGAATATCAAAAAATTCAGTTAACTCTTTATCCTGCCGACTAAGATTTCTTGTGAATGTCCAAATCTTTGCCAAGTCTTTTACCCATTCAAAGATTTTCTTGATGACTGTCCTAAGAGAACTTTTGTTGTTATCATACCTTGCATTGTTCCGAAATAGCCAAATCTCCCAACAAATCACCATCGGAAGAATGTTGCACAGATAACCTTTAACTGAGCCCTTTTTACTATTCTGGAAAAATCTCATAATTCGAGTATGGATAATGTCTTCATCAAAGCACTGAATATTTAAAACAGCCCCCACTTGGTTCCAAATCTTAGAAGCTAAATCACCTTGGCAGAAGATATGAGACAACGATTCTCTATTTGGAGTTACACAACATTCACATTTGCTAGACAAAGCAATTCCTTTCGCTTGCACATTTAGATAAACCGGAATAGAGTTATGAAAGATTTTCCATATAATAACCGAAATTTTAGTGGGAATAGCCTTCTTCCATACAAACGCAGCCCAATCAACCTTAGGAGCACTATCACGAATACAATCCCAGCAAGACTTGGTAGAAAATCTCCCTGAACTTTCTTTTTTCCATATGATACGGTCCTCTTGATTAGTTAAAACCAAGGAATTCTGTAATAATTTTTGATGCATGTCACTAGGAAGGTAATTTAGCTCCTCGTTTCTCCAAGCTCCATGAACCCACACATCTTTGATAATAGGGAACAAATCTGGATATGGTGAAACCGATTCTATCAATGGTTTATCCTCCAGCCATAAATCAAACCAGAAATTTGTATTTTCCCCGTTCCCGATTAGCCATTTGCAATTGAGCAATGTTTTTTTAATCCACCTCCCAATGTTTAACCAATTTTTTGGGCCTTTTAGGAAACTTTCAATAATCCATGGGTGATTGTTATTCAAATATTTACTTCTGAAATAAGAGGACCATAAGCTCTTATGGGATATAATCTTCCATGCCATTTTCATCCTGAAAGCATCCGCAACATCCACCAGTTTCCTTATTCCCAGACCTCCTTCATCATGAGGTTTAGAAATTTTCTTCCAGGAGACCCAATGAGCTCTATTATTACCCTCGTAATCGTTCCAGAAAAAAGAAGCAAATATTCCTTCAATCCTCTAAATCACTCCTTTCAGAATATTGGATCCCATCAACGTATGAATAGGCATAGAGGATAGCACATGCTTCAACAAAATAAGTTTTCCCCCGTTGGACAGCATTTTTCCTTTCCAACCCTCTATCTTATTTCTGACTTTGATTATAATATAATCATAGTAAACATTCTTCACTCGCCCGCAAAAGATGGGGATGCCCAAATACCGAAAAGGGAACGAATCAATAGCAATTCCACTACAGGTAACCAGCCTACCACGATCTCTCTCAGATTTTGTATCAGCTACATACATCGCGCTCTTTTGCTTATTAACTTTTTGCCCCGAAGCTGCTTCATAAGCTGACACAAACTTGAAGAGCTGCTGAATAGATTTTTTCTATCCATTACAGAAAATAAGCGTATCATCAGCAAACAACAAATGAGATATAGGGATGGCATTTCTGGATGTTCTAAAATAACCAACTTTGCTTGTTTGGAAAATCTTCTTCAAACCTCTGCTCAGAACCTCTTCTGCCAATATGAACAAAGCTGGGGAAAGAGGATCCCCTTGTCTCAGACCCCGGGAGGACTGAAAAAATCCATGCATTCTACCGTTCAAGATAACTGAGAAAAATGGAGAAATAATACACCCTTTTATGAGCTTCAACACTTTATCATTAAACCCAAATCTCTGCAGAACTCGAATAAGAAAGTCTCACTCAAGTCTATCGTATGCTTTAGCCATATCCAATTTGAAAATCACATTCCCACCTCTTACTTTCCTGTTTATATTCATAGCTAGATCTTGAGCCATGGAAATATTATCAATTATATTTCTCCCTTTAACAAAAGCAGACTGTTCTTCAGCAATTAACTTGGGAAGGAGCATACCTAGCCGAGTAGCAATCACTTTTGCAATGATTTTATAAAAAACATTACATAAACTAATCGGTCTGAAATTAGCAAAGGTCTTCGGATTCTCAACTTTAGCAATAAGACAAAGCAACGTTGCATTAATAGCTCTTGGAATAAACCCATACTCGAAGAAATACTGAATTGCAGCAACCAAGTCAACTTTGATAATTTCCCAACAATGTTGAAAAAACGTACCTGAAAACCCATCTGGACCTGGAGCACCAGAGACCGACATATCAAAAACCACAATGCGAATTTCAGTGACATCCGGCATTTTACAAATCTTTTTGTTTTCTTCATCTGAAACCAAAAGCGGAATATTCTCCTCTATAATATTACCTAGAACCATAGGTTCAGATTGTAATATTTTTTGAAAAAATTTAATCGCTTCAGCACCCATCTCATCCTCTTGAGAATACAAGTTCCCCTTTTCATCTTGAATAGCCTGAATCGTATTCTTTTTACGATTGTTTTGGTAAACTGCATGAAAGTATTTGGTATTCTTGTCCCCTTCTTTTAGCCAGTGTTCTCTAGATTTTTGTTTCCAGAAAATTTCCTCGTAATCAAGAAACTTTTTAAGATCGATCTTTGCTTTACTTAAGTCCTGTTGACATTCTTCAGACCAGTTTAATTGAATTTGGTTTTCTAATTCTTCCACCTGACTTTCACAAGCTCTCAGTTGAGCAAAAATATTGCCAAAATTGTTCTTGTTCCAACTAGCTAAAACAGATTTTAGATGTTTAAGCTTCAAAAAGAAAGACATTATAGGGTTACCTGTTATAGCAGTAGTCCACGCCTCCTTAACAACATCAAGGAATCCTTCATCTTTGACCCACATGTTTTGAAATTTGAAAGCTGAAGGGCTTCCTTTCAACTTGTTTGCCGCCGTTATTAGAAGGGGAGCATGATCTGAAGGGCTTCTGGGAAGATGAGTAATAGTAGTTTGAGGAAATGCCGAAAGCCAGGCTGAGTTGTATAGAACCCTATCCAATCTTGCCCATATGCAGTGAGCTCTAACTCTATCATTGCACCAAGTAAACCGGTTTCCAAGAAATTCCCCATCTATGAGACCACAGTGAGCAATCATGTCATTAAACTCATCGATAGCATTTATATCAAGATTTCTCCCCCCCCCCTTTTTTTCTCCAGTATGACGAATAACATTAAAGTCCCCCCCTATCATCCAGGGAGTCGAAAAATCAGAACTCAAAATTCTCAAGTCTTCCCATAGAACTCTTCTATCTACTTTTCCACAGAAAGCATAAATGAATGATAAACGAAGCTGACCACCCCCCCTGATATTCAACAAAATAGTAATGCATTGCGAAGATCTTTGAATAGACTGAACCATGATTTCTTCTTTCCAATATATCCAAATTCGACTATCATTCCCCTCGTTAACTGCATAGTTTTTAAAACCCCATTCTTTACCGCATATTTCTAAGAATTTCAGATTCTTCTTTGGATCAAGTAACGCAACAATCTGAATTTTACTTTCCATCACCACTGATTTGAGCCTCCTGCGGGAGTTTGAGTTTCCCGCCCCTCTTATATTCCATATGATTGCCTTAATCATTAGGTACCTTTTGGATTACCCCTTGCACACCCGCTCTCGATTTTGATCGAGTCACTCTTCCCACTGTGTTTAGAGTGCTACCTTCTGTGTCTTTGTCCAGTTGTTTTTTTGAATAATTTCTCAACCATACCGATCCCACAATTCTCTTGGAGAAAGTTTTGCAACTATGAATGAATTCCTCCCTATTGAGAGAGGTTTTTTCTCTCCCCTTTTTAATATCCGATTGGCTGCCTTCATCCATCATAAAATTAAACTTTTTATTTTGATCTCTCCTTTGACTATACTTAACTTTTGGTTTTGCTAATTGGAGAGCTTCCAGTAATTCATGATGATCATCATCGTGATAATCATCATCCATCAATCCACAGCTGTTTTGATGCACCCCTATATCCAACTCCTTACCGGAATCTAGAAAATCTTCTTGACAGCCTTCTTCCTCTTCCATCTCCCTTTTTTCAGATTGAGTATCCTCAATCTCCATACCAGCTTGTTCTTCTGTAGATTTACTAATCTCATGCATCTCTAACTCCTGATTGTCTCCTTCTATAAATACTCCAAGCTGTATAATATCTTCTGTTGATTGAACTTTCTTGCATGATTCTGAAATCAAGATCAAATCTGTAGGATTACAGTTGGACTTTTCCCCTTCCCAGTTGGAGTGTTTTCCTTCTTCATCTTTTCCAGCTACAGCAGTATTCAGTAGCACGGTCTGCTTGTCTAGTTCCTTTGGCTCATGTTGTTTGCTGCTTCCAAAAGTTTTCTCAACCCATCGGGTTGTTGATTCCTTAGCATTAGGATCTATATACGTATCCCCTCTCTTCTTCTCTTTGTTTAAACCTTCTGTCTCCATGCCTTTCGGTTTCTTCTTAACAGACCCAATACCAGATTTTTTTCCTCCCTTTCTACAATCATCTTTATTGTGGCCAATCTTATGACATTTATCACATAATATGGGTTCCTTTTCATATTTTATGTGCTGCCATCGCCCAGCTGTGCCTAAACCCAATCAAAACCTTTCAACTTTGTCTTTTTTTACATCAATTTCAACACATAGACGAGCCACGCTAGGTCTGGACAGTGTTTGGGTCGGTCCATCTACTTTCAATACTCTTCCAACTATGTTTCCTATAGCTTTGAGATCTCTGGGATTAAAAAGACTTATTGGTAAGCCTGGAAGAGATATCCATATAGGAACGGCTGTAGGTTCAGAACCTGCCTGGAAAAGAGGCGTCCACTTAATAAACCTTACTTATTGTCCTTCTATGTAGCAAAACTCCTTTAACCATACAGATATGAAGTCTTCTTCAGATTCAAAACGGATGAGCAGATGTTTCTCGTCTAGAATACCAACAGAGATCAAGAGTTTTGTGTGGAAAGATCCTTGGATGTAGTTTTTCAGAACTTCAATGGATGATCTCCCATAAGCAAACTTTGCAATAAGGACTTTTTGAAAAACAGCCGCAGAGATCTTGAGTTCCTCAGCCATGTAGAAAAGAGCCGGTTCACCTTGGAAAGTCGCCGATTGCTTCACATCCTTAATAGAATCAAAACTGAAATCTTTGTGATGACCCAATCTCGATCTCAATGCGTTCCCAACTGCTTCAGCATAAGAAACCTTGGGTAGATCTAGTGGTCGTGGAGGTGATCTCCCTCCCATGGTGGCGGCTTCCATGAAACCCTACCTTGAATTTCAGAAACCCTATGCTAACTTGCACCTAAAAAGTTAAAATTGCTAACGTGCTCCTCCAGAGCAAATTCGCCTCCTCACTATGAAATATTGTTTATTTTAAGAAATTCGCCTTCCCTAAAATTTGAATGAATGATTACTTGCTCAAATTTTGATGTTCTATGTATTGTGAAATCCCCAAATTGTCATATTTAATTTCAAATGAAAGTATGCACACGATTCCACGAGCATGGCATGCATGACATGTTTTACCTACGGTTTTGCAAGAGTAAGGATGTTAGGGGTGAGACATATCTTACGATATGTTTTACCTCGCTTTTGACAAGAGGATAAGAACAAGCATTTCTTAGGAGGGAGTTTACACTTCCCTCCCTTCCATGAGGGGTCTCCCCTCACTCACAAGTGCATTGCATTAAAGAAGGGTCTCCCTTCCCTCTCAAGGCATATCATGAAAGAAGGGCCTCCCTTCCCTCTCAAGGCATCTCACAAGCGCATCTCACAAGTACATGGGCATGTTGAACTCCCAAGCAAGCATGCATGACAAGCATGACATGCATGACATGACACAACACGACAAAACAAGACACATGACAAGACAAGTTTTTAAGCACGAAAATGATGTTTTAAGTCAAGTCAAGTGCGCGATGTTTTTCAAGGATTTTATCAGCTTTTACGAAATGCAAGCATGATTATCAACTGCTTTACTATCACGTGATGATATGAATTGTTCCTACTTTATATCTGTGAACTGCTTCCTGCTTTCCATATAGTTATTGTTTGCTATGACTGTTGGTTAGTATTTGGTACACGCTGAGTATTCTATGCTCAGCCGTACGTTTATGTCGGCAGGTTCTGAGGGAGCTGCTGCTCCATTCGATGTCTGTGCTCCTAGCCCATGGGTGGAGGAGGAGTACGTTGAGGAGCCTGTGGAGGAACCTCAGGGTGAGGGTTACTATTAGGTTGTGGTAGATTCTGAGTGGATAGCTGTGGGTGAGTTGAGAGAGATGTATTCATGTTTTTTGGCGGGCCTGTCTGCACCTTCTTTGTCTTGATTTCTTTTGTATCAAACTTAGATCACGTATGTATATACATAGAGGTTTGTTAGACTTCCGCTGTGCTTTGTTATATGTTTCCGCTATTATTATCCTCTATTATATATGCTCCAAGTCTTTTGCAAGTTATTTTGGTCAAGCAAGTCATGATGAGTCGTCCAAGATTCACTCTAACTCCTAGGGTGGGTTTTGGGTCTCAACACTTGGGTCGGCCCAAGTGCATCTGGGTCGACCCAAGTACCGCCATGGTCAACCCTGAAGTGGTTTTTCATGCCTTTTTGGTTTTAGCAACTTCTAATACTTGTTTTTGGGTTCTCTATTTATTGTGAACCCTTCTAATCCGTGGAGAGCAACTTTGGGAGAATATAGAGAGTAATTTTAACTATCTCTAGAGTTTATAAAAGCTCTAATTTTTATTGTCTCTCCTCCCATTTGTTAGTTCTTCTTCCATCCTAGATTTTGCAAGTCAATGCTCCATTCTTGCTTGCTTGGACTTTCCCCTTGATGGAGTCCATCTAGGATTTGATTTTAATCAAACCATCAACCCGTTCTGGAGAAAAAAAATTGGCCGAAGTGTTCCGGAGCCTTTGTGAAGGAGATCGATCCAAGAAGGATCGTGGATGTGTGATTTGGTCGGTGGAATCCGAAGCCGTCATTGACAGAGATCGATTAGAAGATCGTGGTTGTTTTGGAGATCTAAGAGAAGTATGAGTGGCTGCGGTTGATCACGGGACTTGTGAGTACGTGATGACTTTTCGAGGCGTGGAGGACTAAGAACTGAAGGATCATAGTGTCGAGTCCAAATGAGTCAAGTTCGAGTGCTGTAAGTTCTTGTTGACTTTGTCTTAGTGGATTCTCATTGCCGGACTAGGTCTCGTGGTTTTTCCTAGAAGGGTTTCCACATAAAATTCCTTGTGTTGTGGTTTGATTATTTTCTCTATTTCCACACTTTAAGTTCATCATCCCCTAAGTTAATAACTTAATTGTTAAAATATTAAAAAGGGTAGATAGACTTGTAGGGAGACCTAACCATCCCCTTGATTTTGTGAGTTCTCAACTCAAACCTTAGATTTGAGGTTCACCGAATTTTTTCAACCATGATTAGAAAGGGGTGTAAAAATTGGGTGCTTACAGGGACTAATCAAGTCAAAGAAGAAAAAGTTACCATGCTAGTTCATAAATATGAACTGTTTAAAATGGAGAAAAATGAGTCTATTAATGAAATGTTTACTCGATTTACAAATATTTTGAATGAACTAAAATCACTTGGAAAGATTTATGCCAATTTAGAAAATGTGAGGAAGATTCTTCGCTCATTACCTAAGGAATGGTCTCTCAAAGTGATTATCATCCAAGAAGCCAAAGATTTGACTAAGCTTCAAATGGATGAATTCCTCGGGTCTCTAATGACTCATGAAGTTATTATGAAAGGACAACAAGAGGATGGGCCCAAGCTCAAGAAAGGCCTAACCTTAAAGTTTTCTCAAGTGGAAGACAATGATGAAGAAGAAGAAAGTGAGGGAGATGAAGACATATCTATCATGATAAGGAAGTTCAAAAAATTCCTAAAGCATAGAAGGAACTTCAAGAATGGGTCATACAAGAAAGAGTTCACCAAAGAAATTGCCAAGGGTGAAACAAGCAAGAAGGAACCTCTCACTTGCTACGAATGCAAAAAGTCTGGACACATAAGGACAAAATGTCCTCAACTCAAAAGGAGCAACAAATTCAAGAAGAAGGTTATAAAGGTCACATGGGATGATTTTGAGAAAAGTGGCTCAAAAGGCTCTAGTGATGAGGATGAGGTAACCTCTTCCACTAATGAATCTCTTACTTTTGATGAACTAAAAGATGTTTTTGATGAGCTCTATGGAGAATTTCAAAAATTTACCTCCAAAAATAAAATGCTGAAAAAAGAAAATATTTCTCTTACAAATTTAACTAAATTATTACAAAAAGATAAAAAAAAATTTCAGAAAGAGAATGAGGTATTGAATATGAAAATCAAGGATATTTAATCTCTACCTCAAGACTCATCAAGTAAATGTGATGAGCTTAAAGCTAAAGTTAAAGATTTGACTAGCACCATTCTCACATTCACAGATGGCCAAAAGAATTTAGAAGGACTTTTAGATCAACAAAGATGTGTATTTAGTAAAGCCAGACTTGGCTATAACCCTTCTTCAAAATAAAAAGATTATCAAAATTTCTTTACAAAATTAAATAGTAATCTAACTCCACCCTCTATTGCTTTCTATACTGGAAAGAAAATAGTTAAGAAAATTTGGGTTTCAAATGGAACATTTACTCCCAAGACTGACCATAAAGGACCAAAGATGATTTGGGTTCCAAAGGGAACTAATCCTGCCAAGACTATCAATAATTCAATTTGGGTACCAACCAAAACGGTTTAGGTACCAGGGGGAACATATCTTAGAGTTACTTGAATTTATGTTGTTGGTATGTCTCAAGTTAAGATCCTCCAAGACAACTTGATTCTTGGATAGTGGATGCTCAAGGCACATGATGGGGAACAAAAAGCTTTTTATATCAATCACTCCAAAGGATGGAGGGTATGTGACCTTCGGGGACAACGCGAAAGGAAGGATAATCGGCATAGGTAATATTGGTAAGAACAATACTACCTTTATTGAAAATATTTTACTAGTTGATGGCTTAAAGCATAATCTTATTAGCACAAGTCAACTATGTAATAAATGACTTAATGTATCTTTTAAATCAAATGTGTGCATGATAAAAGATAAAGATAACATCAATACTTTATTTGTTACTTATAGAAATGAGAATGTATATATTATTGATTTTGATGAATTAACTTCACAAAATTTGATATGCTTCTCTGTTTTAAATGAAGTAAGTTGGCTTTGGCATAAAATATTAGGACATGCTAATTTGGATCTTCTTTCTAAATTATCTAGACAAGAACTTGTAAAAGGTTTACCTAAAACTAAGTTCATAAAAGTATGTGATGCATGTCAACTAGGCAAACAAATCAAAACATCTTTTAAAAATAAGAAAGAAATTTCAACCACTAGACCCTTAGAACTCTTACATATTAACTTATTTGGACCAAATGATGTAGCTAGCCTAAGTGGTAAGTTATATGCCTTTGTGATAGTAGATGACTACTCAAGATATATATAGGTATTATTTCTATCACACAAAAGTGAAACTCTAAACCAATTTGCAAAATTTTGTAAAAGAGTTCAAAATGAAAAATGTTACACCATTAATAATGTAAGAAGTGATAGGAGAGGTCATGAATAAAGAACTTGAACTATTTTGTGAAGAAAATGGTTTTAACCATAATTTCTCAACTCCTCAACAAAATGAAGTAGTTGAAAGGAAAATTAATATGTCTATATAAGAAATGGGTAATGCTTAATGAACATAAATTACCTAACTATTTTTGGGCAGAAGCTATTAATACTTCTTGTTATGTGATTAACAGGTTAGTCATTAGAAACAAATTAAATAAAACCCCTATGACCTTTGGACTGGAAAATCTCCTAACATAGGTTATTTTAAAGTGTTTGGTTGTAAATGTTTCATACTCAATGATAAACATCACCTAAGAAAATTTGAACCTAAATCTAATGAATGAATCTTCTTAGGATACTCAATGAATAGCACAACTTATAGGGTATTTAATAAATCTTTATTAGTTGTAGAAGAATCAATTCATGTAGTCTTTGATGAATCAAATCTTTTTAACAAGATAAAAATGATGAAGATAAAATAAGTGATAAAGTTAATATTTTATCAAAAGAAATTTCATCAATAGAAATTAACAAGGAAATGGAACAAGTAGAATCTAATAATAATGAAAAATTCACTAAAGCTGAAATTGAGGAAGAAAATGATCATGAAGATGAATATCAACTTCCTAGAGCTTGGAGATTAGTAAAAGATCATCCTAAGGATCCCATTCTTGGTGATATAGGACAAGAAGTTAGGACTAGAAGGATATATGTAATAATCTTGCCTTTCTATCTCAAATTGAACCTAAGAATATCTTAGAAGCTATTGAAGATGAATCTTGGGGTATAACTATGCAAGAAGAATTAACTCAATTTGAAAGGAATCAAGTATGAGAATTAGTACCTAGATTAAAAGATAAATCTACAATTGGTACTAAATGGGCATTCATGAATTAAAATGATGAATCTGAAAATATAATTAAGAATAAGGCAAGATTGGTAGCTCAAGGTTACAACCAAGAAGATGGTATAGATTATGAGGAAACATTTGCCCCGGTTGCTAAACTTGAAGTCATAAGAATGTTACTTGCCTTTGCAAGTCATAAAGACTTCAAGCTTTACCAAATAGATGTTAAAAGTGCATCTTGAATGGTTATATTTCAGAGGAAGTTTATGTAGAGCAACCCCCATGGTTTGAAGATCATTTATTGTCAAATTATGTATTCAAACTCACTAAAGCCTTATATGGATTAAAACAAGCTTCTAGAGCTTAGTATGATAGATTAAGTTGTTTTCTTCTTGAAAATTAATTTATAAGAGGAAAAATTGATACAACTTTATTTGTGAAAACCAAAAATAATGACATGCTAATAATTCAAATATATATAGATGATATCATATTTGGATCAATAAATGAATCCCTTTGTCATGAATTTACTAAAAATATGCAAGATGAGTTTGAGATGAGCATGATGAGAGAGTTAAATTTCTTTATTGGTCTCCAAATTAAGCAAACTAAGGATGAAACTTTCATAAATCAAACTAAGTATACAAGAGAACTTCTTAAAAAATTTGGAATGGACAATTCAAAAGAGATAGATCCTCCAATGAGCCCAACAACTAAACTTGATAAAGATGAAAAAGGTAAAAATGTTGAAGAAAAAAATATAGAGGCTGATAGGTAGTCTTTTATATTTAACTGCTAATAGACCTGATATTATGTTTAGTGTATGCATATGTGCAAGATTTCAATCATGTCCAAAAGAATCACATATGATAGCTGTGAAAATGATTTTTAGGTACCTACTAGGCACAATTGATTTAGGTTCAAGGTATCCAAAGAATACATCACTAGACCTAGTTAGCTACTCAGATGCTGACTTTGCTAGATGCAAAGTTGATAGAAAGAGCACTAGTAGTACTTGTCACTTCTTAGGATGCTCTTATTTCATGGTTTAGCAAGAAACAAAATACAATTTTTTTATCTATAGCTGAAGCTGAGTATGTACCAGCTGAAAGTTGTCATCTTCAAACCTTATACATGAAACAGCAATTAGAAGACTTTAAACTTTTCTATACTAAAATTTCAATCAAATGTGATAATACTAGTGCTATTTGCATGACTAAAATCCAATTGATCAACACTCAAGAATGAAACACATTGAAATCAGATATCACTTTATAAGAGCTCATGTACAAAATGAGGATGTTATATTAGAGTTTGTGGATACAAACAACCAACTTATAGATATATTTACAAAACCCCTTCAATCTGAAAGATTTAGTACATTAAGAAGAGAATTAGGAATGACAAGTCTAAATGAACTTAATTGATCATGTTTATGCCAAAATTGCTCTTTGATGAAAACTTGTGTATTGATATTTGAAAAATTGTTTGATTATGTTATGTGTATGATTTGGATGATTTATACAGTTTTGGATGATAAAATTAATCAATGAATTTGGGAAAAATGATTTTAAAATAAAAAATGAAATATTTTTTTCAAAGTTTATACTGATTTTGGTGACGAAATCAAAAGAGACTTTGAATTTCGGCGACGAATCTTGGGTTGAATAGGAAACAATAAGCTTCCTATAGGCAATTCAGTGACAAAATTGAAGTGACTATTCAATTTCGGTGACAAATTTGTTCCGAATTCAAAACAGTGTGTTACCTGTCTTCATTTCGGCGACGAAATTGATCGTGGGTATGAATTTAAAGCCCCCAAATCTGATTTTTTCAAATCATTTCTCAAAAACACCCAAGCTAGGTTTTCCCTCCTCTTTCACTATTCCATTGATCATTCATCCAAAACCCTTCCATTTCGATTCAAATCAATCCCAAATCATTCTAAAATCATTTCTTAACCTAATATTCACACTTTCACCAAATCAAAATGCCTCCTCGCATGAATTCCACATCGGAAGAACTACCATTGAAGAGAGCTCGTACTTCCAATGGAAAAGAAGTAGTTTCCTGGTTTGCTCCAGCCAAGTTCAAGTCAACCAAGTACAAGAAGATTTTCTGAGAAAAGTTCCTCTCTCATTCTCCCATATACGGTAAGGTTGTGAACTTTGTCAACCTAGAGCTATATGGTCTAGGTGTCATCAATACTTTGTTTTCAGTCATTAAATGAGATTCTTTTATTTCTTCAAATGAAACCATGTATCCCAAACTTGTTCGGATTTTTTATACTCACTTCAAATTTAATCATTCCTTCCAAATCATCACCTCCATGGGAAAGAAATTGCTTTTCATTTAGAAAATCTTTCATCTATTCTTAAAATCCCAAAATGTTCTTTCCAATCCTTTGTCAATGGGCAATGGACCAAGTTTGATGGGTTTGATGTGATAGAGGCACTCAAATTCATGTGCATCAACCAAGACATCATTACACTCTTCCAACCCAAAGTCAAAGACCTCACCTTGACCTCTAGACTAATCCACCATATTATCACTTATGACTGACCTAGTCCCTAGAGCAGGTGGGAGGGAATACTTGACTTATTTTAATGTCTTTCTGATGTGGTGTATTCTCACTTCCACAGCCATCGACCTCTCATATATCATTGTCCATTGCATGGATGATGCTCATAAAAGAAAGTCAAGATGTCTTCCTTTTGGTCAAGTCTTGACAAAAATTTTCAAACATTTCAAAATTCCTCTTTCCTCTTATACAGACCTAGTCAATGCTGATGACTTTACCATCTATAGCAAGGCTACCATTCAAATGATGGGCTATATATGGCATGATACCTTGAAGGACTGGATCCTTAAACCTTCCTCCATCTAACCCTCTAGTCAGCCATCTTTGGATCCTCCTTCCACTCCTACTCCTGCTTCCGACTCCATCCCTCCCTCCTCAACAGCAGCACTAGAGGTAGAGCCAGAGATAGTGGCAGAGCCTGAGTGGCCTGAGGTTATGGCAGAGGCTGAGATTCTTGAGTATTCTCATTAGAGACAGGACTCACCTCATTTTGAGGATTCAGGACCATATTTTAAGCCACCCAGCAGACCCCTTCAGCATCAGATGATCAGTTGAGCTTGATGTCAGGGCAGATAACCTCCATAGCTACCAGCTTGGAGCAGTTCCAGCTGGGGATGAGAGAGAGAGTCAGTTGAGGTTTTATGCTGATATGCGAGATTCTATGCTCTCATTCATGGTAGAGAGCAAAGCCAATATGACAGCTCTTCAGGTAGAGGCCAGAGATAGCTTACAGAGCCTCAAGTCAGACACCAAAGAGAGACTAACCTCACTTGAGTCTAGGATGGACAACATCCAGGGTGAGATCAAGAAGAGTGTTGAGTCTTTGGACCCTTATTTGGATGAGATGAGTATAGCGGGAGAAGTGACCAAGAACAAGGTAGATTCCCTTCTATCCCCGTTAGAAAGGAAAGCTATAGATGCTATGGAGCAAGGCTTGCAGCTGAGTAATGGGGTGAGTATGCTCAAAGGAAAGACAAATTTCACTGAAAAGCAGATCAGGACTCAAGGTCCACTCATCTCCCAAATGTCTTCCCTTCTAAGAGCCCAGGCCCCCATTATTCACTAGATGGCCTCTCAAGTAGCAGACTTGTCTCTTGAGGTAGTGAAGATCAAGACTCAACATGTGTTTGAGATCAAGAGGCCAGGACAGTCTAAGCCTGCACAACTAGAAGCATCTGGATCCCAAACCCCCATCATCCATTCCTTAGTCTCTAGCTCCAGTGACTCCAGTGATAGTGAGGGCACTATTATTAGAAAGCGTTTGCAAAAGCTAAGGAAGAAGCAAGACCAGGAGCAATAGTTGTATTCAATTCTTTTTTGTTCTGTTATGCTTTTTTGATAATGCCAAGAGGGAGAAGAAATGTAATGTAATGAAAAATTTATAAAATTCTCTTTGTGAAACTTCTCTTGGTTCAAAATTTATCTTGTTAAGTTTTATTATGAAACTTCTCTTGATTGTTTTAACTTGTTATTATTAATGAAAAATGAAAATATGATAATTACCATTGTGGAACTTTTCTTGGGTTAAACCATTATGAAATATCTCTTGAAATGACTAAAATATACATCTAAGTTAAAATTTGTTACAAATTATATAAATGCATATGTTTAGGGGGAGCTAACCTCAAAACTTTATTAAAAATATATTCTGAGGGGGAGCTCAATCCCATTTCATTACATTATTATGTCATCATCAAAAAGAAGGAGATTGTTAGCCTCAAGGTTATAACCTTGGGTTCCCTTAATAATTTTGATAATAACATAATAATGAAATGAAATTTATGGTACTAATGATTCTATTAAGTGCTTGAATATTTCATATTATAAGAAAGTTAACACGTCACTCAAGGCAAAAAGTATGGAAATCATTCAAGGAATATCAAAAGTGAATGATCAACTCAAGCTATTGGACTCAAGTTAAAATAAAGATTCATGATTATATCCATAGTCCAAATCGGATCTCCAATAAAGAAAAGGATCTCTTGAAGACAAAGTCAAATCATAAGATCCAAGAACAAGTCGAAGACCAGTTCTCAAAAAGTATATGAATGTATTTTTTGTTTCTTATGAGAGTGTCTAGGACTTATGTAAGAAGTCCTCAAAGTATGGTAAGTTGAATGCTCAAAATACTTTGATTGACCATAAGAGCATAAGACATATATTGGACATCATTCTAAGAACCTAGGAATTCATAAAAATCATGTTAAAGGAAAGTCAAATGACCTACGAATTCATTCTCATTATCAAGGTCTGAATAAAATAAGAAAAGCAGAGTTTGCTCTGATTTCATCGATGAAATCACATGGGTGATCTGACTTCGGCGACGAAATGGCGACAGGAAAAATTCTTGAGCTTACTGTTTTTGTATTCGGCGACGAAATGAACTGGGTGACCTAGTTTCATCGACGAATTGAAGCCTGATCTTGAAAACGCTGTAACGACTATTTTTCAACGGCTTTATTTGCATTTAATACTTCACCAACGGTTATATTGGATCATGAGCTATAAAAGGAGTTCATTTATGAACAAAATAGAACACTTGATCATTGCAATAACTCCAATCATCTACTTCTTTGCTTACATTGATTTCATCATCGATCATACACTTAGAAATCCTCAAATTCTAATTTGAGCTATTCAATTCCATTTATTTGAGATATTTTATTAGAGTTTTTGTCCACTCTTATCCAGCTCATATCAGGAGCATTTATTTCAGATTACTAATCTAAAACATCTTTATAAAAGAGAAGTCAAGAATCTTTGGATTCTTGCAAATTGAAGCTGTTGCTTCAAAGAAGTCAAGAGTGGGTTGTGCTCTTGCAAAGAAGGGTTCTATCTCAACCTGTGAAGAGAGATTGTAAAGGTTAGGACTCGCCTAAAAGTAGTCTAATGGATTTGGGAATAAAAATCGTGTGAATCCTTGAAGCTGGAAGCTGAAAGGCGGGGACGTAGACAAGTTATCGAACCTCATGAACAAAGACTGAGTGTTTGCTCTCTCTAACTCTCCACTTTACTTTCTCTATTGCATATATTTTAGAACTATTAAGTTGCTTTCTCATTCCGCATTCAAAAGAAAAAAATAGTTTTTAATTTACATAGACCCTAATCTCCTCTCCTCTAGGGTCAATATATGGGCAACACAATCAATTATTCAAAACAAGTTTTAACCCAAGCCCACACTTTATCGGAAAAACTCGAGGACGACGATATACCTGGAGACAATACCTTAGCAAAGAATACTATCCACTAAGATGAAAGTTCTTTGTTTGAAAAATTAAAAACTATTACTCAATTACAAGAAAAGCCTGACTGAACTCGTGAAAAAGTTTAAATCCAAGAGATTCAAAGAGAGATCAAACAAGAAGAACAATTAATGTAGAAATCATAAACGTTAAAAACACTAATTGGATTAAATCAAACTAACATCACCTCATTAAGAGAATTCCACCCTAGCTAAGGCTAGGGATTTAGCAATTCACACAGAGAGAAAACTAAAATAATACTAAGAAAATAGAGGAGAAGATTGGATTGGATGCTCTAATAGCAAACCTCTCTAGGTTTATATAGACTAAAGGAAAGAAGAAAAATGAAACTAAGCAAAATGAAAACTTCTAATTACAAAATCCAACCAACATAATACTTTCCCTCAACTTGAAGATCTTCGTGAAATACAATTTTGTTCCCCTTTGAATGTGCTTTTCAAAACATCTGACATTGCCTTAATCAGATTTTTGAGTAAAAAGTTACGAGCAAATTAGTAAGTAATATCCAGATTGGCTGAAATTTGGGAATTCCTCCTTCTTCTTTGAGAATTGGTTGCTAAATAATAGCACTCCTCTAGCCATCCACAAAATTCCTTGCTTTTGTTGTAGATTTAATTGATTTTCATTAAGCTCCTTTCTTGAATTCTAAAATCCGCCCAAAATAGAGAGTTCCCGTGACCAAAATAGGCATTCTCCTTTTTCTAAAATAGAAACATTAATATAGCACATATCTTATTTCTAATTCAAAGAGTTTCATCTTTTTTATGCCAAAATCACATTCATCCATATCTTGCTACAATTCTCCACTCATGTGTGAGAGAATCTTTCTATACTTGGTCTTGGGCTTTGACTTTGTGCTTTAACTCTTTGACTTGAGACTTGGCTTCTTGGAATTGGGCTTTATCTCTTGATTTCCATGAAAATTATTTACTTTGAATTTCCTACATGAAATAACATAAAAAAGCTTAGAATTCATAATCTATAAATGAGGAAACAAGTTTAGAATATAGACTTTAAATCCTGGATTCAGACTAGAAAGGACGTTAAAGGGTTACAAAATAACTAGTTTTGAGAGTACTTTTGCACACTCATCAGGTGTTTTAACCACATGACAACCCTGTTTACATCAAGCCTTATTTGAAATACCTGTAATGGTTGGGCCTCACGCCCATGGACCAAGTTTGAGAGTGTACTGTCCCGTTGGGGAATGTACCCAGGCCAATGGACCCTTCCATTGTCTTACAAGTGTCAAGCCAACATCACATGAAACATAAAGAATCTAGGCTTTCGTAAGTGTCTGCGATCGATCACCCTTAGGGTGCAATCGATTGCCTAGGGATTTGACAAAACCTAAGTGATCTACCTATTTACGATTGATCGCACTATCGATCGCACGCCTTCTGCATGCCTATGATCGATCGCCACTTCAGTACAATCGATCGTAATTCACTCTGAGTCGAAATTTTGAGCAGTAAACAATCTGAAACCGAGGGCTACCTCCCTCCCAAACCCATCCCATCCACACATCATATAACGACTCTCGAACCCTTTTTCATCCATACCACAAACATTCACACCATTCCACATAGAAAAATAGGTTAAATTAGGAAAGATAGAAGAGAGGGAAAGGGATTTTACCCACTACATGCTTTTCCAAGGCTTCGGGGAGGAAAACGGACATCACCAACACATCGAGAACGACCATCAACCCCAAGGTAGACTCCCTTCTTCCTTCTCTCTCTACTTTCTCTCTCCTCTTTCTCTCTCTTCTCTCTCTCTATTCGGGCAGCACTTCGGTGCTTTGAGAAAATGGGAAAATTGAGGGGGGGTCCCTCTTTATATAGGCAACACACTTGCCTATGTGGCGCCACATGGGCATGCCCATGTGGTGCGAAACGACATCCGATGGTGATGAAATAGGGACAGTCCGGCACCTGCTGTAGGAATTTCGGGCAAATTTGTTGAGTTTTGATAGTAAAAAAGCAAGTTTGGAAAAAATTTGTAAAACCCACAAATTTCTTGGTTTTGGACACTAAACAAGCTACAGTTTCGCGATTTGAGTTGATAAACAGTTGAGACGACAGACAGTTGTCCAGAAGGCCAATCGACACGCGGTGTGTGTGTTATGCCCCAAAATCCCCCTAGGAGAATGTGAGATCTTTGGCACGTGACTTACTTACCATACCATCTTGTTAGAAGCATTAAAGACATACTAAATTATGGACCTCAATATTTCTTCGGTGAGATAACATTTAATACTTCAACTGAAAACAATTAAAATCTGTAATTAAACTGAACATAAATAATCAGAATCATCCTCGTGATTTTCAACCATCCATTAAATCAAAACATAAATCCATAATAAGTCAATTACAATCTCTCTAGAATTTAAACAATTTCTAATAAACTAAAATAACAGTAAGACCATCAATCAAAATCTTGTTCCTCTTTAGGATAATCACCTGCAAGATCTTCCTTACGTATTTTTCTTCAACTCAAGGCTCCTGAGCACAAATATCAAATCTTGAACCTGCCGACAACAAAGTTATTGGTTAAGTAACAAGTTATTCCTCATATATAACAATCCATAATAAACAATATCATAACGATAACATGCTTACAAGTAACAGTTCACTTACAATTCACATAAGTAAATTAGAGTGCAGAAATATCTTTTTATTTCAATTCTTTCATGTACTCACTTGTACTTATCTTTCTTATTTATCTTGCTTGTCTTATTACTTGACTTGTCTTACTTTTCTGATTTGTCTCCTTTTTCATGAGTAAATCAACCAATATGCACTGTGCAATAACTTAAAATAACTCTATCCCATATATTGAGTAGAGATTAACATATACCCTACTTACCGAGGTACTACATGGTTTACACATTATCTGGTGTATACGACTTACCTACACATTATCCGGTGCATATGACTTGTCTTATCTTGATCTTAGGCTTGTTGGTACTCAGGCAGTGCAAAACTCAATCATGCATTCATCGCTTTCGTGTATACTTGTATAATACTTCTAATCTTGCTTTTTTATTATGCTTGTATATGTTCATTATCTTGAATGAGTGCACGGTAATATACCCTTAGTTAAATTATAAGACTGTCAGTCAAAGGACATAGGAAATCTCATCATAGCGTCTCATTCCACTATGTTAACCTGACCTAAGCAAGCAAGACTCTCATCAAAGATTCCTTTACCCAATAATATATCATGTATAACAACATAAAAATAAACACACAACAACGTTCATACTTCCAGTAATTTAACAGGCTTTAATCACAATTTATTTTCTATGCATAATTCATAATCTAATTTAAATATCAAGACTCCCTTTTTTAAATCAAGATCAATATCATATCATAATTACATCACATAATTTATCAATCATAATTCTCATAGATTATATCCACAAAATACACTAACATGTAACCTTAATCTCACAAAGAATCTACATCCGTCATTCAATTATTTCATACATTCCATTCAACTCCATAAATTCATCCATCCCTCAATTCTCAATCCATACATCACAAATTTCATTCCATTTCCCCTTGTTGATGATATACATAATAAAAATCATAAAGAGAACATCTCTAAAAATCATATAAATTTTTCATAAGAGATATACATAATATAACATACTTTGTCTTATTTCTTACTTTGAAATTTATACAGTTTCTTCTTATTTACATCAATGACTATCATATTGATAGAAATGAAATCCATATTTACGTTATTCATGAAGATATTGCACGAGGGGTGATCAAAATCATTTGATTTTCTTATTAATCATGTTCTTTACATAGATCTTATCATTAACTTCATACTTTAGATTAATAGTTATTAAATTGAGAACTAGGGCAAGTTATTTACCTCTCTTGATGGTTTTCTTACGATCTTACGCTTGCGAACGAGCTCAATCTAAGCCTTCATGCTCTTCTCTTTGCAAAACTTTTGATTTTTCCTCTTAGTGCTTTCAAAGACAACTTTTCTCTCCATTCTTCTCTAATGAGAACTCCTTGAGAAATCCTAGTTTTTTCTTCAATTTTTCTCTCTAATAAGTTTTAGAATGATAGAATACCTAAAATTCATGAGTTAAGGTCCTTATATAGGCAATACCAGAGTTGGAAAGTGATAAGAATTGTTAAAAACACTATTCACAAAAACACTATTCACACAATTACTATTCATCATATTTACAGTTTTGCCATTGAACTTTGAATAATTCTATAAAGCTCAATTCTTATTGGATTAACCTGAAATGTTGCGGAAACTAGTATCCGTACCTAGTCTAAGTATACTAACATCCTTTCTTGCTTTTCTATTCTTTACTTTTCTCATAGAACATCAATTCTTTCTTTATAAAACATTGATTCTTTTCTTAGAAACACTGAGTCACATATACTTTGAGCAAAACCATTCTTAGCGATAACTCCTCTCATTTCACTTGATCATGCAAACATCGTGTACATAGGCAATTGTGAGTGAACATAGTAGGCAATTGAAACACATAACACATGGCACATACTTTTCTATCTCTTTTAAAACGATTACATAGGCATATACATAGGGTTCTTTACATCTCATCATCCAAATAACATACATATACTTGGTTTAGAATCCCAAGTTCATCAAAATCCATACACTTCATCTTTTTCTTAGTTAAAAACACACTTTTCCTTCAAAACCATACTTCCAATCTCTTCTTTTATCAAAACATGCATAACAAGCTAGTGAGTAGAGTGTATCTACTACTTTTCATCTTGCTCTTTGTTAAAGAATAATAACAAAGTTATATAGTATAGAATATCTACTATTTTTCATGGAAACCATACATTCCCTTTTTCTTTTTCTTATATTTTTCATCAAAACTATCCATTCAACCAATCCTTTTATTAAAGAATCCATATCAAAACTATGTAGTAGAATGTATCTACCTTCCGAGACCAATTCCCTTCGATCTTAGCGCTTTAGAAAAGTTGAAGAAGGCTTGAGAAAACGAGATCCGGCCTTTGAGAAGCAAAACCCAGCTTCACTTTTGATCTTAAACCCAACCCAAGAGCTCCCTTTTCTCTCTCAAAATCCCTCTCTTTTTCTCTCTTAGGGTTAGTGTAAACCCTAGACCACGAATTGGGGCTTATATAAGGGTTTGGGGTTTACCAAAATCCTAAAAGACCCTTAAAATATCTCAAAAGGTCGGCCAAAAGAAAAAAGGTAGAGGATTAGTCGACCGGACTTAGGGTCGGTCGATCGGACCTTTGGCAACCCACTGCTCGAAAACCCCATACAAAAATGGGAGGGGGATCGGTCGACCGGATCTAGGGTCGACCGGACCACTTGATGGGTCGACTGGACTGCCCTGTTTTGGCCCCCTTCTTCTTACCTTTTGGCACTCAGGGTATTTTTAACCCTTTGATCCTTACACTCATTACACACCTAGGGTATTTTATACTCCTTTGTTTTTAAACCCATAGAGTATTATTATACTCTTGTTTTGAGAACCAACACACCCACATAAAACCCTCATTTCCCTTATCACAAAAACCCAGGATACATGGAAAGCCTTAGGCCTTCACAAGCCCTACACATGGGTACTAATCACGACACTATTCATCACACTATTTCACAACAGTGCACTCAAATTTCCGGGGCTCTATATGCCCTCACCGAATTTTTCCATAGTAATGCATTATGTATGTTGAGGTTGATCCCCAATGTGCACATAGGTGTAGGACTTGACAAGTAGGTTTCCAACTCTGGAAAAAAATGGGCTTACCTAGTAGAAACACCAAAATATTTGAATTTGCCACCTTGATCAAGTGATAAAGCTTAGAGATGTTGTTCATACTCTAAGCCTGCGTTCAAGTCCCACCCTCACCAAATTTCTCCAAAGGACTACATTATGTATGTTGAGGTTGATCTGCAATGCGCACATTGGTGTATGACTTGGCAAGAGCTCAGGAAAAATGGCCTTACATGGTTACCAATTTTTTTGAAGGTACCACATTGATTGAGTAGTAAAGTCTAGAGGTGTTCATATTCTAGGCCAACTTTCAAGTCCCTCCCTCATCGAATTTCCCAAAAGTACTACACTGTGTGTTGAGGTTGATCCCCAATGCACGCATAGGTGTAGAACTTGGCAAGTAGGTTACCAACCCTCTAATAAAAATTGGCTTACTGTTAGAAATACTAAAAAAATGTGAAGATGCAACCTTAAATGTGTGGTAAAGCTTAGAGGTCTTCATACATTAGGCCTCAGTTCAAGTCCCGCCCTCATCGATTTTCTCCTAAGGACTACATTATGTGTGTTGAGGTTGATCCCCAATGTGCACATGATTGTAGTAGGGGTGCACATGGGTATGGGTCAAACTATGAATCGGACTGAACTGACCACCATGGTTCGGTTTTTTCCTAATTTACGTAAACCGATTTTCTTCGGTTCGGTTCTGGTTTGTTCAAATTTGAAACCGAACCAAACCGAGAACCGAACCGAACCGAACTAGAACCGAATGTGAAACCCGCGAACCGAAAACCATGTGAGAACCGAACCGAACCGGTCTGGCCTATAATATTTTTTTAGAACCCTTTCATTCCTTATAGAGACCCCATGTAAATGGGCTTGAGCCTTTGGAGAAGCCACACAGATCCCATGCTGATCTATAGGGGCCAAGTCATTATTGCCTTGATGGTCTAGCCCACGCATCATTGGGCCCAAAATTTTTCGACATTAGGACCCGTGGGTAGAACCGAACTGAACCGAGGCTCTTCGGTTTGGTTCTGGGTTGGTTTTTTTCAAACCGAGCTCTACGGTTTGGTCTTGTGTTGGTTTTTTTAGAATCGAGAACCGACGGTTCAGTCCCAAAATTTCTTAGAACCGACCCAAACCGAACCATGTGCACCCCTAAATTGTAGGACTGGGGAAGTAGGTTACCAACTCTCTGAAAAAATGGACTTATCTAGTAGAAATACCGGAAAACATTTGACCCACCAAGGGTTGGTGCAGTTAGCTAGCGTCTCGGGTTTGCTCCTTGTGGTTGTGTTTTCACTCCCACTCCTCGACTTACCCTGGTATCCTTAGGGAAAATTCCGAATGGATCAGTGCAGATACTCGAAGGGACTAGTCCTTGGCTCGAAAGCCTTGAGACACCCTCTGTTACAAAAAAGAAAAAGGTTCAAGCACGCACACACACACAAATATTTGTAGCATTATATACTTATGGTCATGTTTTCTTCGGATACAAACAACGTTTAGTTATAGAATAATTTCTAGTTAGTTAATCGATTAGTATGCACTTAGATGGAACATGTGGGGTTGGCCCACCTACATAGTACCTGTAATGGGTAATTTTCGCAAAAACCTAAGTATGGTAACAACGAGCTCGTCCTCAGTGTGGTGTTATCGTTTGAGCTCATTTCCGTCGTCTCCTCGGCGACGGGCCCATGGTCGTATGAACCACGAGAACGTGGTCTCGTGAACGACGATCACGTCCTCATTCTGACGACGGACCCATGGTCTCGTGAACGACGATCACGTCTTCACTCTAACGACGGACCCGTGGTCTCGTGAACGACGATCACGTCTTCACTCTAACGACGGACCCGTGGTCTCCTGAACGACGATCACGTCTTCACTTTGACGACGGACCCGTGGTCTTGTGAACGACGATCACGTCCTCATTCTGACGACGTACCCGTCGTCTTATTGTCCACGATCGCGAATCCTAAACACGTGATGAGATCTGGCGTTGCTGCCCAGTCGTCTGGGACTGATCCTACCTCTACGATGGTAGGTGGGTAACATTGTCTTGGCATTAAATGGCATTTAATGCTGCATTTAATGCCGGTCACCTCGGACGAGTTCCTACTCTTTGCCTGTTCCTTTTGTGTGCAGATGCGCGTGCAATACGAATGGCCGGGAGATCTATCTAAAATGATTACTAAAGTACACATCAGGGATTCGAGGGATGCATGGACATCAATGGGCACCCATGGCCATGGCCATGGTGGTCTATATAAACCAGAGAAAAACAGTGTACAAGGGAGGATTTTTTGGGAGCTAAGACCTTCGAACTTTCTGTATTTACTTACTATTCATCATCTTCTACACCTGCTGACTTAATCATCGGAGTACAGGTCAGGGTATCACACCCTCCACTCCAATTTTCTACCAGTACATCAGAACTTGGGAGGAGCTGCTGCTGACGCGTGTCCCTTCGGTAATTTCCCCCCACAGTACCCAGTGCAATCTCACGATATATCTAGGATATCTCGATTATGGGTGCCACCCTAATTGTATCGTAATGCAATTCCAAAATCTACATTGATTTGTGATTTTGTGCTCTGTAAAACAAATTTAGGATGCAACCTACTCTCACCAATCTGAATTGATGGTTGGTTTGTTACTTAAAAATGTAATGTGACTTTGAAAGAATAGCAACCTTGATAAATATAAACAGAGGAAATCTTAACAAATGGTCCCGTAGCTCAGTTGGTTAGAGCGTTGGTCTTATGAGCCGAAGGTCGCGGGTTCGAGCCCCGCCGGGACCATGGCTTCCCATAATTAAGATTAACAAAATTTTGTTTTTTTCGTTTTCGCTTCGAAGATATTTTGTTGAAATCAGAATGAAGAAGAACCAAAGAAAGGAACTAGTGTCACTTTTGCTCGTATGTGATGGAAACGAAGTTCAGCCTGAAAGGAGAATTCCCTTTTCTTAAATTTAGGGTTCTTCGAGTCGCTCCAAACAATACCAGTCCTTCTCAGAGGTTCTGCTCCATTTTCTGATTTGAATTCTCAGGTGTCGGCTTTAGATCGATTTTGTTGCTTTTCTTTTATTGAAAATTTATTTATTTATTATTTTTTTGGGCAGGTTCTACTTGAATTCGTTCGAAAAGAAGAAGAGTTCGTTAAAGAAGCGATTTCGAGGACTTACTGAGGTACTAGACTATTCTGTAATTCTCTTTCTCCCTTCAAATTGAGGTCTCTCTATGTAGTCTTTTTAGGGGAGCAATGGCACATACCTTTATCGCAGCGGAATGAAGATCTGGGTCTTGTCACGTTGCTCGTGGACATGGAGAGATTCAATCCTGTCCTCGTTGGCACTACTAGAATGACCACGACTTTCCACACCTTAGATCTTAGGTTTTGACAGGAACTCCTAGAGAATTACTCCAGCAACTAAATAGAGAATTTGTGTGCTAAGAGTTTTTTCCTTTGTACAAGATAAGATTATGCAACTCCAACTCTTAATCTCCATCAAAGTGTTTGACCGTGTGGGTCCTATATAGACGCCCTACAGTTACGAACATAAAATTAGGGGTAATGGCATGATCGGATCTTCATTCTGCTACATAAAAGTATGTTCATTTACCTACAATTTTATTATATTAGCCGCATAGGAAAGTGTGTTGAAAAGAAAGACAAGTCAAAGATGGTGTGTCACAATTGTGGAAAGTTAGGCCATTTCACTTGTGAATATTTGAGATCAAATAAACATAACTATACCACGAAAAGTCGTCTATAAATGTGATGAAATAGGTAGCTTTATGACGAACCCTCACATTAAATAGGTTGGAGGGAATGTTCCCTCTGTTGCACTGTCTATCCTAGAAGCAAACTTGGATATGTACCTCGTCGTCGATTTATGATTGAAGAGGAACCATTCATGTGTGCTTTTCATTACCTACTTCTAAACAATAGACATCTGCTATGCATATGAGATAAGTTCTATATGATAAAGAACCAATTTGGGAACTTGTTGATTTTTAGCCTGAACGCAAGACTGTTGGTAACAAATGTGTCCTAAAAATCAAGCAAAAGGCAGATGGATTATTGATAAATATAAGGCCCTTCTGGTGGAGAAAGGATAATACCCAAATAGAAGGTATTGACAATGAGGAGACATTCTCACCAGTAGTGAGACTCACCTTAGTTCGCCTCATTTTGGTTATTGTCGCACATTTGGACTTGAACTTTTCCAGATGAACGTTTTCTCAATTGAGACTTGGATGAGATCTATATGGATCAACCTGTAGGCTTTAAAGTAGAAGAATATGAGCGCAAGGATTACAAGGTTAAATAGTCTCTCTATGGTTTAAAGCAATCATCTAGGCAATGGTACTTTCGATTCCATCGGACTATTACTTATGAGTTTACTATGATGGAAGAGGACCATTGTGTGTATGTAAAATGAAGTGGGAAAAGTTTTATTGTCATTGATGCTGACATTTTGATAGATGGAAACGTTATGAAGTTAATAGTTGCTACTGAAAAATGGTTGCACAAGGGGAGATGATCCTAACACATTTCTACAAGCCAGATGATAGGAGATCCTCTAACTAAGTCTATACCTTGTGATTTGTATCGGACTCATATTAGGTGTTTAGCATTTTGTAGATGTTAGTGTTTGTAATAGACCTTTAGATTTCTTGTAATCACTCTTGGATATTGTTTTTCAACATATGGAATATATTATCACACATTGTTTACAATGTGCAACCTCATATGTTTATTCTTCATCACCAGATTAAGGCTATCCCCTCCCACGATGCCTACCCTAACACATAGGGTGCTAGCAAGATGAGACATGCACTACACATTCAAATGTCTAAAGGGACAAGTTTATTGTGGATATGCCATGATGCAATAAATATGAATATGGTAGTTCCAAATTGTTGCCTCAAAAAGTGTTGAGACAAGATTTATAGGAATCAATCATGATTCATAGGTCCCACAAGAACCATAAAGCCTGAGAAAGTCAGATGTGAACTTTTTCAATCAAAGCTTGCATCCGTTGAAGAGGTCAGGTTTGGTGCTTGACATGTGACTAGACTAAGATCAGTATGGTGTTGATGAACTCTTATGGAGCTCTACCGTAGCATGTAAATCATATTACATGTGCTATAAAACGACCTGTTGTTCCTACATAGTAAGAGAATGAATCCCCTTTTTCTTATTGTGTGAGTGTGTTGGTTGTTGGTAACCTTTATGCCCTTAGTAACTAATGACTATGTTGTGAGGTAGAGGTTGATGTTTACTGACTCCAACATGTTACATATGGCTAAGATTGATAAGATCTAAAGGGACATGACTGGGAAAGTGACTCGAGTGATACTGATTTACATGAAGAATTGAGGAAAACTATTTGGTATCACATTCTTTTGAGAAACCTTACACAATGTTTGGGCTTCTGTTGACAAATTTATCTGTTTTTTGTGAGTTATATTATATACTATCATACATTCTATTGGAAGTTTATATACTCTATTTTGTTTTCAATTTGAAGCTCATGTATTGTGTATTGGATTGAGCATTATTCTGAGTCTTAACTCATAAGGGATTAGAAAACTTTCAATCCGATGTGGCCAAATGTGTCTAGGGTAGGAGTTGTTGGAGATGAGATGTATTCTATTAGTTAGATGGAGACGTGGCAAAATATTCAATCTATAAGATAAACTTCCGTTGTTTGCCCGCTTTATTTCCTTGTATGAAGAAAATACTCGTGTTGGATAAGATGAGCATATCGTTGTTGTGTCCTACTATGGATGAGTGAGAGTACGTTGGTGTTGGTATCGTGTAAGGCGTCCATATGAGACCCACACATTTAGCCACTTAGATGGAAATTGAGAGTTGGAGTTGCACTAGGAGTGTGCAACAATTCGACTCTATAAATCTCATCTTGTGCAAAGGGAAAACTCTCTCTGAACATACAAATAATGTCTTTAGTTGCTTGGATATTTCTCTAGAGGATTCTTTTTCAATCATACTGATTTAAAGTGTGGAAAGCGTGATCACTCTAGTAGTGTCGACGAGGACGGGATCGAGTCTCTCCATCTCCCATGTCGAGCAATGTGACACAACTAGATCTTCATTCCACTGTGTAAAGGGATGCCCCCTATTTCATTACATTTATAAACAACTATTCGCGATATGGTTATGTTTACTTGATCTTGCATAGATTTAAAGCATTGAAAATAAATGTGAAAGGAAAATTTAGTCCCTCAGGACTGATTGTGGTTGCGAATACTTGTCAGAGACTTTGAAGAGGCTCTGTGAAGAAAAGGGGATCAATAAATAATTGACAATTCTTTTTACTCTGCAACAAAATGGCGTTGTAGAAAGGAGGAATAGAATCCTATTAGACACGGGAGACTAATGATGGCGTTAGCAAATCTCCCAATTAATAACTGGGGAAATGCGCTTTTGACTGCAGCCTACATTCTCAATTGGGTGCCCTTTAAATTCCTTCCATCAACCCTCTATGAGTTATGGACCAGTAGAAAACCTAAATTGAGTAATCTACGTCCTTGAGGTCGACTAGTTTTGTTTACGTTCATTTCCAATAGATTGAAAAGTTAGGCATGAGAGCCTAGAAGTGCACTTTTATAAGATATTTAGAGTATTTCAAAGACTTTATCTTTATTTATAAACAAAGTAGTAGTGAGAGAGTGGAAATTGAGGCGCGAGATGTGAATTTCATCGAGGATGATTTTCCAAGAAGGAAGAAAGCTTGGATGTCACATGAGTTCTACGAGTTGGTGGAGCCACAAATAGAACCAGAAAATGACTCCCCACCTATAAATTAATGAGAGTGGGGGGGGGGGGGGGGGAATGATTTTTCTGGTGCTTCGTCGATCATAGGGGATAGTGGGAGTGTTCCACTAGATGACTCTAATAATCCTAAACTTCGTAGAAGCAAACATGGATATGTACCTCATCGTCAATTTGAGATTGATGGGGAATCATTCATGTGTGCTTTGATAGATGATAACACCTTGACAGTCATTACATTTGAGATGTGGTTGCGCAAGGGGAGGTGATCCTAAGACATATTTCTATATGCTAGATGATAGCAGATTCTTTTACTAAGCCTATACCTCGGCATTTGTACTCATGTTTGGAGTTTGGGGCTACGTAGATGTTAGTGTTTGTAATGAAACTTTAGATTTCTTGTAATTACTCTCGGATATTGTTTTTCTATATATGGAATATGCTCACATATTGTTGACCATGTACTCTTTAACATGGAATGTGCATTCTTCACCATCAAGCAAGGCCATCTCCTCACACGATGACCACCCTGGCACATAGGGTGCCAGTAGTACGAGACATGCACTACACATTCTAATGCCTAAAGTGGCAAGTTGATATGTTATAATGCAATAAATATGAATACGGAGTTGCAAATTGTCGCCTCAAAAAGTGTCGAGATGAGATTCATAGGAATTGTTCGTGTCTCATGTTCCACCAGAATCATAAAGCCTGAGAAAGCCGGATGTAAGGTTTCAATCAGATGCTTTAGCTAGCAATTGGATTAAAGAGGCCAGGTTAGGCACTTGACATGTGACTAGACTAAGATCCGTACGGTTTTGATATTGACGAACTCTTATAGAGCTCCATCGTCGCCTGTAAATTATACATGTGCTATAAAACGACTTGTTTTACCTACACTAATAAGAGAATGAATCCTTGTTTCCTTGTAGTGAGAGTATATTGATTGTGTTGGTAACTTTTATGCCCTTAGTGACTGGTGACTTTGTTGTCAGGTAGAGGTTGATGTTTAATAACTCTAGCATGTTACCTATGGCTAAGATTGATAAGGTCTAAAGGGACATGATTGGAAAGCATAGTGACAAAGTCGGGGTTCGGGAGTAATTTGGGAAAGGTCAAGTTCGGAAAAATTCGTAACAAATAAAAAATAAATTAATAAAAATAACAATAAAAATATACCGAATAATTTGATTAAAAAATATACAAAATAAGTAGTTTTTTGCCAAGTTTGAGAAAATAATTCGGGAATAATCTGGAAAATTTGCAGATAATTCACCAATAATTTGAGAATGCAATAATTCGCGAATAATTCGGCAAAGCAAAAGTGCACGAATAATTTGTGAATTTTTGAAAAAACAGAGTTTTTTGTCACAGAGTTGGAAAGTAACTCGACTGATATTAAGCAACATGAGGAATTGAGGAAGGCTATTTGGTATCACATTCTTTTGAGAAATCGTACATAATGTTTGGAGCTTTTGCTAACAAATCTATTTGTTTCTTGCAAGTTTTGTTATAAATTATAGTACATTCTACTATATGTACAAGTATGTGCTTTTTTTTTCATTTAGAATTTCATGTGTTGTGTATTGAGTTGAACATTATTTTGAGTCAGCTTATGAGGGATTAGAAAACACTCAATCCGATGTGGCCCGATGTGTCTAGGGCAAGTATGAGTTGTTGGAGATGAGATGTGTTCTCTCAGTTAGATAGAAATTTGGTAGAATATTCTCGCTGGAGGATAAACTCCTGTTGGTCGCACGCTTTATTTCCTTGAATGAAGAGAATACCCGTGTTGGATAAGATAAGAATATCATTGTTGTGTTCTACTATGGACGAGTGAGAGTATGTTGGTGTTGGTATCGTGTAGGTTGTCCATATGAGACCCAGACAGTTAGACACTTAGATGGAGATTAAGAGTTGGAGTTGAACTAGGAGTGTGCAACAACATAATCCTATAAATCTCATCTTGTGCAAAGGAAAACTTTGACTAAACACACAAATTCACTCTTTAGTTGCTTGAGTAATTCTCTAGGGGTTTCTATCAAAACCCTAAGGGTGTGTTCGTTTGGTTAGAAATTGAGAGAAAGTAAAAGAAAAGTGAGTTTTCTTGCACTTTCCCAGCGTTCGGTATGCAAGAAAACACACTTCCCTTTTCTTACACTTTCTCAATAATGACAGCAGTACAAAAACTTTCTCCCAAAAATTTTCTCCATCTTTGATGGTTATTTGGAAAGAAAATTTTAGTTTCTTTTCTTTTCTTTTCATTTCTCTCACCCACTTTCTTTTCAAAGGAACACACTCTAACCCTTGTTTTGGTTGTTAAGAAAAAAGTGAAAATAGAGAGAAGAAAAGAAAATTGGATAAAACCCAACTAAGAATTGTATTGGAAATCCAAAAGGAAATAGAAAAGAAACTTAAATTTCCTTTCAAAGATGGAGAAAGTTTTTGGGAGTAAGTTATTGTAAGGTTGTTACTATTGAGAAAGTGTAAGAAAAGGAAAGTGTGTTCACTTGCGCATTGAATACTGGAAATGTGCAAAAAAACTCACTTTTCTTTTATTTTCCCTCACTTTCTTGCCAAACGAACACACCCTGAGGATTTAAGGAGTGGAAAGCGTTGTCACTCTAGTAGTGCCGACTGGGACAGGGTTAGAAAGCGTGGTCACTCTAATAGTACCAATGGGTATGGGATTGAATCTCTCCATGTCCTATGACGAGCAACGTTATACAATCATACGTCCTGGATCTTCATTCTGTTGCGTTTTAAGGTATGTGCCTTTACTCCCCTAAAAGACTACACTATATATTGTTTGAAAAGATTCAATTTGGGTATATTTTGATTCCTACTTTACTTGAGGTTTATGTTAAAACCATGGATTCCATGCTTGCAGAGATGGAAATTTCAAGTTCAAAAGCTATCAGAGGGTCAACAAATGACCAAGCAATTCTTGGTCCATGTCATCAAAGAGTAACAAATAATATATTCATTTCTTCCATGATTTATCTGCATTTATGATTAAAACACGTGTTCTTTGGGGGTGCTTGTGAGTAAATGCATGTTGCAAATTGTTGATTTCATATACACACTCACTAATTTTTTAAATATTGGGTGATAGGGGTGAAACTTTGACGTCCATTTCAAAACGGTATGGGGTGTCCATACATGCAATTGCAGCAGCTAATATGAATATAGTAGATGTTGATCTTGTTTTGGAAGGGCAACGCATTAAAATTCCTTTTTCTGGTGCGGAAGATGGTCAAATGGTGAGCTTTCAATGATTGACATGTTCAGATTAATCTGGTCTCTTTAAATGTCTACAATTATTCATTTATTCAAAATTACTAGTTTTTAAAGGATCCTTAGTTTTGATTTTATCACTACTCTATAGAACATAAATTGTATGCAAGTTCAACCGATAATTATTTTACTATACAAAACTTGTGAATTTCTTATTCTTATGAGGCTGCTCTACGATCGAAGTATTTTTACTGATTATGGGTTCGTACAAATTTCCAGAGATTGTAGGTATCTCCTCTCATTAGGTTAGGTCGGTCCTTGTGATTATGAAGCCAAAGTGTATGAAGTATGAACTATGTATGCTTTTTGAAGCTGATTTATGAATTGAAAAAAGTCAAGGTACCTGTTACTTTGACATGAAGGACGATCTACCATTCTCATTTTGATACGTGTGGTGGATACGTGCCATTTGAGGGGCCTGAACTAGGAGATCTCTTGGCTAAATATCAATCCATAATAGTGATTGCCACCATCCATTATTTTCCTTTCTTTTTGCATGGTCGTAAAAGAAAAAAGATGATCTAGAAAATGTTGTAGAGAAAATTGGACAGAAGATCCCCCTGGTGTGGTACTTATTGACTTGTGGATCCCATTCATTGATTGTGTGCCTTCTATGTCAGTGTAGTGTTGGTAAACCATTCTTTAGTCAAACCTGCAGAGAACTTAGGTGCATAGTTGTCGGGAAGCTATGTACAAGGTGGGAAGCTCTTTTCTCAAGAAGCTCGTTTCCCAAATTTGCTTCATTGGACAAACTCGCTTCTTAGGAAGCTCGTTTCCTCGAACAGACTCTCTTCCTAGGAAGCTCGCTTCCATCACGTCTCATCTAGTAGTCAAAGGGAACTGTATGAGTGAAGTGATGTGGTAGACCACAATCTATAGCATAGGGTGTAGACTCTAAGCAAGTATCGTCAGTTTGAAACCTAAGGCACCTACTTTTCTACAAAAATCTCACATATAAGATAAAATCAAAGGTATAACTACCTATAAATAACTTAATAGGAATGAGGAACCTATATCTCATTTCTCGCTTCCCGTTTCCTAAGGTTTTTTTGAGTCTCGCTTCCCGCTTCTCGCTTTCGCTTTGCTTCTCGTTTTCGCTTCTCGCTCTGGTAACGATGCTTAGGTGTCATCTTTTCTTTTTTAAGTACAATCCTTAGCTTCTATTTACATTTTCATAACTAGAGGGAACATGTCAAGGCTGCAAGATTTTGGTGATTCACATTCAAATTTGTGTGTGGTTTCTACCGATCAAAAAAAAAATATGTGTGCTTTTACAGTAAAAAAAGTGTATTAGCATGATTTATTTTAGTAGGTAAATTTCACAATACATTAAAACCTGTCTTTCAGTTATTAGTGGAAATATATCAAGGAATAAATGTTGACTAGTAGTTAAGATTCAATCTGAAAACCATTTTCATTTATGTTGCTTCTGGATCAGATGTCCTTCAATGCGGTTTGCCCAATTTCAAATAGTTTGGACTGCTTCTGCCTCCTAAGGCATCACAACTTTTGTGTTCTTGTCAGGGTCGCACTGGGAAAAGTTGGGTTCCTAGAATTGATGCACACGAAAGATGTCAAAGTTCTTTGGATGGACACAAAAATTACAAGATTCTCACCATGCTATCCTCCCATTATTTAATATATGTAAGCACATATAAATGTTTGCTGCATAGGCACTTTCCTTTTATGTGATAGGTTCTAATGGTGTTTAAATGCTGAATGCTGATATTTTATTTGACTTGGAAATATATAAAAAATATCAACCTCAGCAGGCTTGTCCATCTTATTATCAGGATAAACGTACTGGTTATTTCCTAGTTCTGGTTCCTCTTATAGCGTTTTGCATCAGATGCATAGTTGGTGCCTTCCACAATAGAGTGGCTGAAGATCTGAAACGTCAAGCTCTAAATGAATCGGAGGCACATCATCATGGATCCAGAAGTATGCGGTGGAAATCTGCACTCAGTGACATAAGGGAACCAGATGTTTTAGGGGCTGAGTCAAGATCACATTCTGTTGTAAGTACGCGGTGCAACTCTATTGATATGTGTGTCTTCCTTCCTGTTAGTTTAAGGTGTAAGCAGTTTAACCTATCAGAGGCTAAATTTTTAAATACGATCAATGTTCCAATATATCTGCTAAGACTTGGTAATCTGTGATGCGATGCCTTCTTATCTTTGGTTTTGAATTTGATTTTGACATTCTGCTTGACGTTAAACAGATTCATTGCTACAATCATCAAGGCTGAATAGAACCAAAAGAATAACAACAAAACAAAATAGAAAATAAGAATAAGGAGAGGGTAATGGAACATTCATAACAAATTATCCTTGAGGAAAAATAGAGCATGGTGACTAGAAGCCTTGTTGAACATACCGGTTGCTTAAAGGACTAAACACCTGAAAACATTCCCCTAAAATAAAAGCTAAATTCAATACTATCACATTCAATTACTGCATGATATTCTAACCCATTTTGTAGACTAACTTAAGCTGCCAGCAAACGAGTTCCAACTACAAGTACATGGGAACTTCTGCATTTCCTAAACAATCCCTTATCATTATAAGAACAATGAATGTCTAGATGAGAGAGAGGTAGATTTTAGACAGCATTCTAATTGAAAATGAATGCCTGGATGAGAGGTTGAAGCGGGGCCTCCCTAGCCTTCTTTGCAAAATAGACATTGAAAAAGCCTACAATCACATCTACTCGGACTTTCTGGAACATGTCATGGGTAAAATAAGCTTTGGTATTAGATGGCGAAGGTGGATAAGGTTTTGCATTTCCACGGTCTCATTCTCCATTTTGGTAAATGGATGTCCTACAGGGTATTTTAGGAGTTTTAGGGGCTTGCGTCAGCGATCCACTATTGCCTTGCGGCCCTTTCCTATTCATTTTGGTCATAGAATCACTGGGAAGGATGGAGGGGTCAGTGTTAGAGGGTTATTACATTGGGAACGATGGGCTTGTGATTTCCCACCTTCGGTTCACAGATGATACGCCAGTCTTTGGCAATGCTTCATGTAGTCAACTAGTCTACCTTAGATGTCTCTTCAAAAGTTTTGAAGCACTCTCAGGGTTACACATCAACCTTGGAAAGAGTGTCATCTTTGTGGTGGGGGATATCCCAAATGTGGGTGAACTTGCTTCTTGTATGGGGTGAAAAGATGGGTCCATGCTATCGTTCTACTTAGGTATGCCGCTTGGGGCTGGCTATAAAACTAAAGCAACATGGGACCTAATCGTCGACTGTTTTACAAAAAAGTTATAAGGGAGAAAGTCTTTATATCCCTCAAAAGGAGGTCGTGTAACCCTCCTTAAAAGCACTCTCAGTAGTCTTCCCCACCTATTTTTCTCCTAACCATCCCAGTCTCAGACTCTCAGTAGCCGTTAAACTAGAAAGGTTACAAAAGAGATTTCTATGGAATGAGAGGATCGAGAAAGAGAACTACCACATGGTAGATTGGAAATTTGTGACCACTCCAATTAAGTCCGGGGGGGGGGGGCTTGAATATCTGCCCTCTGGTGGCATTCAACAAGGCCCTTCTAGGCAAATGGTTATGGTGATTTGGGGAGGAGAGAAAGAGCCTCTGGGAAAGGTAATTGTTGCTAAATTTGGAGAGAAATATGTCTCAAGAGTCTAAAGATGCGAAGGGGCCCTATGGAGTTGAGTTTGTGGAAAGCCATCTGTAATGTCCGTGATGAATTTTCTAAGCATATTCACTTTAGAGTGGGCAATTGTTTGAATGCAAAATTTTGGGAATACTTACGGTGTGGTTAGAATTCCCTTTAAGGTAGATTTTGTGAACCTGTATTCCCTTTCCTTGGGGAAAAATTTGTCTATGGCTTCCTGCTTTGAGGGGATACTAGCTCTCCTACATGATCTCCAAGATTTAGACGTAAACTCAATGATTGGGAGGTGGAAGATCTCATTTGTGTTGCCCCCATCTCTCTTGCCTTGTCGCTTAAGGATGATCGATTATGGTCTAGGGACAGCAATTAAGATCCTTTTTACATTCTTTGCGAGCCTGTCCTAGCTTTCTTTTTCCTCATCAAGCTGCGTGGAACTAGAATCCAGGGTTCCTTCGAAGGTTTCTTTCTTCCTTTGGTTGGCAATGCTGGAGTGCTACTTTCTAGTCGTCCACATCTGTCTCATCTTCATTAGAAGCAACCATCTCCTTCTCAAGCTTTTCCTTTATAGCAAAGTTGTTTTCTAAGGCTCTGATAGTCTTCTGACTTCTGTTTAGGACAAGCAATAGAAAAATGCCATTAGGCACTACAAGAGTTTACAAGTAAAATCTTTGGCTTGCTCTTTTTCATGTATTGATTAGTAGGATTTTGACCTTGGTAACTAGGGCTGCAAATCAGGCTGGGCTTGGTCAGTCGAAGGTCATATAATGTCCAACCCAACATATGAAAACTGAGCCCGAACCCTGGCCGGGTCTGAACTCAGCCTGGATTGTTGGACCCAAATCTGTCCCATTAAACCTTTTACGAGTTCTGGCTGAGCCCGAGTTGGGAAAGCCTAGACTTGATGGGGTTTTTTTAATTGCTAATTAATACCTTGATGCTAGGACTGCACAATGGGCCGAGTTCGGGCTTAAAAGCCTTTGTGAACGTGTTGGGCTTCAGTCCAACAAAAGTCAAGCCCAAACCTAGCCCATGTGCATCCCTACTAGATGCTAGTATTAAAGAGGGTTTTCCAGGACTAATGCACAAATTAGATCTAGAAAAGACCTATGATCATGTAAATTGAGAGATTTTGAGTGATCTAATGAGAATGATATCTTTGGTGTTAAATGGAGGAATTGGATGGAGAAGTGTTTTAGCTTTTACTTTTCTATATTGGGTAATGAGAGATTCCGTGGCTTAAGGTAGGCAGTTCCGTTATCTCCATTCCTCTTCATTTTGGTCACGGAAGCCTTAGGCAAGATGATCAACAGAGCTGAGGAGAGGGTGATTGAGGGGTTTGCAGTAGACATGGAGGGTTTGAGAGTATCCCATTATACCCTGATTCTGTGACCTGACAAGTAGCTCATCCCAGATGCCTTCTTAGGTGCTTTGAAGTTATGTTAGACTTAAGGATTAACCTATTTAAGATCAAAATGTATGGAAGGAAGTGTCTAACTTATGACAAACTTGCAGGCTGCTTGGTATGTAAGGTGGGGGAATTACTAGCCTCCTACTTAGGTTTACCCCTGGGTGCTGGTTTCAAATTGAAATTGGTTTGAGACCCAGTCATTGAAATGGTCAATGCGTGATTGCCATCCTGGAAGCCCCTATTCTTATCAAAAGGAGGCAAAATGAATAATCTAAAGCACGTTAGCAGGCCTTCCCACATACTTCTTACCTCTGCTGACTATATCGGCCTTTGTTACAAAAACTCTATAAAGAAGGCAAAGACATTTTTTTTTTGGAATGACAAGGACGATAAGAGAAAATACCATATGGTAAAGTCGAATGATGTGTGTAGGCTAGTCAAGGGGGGTGGTCTACGCTTTAGATTATTGAGAAACATGAATACAACACCATTTGGAAAATGGCTATGGAGGTTTGGGGAAGAGAGGAATAGCCTTTAGATAAAGATCATATCGCAAAATACGTGAATCAATCGGTTTCGAACCCTAAGGTAGTCCAGGATTTTTTCATTGTGGGGGCTGAAATACATGTAGAAAAAAACTAATGGATTTAAGGGTATGGACCTCAGGGCTTCGGGGGTGTAGGCCCTGAGAAATTTTTTTTTGGGTTTTTTTTTTTTTGAGAAATTCTTTTTCCCAGTTTTGCCCTTGAGGTTGCCAGGAGTCCCTATTGATACCTCTTAATTGTGGTTAAGATTCACCCACCTATCCTTGGTTTTTTTAAAAATATATCAATTTTTTTTAACCCTAATTAAAATTCACTGACCCTTTAAGTTAAAAAAAAATTCAATATTTTTTTAATAAAATCAATGATAAGTATTTAAACCTTAAGAGTGAATGAATTTTAACCATAGTTAAGGAGTGTCAATAGGGAAGTGGCGACCTCTAGGACATAACCGGACTCCATTGGGGTGCCTATATATATGACAAAAAAATTGGGGGGGCCACTATAAATAGAAGACAAAAAATTTTGGTGGGGTGGGGGGAATTTCACTAAAAATTTTTTAAAAAAATTGAGTGGCCCACTATTTCATACTACCCCAATAAAGATTTCCAAAATTTTTTGGGGGGCCATGGCCCTCCCTCCTCCCCTGGCTCCGCCTCTGTCTGTGGCGAAAGATCCACTGGAAGTCTTGAATAGGTAAAGTCAAAGTGACTGTGGGTGTAGGAGAGAAATATGTTGTTTTGAAAAAGTTAACATCCAGAGAGAGAAATGACGGGACTGAGGATCATAACATTGATTTCCCTTAGATGCACCAAAATAACTAACAAAAACACATCAAATAGCCTTATCATCCAACTTTTAATGTCTTGGACGAAGATCCTGGACAGAGTAGGTACAACCAAACACACGAGGTTCAATTGACAAAACAGGAAGCTGAGGACAATGAAGCTGATAAGTGTTGAGTCCTTCAAGTACACAAGAAGGAGATCGATTGATAAGAAAACATACAACAAGAAGTGCCATGGACCAATAGGTCTTAGGCACTTGCATACCACACCAACTAAATGACGATTCTTGCACTCAGCATCACCATTTTGTTGCGGAGTGTAAGGACATATAAGCCGATGAGCAATTCCATGAGCTTAAAGATACTAGACAAAAGGAGCAGATAGATACTCACCACCATTATCAGATTTTAGGGCTTTAAGAGGACCACCAAACTAGGTAACAACCATAGCATGAAATTCTTAGAATGTAGAGAACACTTCATCCTGACACTTTATAAGATAAACCCAAGTAGCTCTAGTGTAGTCATCAATAAAAATAACATAATAATGAAAACCATCAATGGATATGACTTAGGAGGACCCCAAACATTAGAGTGAACTAACTCAAAATAGACCGACATCTATGCATGTGAGAGGGATAAGCTGTGTGAACATGTTTAGTAAGCTCCCAAGTATCACAGTGAAAAGTAGAAGAACAAAGTTTACTAAAATTAGGCATCAAAGAATATAAGGTCTTAGATGCAATGTATCATGACTAGCAACAATAGAAAAAGGAGAAATAGTTACAGTAGTAGCAGCAGTAGCCGAGAAGACACGATCCGGAGCACGATCAGTGTCTAGGTTATACAGGTCCTGAAAGATATAATGAGAAGGATAAAAAATAACGCAACAATTAAGTTTCTTGACAAGACTGCTAATTGAGAGAAGGTTAGAAGATAAACTAGAAACTTGGAAAACATGAGATAAAAAGAGTCGTGGACACAAAAATGTTTCCCACTACTAAAATAGGAGTAGAGGAACCATCTGCCAATCGAACTTGAGCGGTAGGAGATGGAAGTGAATAAATAGAGTAACCATGCGACTCACCCGACATATGATCAGTAGCTCTTGAGTCAATGACCTAATGAGGGGAAGGAGACAATGTAGTGGTTGCATAGGCAGAGGGAGCATGGATACCTGAGACTGCAAATGAAGATGATGCAACAATATTGGAAGGAGTCTAAAGGCGTAACTCAACATGGATCCATCTCAACAACTTGTTCTCTTGGAATCTAGAGGATCAATCACAACTATCGATGCTGCAAGCACAGAATCAGTGGCAAGAGTCGTAACAATGTGAGCAGCAAAACAAGACGGGTAACCCTCGGGCAAGGTTCAAAAAAAGGGTTTCGGACACCATAACGGACACGGCCGAAACCGTTACGTAACACCGTTACGTAACGGTTTTCAGCTGATACTTATTATTATTATTATTTTTTTGCTTAAAAAAATCCAAAAATTCCCAATAAATTGAAAAAAATATAAAAAAATGCAATAAATGAGTAACAAGATACTTCTAAAGCCAATATGAAGGTCAAAATGTAGAAATAATAAAATTAGATGGGTCGAGGATTGAAAGTTAAAACATACATAGAATCTAGTCTAGACTGCATACTCTATATAAGCAGATAGCCAGATACATATACACCTGCTAAGTGCTAAAGCCACATAGAATTATGAGCTGGTTCATCATCTTCATCATCATCCTCCTCCCTAATTCCTCCCCCACTCCCAAACTCTTTTTTTTTTCTTTTGTTCCTTCATTCTTTTGGTATTTTTGATGGATTCGTGAGGGGTTTATAAAACAATGGATGAATAGAGTTCACGGGTCTTTACTACTTTGTTTGTAGGCAACTAGGAGTCTAGGCATGTAGCTGGATGGGTGTCAGAGTCAAATTGAAAACCCTGCAAGGCTACAAAGGAGATTCCCAAAGTTTATTCACGGGTACAATGTATTTCCGCGAACGAGTCCTACGCCCGTTACGTTTTGGTTTTGGGAAAAAGCCGTAAAGGCACGATTTCGGGTATTGGAGGCAACCGAAACCGTTACGTAATGAGCGTTACGTAATGGTTTCGGCGAGTTTTTAAACCATACCCTCGGGATAGCCATGAAGGTGATAACAGTGATCACAATCATGTCCCACTATAACACAATGGGAGCATGGAATAGTAGATCTACCACGACCACGACGGTCCCGATCATCCCCTTACCACGACCTGTAGGAGCAGTATGGAAATCAGTAGCAATTAGCAAAGGCTATGCGATCTTGATGTACCATGGGTGGAGTAGAGCTCAAAGACATAACCGCACGATGATGTTCCTCACTGAAAATAGTGGAGTAAACATATTTAAGAGAGGGAAGAGGTGACGTTGCAAGGATCCGAGTTTGCAGCTACTCGTACTTGGTGCGAAGGCCATCAAGAAATCATAAATCTGATACCATAGCCTTAGCGAAAGTAGTGGATAGCCCGAAAAGTGGTTCATAATGATTCAATTCTTCACATTGATGCTGAAGAACCCTAAAATAATTAGAAATAGAACTGCCCCCTTACTTAAAATGAGCAATCTTGCATGTAAGTTGATATGTGTGAGTGTCGTTCTCCACAAGGGCATAAGTTTGAATAAGTGCTTGCCAAAGCTCATAAGTACTCTTATAGAAAATGTTATTAGCGGTAACCTGAGTTTCTATGGAGTTAAATAACCAATCCAAAATGATACAGTTCTTAGCCTCCCATTTAGCAATCTCAAGAGCACCGGATGTGGGTTTAGGAGTCTCTCTAGTAATATACTCCATTTTCGAATGACCTTCAGTGTAGAGCTCAACAGAGCATCTCCAAGCAAAAGAAATTATCACAATTACATTTAATATTGGTGATAGTGTGGTCAATGGGGTCGGAGAGAGACTGAGAACTAAGAACGTTAGGATCCATAGGAACAAACCAGAGTTTGTAACCCCAAACAATAAATGACAAACCCAAACGGAAAAATGAACCCCACACAGTAAAGTTGTAGGCAAAAGGAACCCAAAAAAAGCAATAAACTTGGTAGAACATGCTTAGGGAATGAAGATTCATCGTAAGGCAATGAGAAATAATCAACAGGTGAAGGATTAACTCATTGATGCTAAGTGTTAGCAAAAGACGAAACTAGAACACCCAAAAAACTGTCAGCCGTAAGCTATACCAATGGTGATGGAGTCTTCTACAGGCAACGAATCAACGATCGGCTCCAATAGGATGGAAGAACATGAAAAAAACGTCAATTCCTTTGCTGAGGTTCTTCAATTGAGTACCTGGAATGCCGCAATCAACGAGATTTACAGTGTTTGGAACGTTTTTCTCAAAAACAAAGAAAATAATTAAACGATTATCAAGCAAAACAATACTGAAAAAACCGCCATTAATCTTGTAAAATCAAGATCTCTGAAAAAGCGTAATTTTTTAGGAGTTTGGGTGACACCGTGATGACATCAACATGATGTCAGCACATTGTAGGTGACGCAGAGCAAGAGAAACCGCTCTGATACCAAGAAGGTGATTAGGGTTTAAAGAGATGAGAGTTAGGATTTTAGGTCTAGGGTTTGATAGAGAAGAGAGAGGATAGAAGAATGATTAGGGTAAATGGCTTAGTGAGGAAAGATCCCTACTAGCCTTCTTATATTAATGAGAAATATAATGTTACAAATATACGCTCAAGAACATATCAACATGTACTGTTGCTGATGTCACAATTCCGACGACTCTCCTTCAGTCTTCTCAACTGCTGGTTGTTCCTTTTCAGAAAGATCGAATGCTCTGTTACTAAGTAGAAAACTAATGTTTGATATTTAGGATTTATGGAAGAGATAAATAGAAGAGAAAGAAATGAAGAGAAATGAGATATGAAATTATGTTTCCATCCCATCCCTTCTAGATCTCATTTTATACTAATAAGATCAAAGAACATAATTGCCTTTAAGTACATAAAAAACAATAGACAATAAGAAACAATAAAGCAACTAGATAATAAAGAGGTAATGTCGCACCCCAAAATGTTACCTTGGTCTGATGGGACCTTGGGCCCGTGACACTGCTTGAACAACTTTGACTTAATAGCTTATAAGGTAATACTAAAATGAGAGTCTACAAAAATTGATGATAAACCATCGAATATAATGAAATAATCATCCTGTATCACCTATGACTAATTTCCACTTAACCCACGGTCGGATCATTATCATGATCCCCATATCAAAATTCAACCTAAGCAACATCATAAAATATCAAGTATCTATTACAACCCTTTAATAAAAAAAAAGTCTAATAATAAGGGAAACGATCTAAATCCCTCACTCCCTCCTCGAGGAGGTCACCTTCTTCTTCTTCTTTCGACAATAACAATTCGACTGAGCAACGAAAACACATAGTGGATATAAAGTTTAGCTAAAAACATAATATCACATGTACATAATCAATATTATCATTCATAACGAATTTACATAATCAAAGTGCGGAAAACATGTGAGCATATCATATCATCACCTTGACTCGTGTTGACTCGTGTACTTGTGAGACTTTTAGACTTGATATTACATGATGCATGTTCTTGTGAGATGCATGCCCCGACACGGGCGAATACTTCTTCTTTCGACAATAACAATGCGACAATAATAATTCGACTGAGCAATGAAAATGCTCAATGGATATAAAGTTTAGTTAACAATATAATCTCACTTGTACATAATCAATACTGTCATTCATAGCATATATATCAGAGTGCGAAAAACATGTGAGCATACCATATCATCATATTGACTCGTGTACTTGTGAGACTTTTAGACTTGATCTTACATGATGCATGTTCTTGTGAGATACATGCCTCGATGCGAGCGAATACTTGTCTTGTGAGATACCATGTCCATGCGTGGACCGATACTTTTCATGTAACCATACCCATGTGCGGGCCAATACTTTCCATGTAACCTACCCGTGCACGGGCCAATACTTTCCATGTAACCATACCCATGCGCGGGCCAATACTTGTTCTTGTGCAATTCATGCATGCTTGTGAGACATGTGTACTCATGAGACTTACAACTTACCATGCAAGTGAACTTGTGCTTAAGTGTCGTGATTAACATTCATCTAGGTTATCCCTTAGATTCCGATCTTCCACCATGGAAACTCCACCAAAGCGTCCCATTCCATACGGTTGGATGATTCCCGGTTTGAAAGACCTTCTTCTAAATCTTGGCATATCCGAATTTCAACCACCATACAAGTTTACGTAATTCATAATTTAACATGGAATTCATACATAATACTTTATCATAAATTCATAATTCAATGACATGATTTATATTCAACAACAACCATTCATCCTCATCATACCCATTTGCCTCGCAATCATGCACAAAATGCCCTTCCTCCACCATACACAATCATACTTCACTCACATTCATGATCAAAAACCCTAGAAATCCATCCAATAGCTCCACCATAATTTCTCATCCTCAATTTCACACATCAATAGAGTTAAACATCAAAATCAACACCATAATAATCAAATCATGCTCAATAGAACCCATAAACACATGCAAGTCCCCATTCCATGCTCCAACTCAACAATACATTCATAGCCATGTTGATAACCCAATAATCCACGCATAATCTTATTTAAACACATCAAAACCATAATAAATTTAGGTAGAAAGTATATCGACCTTCAGGATTGTTTCCCTACAATCCTAACAATCCACCGTTTGAGAATGACCTCCAGCAACGATCTCCAAAGCTTTTCCTCCCTTCTCCGAGCAAAATCTCTTGAAGCCCTAGGTTTCCTCTCTTTTCTCTCTCAAATTGGGTTCATGGTTCTAATGAAACCTAAACTCACGAAATAGGGGGCCTATTTATAGGGTGGGGGTTTAAAACCTTAAAAATTTCGCAACTTAGGATTTTCCCCAAATAATTTGGGCGACAACCGCGACACTGTTCGAACGGTTTGGGTTTGGTTCTAACGGTTTACCTATTCGGGACTTACTGTTTGTGTTTTTTCTGCTCTATTCGAACGGACTTAGAATCGTTCGAACGATATTTGTTTTGTTCGAACAAACTGAGTTCTTTCGAATGGGTTTGGATTCGGGAATAAGTGTCCAATTGCTTTTACTGGCACTATTCGAACGGTCTGGGAATCGTTCGAACGGTTCCACCAGTTTTCCCTTATTTTTCACATTTTTCGATTATTTCTTCATTTGTTTAGTTGTTTACACTCTTGAAACACTCCATAAACATTAATTAGCATCAAACACACAATGCATATTTCATTTGACAATTTTACCCTTGATAATCACATAAATGGCATGAAAGTAAATTCGGGTCTATACAGGTAAGGTGTCTAAGCCATTGGGTCAGGACTAATCCCCGAGGGTGTGACGTGAACCCGCAATCCGCCACACTAGGTAAGTCCGGGTAAACCCGTGCTAGGCTGGCCCCAAAGGGGGAGTGAGAAATGGAACCTAGGACCTCCATGGGTTTATTTTGATGACCCATTACAAGTTACAACAATAAGGTTGACTTGGGCTTGAGGCATTGCCCTCCAATGCTCTGTACGGCCTTTGTGGTGATTGATCCACTCAAAGGCATTCTTCGAAAGGCCTCCGTGTCGATGAGATAAAAAGTAGATTACATAAGTTATCGTGTGTGCCTGAAGCTTTAAAATAAGTTGCACATAATACGTGGTCTATAGTCATGGTCACAAAGTCATATATTCCAACAGAATATAATACGAGCATATCACATAAATAATAAGAAATATCGACAGAGAGTTACAATGGTTCTCAAAATAGTTTTCTTTAATTCAGAAATAGATTTTGATTACAATATATTTTTCTTGAAAATATATAATATACATCCATATGTTGATCCTAAGGTTTCCTGAGTTTTTTTTATTTTTAATAAATTTTGGTGAAAATAAAAAATTTATATTCAAATAACAATACAAATAATTTGACATTTTTAATTTTGAAAAGAGTTTAATAATTGTAGCTAACCCATTGGACTTGCTAGTCACTAATTATTGACAATCATATAAAATGAGTTAACCATTATCGTATTCAATTCATTAATAATTAATACATTATGCTAATTTTGAATATCTAAAAAATATTTGAATTAAAAACTTTAATTATGAAAGAGTGATTCGTTTTCACCATAAAAACTCAAGAAATTGGCTCAAGATGGAAATATTTGTAGATTTGTCGATTTTAAAACCATATTCGAGACCGTTTGCAACACTGGATTACACTCAAGGACAAACATGCTTGAAGGGGTTTCATAGATCGCATAAGTTCACCTAAAATTATGATTCAACGGAAAAACAAGAAAAGAGAAAAGCAGTAACAAGGAAAGTAAAATTTTGGCTGTGTATATATTGGTAAAAGTGATGCAAACAATACATATATCGATTATAGACTAAAGACAAAAAGTACATGAAACTGTAAAGAGGTATACAGAAACAGTTGAAAAACTTTAAATGGGAAAAGAGTAGAAAGAAGATATTATATATAACGAAACCCAGATACAGGCAGTGGACTACTGACCCCGCCAAATTTATTCTTGTTAATCTGCATTTCTTAAGGGGAAAAACAAGAAAGAGAAGGAAAACCAGATTCCACTTAAAACAGGTAAGCAATGAGTGCATAAATATTCTTCTCAAGATGTTTGATTTCGTGTTTCTAGTAGATAAGCTCGAGCATTCCTGTTTTCACTCAGCGGAGTCCTCTATGCTTGTATTGATCTGTCGACATTTGGCATACTCAAAACTCCAGACTACATCCTTCTAGTTGAAACAACCTAAAAGCAACCCGAGAGAGAAATAGGGGTCATAATTTTGCAACCCATGTTTCACATTTGTGAATTGGGCAAGATGGTATTTTTAGCTCGATACATGGATAAATATGCTTATAAATTTAGGAGAAGGGGTGGGTTGCACATGAGTTCCAAAGTTGTCCAGCTTTACCTAGAGGGGATTTGAACCTGAGACCTGCCCCTTAGTGGTGTGACCTTAATCACCTTTCCACAAGGGCACTGGGAAAATCTTAGTTTTTTCATAATATGCCACGTATTTGGGATAAAACATTATGTTTATTACAACAAATGTAATATTAATATCAAGTTTAGGAGTTCAAAACTTCCAATATGTACAAATTGACTGGAATATTAATATAATCGGATTTACACTGCTCTTTACAGTATTCAGTTATTCTCATTGTTTACCCTCGTTGATGGGTAGTAAAATGTTGGTTACTTGGACATAGAATAGGGAAAATAACAGATGCAAATTGATTGAGATTTTAATGTTTAGAAGAGGAGAGGCATTAGCGTAGATAAAGGGTACCTTCATTTCAAGCTTAAAGCCATTTTTATTGTTTTTGAATCATATCTTGCAAATGAGTTAGGCCTATAGAAAGCAAGGGTCCTCCCACTAGTGATCTGAATTCTGAACATTCAAATCCTTTAAACCAAAAATTAATTTTGTTGCAACTTTTAAACTGTTTTGTAGGATCCTTTGGAAGATCAATCACAAGTTCCTTTTGAAGATATCTCTCATGCTTATTCTAAACTCGAGCCTGCATATGAGAAGTTTCTGTCAGAATGTGGAATGAGTAAATGGGGGTACTGGCGTGGAGGTTCCCCTGAATAATGAATTGTGCATAAAAGTTGGAGATTCTATTTGAGTCGCTGTTTATTCTCAAGACTGCTGTAGTTTTTGGATGTTGGAATCATTCATCGTCTGGTTATATTTGATTCAATGGTGGGATTGACATAGTAGGCGTTTGTCTTCTGGATTGAGCCAATCATCTTTGATGGGAAAGAAGGGTTGCCATTGTACAGTAGGCACATTTTTTTAATGGATCGTTATAATAGGCAGATTCTTACCTTGGTACGTAAGTATAGTGGTGTTAGACAAGATCATTTTATTGTACATATTTGATAGGGTTTTATGTTCAGGTGTAAATTAACCAGAAGCTACACAATGTCGGGCTGTATTTTTCAGTATAGGCCTTTTGTTTGTGTTAACAACTGTTTCTGTTTTCGCTTACTATACTGCAATTTCTTATCTTTCCGGATGAAACTTCACTGTAATTGAACAGGAGGTAGGAGTCGCACGTGGGCTGACCTTGGGCAGGTTAGAATCAGTCGTCGCCTTGCCAAGAGGGTTAGGTCTAAGAGTGGTTGAGGCTGCATATTTTGCCCAAACTATTAGGGTCAGGCAAGTGGGTTGGGAATTGGGATGGTTCATCTGTAGGTTCAGACAAAGGAACAGTAGGGTAAGTCTGGAACCTGATTGTTGTAAACCACAAATGATTGTAAATAAGGGTTCAGCGAGCACGGCTGGATGGGATCCCGCTCATATCTCCATCGAAAAATAATTTTTTTTTTTAAAGAAGGAAAATGACTTAGATCTACTCTTAGAAAAAGAATGGCTTTTCAGAACACTGTCAAATGCACCGACCTCTAGGGAATCTGGAAATGTATACCAAAAACTCCCATCTCGAGCAGTGGTGGAATTTCCAGTGTGTTTATACTATTTTGCACTGAATACACATTTTTTTTTTGGAGGGTATGAATACATAATTTTGTTCAAGCGTGAGCACAGCTTTTGGTTTGTAGCTCTGATATTTAAGCATTGTACTTTGTACTGCTAGCAGCTTGGTCATGTAACATTTAATATTTCTCTTGTTCCCTCATGCAGCATTCTTAGTCTTAATTTTTTATATTTTTATTTTAGTATTCTAGAGGGAAATGGCCTCTTACGACTCAAATCGAATAACAGTGTAACAACCATGACACAGCAACAGCTCGCCCATCTTTGTTTGGTCAACAGATCCTATATACTGGCGTTAATCAATGGGGAATTGCCCCTCAAGTTTGGGGTTGTTCCCAGCCCACCTACCCAGGTTTTAAAAAGTCTTCTCTTAAAGGGCCTAACACATGTGGAAAATAATAGTTTTTGGACCATTTTAACCCGAGACATTTACGAAATAAAAGAGGGAAAAAATGTTTGACTGAGGCAAGGGCGGAATCAGGATTTTCTCGTATGGGGCTAACAATGGTTGATTGAAAATGTTAGTCATTATTATTGATGGGTTTGTAAAGAATGATTAGGTGAGTATGAAACATTTTAGTCTAGGGGTGCGAGGTTTCTGTAGGGGGATCGGATAAAAATTTATACAGAAACTGGATCCCGATAATCTTTATACCATATAAAGTAATTAAAATTATCTATGAATTTTAGTCATATTACCTCGGTGAATGATGTTCACCGGTGAAGCAAAATCCACTCGAACAGTCAGAACTCTTTGTAGAGATTTCTCGAAGAAATACTCGAACCTTGATCCTTGTTCTTCGCTATCCCCATAAGCTTTAGAATCTCTCTTTGGAATTGATGAAACAAGAGGAAGAAGTTGGAGGTAATGGTGTAGACTTTCTATCACCCAAAACCCTAAGGTTCAAAACCCTAGAATTGAATAACCCAACTTGAATGCACCCTTATAGCTCATGAAAAACCCTAGAGACTCTCCCTAGGGGCTCACGGTTTGGAGAGGAAGAGAGGGACAGAAAAAATTCTGGAGAATTTATGAGAATCCTACTCCTTACGTTTTGGGTGTTGGGGTATTTATAGATTTGATCAAATCCAAATCCTACTCCAATTACAACTTATCCCTTTAAGAGCTATTTATTAATAATAACTCTTATTATTAATTAGATAAATCATAATTTAACTATAACTACTTTAGTTATAGTAATCCTACTAATTAAAGAGTCATTCTTAAAAGAGAATTCCTTAATTAAAGAGATTAGTCAACAACCAACAAAAGGGAGGAATTGTAGTCAAACTAAGAGATCACAACCAAAGATGGGGGCGTGAGCAATGAGGGGGGCGTGAGCTTTGGGGAGTTAAGCACTCCTAGTTGTCATCTAATTACAACTCATCTTAATCCTTCTTGTATTCCAACTATTAGAATTTAATTCCATAATTAATAGAGTTATTATTCAATAATTATTCAAGTAACCAAATCCTAATCCAATTAGGAGAACTAAAGTGGGCTCCCCATTCATGGGTTTTAATCCATGGGTTTGGCCCATATTAAAGGTCTATACTTTATGAGTTTATGGATATGGGTCAAACCCATTTCCTATTTAATTAGGTTAATAAATAATTACTAATATAATTCCTCAATTTAAATTAACAATTAATTTAAACCATAGATTAACTTTTAATCTATTTAATCAATGATTAACTTTTAATCATTTTTAAATAATTGATTAACTTTTAATCAATTTATGAGTTTGTATTTCTTATGTGAGTATCTCCACAGATTGCTCTAGGACATTCTTACCCTGGCTTACCCAATGTTATCCCATTGACCCTAAATAGGAATTATATCAGAATTGCAAGTGACGTGAGATATCCATGTTGCAATTGAATCCCAGTGTATGAATATTAACCAATATAGATCCCGCCACATGAATTTTTTAATTCAATTGATCATTCCAAATACATTATCCTTAATGGACATTTGAGATTATTTATACTATTTAACTCATAACCCATTACACATTATCTGGGTTTCCAAGACTTTTGATTAAGCCATGAGAAACATTTTCTCATGTAAAACATTTTTGAGAAAAAACTTTTGTAAAAATAATATATTTTAAATAAAATATATTTCAAACTTGTTTTGTTTCAAAATTACCTGCGCAGGATTTAAGCTTAATTGACTGTCTTATCCGAAACTTGGATAATCTCTCAAATTAATAAATATGAATTTCTTGTTTGAAATTCATTATGACTCGAACAGCTTTCTGACTATCCAACTATCACTGTATCGTATTCCCTAAGGTAGAAAATACTTTGGTAGAATCAAAATAGTCAGATTATTGGTCAGTTATAAATAAACTCATCAGATCTAAGAATCATTGAAATTGTTCAATGTGAATGAGAGACCAACTATCTGATAGTATGTCTATGCAGAGGTCTCTCATTGAATGTAATCAGTCAGTGCACACCTATATGCTAATGTGTAGTCTCTACTACAATAGTTCGAGATAGAACTACATCTCAACTATTGAGAACATCTTAGCATAGTGACAGTCATATAAGTGAAGTGCCCAACTTCACCCATAACTGTGACTATATAAGGTATAAGGAACTGGAAAGTTATATCTGACTGTGATAATCCAATCACATAACTTTCCTACAATACATCCTAAGGACCTTTATCGATATCTCATATCGTATAGATCATCTCATGATCATGGTCAATTACCCATAATGAATACATAATAGATAAAGAAGAAGTCTCTATTAATCAAAATAATAATAATCTAACAATCTAAATGACTTTTCTGGGCATCATGTCTAACAGTTTCAAGGCAAAACCCTGATTTTCTTTTTTGAGGGCCAAGTTCATGGGCCATCTTGTCTGTTTGTAAAGATTTGTTTTTATAGGGAGCACTTGCTCCCCTTGCCCATGACTATGCCCTTAAATTAAATAATATAATATAAAACTTAGGAGAGAAAGAGAGAGAGAGAGAGAGATGTTTTGACTGAGGTAGGGGCATGCTAAGATTTTCTTGTAGGGGGGCTAACAATGGTTGATTGATAATGTTAGTAATTTATTATTGGTGGGATGATTATGCGGGTATGAAATATTCTGGGTCTAGGAGGTGTGGCGGTTCTGGGCTTACCCTGATTTTCTTTTTTGAGGGACAAGTTCATGGGCCATCTCATATATTTGTGTCGGCGTGTAAAGATTTTATTTAAAGTTTAGAGGCTCCCCTTGCCCATAGCTATGCCCTCTTAAATTAAATAATTTATTATAAAACTTATACTGTTTTTTCAAAACTTCAGGGAGGCAACTGCCCCTGTCCCATGTGTAAACACCCCAATTTTGCACCCCCTTAATCACTTTGCACACCTCTAAAAACCCTTTAAAAAATCCATTTTTAAAAACCATCTTTCCATGTGCTTCGATTTCCGAGAAATGCCCCACAGGTAAAAATTGAGCAAAATACCACTCGGGTAAAAATTGACCAAAATGCCCCTGAAAAAGTGCTGAAAAGTTTTCATTTTTTTAAAAATGATTTTATAAATTTTTTGATCAATTTTGGCTATTTTTGGAGTTGAATCGGACTTAAAACGGTTGAAAATGACCGAAATGCCCCTATAGCGTAAAATGACCAAAACGCCCCCTGAAAATTGGTCAAAAGTTATGATTTCACCCGAAACAATTTTACAAATTTTTCGGTTCAATTTTGGCTATTTTCGGGCTCAAAATAGGCTTAAAACGATAAAAATAGTTTTTCGGCAAATAGGAGCATAAACAAAAAAATCAAAAAAACTCATTTTTGAAGACCCAAACAGGCCCTAAGGGGCAAGCTCGCCCTTTTAAAAGGCGCGGGACCATGTGGGCCCCACTTGCACTACAAATTTCATTTATTATTATTTTATTTATTCATAATAAAATATATTAAATCGCGCCTTTTAAAAAGGCGCGGATTTAGAAATATCGGTTTTCGACGCGTTGCCGACTCACTGTTCATACCGCTTTACTATTCATTAAAATATAATAAATCGCGCCCTTTAAAAAGGCGCGGACCCTGTTTTGAAAAACTATAAATACCCCCCACCCCTTCTTTTATTCTTCATTCCTTTCCACTTGCTCTCTTCTCTCTCCTCTTTCGAAAATCCCCCTTTTGGCGTCGGCGATCCCGGGAACTCGATTTCGAAGAATCGTTCTCGGGAGCACTTAATTCAGAGACCCTTTTGGGTTTCCCGGAAGGTAAAATCACCGAAACTCTGACGTTTGCTTTGTCATTTATTAGTCTAATTATTTTATTGTTTTTAAATACTTAGACTGCTTATCCTGTCGAACCCCTGCCCGGTTTTACTTAAACCCGGCTTACCCTGTCGAACCCCTGCCCGGTTTTACTCAAAACCCGGCTTACCCTGTCGAACCCTTGCCCGGTTTTACTTAAACCCGGCTTACCCTGTCGAACCCCTGCCCGGTTTTACTCAAAACCTGGCTTACCCTATCGAACCCCTGCCCGGTTTTACTCAAAACCTGGCTTACCTTGTCAAACCCCTGCCCGGTTTTATTCAAACCCGGCTTACCCTATCCAACCTCTGCCCGGTTTTATTCAAACCCGGCTTACCCTGTCGAACCTCTGTCCGAACTTCGGTTCAAACATACCATACCCTGTCGAAACCCTGTCCGAATCTCGGCTCAAACCTTGATTCAAAACCTCACCTAAACCCTACCTAAACCCTAATCAAACCCTAGTTGACTCCAGTTACCCTACCTAAACCCTAGTTACCCTACCTAAACCCCAGTTACCCTACCTGAACCCTAGTTAACCCTAGGTAGACCTTAGTGACCTCTAGTTAAACCTTAACTAAACCCTAAGTCAAACCTTACCCACCTAGTTGAACTTTTGTCTAGAAACTCCGCTCAAACTCTGTTTCAAATCCCATCAAACCCTAAACCCAGAGGCTCCTTGACATGAGCTAAAACTGTCCAAGTGCTCCTTGATATGAGCCAAAACTGTCCAAACGCTCCTCAGCACGAGCTTAAAAGGTCACCCCGCTCCTCTAACAGGAGCAAAAACCCCTGAACCATTCAAAAACACCCTAACATCCAAATACCAATCTCAGCTTGTCAAACACCCATAATCCAAACACCCAACAAATCAAACTATCAACTACCCATCTGGAACTACGTGTGGCTTGATTCCACTGACTGTGGATACGTAGGCAACCCTGATCGGGTTCAGCTCACCTAGGATGGAACTCCTGTCCTGTCCCGGCTTACTTTAACATGCACATTACTGTTCATACAATATTTGTCAAGCATATAGATGAAATACAAGTTTCTCTTATGGTTTCCCCACTTTAATTCAGACTTAAGGAGTAGGTAACCATCTCCGGATGGGAGTTTAGGGGTGCCTAACACCTTCCCCTGACTCAAATGAACCCTTACCTTGAACTCTATTTCCAAACCAAAGCCTTATCCAATCTTTTAAGGGACCCTATTTTCCCTCACAATCTAAATAGGTGGCGACTCTCTCTTTTCAACATTTTTAACACTATTCCTTATCGGGTTCAATCCTGATCGGGAGTGGGGGTTAAAATCCCGGGTCTACACCATGCATATGCCCTCTTCAATTGAATAATTTAGTAATTTTTTTCTCAAAAGGTCTAGAGGGGCTAGAGTCCCCCTCGCCCCTGGCTCCGCACTTGCCTCCAAGCTATGCCTCGTAGTATCAACATTTTTTTTTCTTCAAAAGTTTAGGGATAGCCCCCCGCCCCATATGGCTCCTCCCCTAGACTGAGGCACTCATCTCTTAAAGGGCCTACACATTTGCAAAAAATAATAGTTTTTGGACAATTGCAACCCTAGACATTTTCGAAAAATAAGAGAGAGAGAGAGAGACTCGAGCTCTGATAAGAAAGATATATCCTTCCAACCGTAGCAAGCAAGATCGTGAGAGAACATCATTAACTGAAGAGAACACAATCATTATTGGGTTTCTTGCATTTAAAAAAAAAAATTTAGCTAAATTCATTGCATGTATAATTAATCTAAGAAAAAAAGCTCATAATCATTGCATATATGATTTTAAAACTAAAATTTCATGTTATAGGGTTTTTTCAAGTGTTTTCTGTTTCAATTTTTATGGTTTCCAGTTGACGGTTGATACTCTAAAAATTGGGTCGATACTGGTTCATACTTCATGTCGATATAAGTTGCCTTCTAAGGTTGAAGATGATAGGTCTATACATGTATGGACAATAATATCGATTTGTATATTGAACCAAAAAAAAAATATCGATTTGTATCGACATGGTGTATTGATTTGGTATGAACCTAGTGTATCGACTGGCATCGATCCTATGCGCAAAAAATTTTAAAATTTCCAGGAATATTTATATTAAAACCGTCCTAAAACACCCGTTAACAATTAATTAAAAGGTATCAAAACAATGGAGGTGAACAAAAGCCAAAAATATCTTTTTAAGTTAGGGTAATGTAAATCAAGAATAATGAAACATGTATTTTCACACACAAAAATGAGTGAGGAGCTTCGTGAGAGGAGAATATGAGGGGAGTGGGGAGCTTTACCCATCTCATGCATGTATGTAAACTCTTCTTTTTAACTAAAAGAAATCATTCTTTTAGGTGTTGGTGGTAGTGTAAGGGTATTTAAGACTTTTCATAAATGTTAAATTATGGAAAAGTGCTCATAAAGTGAATGCCAAAACCCAAGTATTTGAGGAGCAATCCTAAACTAGGGAGCTTCCAAGAAAATTCTCGGTATCAATTTAATAGTGGGGTCCACTTAAAACCAATTACAGGCACTACTCCATATATTCTATTTGTCTCATATCACTCATCTTTAACCATAATAGTTCCTCATATTTGGGGTTAATATGATTGCAAACAGATTGAATTTGGATATGCCACATCCGAATTCAATACAATTAAATACCCGGATTCAAATTTGATCCAAGGTCCATCTAATTCTAAGGATTATTTAATTAAGATTCAAATTTGATCCTAATCCTGAAGCATCTAAAAATCCATTAAAACGTTCATAAATGGTTTAAATAAAAGCAAAATAGTATATATGTATCGAAAAAAAATTTAAATAATATATATATATATATATCTTTACTATTATAATGCGAGAGCCTTTGTGTAGATGAATTTTTTGAAATTCCCAAACTACCCTTATATAAAAACAAAACATTGATTTAATGTTTTACTTTAATTCCCAAACTACCCCTTGCCTTTGATTTAATGTGTTACTTTGATTCCCAAACTACCCCTTGCTCATCTATCTATTTAGAATCACAGCCAATCGCGATACAACTTGGGGAGAGTTCAATCGCACCTGCGAGTTAACACGTGTCCCTTTTAACTCCTATTAACTGTGGTTAACTCCTTCCCCTCGCGCTCACATGCATCGCACATGCCACTAGTGAGTTCAATCGCACCCGTGGATTAACAAGTGTCCCATTTAACTCCTATTAACTGTGTTAACTCCTTCCCCTCGCTCTCACGTGCATGGCACGTGCCACCCGCTAGTATTATATATAAACAAAATGATTGGATACATCATTTTGCTTATATGATTCATTTGGGAAAGCCTTCTCTCTTTGTCGAGCAGCAACAACTTTTCTTTGACCCGCGCAAGACACGATAACAATATCTTCTCACTCTCACTCTTCCCTACTTTATTTCCCTCTTAATTAATGCATTGGCTCTATAATTAATGCATCTTAGATTTGTAAGAATTGCAAACCCTTTCACAAATAGAAGGATGATTACTAATATAACAAGGAGAATATTGATAGTTTTCGCGTGCATTTTGCTAGGCTGAACACACGCCTCTACAAGCATGTTTCCCTTTTAACACCCATGAACCGTGGTCAAGTCTACTCACCCCTAGGGTTAATAAATCTAACCTTGGTTTTTTTAGGAAAAAATAAAAATAAATATTAACTTTGAGTTGGTTAAGCTTAACTACAGTTAATGTAGAGATTTGCTTTCTTTTATTCATTTTTGGTCATTTTTATGGTTTATATGTTTGAAATCGATGTTCACTTAAAAGTAACAAGAAAGTTAAAACGAAAAAAAATAAGGGATTTGGTTCAAATGGAATCCATCTTGTTCGAACGACCATCTTGTTCGAACCAAGGGGGTTGGTTCGAATGGAATTCCAAGTCGTTCGAACAACCATCTCAGCTTGAGCAATTGCTCAAATCCTGAATGAAAAGCCATTCAAACAGACACCAAGTCGTTCGAACAACTATGCTGGAAAAAAATTGAAAGTATTTCCCGAATGCAATCTCGTTCGAATGGATCTAATCTCATTCGAATGGAAACATCTCATTTGAACGGTCACTTAAGCCATTCGAACGCCCTTGTGCAGAAAACAATAGAATTGCAGGAATTTGTGGAAAATTAGGAAACACTCGAGGTGAACCCTATAAATAGGTCGTAATTCGTTGGTTTAGGGCTTTTTAATCAAACTAAACCTAATTTTGAGAGAAATGAGAGAGATCTAGAGTTTTGAAAAAGAATTCTTGGTTAAAGTAGAAAGATGAAGGTAAAGGCTATGGAAAAGAAAGGAGATCGTAATCAAGGTCATTGTTCTTAGTGGATTTCAGTGTAACAAGGGTGTTTGATTCACAAAAATCATCGTTTTAAGGTAGATATAACTTTCCTATGCTAGTAAGGTCATGATCATTGCTTTAAGTTAAGAAAAAAAAAAAAAAAGCATAGCATTAAACGTAGATATCTTCTCCTTAGTTATTAATAGCATGAATATTAAATTAATCAAGTTGCTTTAAGTCAAGAATAAAAATAAACATAGGATTAAACGTAGATATCTTCTCCTTAGTTATCAATAGCATGAATATTAAGTTAATTAAGAACAAGAATTGAATATGCAATGTAGTTTATATTTTCCCAAGATAGTGATTTTATTTCATAATCATGGATTTAAAAAAAAGTAAGAATGGATTCAAATAGATATAGAAATTTATATGAAGGAAGATAAGAATCCTTGTACGAAGATAAAATCAAGAAAAAGGTTTATCCAATTTTAATAACTGGATCGGCTGTTGGTCTGGTTCTTGGTTCGGTTGGTTCAACCGCTTGACAGTAAGGGGCCGTTTGGCATCATTCTCGCGGAATGATTCCACGTTCCGGAACAACCCGGGGGATGAGAAACGGGTTTGGAAAGGCTTTCAAGTTCAACCCAGCAGAGAAACATGTTCCAACAGCACGAGTTTTGCGGAACAAAAAAAAAAGGGTCCTTGGAATGGCACAACTTGCATACTAAACTTGTTCCCGATAAAAAAAAAAGAAAGGCAAACTCAGTTGTGGCTCTGGTGAAGGGGGTAGCAGGAAGATGAAGACATCTCCAACCACCGATCACTGGTGAACTGAGTAGTAGGGAAGAAGAAGACTTATCATCTCCAACCACCGATCACTGGTGAACTGAGTAGTAGGGAAGAAGAAGACTTATCATCTCCAACCACCGATCATCGCCGGTAACAACTCCTAATGGTACTCTCTCTCTCTCTCTCTGAAAATGGATGTCTGGTGAAGATATCTTTCTCTCTCTCTCTCTCTAAAATGGTAGATCTACCGACGATCTTCATCAAATGGCAGATCGTTGGCTCTCTCTCCTCTCTCTCTCTCTAAAATAGCAGATTTGCCGACGATCTTCATCAAATGGCAGATCTGTCGACGATCTTGCTGTATGCACCAGATCTACCATTTTTTTTCCTGGTTTTGTTTATTTTGTTCACAGATCTTGATTTTATGTATTTGGGTTCTTTGTAACTATGATCTAACATGATCTGTGAGCATGACCTTCTGCAAGATCTTCCTCTTCATGATTTATGAATAATTTTGGTAGATCTTCCTCTTCTTGATCTGTGAATCAATTTATTTTCATGTTCTCAACTTGATTTGTATTTTTGATTTTCCGTTCTTGTTATCCTCTCACTTCAAATGAGATCTGAGGCTAATTAGAAGATCTGAGGCTAACGGTTCTATTTTGTCTTGTGCTGATATTTGATTTGTGGTGTTACAGTGCAGATCACTTGTTCGATATGTTGCTTACATGAAATTTGATTCCCATTCAACTGAATAGTTTTGTATTTTGCACTGCGTTCATATGAACTTCCATATCTCAATAGCTTTAGTGATCGGCTTCTAGCTCTCCATTGTACTCGTGTTAGAATTTAGAAATATGATGAAGGGGTGTTCTCTCTCTATTATGGGTTCACAACACAGTAGGTCTCAGGGAAAAAACAAATAATTTATTAGAAAGCAAAGGAAATCAACAGGTTAGCATTTTAACATGCATTATGGTTTTTTTTTTTCAGAATTGTTGTAATTGAAATGGTTGAACATGATGGTATGAAATGGCTGAACATATATGGTTTTATTTTAGAATTTTTTGAAGATACAGATCTGAGATATATTTTATTTTTTTTAAAAAGAAGTAATGGCTGACGAGGTTGCAAGGTGGAGCGCTAGGGATGAGAAATTGTTTATAGAGCTAATGGCTGGCGAGGTTCGCAAGGGAAACCGACCAACTACAACGTTCTCAAAAAAAGCATGGAATGATATAAATGATAAGTTCTTTAAGGAAACGGGTCATAAGTATTCTCATCAACAATTCAAAAACAAGTTCAGATTTCAGCATTGGCAAAATGATTACTTCATGTTCATTTTTATCTCCTCATATAAAGAGGGTAAAAGGATGCATTTTTTACAATTTCTTGTTTCATCTGGTTATGGATCATTTGGGTGTATGATCAGGTATCAAATTGGTTTATTAATGCTCATGTCTGCCTCTGGAAACCAATGATAGAAGAAATGTCCTCTACCCATCATGCAACAGTCTTTGAAATTGAGAAAAGGGTTTCACTTAATACCTTCTTACTAACAGAAAGTGGAGGACCTCTTGAACATCCAGAAACAATGGGAAAATGCATTCGTGCCTGGTTAACATGCAAGCACTTGAGTTTGTAAACAATGGTAGTATATTTAGTTGGGAGATGAGTTTTTTCTCTTACATGAATATTTCTTCTGTTAGCATCTTAAACTGGTCTGAATTCCAAGTAAATCCAAGTAAAATTTACCTGTCAGTGTTACTTATTTGTTTTTTTTTTTGGTCCTTTTGATTTGGGGTACTGTTTTGTTTTCCATGTTATGATAGATGACCATAACAGGTTCTTTGTGTGCCACCTTTGTGTAAAGTTTCTATAACTATGAAATTTGCTATATTTCTGTATGAAAGAGGGAGGATTTTGAACCACTATTAATCTATGAAGGCCGATACCATACCAAAGAAACAAACCTCCATAACCAACACAGACATATTCATTTCTTGATCGTGAGATGTACTGGTGGATGATAACAGATCGCCACATGTTAAGGGGTGTCAAAGAAGACACGTGGCGACCTCTGGGGGTGATAACCAGATTTGGAAAATCCGGTTATCACTATAGAGGATTTGGCTCTTTTTTTTTGGGTCATCCAAATGCGATTCTGCTGTTTCCGTCCCCCGGAATAGAGTTTGGTTGAGTGCATCCAAACGAGTTCTTGGAAAAAAAAAGTTCCAAAAAAATCAGACTGTTCTAGGGAATAGAAATGTTTCTGATCCGGAATGATGCCAAACGGCCCCTGAATACCCAATGTGATAAAGCTATCCCCTTTCTTGATTCTCACAACATTACAATGGATAGAGCATGTTGGATAAAGCAAAGAATGGTGGATAAAACATTGTGGATAAAACAAAGTACTTTTGATAAAACATGATGGATAAAGCAAAGTAGCGTGGATAAAACATGGTGGATAAAACTTTGTTGATTTTCACTGCTTCAACGCCCTCGCTCACTTGTTTCTTTCCATCCATAATAGTTTCAGAGCTCCTGCAGTCGTGTTCAGTTCCTTTGCCCCGTGTTCTGATATATTTCCTTGACTCTCCTAATCCATGAGAAGTTCCAGAGTTCGTCTGGTGGCCATGTTCAGTTTCTCTAAACAAGAAAAATTCAAGAAGCTCAAGAGGTCGGTGAAGGAGCTAAATGAGGTTGCGGCATCTTTTTTCTGGCCATATGGCTAGAAAGACCGGTGAAACAGAATTTTAGAGTGCGGTCACAGAATTGACTAATTCTTAAAACTGGTCACCAGTTTCGACGGTTCCCTGCTTAACTGGTCGGATCTTCCGGTTATATCATTCTACGCGGGGTCTTAAAAATGGCTGGTTATGGAGGTCTTGAGAACCTTAGCTGTGACTGGTTCCCGGTTTTGCTGGTTCAACCGGCCGTTCCGGTCCGGTTTTTAAAACACTGGGTTTATATATAAGAAATTTTTATACAAATATTTTAAGTTGTATGTTTTGGTGAGATTTCTATGATGTGATATTTGTAAGCATGATTATGTTGTTTTTTCTAAGATTTATGAATAATATGCTATCATCTTATGAGATAAGATGTTATATGTATGTATGTATGATGTGGTTTAATTTTTGGATAGGTCAACATCTTAGATGATGATTTTATGACATACATTCTTTACCATGGTGGTATGAGACGCTGTAGTGTGGTTTCAATGGTATAAAATAAGAATCTAAGGAGTAACCTAGATAAAGTTGATCACGACACTTCACTCATAAGTTCACAAGCCTTATAAGATTCATATGCTCACAAGATTTATAAGTTTATATGCTCACAAGTATTCGCATAAGCCTTGCAAGTCTCACATGTATATATGTATGATGTGTTTTCACAAGTTACGAGTACCAACACAGTCTAAGGTCTTAAGGTATTCGTACCTATTACTCAAGGATGTTAGTACCTGACTAACAAGTTAGGAAATTAATGGTATATATGTCACGCCGCTAGAATCATCTACACATTGTATCTCATAACTGCACAGATCCTGAGCGTGAACCTAGAACATATCTCAAGAGTAAATGAAATTCATCTAAAATAAAATCCATTTCAGATGTGCATATCATGCACTAAAGGTTTAACAATTAAAAGAAAGGTATTGATACTTTGCATGGAATTGTCTATTTTTTAATCCTTTTTTAACCATGATTAAGTTTATTAACATGAGATTAATACATATTACTTAAATAAAAACAAAGGTTAGATGGATGAACCCTAAGGGTGGGTGAATCTTAACCACCATTAATGAGTGTTAACTAACTTGAGGTTATTCTTCTAAAAACCAAGGTTAGATTGATGAACCCTAAGGATAAGTGAATCTTAACCATAGTTAATGAGTGTTAACTAATTTGAGATTATTTTTCTAAAAACCAAGGTTAGATGGATGAACCCTAGGGGTGAAGGAGTCTTAACCGTAGTTTATATAAGTTAAAAGGGACACATGGCATCTTGTGGACGTGTGTGCGTTCTGCTAGGCGGAACGCATATGTGCAAGCAATCATTCTCCTTAAAAGAAACATCTTTAACCATTGAAAAGTTCTCACCGAAACTCTCTCACTCTTAATTTAAAAAGTATAACAAAAGTACTCTACTAGCTAACTAGCTCTTGGAGCCTCCCTAGACCCTTCAATTATCTCCTAGATGGGATTTTGAGTCGCGATAGTTAAGGAGGGGAAAAGGGAGACATGGTAGCCTATAAAGGCATGCGCGTTTCACTAGTTGGGCCGGACAACAGAATGCGCGCAAAAACTATCACACCCCAAAATATCACGTTCAACGCATATACATTTTAGTGCCACAAAATTTTTTATTTTCGCACCAGAAGTAACAATTTCGCAGCTAGAACCATGAAAAGAGAGGCGGATGGAGGAGGATATTATTAGCATTGGATAAGGCAAAGTCAAAACCAGCCCAATAAAGAACACCTCAACCAAATTTTCTTGAGTTTGAGCTATTTTAAAAGGGAAAAGATTGGCTCTGGGCGCTCGAGCATCCACAAATCATGCGGCACCTGGTGATAATTGGGGGAGAAGTCATTTCATTCTCCCCATGACTTTGACTTCTCCCCAATTGATATCTCCCCCTTTTTAAACGCCACATGCCCTAAAAGGTAGACTTATGTCACCGAAAACCCTGAAAAGGGATTCCAAATAGTTAGCCTTTCGGGGTCCACTAATGGAGCAAACTCATTTTGGGCCCAACCATGATCCAGTCAAGATCTAAACAGGAAAAACCCTATAGGTCAATCCTAAGAAAGACTGTTGAGAGCCCTCAGCCCAAGTTAATTGTTGGAAACTCACTCCTCAAAAGTTTATCAAGAAATGGGGGATGCTGCTCAAATCTTCTTAGGGCGAAAGAACAAGGCTACTGACCTAAGAGACATAAAAAGAACTTCCTCATAAAATTGGTTAAAAATGAAAAAAATAACCAAGTGCAGGAAACTAGTTCGCAGGAGAATTCCGCGAACAAAAACTTGAGCCCGCAGATTAGTTCCCCAGACAAGGCTAGTCTGTAGGCTAATCCTATAGACAAAAGGAGAAGTGGCCAAGGCCGCTCTGCGGATAAGGGGCAATGCCCGTGCGTAGACACCAATCAGGGTCCATGGACCCAAAGCCCAGCCAGACCCAAGGGTCTAGCCCAGGTTTATCCTATGGACAAAGTTACAAACAACTCCGTGGACAAGTCTAGGAATAGATCTGAGTCCGTGGATAGAAGTCTATGGACATAGCTCTCACAAGAGAGAGAGAGAACCGCGGATAGACCAATTGTCATCCACTGATAGTTCCCTTTCTAAGAAAGAGAAAAGTTGGCAGTTGAAGGACAATAAGGACAGGGTTCCCCTGGGATAATGCTTAACACCCGATGATATCATCAACGACATCATCGAAACAAGAAAAGAAAGGGTGCACTTGCAGGTTTCTTCAAACTATGTAAGGGGCATTAATAGCCATGATCAAATTCACTTGGCTGTTAATGCAAGAACTAACATGGACTCAACACAAGTAGACATAAACTTGTTGTTCAGGTTATGTTTGGATGCCTTTCGAGGCACTAATATGGCAACCTTCATAGCAATGTTGACAGCTGTTCGTTATCAATATCAATGACCTTCATCCAGAGATGTTAGTCCATTATAAGGCCGAACAAATATGGAACCAGAAAGAAGAACCAGAGCACTGTATAACCCTCGGGTTAAAGTGCTGAACAAAAGCCCTTCTGCTTTTGAGATGCCAAAGAAGAAAACTCTTGAGGAGATTCTTTAGCTCAGAAATTGGAAATACCCCTCAACTCTGCCAAGGAGGGTATATAATTACCGGTCAATGCTAAGAAGGCCTAGGAAGCAAAGGCCAAGGAGTGCACCTAATGTCCTAGTCACAACTCGCTCTACTCACAGAGAATTGAGGACCAGACTCCACCCAGATCCATAACAACTTATAACTCCGGTATTCTAAGGAATCGGAACATTGCCTGAGCAAGACTTGTTAGAAAGGCAAAATTCTTAGAATTCAGCTGTTGTTATTTTAGCTGCATTAGACGAAGCTGAATCCTCTAGAGTAGTTGAAACATTGATTCTTAATCCAATGATTCTAAGGAGGAAGAGAAGCCACAAAAATAAGCCAATGGCAAAGAGACAGTTCAAGATCCGACTCAATCGGCTTCAGAACCAGACATCAATGAATCTCAAGAGGGATTAGAGAAAGAAATAACCCTAGTAACCTCTCCAAGAGAGTTGGGAAGAACCCCTCCAATGGAGGATTATGACTCGGAAGCACCGGTTATTCAATCTGTAATGTCAGAAGTGGGGCCAGAACTACCGCAACAGGTTTTTAATGAACCCAACCCTCTGTACGGAATGCCCAGGGCTTATTTCACTAAGGAGGATTTTTCAAATTTTTTCTTGCCACGAGAACCAAGAGCCGAGCGACCGGTAGCGGTCATGTTGGCAAACTTAGACGGGAACACAGACCAAGGAAATCACCCTTCAACATCGACACCTCCACCATCAGGTGATCAAACAGCTACCTTACAGGCCTAATTCCAGTACAAAGATGATAAAATTATAGCCATCATGTCTCAAATGCAAGAATTGGCTACTCAGTTGTTAGCTCTCAAGTCTGCATTGGCACCAGGACAACATTTCCCGTACCAAGGACATAACAACAATCAAGGCACAACCCTTGCACCTTCAAATCGTCTGATTATACCAGGAACAGGGCTAGTCCCAGACCAAGCCTCACTCATAGGAGGAGTGTCACCATCTCTTCTTGCTATAATCGAAGAGACCGTTCGTAACCAAATGCAAGGGACCAAAGAAAAAGAAGAACATGTTCGGATGATTGTGAAACCCTATCCGATTAACATTGATGCGGTTCCGTTCCTGTCAGGTTTCGTTCAACCAACATTCAAAATTTTTAATGGTACCGGAGATCCCAGGCGACATCTATCTCATTTCCTTTCGAGGTGTGGAATAACATCTAAGACTAGAGCTCTTAGTCTCTAACTCTTTGTGCAATCCCTAGAAGGTGTTGCTTTCATATGGTACACCAATCTTCTTGAGCCTTCAATCCCGGATTGGAATACAATGGTGTCTGAATTTAGCAAATAATTCTACAACACTCAAAGAAGAGTGGGTGTTCCAGAATTGATTAAGACTAGACAGAGAAACAATGAGTCTGTAACAGAGTTCAATGCTCAATGAAGAACCTTAACTTTCACCTGTCCTCAAAAGTTCACTTAGCTGAAATCATCTGGATGTGCCTAAAAAACTTCAGGCATAATTTATCTATTGTCCTCATGGCCCAAACCTTTGTCAGTTTTGAAGATCTGTGCACAAAAGCACATGACATGGAAAATTACATCAGAAAAAGGAAACGTGGTTGAGTCATTGACCACCTTGAATCTTCAACAGCCGAGGTAGTCGAAACCAAGAAGGCTGCTCAACCAGCATCAACTGATTGTAGATCAACTGGTTGATCAAATAATGGAAAAAAAATCGATTTAGGTCGGTACTAAACCAGTCCAGGGAGGAGCCAGAAGGCCACAACAGTAAGATAAGCATGACCCTCCAAAGAGAGCCACCATCAGAGAAAGAATGAATAAAACATATTCTTTCTTTGAGGATATTGTCGAAGACTTGTTCAAAGAGTTCCTTGCCAATGAGCTCATCACTCTCCCGGAAAGTAGGAGACCCCAAGAGATTGGAATGAAGGATGATCTCAAATATTGTCCTTATCATCGTATAATCAGTCACAAAATAAAAGTTGCTTCGTACTGAAGGACATCATTCAGCGACTCTTGGATAACAAGGAAATCGTCATTGGTTAAGATCTGCAACAAAAAGCTACATCCAACACAGTGGTTGTTTTAGAATCGCTTGATAGAGATGAAGCTTTGCCAAATGACCACACTTCTGGTGAAAAACCATTAGATGAAAATGATTGGGCTCTTTTTGATAGCAAAGAAGCCAAGAAGAGGAAGCAATTGGCTCAAAATGCCGATGCTAGAAAACAAGCTCAATCTAGATGGAAGGCTTAAGCTCAGAGAAAAGAAGGGAAACACATTGCCAAGGTCGAGAAAAAGAAGAAAAAAGGAGTGAGGAAAACCAAGAAAAATGGCCAGGCCCAAGACACTCTTCTCGAACAAAAGCCTTTGATGGCGATTACCTTCATGGATTTTATCCCTCCAGGCTTCTACTCCGATTATGACTATGATAGCCTCTAGTCAACAAACTCGGGAGATGAATCCAACATCTTCTCTTGCTATGTCATCAATTCAGTCCCAAATAAAGACCTTTCATGGTTAAAATTCCCAAGACAAGTAGTAGCCTACAGTCTAGAAAAACACCGGGCATTTCAGGATTAGCTAGATCAATCTGAAGATATTAAACTCCCAGAAAAGATACCATCCACACTGGAACAACACCTATAGGACTTTCAGATCTTTCTGAAGGATTTTCATCTGGAGGAGAACAAGAGAAAGATGATGGACAAGTACAATCTGGTTCCCCTCAAGGGACACCAGGTATACTTGATACTCCAAGTCAATATCATCGTCAAACATGGCAATTGGTGCAAATCTTAAGCTAGCCTGAGAATCAAGATTCACTCACTACAGCCGGTTCAAACAAAGACCCTCCGATAGAAGAAGCAGTCCTAAGCTCAGGGTCAACTAACAGTTTGTTGGCGTCTGAACAAATTTCAGTGCTCCAAGGGCTTTCCAATTTCTCTAATGGCTATATATCCGAAGAGAACGAGAAGAGAATAGTAAACCAGCACCACTCGGTTCTCCCGAGGTTTTTAAATTTGAATCCTCAACTCTATGATCAACGCCAATTTCAACCCAGTCTGGAAGTCCAACGGGGTAATATGAAGCACAAAGATAGTTTTCCTTCCAAAGTAAAAAGAGGAAGCTGGACTTCAGTTCAGTGAACATGGTCCAACTCTTGGAAGGAAAGCCGTCAGAACCAAATGAATCAGACAATTACCAAAGTCTATCAACTCAATCTCTGGTCAGGTAGAAAGTTATAACCAAGATTTGTACTAGTCCAGCATGAAAATAAGATCAGGGCTCAACTGGCCCAAGCACAAGCAGCTCCTAGTAATAAGAGGGTCAAGTAGGATATCTTGGCTCATCTGAAGAAAATCCATTCCTTGTTAAGCGTCTATGATGCTCTCAAGATGTCTTCTGAATTGAGAAGGTCTCTCATATATGTCATCTCTAATCAGGAGTTCTTTGAAGAAGTTACAAGTCAGTCATCACAACCTCCTCAAATTGGAACTTCAAGCCTTTTCACAATCACATTTGATTATGAAGACATGCGAGTTGAAACTCTTCAACACAATCAGTCATTGTTCATTATGGGTCTAATTAATGAAACTAGTATCTCCCGGGTAATGATTGATGGAGGTTCGGCCGTCAACATCCTCCTAATAAGGATGATGCCCAAGCTTGGCATAAAAATAAGCCGGATCCATGAAAGCCACCTGATCATCCAAGGTTTTAACCAAAATGGGCAAAAGCCCATGGGCATGGTTAACCTCAAAACCAGGTTTGGAGATATTGCTGAAACTACAAATTTTCTAGTGATTGATGTTGATGCATCATACAACGTCTTGTTAGGGCACCAGTGGATGCATAACCATCTAGTTGTGCCTTCCACCTATCACCAATGCCTTAAATACCCACAGGAAAATAGGAAACCAAGGATTGATGTTGATGATGATCCATTGAATGATGCTGAGGCATACTATGTGAATGCACGCTTGATCATCAATTTATTAAGCCTTGTAGTAGCTACAATTCCATAGAATAGTGACTAGTATGGGTGTCGAATCACAGGGGACTACACTGGTTTCTTTATCCTTTTTTCGAGATTAATTCTAAGCTAATGCTTAACAAGATTGAGTGATTTGATTGAATTTAACCTAAGAGTAGAATTTGAATTAACAGAATTTATGAATCCTAATTAAACTAAAAGCTGTTTGTGATATATCGGTGAGAAAACTTCTAGGGTGTTTGAATCCATCACTAGACTCATAATCACATCCACACGTATCTATTTATGTCCCTCGAGCATAAACTAAAGGGATGAGATCAACTACATGTCTCACTCATCAGAAACAAGAATGATTCAGCGGACCAAATTCTAGGCAAATCCTATCCACGGTTAGCACGAGTGATACAGACTAAGCTATGGTTGTGACATCACTTGTCTTCCGTAGGAATAAAATATCCTACAATTCAATTCATTCACAATAAATCCCATTGCAAAAAATCCATATTTTCAATCACAGAAAGTTATATGAACGCATTCAATTTTAACACAAGAGAACCTAAGACAAGGATAAATCATAATGAAATTGAGTATAAACTTTAATAATTGGTTGAAGATAACCCTCTCATTATGCAATCAGAGTTTATACAAAAAGGAACATAAATAAAATACACTGGACAAGATTACTTGGCTAGGGTTTCATTGAAACCCTAGAAACAAAAGAATTAGTTCATGGTAGGAGACAGAAACACCAATTTTGACGAAGAACACGACGAACTCGAATGCTCCATCTTCCAACCTTGTTGATCTTCAAAGCCTTCTCTGCTTCCAAACTCCCAAATTGAGAACTCATTTTTAGTTTAGAGCTTTTCCTTTTATAGTGAACCCCCTTTTAGGGTTCAATTCTCCTTTTTCGAAACTTTCCTAGGGGTTCTTCTTTGCTTTGCGCACAGATTTTGAGGTTGAAAAACGCCGATGATGATCAATCGTCAGCCTTGGATGATCGATCGCCCTTTTAGGAATTTTCAACTTTTGCTATGGGTTCTTGGACGATCGATCGTCTCTGATTCAACCTACAATCGATCATCCTTAAATTGACGATCGATCGTCCACTGATTTTCTTGTTCTTTTCTTTCTTTCTTCTACTCTTCTTCTGACTGGAGGTCTTTCTGAAGCTTTTCATCTGTTATTTCTTTGGTTTTACCTAGTATTCCTCATATAGTCCTGTCATAACAAATACAACCAATTGTCGTATCATGCTTCAAAAGAGAACTTTAAGGTACTAACATATGTAGTTTGAGGTGCATAAATGTGTTACAATTAGCACTTATCACAACCCCAAACTTACATATTGCTAGTCATCAAGCAAAAGATATAAAGAAAATAAAAATAAAAATCTAACTACTTAACACTACATCCCCTTTCGTGGGATCCCTGGTTGCATTTGGCATCTGCAACAAGCCTTTTAAACCCCTAGGTGGCCTTAATGGACGAGTGAAGTCTCGTTAGGGTTTACCAGTGACGATACCCACAAACATCAGTGTTTCCTGTAACTCTTAATATGACATGCAATGGTTGACAGATTAATTGATCTTTCTTAAACCTTTACAATCATGATACACACAACATAATTCTCTTATTATTAACTGGCTTTATTCTTAACTCTCCACATTCTTAATTTCACACAACTTTCCCCAATTCTGAATGTTTATGCCTATTAAAAATGGTCATCAGTCTCCTTTGATGTTTAGAGTGGTCATCCATTGACTATGTGATCTCAACCTTTTGTTTCCACAGTTGTTCTATCACCTCCTTCTCATCAAGTTCCCTTTCAGTTAATTACCAACCCAAAGATTTTTCTTGACACTTTTCTTTTAATTGAGTGAACAGTATAGAGTGAGTTCATTAAGCTTTCTAGACAACCCATGTAGCAAGTGTTAGGCCAATGACTCCCAAACCAGAAGGTCTTAGGGCACCAGGTGTTGAGACACCCTTAGGGCTTATTAACTTGAGTCAAATAGGCTCCAAACTCAGACTAGTCACTCTTATGATGGCTGTTTGTTCCAATCCTCCACTATTTGACGCGAACACTCTCTACTTACTAAGGCAAGAGGCTCGGTTACTAGGTAGGAGTTCGGTTCAAAGATTGAATAATATTAGTGGAGGTCCAACTTTTTTGTGATTCTTTATCCTTTCTAGGGTTCACACGGTTTGATGCGAACACTCTCTGCTTACTCAGGCAAGAGGCCCGGTTACTTAGTGTAAACCTAGTTAGGTAATCATTTGTGTCATTAATATTTTTTTTAATTTAGCCAAGGGTGGTGTTCAATTTTTTGGTCACCTGACTTCTTAGAGGAATCAAAAACATCAATTGATTAAGTTGGTTTCAAACCCCACAAGACAATGTTCTAGAGTGCTCATGCAATTTCTCAAAGTGACTTCTAGCTTCCTAAGTTTTTAGCATGCATAATTCAGTTCAAGGTATAAATTGTATCTATTTGGGATCATGTGCTCTCAAATTAAGCCAGTCAATAATGATTGGTTATATCATAGGTATCATAGTTCGATTCAGGTTCCAAATAGATCAATTATTTTCAGAGCTTAAAATTTTTGCATGTTCTACCCTTTAGTATCATTGCACATATAGTGAACTAATACCCAACCCCAAACTTAAACATTACATGTCCTCAATGTAAAAGAAGAATAAAACAGAGGGGAGATGAAATGATGTTACTTGGGGGAAACATCCAACCACACTCAAAAGCAGAAGGACGAGTGGATACACAAGCACACAAAAATTAATTGACACTCTCCAGGCATGCAAAGGACACATGGTGAGGCTTGTGGAAAAGGGGGTGACAGCTGCACATGACTAACAAAGTCAAAATGGTTAACATAGTCAAATATATATATAGCCATCAATAGAAACTGCAACAATGTGTGGAGAAAGCACAAAAAGATGCCACTGGAGCATAGTCAGATAACAAAGCCAGGGGGAGACTCTCCCACACAACAAAAAGAAATCAACAAACAGAGCTAGCCGACTATTGGGGAGGTGGGGGAGGGAACTACGCATCATACATAGCCCTCAGCATCTGGCCCATGTCAAAACTGCGCTGGTCCTGCTGAGCCTGGTAAGCCCTGGAGTCCTCCACGAACTGTAACTGCATGGCCCAGTGCTGGTCCTGCTGAGCTTGGAAAGCAGCAAACTCCTGTCGAGTCATGAATATCAGTGGTTTAGCTGACGGGGGTGGTGGGGCATCAACATCATCCTCAGTCGTATGGGATGGTAAACCCTCCTTGTCCTCATGAGCTGGCATCTCTGGCGCATCCTTATGTCCGGTCTTCTCATAGGGAATCCGCGGGTCTAAATGGCGGAGGAGGGCCTTGTAGCTCTTGTTCCACTCAAACCTCGTAAATAGGAGGTGCTCCAAAATCTCTTTAGTGCTACTGATCACATGCCTATGGTTTTCAAGAAGTGCGGTGATAATCGAACCAAATAGAAGGGGCCAAGTGTTGTTGCCCTAATTTCCAATCACGTGAATCTCTCTGTACATTCTCTCCATCGCCTGCCAGGTGTAGTAGGCAGCATCCAACCAAAAACCACTCCATATCTCGTAATGCGCATCCAAAATGGGCTTCCGGCGTTCTATTTTATGACTAGTGGGGCAGAGGTTGACCCGGAAGATGGAATCGGAAAACCAGAGAGAGGGTGGAAGGTAGGCTCGCCTTGTGCAATTTCTCTTCCCGTTATGGAACCGCCCCTGACACATGATTTCAATGATCCAATGGGTCAAGGGGTATAGGTCAGGGGTGGGATTATACTGTTCTTCGAGTGGTGGGAAAATGGGGCATCCGAGAGCGAGGGCGATAGACTCTGTGCTGATGTTATAAGTGGACCCGTCAATGGAGAAAATCAACACAAGGACACCCTCATGATTGCCTTTCATCATGTTCTGGTAAAACACATGTACGAGGTGAGGGTAAACCACAGTGGGTGGGGTAAGGAGAGCCGATAATTCTCGCCTCTCGAATTCAGTGATAGTGGCCACAGTTTCCGGAAGTTCATGGAAGAATTCCACATCAAAACGGGTAGGGGTTGCACTTCCCAAAATTTGAAAGCCCCCTTAGGTTGCTCGCGGTGTGGCTGGGGTCTTTTTTTGGCTGTGGTCTTGACCTGGATGCACTAGGGTCGGAGGTCTTCCGTTTCGGAGGCATGATTTGGATTAAGGGGTCACTTAGGCAATCTGTCAAACACATGGAGTGTGGTTAATTTATAGGTCACACCCACACATCGCACACCCTTTCCACCTGTAAAACAAAGCACTAAAGCCTCGTTGGCTTCACAAGCACAAACACACACGACCTTCCCGGCCTCCCAAACCACATATAATTTGGCCCACCTGGCCTCCCAATCCACAAAACAATAAAAGAGAAAAGAAAAAGAAAAGAAAAGATAAAGGAAAAGAAATAAATAAAACTAAAGAGGGGGGGGGGAATTACCATGATAACACGGCACGAGGGATGTGGGCGAAGACTGAGATGCCTCCGCAAGAGCACGAGGGCAAGAACTAGGGAGAAGACCGAGAGCGAAGCAATAGGGGAGAGAGAGTGAGATGGGTAGTGATCGTCCTTGCGTTTTATAAGTTCCGAATCACCGTTGTTCGATTATCAAAGTAGGGACGATCGATCGTCATAGATTAAAATGGGCGGGGAACTCATGCATGAGTAACACGTAGAAGGGACCTAGGGCAATCGATCGTCCCCACTTTGATGATCGATTGTCCAGAAAATAGTAGGGTCAGACCAAAAATTTCTAAGCACCGACTATCGATCGTTTCCTTGGGGCGATTGATCGTCATTGAACCCGAGAGCAAGGTCAATTCTGGGCAATGGACGATCAATCGTTGGAATTGGACGATCGATCGTCAAGAAATCTGAATGCCTCATAAGATTCTGGAAGGTGGGCGATCGATCGTCCTAAGTGGACGATCGATCGTCAAGGGGGCAGAATGGAAGGGTATTTTGCAAACCACCCCAAACTTGGACTTGGTACTGGATTGGAAGAATTAATCGCACGAGATGATGGGTGGCCTCCCAACAAGCACTAAGTTTATCATCTTCAGTTAGACGTTAGCTTAATTAGGCAGCGAGATATATAGGGTCTATCAAGCTGATGGACTCAATCAACTCACCGATCACAATGCCATCAACATAGGGCTTTAATCTTTGAGCCGTACAGACCAATCTTTTTTATCGGGTCTCACAGTCTTCATCAGGATGTTTTTGATCTTCCTATTAGAGACCTCCACCTGGCCACTCGTTTGTGGGTGATACGGTGTGGCTACTTTGTGAGTGATGAAGTATTTGAGGACTAAGGCCTCGAAGTATCGATTGAGGAAGTATTTTCCTCCATCACTAATGATAGCCCACGGGGTGCCAAACCGACAAAAGATATGTTCTTGTAAGAACTTCACCACGACTTTGTGATTGTTTGTCTTGGTGGCAGCTGCTTCCACCCATTTAGAGATATAGTCCACCACCACCAAAATTTATTCAAAACTGAAGGATGGCGGGAAAGGACCCATGAATTCAACACCCCAAACATAAAATATTTCGACAACCAGTATCAGGGTAAGAGGCATCATGTCTCGTAGGGACATTGCACCTAACCGTTAGCACCTTAGGCAAGCCCGACAAAAGTCATGGGCATCCTTAAAGAGAGAGGACCAATAGAAACCACTTTGTAAGACCTTGGCAGTGGTCTTCTTCCCTCTAAAGTGACCTCTGCATGTAAGAGAGTGACAGAAGGTGAAAATACTATAGAATTCACTTTCCGGCACACATCGTTTGATCACTTGGTCTGGAAAATATTTGAAAAATTCCAGGTCTTCCCAGAAAAAGAATTTGATTTGGACAAAGAACCGAGATTTGTCTTGTTTGGACCAATGAGGGGACATTTGCCCAATTGCGAGGTAATTAATGATGTTTGCGAACCATGGAGGTTACACTTGGTTTACCTTGAACAATTGTTCGTCCGGAAAAGTGTCTTGGATGCGGCAAGGACTATGAGAAGAGGTGACCAAGAGTCGAGAGAGGTGGTCGGCGACCACATTATCAGATCATTTCTTGTCTCGAATTTCGAGGTCAAACTCTTGAAGGAGGAGGATCCACCAAATCAGCCTAAGCTTGGTGTCTTTCTTAGAAAGGAGGTACCGTAAAGCGGCATGATCAGTGTACACCAAGATTTTTGATTAGAGGAGGTAGGATCGGAATTTGTTTAGGGCATATACTACAGCCAATAATTCTTTCTCGGTGGTGGTGTAATTCTGTTGAGCATTAGAGAGAGTTTTACTAGCATAGTAGATAGCATAAGGGGTCCAATTCACCTTATGCCCTAAGACTGCCCCGACTGCATAGTCCGAGGCATCACACATTAACTCGAAGGTGAGAGACCAATCTTGGGGCTGCATAATGCGGGCTGTAGAGAGTAGATGACGGAGTTTGTTAAAGGCTTCAAGACATGCGTTATCAAAGGAAAAATGAATATCCTTGGCAAGAAGATTGTTCAAGGGTCTAGAAATTTTGCTGAAATCCTTGATAAACTGATGATAAAACCCCACACAACCAAGGAAAGAATGAACTTGTCGCAGTAGTTGGTGGAGGGAGGCTCGAAATTAGATTGATCTTGGCTTTATCTACTTCTATACCCTATTTAGACACAATGTGTCCCAAGATAATGCCCTCTTGAACCATGAAATGAATCTTTTCCCAACTCAGAATAAGATTGGCCTCCTCATAACTACAAGCACCCAATTTTTATACCCCTATCCTAACCATGGTTAAGGATTCTCAACCGTGGTTATCCCCAATCAAGTCCCTTAACCATAGGACTAACCCTAGTTAAACCCTAGGTAAACCCTAGGTAAACCCTAGCCTAGCCCTAGTTAACCCTAGATGAACCCTAACCCTACGTAGACCCCTAGTTAACCCTAGGTGAACCCTAGCCTAGCCATACCCTGGCCTAACCCTAGTCCAAACCCCAATACCTAAACCTTTGGGCCCTAAGCCCTTAGGGTTTAAGCCCTAGAATTCCCCAAGAGTCCAAACCTCTCAGCCTGGGCCCAAGCCCAGGCCCAAATTTTGAATTCCAACCCAAGTACCGCTTGCTTGCATGGGCCAAGGGTCTTCTGGGCAAAAACCGACTTTGTCGCCGAAATCTTTATTGACATTAAAATTTATACAGGTTTAGGAATGGTGGTAAAAAATTTACTGCCATTCGCTGTATTTGCTTCCTGTTGCACAACCACCCCCTACGCACAGTGCACGCCTTCTGGCACACCCCTTTGCCTGCATACACCCCTCTCCGCCTCCTGTAGCCCATCCACCCTAGTACTAATACTAGGGGTGACCCCTTTGGCCTCCCCTATAAATAGCACCCACCCCCCACAGCCAAAACAACTTGAAAATCCCTAATCCGAAGCTTTGAATAAATTCCCAGGCTTTAATACCTCTTTCAAATGGTTAGGACACCTCCCTAGCTGCCCTCCTACCTCCCTGCTCTAGTGCAGCAGTACCACCACTCACCACCACCGCACCACCGCCTCTGCTAGTAGTTGCCACCACCTGAGGAGCGTACTAGCAGGGTAGGGCTTCCCCTTACCCCCATTTACTTTTATTTTGATGCTATTGTGAGCCACTAGTCCTTCTAGGGGACTTTCATTTGGTTTATTTTACAAAAGATCCATCACAGGGGTCTCCCCCACCTTCTCCATAGGTGTGGGGAGCCCCTCAAGGGCATAACATCACTTCGGGCAAGCCACAAGGCTTTTAGGGGCCCCTTATCACGTGGGGGAAACCCTTGGATCCACCTTTATAGCAACCCCATAGGGGATATCTAATTTCTGGAAAAATTCAGGAGTGTCGGTAAACATAGTACCGACACTCCTGAAGGTTTTCGTTTCAGAACCTATGAGCCCCACCTGGTGTAACATTGGTCCATTCTAGGGTTGGTTTTGGATACTTGAGACCTCCTGGAGTTCAACCTTAGCTTTATAACCCTCCCACATCATCCTAACCATGGTTAGTGTCGATGAACTAATTACTGACACTCTGTTATTTTATGTGGATTGACTTTGGGCCCATTCTAGGCCCATATACAACATCCCCTGGGGTCCACAACAGGCCCAGGGTTCTCTCCTCATCCTGAGCTTCAAAATCATGGGTCTTGGATCCCCTAAATCCACCCCTAATCATGGTTAAGGCCCCCTAAACTTTGGTTAAAATGCACCAAAACTATCGGCAATCCATCTACTGACAGTATGGTTTTTTGGGCTTTACAGTGGCCCACAGCCCATGGGGGCCCTCCACTAGACCTGACATGGCCCTTGGGGTCTATTCCAAGCATGCCTAGGCCTTACCCCTATCTTAACCATAGGTAACTCAACCATGGTTAAGGGTTAACCGTGGTTAATTGGTTTAACATTTTAAAAAAATCTCAAAAAAATCCTTACAAATCCAAAATATTTTGAAATTTTAGAAAATAACACTTTTGGATTGTGTACTCATGCCTAACCATGGTTAGATGATCTTAACCATGGTTAACACTAGGGTTAACCATAGTTAAGCCCATTTAAACCTTGAAAAATTTCGAAAAAAAGGGGCAATAAGTATCCAAGTCATGCTCCAAACTTGGCTCAACCTTGGTTATCTAGACTAACTATGGTTAAACCTATATTTTAACCAGGTTAGCCTCATTTAACTTGGGAAGATTTGGGGAAAAACCCTAAAAATGTTCAATTAATCCTTAAGGACCATAAACATACATTGGACCTTGCCCAGCCCCCGTTCGTATCCTTAACCACGGCTAAACCCCTTTTGACCTACCAGGCCTAACCCTAAGCCTACCGGGCCCAACTCAAAGCCTACCGGGCTCACCCTTGGCCTACTGGGCCCAATCCAAAGCCTACCGGACTTACCTTTGACCTCCGGGTCCAATCAAAGCCTACCGGGCATAATCTTACTCTACCGGACTAAACCCTAAACCTATCGGGGTCGTCCTTGACCTACCGGGCCAAAACCCTAGTCTACCGGACTACCCTCTTGGCCTACCAGGCCCAACCAAATACAACCAAGTACTTGACCAATCCGATCAATCACCCCTAGCCTCCCAGCCAGACCCTAAGCCACCCGTGGTGTACACATAACACTCCCCTAACCTTGGCACTGGCTCATATGCCAGAACTACGCTTGGTCTGATCTCACCCCAATGTGAGTATGTAGGCAATCTAACCCGGGTTCGACCCTAGTTTAGCTTTTCCTTTTTGGATTAGTATAAACTAAAACCTTAGGCATTTGACTATAACTTGACATTAATTTGGCTTAAACCTCATAAGTAAGGAACCGTTGTAAAAACAGAAGTGCTGGGGTGCCTAACACCTTCCCCGAACTTAACCGAACCTCTTACCTAGAACTCTAAGCAGACTAAGACCTTATGCATTACCTGGGGCTTATCCCTACCGAATTAATAAGTGACAAATCTGAACATATAACCCATGTGAGTAACCTAAATACGTGCTCACAGCTCTAGCGACTTTGCTGGGGAAGATTAATTTGTCATACCACAAAGTTCAACCCGGAACCTAGGTCTAAGCCAAATTAACATCAATATTACTCAAATGCCTTGGAATTTAGTCTAATACTAATTCTTTAGATCTTTTGAGTGTATTTTATACTGTGCATCCCATACATAGCATAGTAGTGTAACAATCCTAAACCCATTAGACAAGCTTAATACGCTTACGGCTGCTGGATGATTATTCTCAGTAACAGAGGCTTAAAAGTCTTGGAGGTCCATGGACTTACTCCTACTGGGTGATTACCCTCAGGTAAAGATTCTAAACATTCCCGCTTACACCAATCATCCATTTTCAAGGGAGTCGCATATACGGTGTTAAGTGATCCATCCATCCTTAGGAACACACTTGCATCACCTCAGCATGCATACATATAGCCTAGGCTAGGGAATAGTCTACAAGCAGCCAACCTAGAGGGATATTCTAAACCCTAACTTGTTTACACCCTATACCTATCCCCAATCATGGTTGCCTACCCGAATAAGTACCCCACCCAGGGGCATGTGATAAGCCAAACTTGCGCTTGTAATAAAACACATCTTACCCCACAACTTTACATAGAACATGGGGTTCAAATCCCAGGAAAAAAGGTCCTCATGAGACCTATTCCAACCATGACCTAATAGGCTCCCGGTTCCCAATAACCCGAGTAAAGCATACCTCTATTCGCTTGCCCTATCGGAGCATATATGCCCTGTCGCACCTAGTCAAAATTCAAAAAAAATCTACCATCATTTGTATCATACATTTTTCATACACAGTACACTTATACAAAGTCTGTATATGTGTCCAAGTAAATGGTAGGTCTGTCAAGGATTGTTCCGTCAAATGGTCAGCCATCACAGCCCGTGCACCTCCTCTCCCAGGGGGCATATGACAAAACCCTACATGATACAATTGAGGCTCTAACTCGGGATCAGTGTCTTGCTTGGGCTCAGTACTACTGAATGGGTAACACCCTAGACCTGTCCATGGTTAAGCCCGACTGACGCCTCTTAAATGTAGTCATCCAGTGTTGGAACCCATCCTACATGGTGTTCTGTTTTGGTAAGAATGAGCCGTGTCCAACACTGGAGGAAATACAGCACATTCTCGACCTAACCATGGAAGGTGATGCCATAGTACTGCGCTATAGGGAAAACTTCAAGGTAGACCTCTCAAGGTTTTTACAAATCAAGCCTGCCTCCCTACAGCACGATCCTAGCGGCACTTACCAACGGGTGTCTATCAAATTCCATGAGAAACAGTACTGGCCCAGGTGGAACCCTAACTCCTTGATTGCTGAACTCCCTAGTCTCAATGCCTTTGCACTGATCATCAAGTCCCAGCTGATGTTCCCGAGATGCCGTACCCTTGTCGACGTAGTATTGGTGGGAATTATTGAAGACATGCGCGACTCCAAGACGGTTGTCCTAGTCATCCTTGCAGAGCTACACAGGGCTCTCAACCAAGCAACAGAACGCATAAAGGGCATCTTCCATGCCAGTGCACCGCTACTACACTTGTGCCTGGTATCACACCTGCCTACCATCTTACCAGTGCCTGGCGTCCCTCGAGACGTATATAGCCTGCCTAGAAATATTTCTCAGAATCAGGGCCAGATAGTGACCACAGATGTCAAAATTCTCTACAGGCTTCTCCAGAACCTGACAAAGGAGCAAATTACATGGGAATACATGTGGCTGGTTTATAGATAGCTACCATGTATTGTTATAGTAGGAAGGCGATGCATGGTCCTAGCAGGTCTCACTGGCTCTACCGCCTATGTACCACTCCGAGTCCTTCGCCAGTTTGGACTCCCTCAACGTATTCTAGTGATAGACAATTTGGAAAATGACTTCGCTGACTTCAGAGTGAAGTCTGAACACCTCACTCGCCGATTCCAAGCATATTGGTGAAGTTCCAGGAGAGATCAATGGCCAAAATTTATGGTTACAACAGGACCACCAACTGATTCCGTATACCGATTATGGGTGGAAGACCCTGATATTCCATCCGGTATGCCTGCACCTAGGGAACTGCTGACACCAATTTCTGCTCCATCACGAGGGACCATACCCATCACGAAAATGGTGGTTCCCTGGAGAGACTTCTTCCTAAAAAGGCAGTTACAGATCTACGAAAAGGAAAAGAGGCTGCGGAAGACCCAACGAGCATTCAAGCAATAGGAAACAGAGTAGAACCGTGAACTTCTAGCCATGCAGGAACAGGTGGAGCAGCTTGAGTATACAGTCCAGTCCCTTTAGAAGAGATGCAGGGGTGATGCCAAAGAGACCGCCATCATCAGGGCCAAACTGCATTTTTACAAGAACAACTTGATAGTGCAAAGGTGGAGATGACTAGTCAGATCCAACAGTTCATATCCCACATATTTAATGCCTCAGAAATAATTGAACACTGAACACATGGAGGTTGAAATCACATCCCTCCAACAACAAATGATGGACCTTTAAGACGTGCCCCGGCCGCTTGACTTTGCCATCCCTGATGGAGCTGCTTAGGGTTGAGTCTTTTTCTTTTCTTGAGTCACTTTTCTGTACTCACTCACTCAATCATGCATTTAATAAAAAATCATTTCCTACATTCTGTCATACAAATCATGCATAATTGTGATTAGCCGTTGCATTCTTTTCAGTTGCATGAGCCAACCCATGACTCATTCTATGATTGCAATTCTCGTCAAAGTAGCAGACTAAGTCCTTACAGAAGTACCGATCTTAGAGCAGGTGTCCAACAGTGCCATATCAGAAAGCAGTTCAGATACAATGGCAGAACCAGCAAATCAGTAATAGAGGAACAGTGAGATCCTACAAGCTCACGAAATGGACATTACGGCCATGCAAGCAAAACCTGATAGTGTTCTGGAATCTCTAAAGATTCTAATCGGAACCCGAGTTGATGAACCTTCTCCCCGGTTGCCTACCGGCGAATCTTCTGAACAACCTATCCCTGAGCCTCACTATAACCTGATCATCATCCCTAACCCTGGACCTGCTACAGGCGGATGAGATGTGGAGTATGAGCACTTCGAGGGGGCAGAGCAGCCCAAGGCCTCTCACATTAATTAGGACAGACCATCGTCTTCTGATCCCACACCATCTCTCTGTGATCCGTACGAAGAGATCAAGCAAATGAAAGAAGATATGAGAAAGATGAAGGGTGCATCTGCTAGCACCAGTATGTCATTAGAGGACTTGAATTTATCTTCAGGGGATGTAGTTCTCGCAGGTTTCAAAGTGCCAGACTTTGATAAGTACAATGGCTCAGGCTATCTAAAACAACATTTACAGCTATACCTGGGGGACATGCTCCTACACCAGAAGAATCAGCCCCTCCTCATACAGTACTTTCAGAAGAGCTTAAAGGGGCAGCCTTAACATGGTGGATGTTGGTCGACAAACAAATGATAAAGACTTGGCAAGATGCCATAGACTACTTTGTGGAGTAGTATTCCTTTAATTGGGAGCTCTTGCCTCAGCGGAGCCAGCTCGAACAAATGAGCCAATGCAATAATGAATCTTTCTTGGAATACACCACTCGGTGGAGGGGGATGGTAGCTAAGATCCCTACTCTTATCCCGAAGGAGCAACTAGCAAGCATGTTCATTGACACATTGAAGCAGCCCTATTCGACCCTAATGGTCAGTTTGCCAGCAGTAGGCTTCGGCACCATCGTCAAGACTGGTGCCTGCATAGAGACTTCCATCAAGAGTGAGGCCATCCACTCCAGTCTAAGGCTTGATCATCCCAAAGCAATAACCTTAACCAGCAGGAACAACAGTCTCCGAGACCAGAAAAAGAAAGAAAGTGTACACATGGTGGCTTCTACAGCACCCATTAGACTTCCAGTTCTAGCAGCTCCAGCTCTGCCAGCTACCAGAAACACCCAGCCAGCCCGACCTAACCAGAGGTAAAATCAGCATCAGAACAAGCCCCCGAGGAACTTTACTCCTCTCCCCTACACTCTCAGCCAATTGCTAGAGTTCTTGACCAAGTAGGGTCTTTTTGCCTTATGAGGCCATACTCCCCTCTTACCACCTGACAAAAGAAGCAAAAACTATGATGTCAATCAATATTACGCCTTTCACTAAGGCCCAAGCCATGTTACTGACTTCTGCATCGGCCTAAAGTGCGCCATCCAGGACCTTCTAGATGAGGATAGAGTTGAGCTGTTTTCAAGCAACACCAGCATCAACCAGGCACCACTGCCCCCACATAAAAATCAAGTCAACTTCATTCAGTGGAAAGAGGCCGGGGTAGGGCAGTCGAGACCTCTCGCACACGCAGCCGATGATGGCATCATCAGGTCCTCCTACCGACAACCTGTCATAATCCCCCTCCCTCAATCAAATATCCAGGCCATCTAGATTCCAGTCCAAATCCCCACTCTTGAAACTGACAAAGAGCAAATTGTTTACACAATCCCTTGTCCCGCCAATTGGCCCACAGCTCTAGCCCAAGCCTCCACTTCTATCGGTCCAGTCCGAATCCCTCACTGTCCGCTCTAGCCTTTCAGCCTCAATCACATGTCTACTCCTTGCTCTTTCATCATTGAGAGTAAGACCATAGCTAATCTCACCCAATCTGGCTGAGTGTACCAACCACCGGCAACTGAGCTGACAAAAGGAAAAGGGAAAGAGAAAGAAACAGAAAAGGCAAGGGTATCAGACCTTGAAAAGGAAACAACAGACTCTGCAATCCTTCTAAAAATCTTAGAAAAAGCAGAAGAATTCAACATAACTCAGCAGTTGAGTAAGACACCAGCAAAGATCTCAATCATGGCTCTTCTCTTGACTTTCGAGCATCACCGAAAGCAACTCCTCCGCATATTTAACAGTACCCATGTAACACCAGATATTATACCTAAAAAGCTGGGGCATATGGTGGGACAAGTGCTAGAACCAAGAGTTATCTCCTTTACAGAAGAAGAGACCCCGGGCCCTTTACATAGCAGTGCAATGTATGGATAGAACACTCTCATCAGTACTAATAGACAATGGCTTTGGCCTGAACGTCTGCACACTGTCAACACTACAAAGCTTGGGTATGAACCTCAGTTAGGTGAAGAAGAGACCCATGATAATCTGGGCTTTCGATAACTCAACAAGGTAAAATTTAGGCGATATCAATCTGGCCATTAGAGTCAGACCTGCTCAATTTACTATAAAATTTCAAGTTGTAAATGTGCCTACCTCATTTACCCTGCTCCTTAGGAGGCCGTGGATCCACGCGGCTAGAGCCATTCCCTCCTCTCTGCACCAGAGAATCAAATTCATCTAAGACAACCACCTGGTCATAATACCATCAGAGGAATTGGCGAGTTCCTTCGGGGGCATCTAGGAGCTCGAGCAAGGCACCTCCTTGATGTCTTATCAGTTTGAGCAGGTCAGCTCTATCGCCCAGATAGAAGCACAGAACAAGTAGCAGATTTTGCCATTTATTAGGATGATGGCAAAGATGAACTATCAGCCCAGGGTAAGCCTGGGAGCCTGAAACCAAGGGATGAAAAAGAAAAATAGACCTCCTCGATACACTCCGCCTTTTGGACTAGGCTACAGGCCCACATATGAGGATTATCTCGACAAGCTAACAAAGAAAAACAGTCGGTCGGTGAAACTTGAACCTCGACCCCATATTTTAGTAACATTCTCAGTTGGAACCTTCCAGCCTTACCCTGACACATTCACTGCACCAGTTGCCTTAACACCCCAACTCAATGCCAAATCTTCAAATATTCCTGATCCAAAGATCTTTAGCATGACCCAATTGTTCAATGAGCTGACTGTCGAAGACACTACCGAAGCAGAATACCTAGCGGGAGAATAGGTTTGTACCCTCTCCAACAGCGTTGAAGCATCATCAAGTCGCCAGCTACTAATCCGTTGGTGGACTAAGGCTCTCACCATTGAGGCCAGCTAGGGCAGAGGTAGTAGTAGTGCAGGATAGGTCGGTCAGACCAGGCAGTGAACAAGCATTACCCTTCTCCTCCTTCTATCTCTCTTTGCGCCTGTTTGCAAAATTCAAATGTCAGGCCACTATCGGCCTCCTTTTGTTTGAGTCAACTTTTGTAATAACAATTATACTTGTTTTTATAAATGAAATATGACATTTTGGCTGATGACAAAAATCACACCGACTCTTTCCTTGGAAGGCCTAGTGTCCTGAAGCCACCAAAAAACAAAAAAACATATGCATGCTAAACTTAGCTAAATGTTTTGCCAGGAAATCGTCTGCACTAAGGCTACCACTAAAACCCTTCTGGAACTGATGGAAATATAATATGACTTAGAGCAGGAAGAGGAACTACCTCAGGAGATATTGGACTTCCTAGAACACAGTGAAGGGTTATTACAGTCAAACATTGAGGAAACTGAAACAGTGAACCTTAGATTCGAGGACAACCCGCAGCTAGTCAAAATCGGCACAAGCATGAGCCCGCAACAGAGGACAGACATGATCAGCTTTCTAAAAAGCTACAGTGATGTTTTTGCCTGATCATATGCAGACATGCTCGGCCTAGACCCAGCATTGGTGGTGCACAGACTGCCCCTGAACCCCTACGTCAGACCAGTTAAGCAAAAATTGAGAGGGATGAGACTCGAATGGTCACAGAAGGTCAAAGAGGAAATTGAAAAGCAGATCAATGTAGGTTTCTTGGCAGTGGCAACTTACCCTGAATAGTTGGCCAACATCGTGCCCGTACCCAAGAAGGATGGCAAAGTCCGAATGTGCATCGACTATTGGAATCTGAATAGGGCAAGCCCCAAAGAAACCTTCCCTCTCCTGCACATCGACATTCTGGTCGACCACACTGTAGGGCACGAGACTCTCTCATTCATGGATGGTTTCTCTGGATAGAACCAGATCAGAATAGTAGAGGAGGACATGGAGAAAACCTCTTTCATCACACCTTGGGACACATTCTGCTACAAAGTCATGCCCTTTAGACAAAAAAATGCAAGGGCAATCTACCAGAGGGCCATGACGGCACTATTTCATGACATGATCCATAAGTCAACTGAAGTCTATGTGGATGACATGATTGTCAAGTCGCCTACTACTAGGCAACACCCTGAAGACCTAAAAAGACTTTGTGACAGGCTCAAAGAGTTCGGCCTGAGACTGAATCCGGTCAAATGCGTCTTTGGAAGCCTCATCAGGAAAGCTCCTCAGCTTCATCGTCAGTAAAAGAGGCATCGAGATCGATCCAGCCAAAGCCAAGGCTAATATCGAAATGCCGACTCCCCAGATTGAAAAGGAGATCCGTGGTTTCCTGGGCAGAATTCAGTACATCAGCCGGTTCATTTCTCAGCTCACTCCGATCTGCGAACCGATCTTCAAGCTTCTCTGAAAGAACACACCGATAGTCTGAACAGACGAGTGTTAGGAAGCCTTTGACAGAATAAAGCAGTACCTGCTCAACTCTCTAGTACTTGTGCCCCCTACGCCGGGATGGCCCCTACTACTCTATATCTCAGTGTAAGAAACCTCCATGGTGTGCGTCCTAGTACAACACGACGAGACAGGCAGAACAGAGCAAGCTATCTGCTACATCAGTAAATGCCTGCTAGAGTATGAAGAGAGGTATAACCCTCTTGAGAAGACATGTCTAGCACTGGTCTAGGCAACTCAGCGTATGTGACACTATTTGCTTTCCTACCTGGTAATTCTGATATCCCAGATGGACCCACTCAAGTACCTCTTGAAAATGCCAGCTACCACCAGAAGGATTGCCTGATGGCTTATGATGTTGTCTGAATTCGACATCACATACATGACACAGAAGTCAATCAAGGGTAGACGATAGCGGATCACTTGGCCCACAGTCCAGCAAAGGACTATATATCAGTACATGATCAGTTTTCAGACGAAGCCATATTGTACACAGAAGTAGAAGAGCAAGAATACTCCAGTTGGGAGTTATACTTTGATGGAGCTACCAACAGTCATGGGCACGGGGTAGGAGCAGTCTTAATCTCACCCAAGGGAGCACACCTCCCCATCTCAGTCAAACTGAAATTCAGATGCTCCAACAATGAAGCATAATACGAGGCATGCATAGCCGGTCTGAAAGAAGCCCTGGGCATCGGGATTGAAGAGATCGACATCTACGATAACTCGTCTTTGGTAATCTATTAGGCAAACGAATCTTGGGCCATCCGAGAAGCAAGGCTTGTCCCATACTTAACCTACCTTAACATGCTGATTACTCAGTTTAGGAGGATCACCTTCAGCCACCGATCCGAGAATTAAGATAGGTTTGCTGACATACTGGCCACTCTCGCTTCCTTGGATCAGATCCCCAAGGGTATCATGCTCTGGCCAATTAAAATTCAGTAATAGGATCAACCTACCTATTGCCTCGAGCTAGATGCAATATTAAACAGCAAGCCTTGGTACACAAATATTAAGCAATACCTCGAGGACAGGACCTTCCCCCTCGATGCCACCAAAATAGACCAACGGGCAATCCGAAGACTAGCTATCCAGTTTGTCTTCTTATGGGGAATCTTGTATAAAAGGTCACCGAACCTGATCAGGCTCAGATGCCTTAACACCAGTGAAGCAGCACATGTAGTCGAAGAAGTCCACAGAGGAGCTTACGGCCCACACATGAACAGGTTGATGCTCTCCAAGAAGATTCTCAGGCTGGGCTACTACTGGTCTACAATGGAAGCTGACTATTGTAAGCACGTGCAGAAGTGCCACTAGTGCTAGATCTATGCTGACAAGATCAACGTACCGCTAATAAGGCTACACAATCTGACCGCTCCTTGGCCATTTTCAACATGGGCATCGACGTCATCGGTCCCATAACACTGAAAGCATCTAACGGTCATCGATTTATCTTGGTTGCAATCGATTACTTTACCAAATGGGTCGAGGCTGCCTCTTATGCCAATGTCACAGCTTTTGTGGTTCAGCGCTTTCTTAAAAGGGATATGATCCACCGATACGGAGTCCCATGTGAGATTGTGACACACAATGCTCTCGATTTCTGTAATAAAGGGATGACTGGTCTTTGCGAGAAGTTCAAAATACAGCATCACAACTCCATACCATACAGGCCTCAGACTAATGGTGCAGTTGAAGCAGCCAACAAAAACTTGAAGAAAATCATTGAGAAGATGACGACCAATTACTCTCCCTGGCATGAGATGCTCTTATACGCGCTCATGGCCTACTAAACATCCATCAGAACCTCAACCGGGGCAACACCATTTTCTTTGGCTTATGGTATGGAAGTAGTCCTCCCCGTCGAAGTACAAATTCCATTGCTCTGAGTGTTAATAGAAGCAAAAATATCAGAAGTAGAATGGGCACTGACTTGGTACGAGTAGCTGAGTCTGATTGAAGAATGGCGACTAAAAGCCATCAATCACTCCCAAGCTTATCAGAGCCGCATGGCTAGGGCATTCAATAGGAAAGTCAAGCCACGAAATATTAAGATCGATGATCTAGTTCTCTTGAAAGTGTTGTCAAACCGCCCTGACCTGAGGGGCAAGTTCACTCCCAATTATGAAGGCCCATACATTATCCGAGACAAATTCTCAGGCGGCGCCCTTCGACTTGGATGCATGGATGACAAAGACCTCCCAGAGCCCATCAACTTGGACAAAGTCAAGAGATACTACGCTTAGGGTCTAGATCTGATAGGCATTTTACACTTTTAGCTTCTCTGGGAAATGACAGGAGGCCATCTTTGGCACACTCCTTATCCCCAACATTGTAAACCCTTTTGCAAAAATCAATGAAATTTGCTAGTTAGCCCCTTGAGCCTAATAGCATTTCTTTCATAAAACCCCTTTAGGGACACCATCCTTTGTCAACCTATGGCATTTGCCTGAACTACGTCATGACCTGATCTTATAAAGGGTACGTAGGCAACCTGACGAATCTGGTGTGGTCACTAAAAAGGAAAAATCCCCCCAATTTCCCCAAACAGAGTCAAAATCCCTCTAAACTTTCTTGGCGGAGTCGACATCAAAGTATACAAAATTTCTATAAAAAGAAAGCCCAAAATAGAAGTCGAAATATTTCAAGAGTCAGAGACTCCCCACAGAGACAAAAATCTCCGGTCTCTTTCTCCCAGCAGAGACAACCTCTCTCACTCTCCCCGACAGAGACGACCTCTCTCAAATTCCCCAGCGGAATAAAAAAAAAAACCCCCCCTGAGGGAGTGCAAATCAACTACATCGCAGGGTGTCCCAAACTTCGATCCCCAAGCCTACATTTCGTCCCACTCTAAGCCTGTCTAGATCCCCTAAAAACTGCGAGTGCAAGCGCAACATCTCATCTACATCCTCGACGGAAAATAAAGTCCTCATACACCTCAGAGGAGCGCTATTTAGGGCAATGAAGGGATAAGACATATTTTCCCCAATATATCATAGGCTTCCCCAGCCAATCGCGGGCATGAGTGAAAACCGGAAACGGCCTCATTGTGCAAAAATTAGGCGATTCCTAGACCTAGTCTTGCGACCAAGGGCAATAAATGGACAAAAATTAATCAGCTTCGTAAGTATGAAGAAAATTGGCAATGACTTTGTAAGCACACAATTTTCACACCCCTGTCTAACCATGGTTAAAGCTCTCTAACCATTGTTACCCCTACCAAGTCCCTTAGACACCCTAGGTAAGTCTCTAGTTAGTCTTAGGCCTCACCCTGAATCCTAGACCTAGGTAAACCCTAATTAAACCCTAGGACTCAACCCTAGTTAAACCCTAGGACTCAACCATATTTTTAACCCTAGCAAAACCTAAGTCAAAACTGTAAAGTTCATGTTTTTATATTGGCATATTCCGGTGTCAAAACAAGTGAGTCTAGGTGTCTAGGAGTGGGTCTTGTGTCATTGCCGTCAATCATCCACAACAAGTGAAGTAGAAGACCCGTTGAAGTCTCGGTTGATCATTTCCTTCATAGGATGGTAAGTGACCTAGATACCATACTACCATAGGTGGAAATTGACATAGAATAATCCTAATAGCATACCTTAGGTGGTGAGTGACCTAGACTAATCATATGGACCCTAGGGGGTGAGATAAGTAGTGCAAAACAACTTAAAAATTCTGAAATTTTTCAAAAAATCAAGGTTGCTTGTTTTGGGCATATCTCCCAAACCGTAGCTCAGATTTTGCTCCATAATATGTCAAAATGACCGCGTCGAAAAGAGATACAACTTTTGTAAAGGGTACGAGACCCAAAAAATGAAGTTTTAATTTTAGGTTTGCACCTTAGGGTCGAACCTGACCATTGAGGGTCGACCCTGGGTATACAAAATTTTGTAGGGAAAAATGACCAGAGAGTTGGTTTTTTGGAGGTCGACCCTGGAGGATGATTTGGCCGACCAAAAGGTACACTTTGGTCGACCAAACCATCTCCCAGGGTCGACCCTGATATGGATTTTTGTTAAAATTCTTTCCTTAGTCGTTTTTTTGCCCAGTTTGAGTTTTTAAACCAACTTTTAGCAACTTCTAAACATTGAATTGTGTTCCCTATTTATATAGAACCCATCTAGTTCGTGGGGAACAACTTTGGGAGAGTATAGAGAGGGTTTTTAACTCCTTCTAGAGTTCATAAAAGCTCTAGAATATTATTGTTCTCCTCCCCTTGGTTAGCTTCCTTCAACCTAGAGTTTGCAAGCTGAAAGCTACAATTTTGCTTGTATGGACTTGTGCATTAAAGGAGTCCATCGAGGTATTGATTTCTATCAAACCATCAACCCATTCTGGATAGAACACCTTGGCGGAGTGTTCCGGAGCCTTTGCAAAAGAGAACGATCCGAGAGGGATCGTGGATGTGTGAATTGGTCAGTGGAATCCGAAGCCGTCATTGACGGAGATCGATCAGAAGATCGTGGACTGTTTTCGAGACACAAAGAGAAGTACAAGCGACTGCGGTTGATCACGGGACTTGAGAGTACGTGGTAAATTTTCAAGGCGTGGAGGACTAGGAACTGAAGGATCGTAGTGTCGAGTCCGAAGGAGTCAAGTTCGAGTCTTGTAAGTTCTTGTTTACTTTGTCTTAGTGGAATCTCATGGCTGGACTAGGTCCCGTGGTTTTTCCCGGAAGGGTTTCCACGTAAAAATCCTTGTGTTGTGGCTTGATTGTTTTCCTTATTCCATACTTTAACTTTATCATCCCTTTAATTAATAAACTTAATTGTTAAAACATAAAAAGGGTAGATAGACTTATAGGAAAATCTAACCATCCCCTTGACTTTGTGAGTTCTCAACTCAAACCTTGATTTGAGGTTTACCGAATTGATTTTTCAATTGGTATCAGAACGGGTAGTGTGATCTTGTCTCATATATTCGGTGAATATGAATCTCCAAAGAGTGGGAGGATCCATCTCTTGTCCCCCAATATTTGATGGGAATAATTATGCTTATTGGAAAGCTCGAATGAGAGCATTTCTAAAATCATTAGATGAGAGAGTATAGTTCTCCATTGAACAAGGTTGTACCCATCCAACAAAGACCATAAATGACTAGACCATCCCTAAACCTTCCTCTGAATGGACCAATGTAGAGCTTGAAAGTTGTAGATGGAATAGCAAGGGTCTAAATACAATCTTCGCCACTGTCACACTCGAAGAATTTTGACGTATTTCTAAATGTGATACTTCGAAGGAGGTATGGGACATTCTTCAAATTACCCATGAAGGGACTACAATTGTCAAGATCTCCAAACTTCAAATGCTTACCTCTAAGTTTGAAAAATTGATGATGGATGATAATGAAACCTTTGATAGTTTTTATACTAATTTGAGTGATATTGTCAATTCTAGTTTCAATCTAGGGGAAAGAATTCCAGAGTCCAAAATTATTAGGAAAATTTTGAGATCTCTACCTGAGAGATTTCGATCGAAGGTTACCGCCATCGAGGAGAGCAAAAATGTTGATGCTCTCAAACTTGAAAAGTTGGTTGGTTCTCTCCAAACCTATGAGTTAAATCTGAACCCATCTAAGAAACCAAAATCCATTGCCTTGAAATCTATCAAAGAATCCATAAATGGTTCAGATAGTGACTCTAAGGATGAAGAAGATGAGTTGGCTTTATTTGCAAAGAAATTTAGATAATTTTTGAAACTTAATAAGAGATTTAATCCGAAAGGACAAAAATCCATTGGAAAGCCCAAGTCCAAGCACTTTGAAAACAAGAAATATTTTAAAAGTGCGGACAAGAAATGCCAAGGTGTTCAATGCTATGAATGCCAAGGCTATGGCCATATTGCCGCTGAGTGCTCTAATAAGAAAAGATTTAAAGACAAGGCAAGGGATGATAGTGAATCTGAATCTGAGGAATCAGATAGTTCTTCTTGTGAGGAGACTAGGGGTTATGTGGCCTTCACACTACAAAACTTGAGCTTTTTTACGGCGGTTCTAAATCGCCGTACTATATACAATTACCGTCGTTATAATGTATCACGGCGGTAAGTTGACCCGTCGAAGAATATGTTGTCGGGGATTCTTATTGCGGTGGGTATTGACGGCAGTTCATCAGCACCGCCGTATTATATCAATACATTACGGCGGTTACTTACCGCCGTAATTTTCTTCCGCCGTCCTTTATTGATTCTATCACGGCGTTCGTCACCACTGTTATATGTCAAAAATCTACGGCGGTTGAAACCGCAGTAATATCTTACGGCGGTTGCAACCGCTGTAATATTAATTTAATCAATTAAATTATTATTATATGCTACGGCGGTCAAAACCACCGCCATATTGAAATATTTTAAAAAATATAATTTATTTTTAGAAAAATTTGGTTTTTTTTTCCCTGTATTATCTGTACCTGTGAGCAATATATAATATAAATAAACATGTATTGTACCTGTAACAAAATCTAATTCCAACTAAGAATAAAAAATTCATGTAATTAAAAAAATGCCTCAAACAAGCAATATCAAAATTATATTTACATGCCCATAAAAGTGTTGTCATAAAAAGTTTACATAATGAAAAAGGAAAAAAAAGAAACTAAAAGTAGCCGTCTAACTCCCGCCTGGCGATGGTCGAAAACCTGATATGTGCGTGCTACCAGCTCCTTCCTACAAAAAATAAATATGCACAATATGCACAATTTATTAATCTCTTTTCTAAATGAGAAAATTTGAGAATGTAATTATTAATAAATATGCAAAGATCCAAACTCATCTCAAAATATTAATAGTTTGCAGTATTACATCGGCCTAAACCTACATCGTCCCGCCATTTCCAAGCCGCGAGTTGGATTTCGATCCCGTTTCTTCTAACGCGTGTATTTCAGTACATCTTAAGTGTTGGAGTTGGTTTCGAGCAAATCCAAGGCCGTATGCCCGATATGGGCGCCAAGACCACCGAAATCCATACTTGGATACTACACTTCGGCCTAAACCTACATCGTCCCGCCATTTCCAAACCGGGGGTCGGATTTCAATCCCATTTCTTCTAATGCGTGTATTTCAGTACATCCTAAGTGTTGGAGTTGGTTTCGAGCGAATCCGAGGCCGTATGCCCAGTATAGGCACCAAGACCACCGAAATCCATACTTGGATACTATACTTCGGCCTAAACTTACATCGTCCCGCCATTTCCAAACCGGGGGTTGGATTTCGATCCCGTTTCTTCTAACGCGTGTATTTCAGTACATCCTAAGTGTTGGATTTAGTTTCGAGCGAATCCAAGGCCGTATGCCCGATATGGGCGCCGAGACCACCGAAATCTATACTTGGATACTATACTTCGGCCTAAACCTACATCGTCCCGCTATTTCCAAACTGGGGGTCGGCCTAAACGACATGAAAAAGTTTAGGTTATTCAAATTCACGTAGTTTGGTAGTTGTTCAGTAACACAAAACTCACCACGATGTTAACGACATAACCATAGGCCAATATTGTTGTTCACGTTGTTTTGGTCATCCATGCCGTGTGAATGCGCACGTGAAGGTCTGGGCAAGGACGAGGTTCGAAAGAATGTATATCTATGAATTGCGAACCTCAACATCACCAGAATTTTTATTGTAAAGAGTGTCCACATGAGCACTCCAAGAATGAGGACATTCCTGACCCCTGTAAGGGTCATTTAGTAAGAAAATTTATCAAATATCTTTTTCCATAAATGCGGTTGTAATAAACAGTGCCGGAACCGGGTGGTACATCGAGGCATAACATGCAATCTGCAAGTCAAAGTTTATCCTTGTTCTGAATTTAGTGTTAGCTAGTGTTGGAGTTACATCTGCACATTTTGATGCCCGATTTGGGCACCGAAAAGGCGAATTCCCGATCTGGAAGCTAACCCTTAAGTTTTAACCTTAGGAAATCTCCAATTAATCTGACTAAATCTCGGATTTGTAGAATATAGTGTTCCAACTAACGAAAGTGAGGTATCTCTATCACTAACACATGCTAAGCCAATCACATATATTGTAGATTTTGTAAGGAATAGAGTCCAACTCACAAAAGTAAGGTTCATCCTTCACTAACATACTAACTAAATAGGTATAAGATTCAGATTTTGCAAGGTAAAATGTTCCAACTTATGAAAATGAGGTATTTTTCCATTACTAACATACTTACTAAATAGGTCTAAGATTCAGATTTTGCAAGGTGAAGTGTTCCCTAGTAATGAAAATGAGGTATTTCCATTACTAACATACTAACTAAATAGGTCTAAGATTCAGATTTTGCAAGGTTAAGTGTTCCAAATTATGAAAATGAGGTATTTCCATTACTAACATACTAACTAAATAGGTCTAAGAGTCAGATTTGTAGAGTAAAGTGTTCGAACGGCCGAAAATGAGTTATGTCCATTACTTACATACTTAACTAAATAGGTCTAAATAGAAAAGAAAACATTTAAAATTAACATTTACCTGCTCCGACGCGTGTGGTGCTATCAAAGGCTCACCTACATGCTGTTCGTGATGTATTTGAGTCAATAAATGATTCAAGATCATATTATTAAACATGTTTAATTAATGTCGATTAGATTATATACCTGCCCCTGCCTCTGCCCCTGCCCCAGCCCCTGCCCCTGCCCCTGCCCCTGCCCCTGCCCCATCCCCATCCCCATCCCCTGTAGTACCCGGTCGAGGGTCGCCTGGATCTGAGCGATCTGAGTCTGCTGGGTCGCCACAAGCGCCTGAGTAGATGCGAGCTGATCCCTCAGCATCTGGGTCTCAGCAGCTCCTGACGCCGAACCGGCATGGCTTGATGATCGTGACCAGCCTAACTGGGTGGCGGTCGGGCCTAATCCGAGACCACGTATTCTCCCAGGATGCTCAGGTGGCATGACCTGGGAGAATACATCATCTCGCGCCGTGCTGTCTTGCAACCCATCTGGTAGCTGCGCCAGGAGCTCCCTCATGCGTCCCTACAAACAATTGGAAACAGTTGTTGGATGTCGCATATGTTAAAAAATGAAGTATTTTATATAATGGAATATTCGAACTTCTAAAGATTACCGACCATCAACTCTCCAGCCTCCTCGTTCACCGGTGTACCACTCTTGTCTTGGTGCGTGGCGATCCACACCTCTGCACGCCCCGGGGCTATCTGGGTCGGGCTTGCCTTCTTCTGTGCTCCCAATAATGACAACATCAACCAGTGAACATAACATAAAGATGAATGATAAATTTCAAATTTAGGAAACGTTTCTTCGAACATACCATCGCATCTTTGACGCGAGCAAAGCTCTTTGACCCAAAAGTGTGCATCACCTTCTGCTTTTTCCGATTCTCTTTATTTTGAGCGCTTCTTTTCTGCAAAATTAAAATTTATTCCCGTTTAGAATGAATAAGTGACATTATTGAAGTCTATTACATATTAGAACAAAGAACTTCTAAGGATATACCATCCCGGTATCGGAGAACCAATAATCTATGAGGCCATGCCACTGGCTCTCTGGAATATCTGAGGGGCATCTAGCATAGACACCCACCGGTCCAAGCTCCGAGATCATGTATTTCATCTTCAACCTTGACCTCCAGTCCCTCCACTTATGCTCGAGTGAGAGGAAGACATTTTTCTCGAGGCTAGGTGGGACCCGAAAATGTTCGTGGATCACATTGTCAATTGCTTACTTTTTCAACTATTAATAGAACAATGGTCATTCTATTCAAAAATAAAAACTATCAGACATGCATATTTTTTGCATCTTACTTGGACGAGATGCCAGACACGTGCCCTGGCCTCAGTGCCGATGTCCCTCCAACCGACATCAACGCGCAAAAGGTGTGGGTCACGAGCTATGGTACCCAAAAACTGACCTAACGTCTTGCCACCCGACCCTACGGGATGGACAAGGTCGTCGATCTGAACCTCTGTCAACTCCCCTGGCTGGGTAGTGTGTATACCCAACATCCTGGTACGGCCTCAGGTCTTCCTCATTGGCCCGGGCGCAGGTGCAGAGGACTCAACATGTGGTGGCGAACCACTAGGACTTGCAGGATCCATCTGAAAAAGAACATGCAAACAAATAAGTTATTAATGAAAATTTCATATTTAGAGAATTTAAACACATAAAAATATCTGGATTTCATCATTAACATACAAAAAAACACTTAACAAAGTACAGGAAATTTCATACTTAGAGAGTTTTCTCAATTAAGAAGTATATGGATTTCGTAATTAATATGCACATAAACAATTAACCAAGTAAAAGGAAATTTCATACTTAGAACGTTTCAACATATAGAGCAAGCATCTGGATTTCGCCATTAACATCCAAATAAACACTTAACCAAGTAAAGGACTTTAATACTAGATAGTTTTCTCAATTATGAAAGTATATGGATTTCGTCATTAAAATGCAAATAAACACTTAACCAAGTAACAGGAAATTTCATACTTAGAAAGTTTAAACATATAGAACAAGTATCTGGATTTCATCATTCATATGCAAATAAACACTTAACCAAGTAAAGGAAATTTCATACTTAGAGGGTTTAAACCATAAAAGTATTTGGATTTCGCCATTAACAAGCAAATAAACAACCGATAGCAACGTTCTTTAAAAAAATAACCTCGTTTACCTCTGTGATTGGATTAAACTTACATTGTTTATGTTTGTATATTTAGGTGCATATTATCCATTGCAATCTGTTTCATTGTTATAGTCCGATTCAACTTCATCCTCACTAGATTCGGTCGAAGGAGTTTGGTGGAGTTACACTTGAGGGGGCTCATCAACAGTTGTTCCGGTTATCCCTAATCTCACCCAACTGACATCACTTTCATTTTCATGTTCAGTGATATCTAAATGTTGGTCATTGAATTGCTCATTTTCTCTGAATGCACTATCGTCCACAATAGATTCTTCAATCATGTCAAAAAATTCCCTTGGTTTTGTCTTGATAACAACATACCAATCTAGGTCAGAAGGATCTTCTACGTAAAATACCTGCTCTGCCTGAGATGCCGTTACGTATGGTTCATGAGACACAGTGTCTGTCGGGAGCAGGCGTGTAAAGTTCACAAGCGTAAACCTATACTCATCGGTCTTTATTCCTCTACTATGTGTCGTCACATCAACCCAGTCGTACTTAAATAATACAAATTTTAAGTTTTCTGAATACGTCAATTGCAGAACGTTGGTTACGTGGCCATAGTAGGTTATATCTCCTGCAATGGGAATCCTGTCCCTAGAAGATGCATAACAAGGAGTCGTTGTAGTGACCGTAACACCACTATTTTGACTTTTGCGTCCACACTCTCTATCTGTAGTACAAAACCTATATCCATTGATGACGTAGCCCTTAAAACTTTGTGCGATAGACTGTGGACCGTATGCGAGGCATTTAATCTCATCAGACACCAAACTGCATGACGCTCGCAGCCTTTCAATCTAATTGAAGGCCAAAGGCATATGACTTACATAATAAGATTGGTTCAATATACAAAACTTCGTATAAGTGTTGTGTAAATACTGAGTTTAAGAGCATATGACTTACATAACTCCTAAACCATTCAACAAACTGATCGCTGTGCTTTCGTTGGAGTTCGTGCGAAGACAATCTTAGTTTGGGATTGGTCATCTTCAGTACATTCATGTGTTGACTGCAGATAACAAATCGATCCATGTTTTTCAAAGTCAAATCAATCAAAAATAAAAATTAAATTAAAGACAATTAACAAAAAATTCATGATAGTATTCGTCTTACTCTCGATATGTTGTGAGTTGCTCATCGTTGAACAACACATAACGATGTGCCTGCTGCCATTCTAATTCACTTAGGGCAAATGGCTACGCACCCCTAATCACACTTTTATCGTCATTTCTCACCGGTCGATTGAATCTCGATTCAACATTATTTAGGTACCTTGAGCAGAATGTTAAACATTCTTCGGCCAAGTACCTTTCTACTATGCAACCCTCTGGTCGAGCTTAGTTGCGGACATACGATTTCATTGTCGACAAGTACCTATAGGAATTACATTTAGGTAAAACAATGAGACAATCATATAACGTCAAGAAGTTTGAGCAATTGATACATTATAATTGAAGTCATACCTTTCGATGGGATACATCCACCAGTATTGTACAGGTCCACCTAGCCTTGCCTCTGTTGCAAGATGTATAGGCAAGTGGACCATAACATCAAAGAATGCCGGTGGAAAAATTCTCTCTAAATGACATAATGTAAGCGCAATTTTCTCCTCTAACCGTCTTAATTCCTCGACATCACAAACTTTGGAACATAAAACCAAAAAGAAGTTGCTCAATTCAATTAGCATGGAAGTGACATTCTTCGGCAATGTCTTACTTACAGCCAATGGTAGAAATTATTGCATTATGACATGAGAGTAGTGGCTCTTTAGTCCATAAATTTTACGCTGCCCGATATTGACATGTCTTGCAATATTAGACGAGTAACCATCTGGCACATTCACACTCTTCAGAACTTTGCAAAACAACTCTTTCTCATTCTTGTCCATCGAAGAACAAGCCGGGGGCAGATACACTTTGTTTGTGCCAGGCTGCAATTGAGGGTGAAGTGCTGGTCTTATGCGCATATCAACCAAGTCGAGTCGAGCTTTTAAGCTATCTTTCGTTTTTCCATCCAAACCCAACAAAGTTTCAAGCACATTGTCGCATACATTTTTTTCAATATGCATTACATCAAGGTTGTGCCTCAACAAATTGTGCTCCCAATATGGCAACTCAAAGAATATACTCAGCTTCTTCCAGTTATATAGCATGATGTCCTGGGTAGCCTGCCTTTGTCATTTTTGCCCTGTCTTCTTCCCAAGGTAGAAAGCAATTCCCTCCAATTGATGGTACACATCGGACCCAGACATTGTAGTTGGAGCAGTACTTAGCTCTACAGTGCCATCAAAAGAGTGTTTGTCCCTCCGAAACCTATGATCCGCCTTTAGGAAACGACGGTGCCCCATGTAACATTGTTTCCTGCTATTAGACCAGTGCCGACTGCAAGTGTCCTTATGGCATGAAGGGCATGCAAACTTTTCTTTCGTACTCCAACCAGACAACATAGCATACCCTGGGAAGTCGCTAATAGTCCAAAGCAATGCTGCATGCATTACAAATGTCTCCTTTTTTGATGCATCATAAGTTGGCACACCATTCTCCCACAAGTCCTTCAACTCTTCGACTAGAGGCATCATGTAGACATCAATGGCATTTCCAGGCTTGGAGGGACTAGGAATAAGCAAGGACAAAATGAAGTTCAGCTGCTTCATGCACATCCACGGTGGTAAGTTGTATGGGATAAGAACCACAGGCCATGTGCTGTGAGCAATACTCATCGTTCCAAATGGATTGAAGCCGTCAGTCGCCAACCCAAGTCTCACATTCTGAGCATCCGAAGTGAAAAAAGGGTAGTTGTTGTCCAAATTTTCTCAGGCCGGTGAGTCTGCAGGATGCCTTAACCTCTCATCCTTAGTTCGACCCTTATCATGCCATCTCATTTCAGAAGCAGTCTTGGACGACATAAACAATCTTTGTAACCTGGGTTTCAACGAAAAGTGACGCAAAATCTTCGCAGGAGTCTTCTTTTTCTTGCCTCCCGACTGATCATCCCCTGTCTTCCATCTTGATTCACCACAGATGTCACATGTTTGCTTGTTCACAGTGTCTTTCTAGTAAAGCATGCAATCATTGGGGCAAGCATCGATTTTTTCATAGTTAAGCCCTAAGTCAGACATCACTTTTTTTGTCTGAAAGTACATATCCGGTAGTGTTGATCCCTTGGGGAGTATCTCCCTCAACAACTCAAGCAACAAGGTGAATAATTTGTTGCTCCATTCACTAAGACACTTAATGTGATATAATCTTACGATGACAGACAACTTCGTGTGATTCAAGCATCCTGCATACAAAGCCTGTCTTGCATCCCTTACCAATTGGAAGAATTTATCTGCCTCAGGAGTGGGATCCCGACTACTGGCACTGGTTTCATCTCGATTTGGTACCCCAAACAAATTGTGCACCAGGTCTTCCATCTCATTATGTCTGTCGTGCACGTCAGGATTCTGAGACATTCTTCCGCCAACCGATGTGTGTTGTAATATGTCTTCCCCGTGATAAAACCAGATTTTATAGTTAAGGTCGAATCCATAACAGATCATATGGTCGTATGTTGTACCTCTCTCTTGATAAAGGACATTGTTGCATTTGGGACATAGACACTTTATACCATCATTGTTATCAGTCGCTCCACGAGCTAATGCAAACTCTATAAACTTCTTCACCCCTTCTATATATTCCCTTGAAACCTTATGCAACCAAAAAAATATCATATGCTTAAATGGTCACATTTTATCACTTTGGGTTTCGTCAAAACTAATGACAAATAGTACCTTGAATTTCCAATCCAACTCCTATCCATGAGGGATGAGATGAGATTTCTAAGTCCTACTTCGTTAGCAATTATGAGAAATAGGAAATATTGATCACATCAGTCAATTGCAATAACACAACTATCAAATGACTTCCCCATTTACACAATATGTATGCATGCATGCTTCCTATCGTTTTCAACTTCTCTTCTAACGGGTGGGGTGTTCCTATCCCATTTAGGAATGCATAATCTCCAATATTCACTTGCTCAAGTGGTTTGTTCCATTTCAAGAAAATTTCGGCAGCCTTTCCCTATGGTTCTCCAAGCACACGACTTAGACTAGGGGCAAGCATGCCACATAGTCTAAATATGTACCCAGAGAACAAGAGAAACAACTACCAAAATTTTCCTCAATCTGGACAAACAATGAGCAACTGAATATAATAGAGATTATGCATTCCCAAACTGTCCAACTGGACAATTCAGGAATCATATACAGGCAAATACACTGTATCACAAACAAAACCAAAAAGTTGTTAACCTGCATTTAGCCCCACAAGAGAACTAAATGACATAGTTTATAACTAATCCATTCAAATAGGTGATACAAGAAATGTACTTGTCACGCAATGATTGTTGAACGAGAAATCTAAGCTTCAATGCATGGATGAGTATGAACCTATATGAACTTAAAATTCCATTTAGTCACTGATAATGTCCTAAATAGGGTAATATGTACATTATCTGCTCCAACATTGACATATAACATAGAGATCAGAAGGAAATATCATATAACCACCCAAACAGTTAACATAGACCACGAGGTTCAGTCATGCATGCACTATACAAAGTGTACCAGATCGAACGGGAACAAGGATGTTAACAATTAAGTAAGCACAAGATACATACAATTGAACTACAAATCTTACTGGGCATATATTCCATAGATAAAACAGTAGATTAAGAAATCTCATTACTTGGGGAGGGTTAGATGGATAAATCTTAGTGTTGAGTCACTCATAACCCAACGATTAATTTTTTTATTTTATTTGAAAATTAAAGGGGACACGTGGTGTCTTTCAACTATGGTTACCAAATTTTAACCCTACGATTAATTTTGTAAAAAATCTAAAAATTAAGGATTAGATGCTTTAACACTAAAGGTTAGTGAATCTTAACCATATTTAAAGGATGTTAAAAGATGACACCCCTTTAACTATCCTTCAACTATGGATAACATTTTAAACTTTGTGATTAATTTTATTATATTTTTGAAAAACTGAGGTTGGATGCTTTAATTATTAAGGGTTAGTGAATCTTAATGATATTTTTAAAAAACCAAGGTTGGATGCTTTAATTTTACCCTTATTGTTAAATTTTTTATAGGATAAATTACACTCACCTCCCTTGAGGTTTGATGAAATTTCAGAAACCTCCCTTCTAGTTTATGAAATTACATTGCCCTTTTCCCATTTTTCCCCTATTACAGTAGCCCCTCTTATAATTAATATTTTATAAGTTAATAATCTCTAATAATTAATAAATTTGTAAGGAACCAACTTGGTTCTATAGTGTATAATTAATAATCTCTTATACTTGCTATTTAATAATTTTTTAAGAAAGTTCTAGTATATTATTAATTATAAGAGATGTTTTTTTATACTATATTAATACATAGTCATACGTCTCTTATAAACACTTTATGATGGTTTAGGTATCAGGAAGAGAAAGAGATAAAATTATTTTAAATATTTTGACTATGTATAATTAATTATCATATACATAATATAAACTATAAAGTTTTAGATATTTTAGAAAGAAAAAACTAAAAAAAATCATTGTATGAAAGCTTCAAAATAATTAACAAAAGTTAAAGGGAGAATCCCACAAATAGCAGAGTTCAAAACTAATTTTGTCTCTTGCCAAAATAAATGATGTTTTTTCTTCTCTTTGAAAAATGAGTTAACTTTACCTTACTGAAATTACCATATACTAACCTTATACATTTCTATCTACATGAAGCTTATAAGGAAAACACACATTTAGAAGAAATTATGAAAATAAAATTTTGATGAACCTTTATAGTGATTCTTATATATAATATTCTCTTATAATTAATATAATTTCTTTCCACCAAGGTTATTGATTACAAGAGAGTCCACTGTACTTGAATACACATTAACTATGATTAAGATTTACTCACCCCTAGGGTTTATCCATCTAACCTTAGTTTTAAGAAAAAAATAACCTTAGGTTGGTTATGCTAAACCTCAATTAAAGAGGGCTCTACAAGCCGTCATGTGTCCCTTTTAACACCCACTAACTGTGGTTAAGATTCACTTATCCCCAGGATTCAATAATCTAACCTTGGTTATAAGAAAATATAATAAAAAATATTAATCTTAGGTTAATTATGTTTAACACTAGTTAAAGGATCTCTATAAGCCACCATGTGTCCCTTTTAACACCCACTAACTATGGTTAAAACTCACTCACCCCTAGGGTTCATCCATCAAACCTTGGTTTTTAGTAAAAAAACCTTAGGTTGCTTATGCTTAACCAAAATTAAAGGGAGCTCTATAAGCCGCCACGTGTCCCCTTTAACGCCCACTAACTGTGGTTAAAATTCACTCACCCCTAGGATTCATCCATTTAACCTTGATTTTTAGAAGAAAAACAAAACCTTAGGTTGATTATACTTAACCACAATTAAAGGTTGCTCTACAAGCCGCCACGTGTCCCCTTTAACACCCAGTTAATTGTGCTTAAGATTCACTCACCCCTAGGTTTAATCCATCTAACCTTGCTTTTAAGGAAAAATTAAACATATTAACCTTTAGTTAATTATGCTTAACCACAGTTAAAGGATCTCTATAAATCGCCATGTGTCCCTTTTAATACCCACTAACTATGGTTAAGATTCACTCACCCCTAGAGTTCATCTATCTAACATTGGTTTTTAGAAAAAAAAATATATATTCTTGATTTTGGAAATATATATTAACCTTAAGTTGATATTATTGAATCCCAATGGTTAGTTAATCAAAACCATGATTGATTTGGGTTAAAAGGGACACGTGTTGGCCGATGGGTGCATTTGAACTCTCCCCAAATCCAATCACAATTGGCTGTGAATCGATCTCTAGGATTGGGAATGGGGGTAGGTGACCCTAAACTTTGAAATTTTTTTTTGAGTTGACATCATATTCAATCACGGTTGAACTTTCCCTGAGCTCAATCACACCCACAGGTTCAACAATCTAACCTTTGTTTTTAGAAAAAAAATATTAACTCTAATGGTTTAAAGTTCTTAACTAGAATTCAAAGGAGGTTATGTGAGTGTTACTGTCCGAATTCAATCACAATTTGATAGGATCGGGACTCCTAATTTTTTATACTAATGTGTTTAAGTATTTTTTTTTCACATTCTAAGGTTAGGGGTTAGTATATGTTCTAGCAAAGTGTGGAGAATTCTCAATAACAAAAATTTTCAATAATCAGATTGGCAGCACATCCTTTCCAAAGCACCTATTTCCATCTCCCATAATCATGAGTACTTATGCTATGAATAAAAAAAAAGAAAAAAACCATGATAACCAAAAGTAAAAATAAAACAGGGATAACAGTAAACCATGATAAAAAAAAAGGATCACCATTACAATAAACCATGATAACATAAGCAAGAAACCATGATAACCAAAAGTAAAAAATAAAAAAGCTCTCACATGAACAAATCTAGGAAGAAATAAAAAAAAATTCAAATTTTTTATAACCTGAGCGTGGCCGGAGGTGGAGGGGTGGAGCTACCATTAACTATCCGTGGAGCTGCCGGAGGTGGGAGAGAGAGTTAAGAGAGAAAGCAAATTTTTTTTAAAAAAAGGCATGCATGTGGGTTTCGAGGGATTACCTAAGCGTGGAGAGGGGATAATAGTTGGCCGGAGGTTTCGGATGTCGTCGGACGTTCCGAATGTGGCCACTGAGGGAGAAAGGGTCACCGGAGATATATGCTGCCGGAGGTGTCATTAGAAATCGTGGAGTTGCCCGAGTTCAGGTGGTCGGCGGTCGTGGAGTGGCCGGAGAGCAAGATAACAGGAGAGTAGAGAGCATAGGAGAGCAAAGAGCAGGAGAGCAGAAGAGAAGGGGAGGAAGAAAGAAGAAAGTATCGGGGTGTTATTAAAAACCTATCACGGCGGTTACAATATTACTGTCGTCATATATAAATCTATGACTGCGGTTTCTTTATTCCCGCCGCCCTTAATTAAATATTCACGACGGTTATTTTAAAACCCGCCGTGCTATGTTGAGAAGGCGGGAAACCGAAATAGGTGGAAGGAAATCCTACCATGACGGTTATGGATAAACCCCCCGCTATATAGTATATAACACGGCGGGTATTAATTAACCGCCGTGATATTTGTTCCGAAAACAGCCATAGACGGCGGTATTATAATACCATCGTGGTATACTCTATATGGCGGCAGATTTTAGTAACCGCCTTCAAAAGTCTGCTGTGACAGGCCTTTATTTTTGTAGTGTCACTGCATCCTTATCTGGGATTGAGGAATCTTCTTTAAAAGTTATGAGTAAGTTGTGAGTAACCAACACTGTAGTGATGGTGAGGAGGATGATGAGAGTTAGAATGACTCTGATACTGAGGGAGACCTTGACGCAGCCTACGATGAACTATTTCAAGAATGCCTAAAGCTAAAAAAGGTTCAGTTTTCCATGTCTAAAAAGATCAAATCTATTGCCAAGACTCAGCTTCTTGAATCTGATTTACATGTTTGTCTTGATGAAAAGACAAGTCTTGAAATTAAGTTAGCTGATCTTGAGCAAAATCAGAGGTGTGGAGATGTGAAGAGAACTCCATCCACTTCGAACATTGAGCCTGGTGCTAAAAGGTGCTGTAACGCCCCAAAATACCCCTTAGGAGTTTAGGGATACTTTAGGCGTGACTATACGTACCTGCCAAACCATCCTGTCATGAACAAGATAATTAACGTACTAAACAATGTTAATCAGAGCGCGGAAGCTAAACATAAATGCGGAAGCGTAAACTAACTTTTTCTTTTCTTCTAAGATTTCCAAAATAGTATTCCAAGTTAACATATATACAAAACATGTCTAAGTCTAAGGTGGACAAACCCACCTATCAAAATGTCAAAATACATAAAAGACCCTCTCGTACTCTCCCCTCAACAGTAGTCGAGGTATGGCCACACATCAAGGTCTCGGTCCGCCTGAGATTGCAGTGGGATAGACGGCTCTCTCTCCTCTATATACTCTTCCTCGACCCAAGGCTCCGGGTCGAGGGCTCCCTCGGTACCTGCCGACATGAAAGTACGGCTGAGCATGGAATACTCAGCGAGTACAAGCTGCTAGCTAACCATAACAATAATATGCACCACAACAGGAATACAGTACACGGCAGCAATAGCATCGCAAGAGAAATAGTAGGAGGCATGGTACAATACAATCATCATAACATGCGTGCATGAATACGAAAACTCCGATAAAACTCATGCTTGAAAACCCGTTTCCATGACTCGGTATGCATTGTAAAAATCATGTATGCGTGCATGCATGAATGTCTTGTCATCATCTTGTAACCTTGCATCTTGTAACTTGTGAGCCAGAGGCTAGCACCCGAATCTCCCTGGGCTGCCAACCTCCTTGATATGTATGGTTTTCTTGTGAGCCAGAGGCTAGTACCCGAATGTCCCTGGGCTACCAACCTCCTTGACAATAGGTGATTTTTATTACTTGTTTAGTTTTCTTGTGAGCCAGAGGCTAGTACCCGAATTTTTCCTGGGCTACCAACCTCCTTGACAATAGGTGTTTTAGGGGTTTTCTTGTGAGCCAGAGGCTAGTACCCGAATGTCCCTGGGCTACCAACCTCCTTGACATGCAATATTTTCTTGTTGGTTATTATATGCATATGCATCTTGAAATCTCGGTTCATGCTATCATGCGTGCTCGTGTATGTGTCAATTGTGACAATCATGAAATAAGGATAATAAGAGAGATATGATGTCACCGTTCAATTCATAATGTATACATATGCGAATTCGAGTAATCAACATGGTTTATTTAAATCCATTCATCATTCATGAGAATACATGCATAAGGCCCCTTTCTATTTCTTCATTTAAATCATTGTTTCATAGTTTAGGCATTTCGTCAAACACATCACATACATTGTTCCTTAGTAGTTCATCTCCTTATTTTAATTGCATATTTTCCATCCAATCACACACAAGGGTAAGTTTGTTATTTGTAAATGCCCATCCTCCATTTCCAATTCACAACCCACACATATCATACATCACATTCGGCATCCAATCGCCACATCCAATCTCCCATCCACACATTCATTCCATTTCCCTTATCTTGTTTATATTTGTTGAGTTAATACAATGCATAGGGGAGGAAAGCATAATATATAGAATCACCATTTACACTAGAAAACCTAGGTTATTGCTAGGGAAAGTTAGTAGGGTGTACTAACCTTAGATCAAGGCTTGATCTTGGTAGAAACCTTGATTGAAGCTCCAACTTGCAAGAAGAAAGATCCTTGCTTGAAGAAGGCTTGGTGTGTGGAAAAAACCCTTGAAGTTTCCATGGAAAACGCTGCCCTACCTTGGAGAAGGAGTCCCACACGAGCTTGAGGTTGGATTTTCGAAATCCAAGCTTTTAGGGATGCTCTTGGGTGCTTAAACCCTTGATCTTACTCTCAAATGGAAAGGGGGCTTTGGAACCCTAGTTTCTTCTCCCTCTCTCTCAAATATCCCTAAGTGTAGTGAATGAGGGCTCAAAGGGTCGAGCAAGCCCTTATGGGTAAGGGTTTAACGCCCAAAAGAAGAAAAAGCCCTTACTGAAATTTCTACAAATACGCGAAGACCGAGCAATCGGTGGTTATGACCGATCGATCGGTTGCCTACCGAGCGATCGGTACTCTGGCCGAGCGACCGGTCAAAAAACTACTCTCTGGAAAATTTCCCCATACAAAATCTTTGACCGTGCGATAGATACCGATCGATTGGTTTTGGACCGATCGATCGCTGACTGGACCGAGCGATCGGTGCTCTGTAGGTCTGGACTGTTTTGACCATATCTCTTGACTCGCTCGTCGGATTTGAACGATTCAACTTGCGTTGGGTTCGTCTTTCGAAAATGAACATTTCTGATGTTTCAAAATTTTCGATTTCTCTCTTATTTATTAATTAGACTATGAGGAAGGCCAATTAGCTATGAAAACAGTATTCATTAAGTATAGAAAAATCCGGGGTGCTACAGGTGCCCTCCTGCTAAAGGGAATGACCCTTGAACTCAGAAATTCATTCCTACATGTCATAACTGTGGAGTGAAGGGTCATATTAAGCCTCGATGTCCTAAACTTCGAAGAATGCCCAATCATGGTTCAAGGAACCAACACAACTTTAATGAGAATCTTCAAAGGAGAGTTGAGGTCCTAGTGGAGAAGTCTAAGATTTTGTGTGAAGATGTGATGAAGATGGCCTACAACTCTAGACAGTGGCATGGTCATGACACTCCTCATGCTAGATATAGAGGAGGGAGCAGGGAGAACTATAATGCCTGCCATAATTCTAGGACTCAATCTTGGAAAAGGAGTAACAGGAGGAAGAGGCAAAAGGTCATACCTACCTCAACTGAAACGGTTAGAGACCAAAGGGTCAATCAAACTTCTAAAACCGTTTGGGTGAGAAAGGAAGACCTGAAGGGTTTCACTTAGCCCGTGCCTGTCATAGCCTGGGGTGTGCTGTTAGTGTTTTATCTTGTCCTAGTGCTATGCTATTTGTGTATACTAGTAGTCTTTCTTTTTACTAGTGTTTATTTGCTTTGGTATGTTTTTCTGTTTTCTTTATTTTGATAAATCTAAAAACATTAAAAAACCATAAAATCCAAAAAGATTTTTTTCATGTTGCCCCTGTTTGACTTGCATGATCTGCATTCCTTGTGTGATCTTTATTTCTATACTTGTCTAGGGTTGAACATGAGTTTGTTGCTGATTGAGGATATATCACCTGCATAGTCTTTTGGTTAGGCTGAAAATTAGACCGGTTTTACCTGAAACAGTTAGAGACTTAATCATGTGTGTATGCTTTAAAAATTTCACATGCACTCTGACTGATTTTGTTGAGAGGTCTATTTTTCAATCTGTAGGTGGTTGACTTATCCCAATAGTGTGACCTTGGATGACCAATCTAGAATGACCATTTTGTTAGTCATCCTCATTTTGTGTATCCTCCATGAGCTAAAATTGTTGCAATGAAAAGGGCTACCTACTGGGATAGTGTGAAAGTCACTATTGGATGTAAACAGTATGAAATGGCTACCTAGGCGGACGGTAGGTATCTATTTGGGTCACTAGAGTGAAAGCCCCTACTGCCAATAGCCAGGACTTCCTAACTAGATAGTGTGAAAGCCATCATTGCATGAAAAGATATGATTAGATAAAGATCATCGAAAGAAATCTTACAATGTTTGGAGGTCTTTAACCAAAAATAAAAGAAAAATATTGAGTCAAATAAAGTGGAAAAGGAGCACCAAAATGTAAAAAAATCAATATATCTGGATCTAACTAGGTTTGACTGCTAAGATTTATGTCTTCAGGAGTCCCCTTAGTGGTTAATGTCATATCACCTAATGAATCATGGCAAACCAGTGGAACTAGACATCAAATAAATATTCGTGCATCTCCTAATCGGCGTTTTCTCCTCTGACTTTGCTTTGAATCTCCCATTGGCGCTTCACACGATAACTACTAGAAAAGGGAAAACCCCAATCGCCAATCGCATCGACAAAACAACGCTTGGTTGAAATCAAGGATTAGAATCCGTTTGGGAAAAGAGAAGGAAAGTTATGGGAAGCGAGAGCTTGCTTGACCGGTAGTAAGGGAGAGTCATATTAGTAGTCAGCGTAGTAGCCCTGGATCTAGTATCTAGTCAGACCACCACTACACACAATGCTTCACTTTTGAACTGTTCACTAAATGTGTCTAAGTGAATTGGCTATGGTTTAGCATTCCGTGAGATTTAGTTAGATGTGTATCCTCAGTTGGACTAACTAATCATGTTCTTCATTGGATTTGTAAGGTTAAATTACTACTGCTTGGAATGCTTTTGATGCATGTTTGTGTGGCACGTGATATTTTTTTGTGTGTTTCCTTTTGTTTGGCATGGGCCTTTCTAGCATAAGTGCCCTACTTTTGGTGGTATCCTTGATCTTAGGGGGAGAAGATCAAGTTGAGTTGTTGAGGGGGAGTTTGTGCTTGATTTGTTGAGGGGGAGTTTATGTTTTATATTTCTATTTTGTTCCCCGCTCTTTAGTCCCCTCAGTATCTGCATTTGTTTGGTTGTACTGTGATTGCCTTGATATTTGAACATGTGTTAAACTGGTATATTTCTTTGTGATATTGGCATCATGATTACCTTTGGCAATTGTGCCAAAAAAGGGGGAGAATGTTGGGTATTATGTCCCAAGTTCAGTACATTCCTTGCTTTACTTGTGCTTACTTAGTTTTATATTCCATACATGCTTCACTGAGTGTTTTGTTTATGAGCATGTGCAGGTGCAGGGCTACAGCAGACAGACTTTACTTGACAAGAGCTTAAGTGTGGTAATTAATTTAAGATGATTTGTCAATTGATGTCATGTAAGAGTGTTGGAGTCATGTAATGTCCTAATTCACCGTTTTGATGTGTTTGGGTGAGTTTGTGTCAAGTCATGTACTTCAGTTTAGTTTTGCCACGGAATTGCCAAAAGGGGAGATTGTAAAGTCCATGTTTTTGTATTGGCATATTCCGTTGTCAAAACAAGTGAGTCTAGGTGTCTAGGAGTGGGTCTTGTGTCATTGCCGTCAATCATCTACAACTAGTGAAGTAGAAGACCCGTTGAAGTCTCAGTTGATCATTTCCTTTATAGGATAGTAAGTGACCTAGATACCATACTACCATAGGTGGAAATTGACTTAGAATAATCCTAATATCATACCTTAGGTGGTGAGTGACCTAGACTAATCATACGGACCCTAAGTGGTGAGATAAGTAGTGCAAAACAACTTAAAAATTCTGAAATTTTTCAAAAAACCAAGGTTGCTTGTTTTGGGCATATCTCCCAAACCATAGCTCAGATTTTGCTCCATAATATGTCAAAACGACCGCGTCGAAAAGAGATAAAATTTTTGTGAAGGGTACAAGACCCAAAAACAAATTTTTAATTTCAGGTTTGCATCTCAGGGTCGACCCTGGGTATACAAAATTTTGTATGGGAAAAATGACCAGAGAGTTGGTTTTTTGGAGGTCGAACCTGGAGGATGATTCAATCAACCGAAAGGTACACTTTGGTCATCCAAACCATCTCCCAGGGTCGACCCTGATATGGATTTTTGTTAAAATTCCTTCCTTAGTCGTTTTTTTGCCTATTTTGAGTTTTTAAACCAACTTTTAGTAACTTCTAAACATTGAATTGTGTTCCCTATTTATATAGAACTCATCTAGTTCATGGGGAACAACTTTGGGAGAGTATAGAGAGGGTTTTTAACTCCTTCTAGAGTTTATAAAAGCTCTAGAATATTATTGTTATCCTCTCCTTGGTTAGCTTCCTTCAACCTAGAGTTTGCAAGCCTAAAGCTACAATTTTGCTTGTTTGGACTTGCATTGAAGGAGTCCATCGAGATATTGATTTCTATCAAACCATCAACCCGTTCTAGATAGAAAACCTTGACCGGAGTGTTCTGGAGCCTTTACAAAGTAGATCGATTCGAGACGGATTGTGGATGTGTGAATTGGTCGGTGGAATCCAAAGCCGTCATTGACAGAGATCGATTTGAAGATCGTGGACTGTTTTTGAAACACAAAGAGAAGTACAAACGGCTGCAGTTGATCACAGGACTTGAGAGTATATGGTGAATTTTCTAGGCGTGGAGGACTAAGAACTGAAGGATCGTAGTGTCGAGTTCGAAGGAGTCAAGTCAAGTTCGAGTCTTGTAAGTTCTTGTTTACTTTGTCTTAATGGATTCTCATGGTTGGACTGGGTCCCGTGGTTTTTCCCGGAAGGGTTTCCACGTAAAAATCCTTGTGTTGTGGCTTGATTGTTTTCCTTATTCCACACTTTAACTTTATCATCCCTTTAATTAATAAACTTAATTGTTAAAACATAAAAATGGTAGATAGACTTATAAGAAAACCTAACCATCCCCTTGACTTTGTGAGTTCTCAACTCAAACCTTGATTTGAGGTTCACCGAATTGATTTTTCAAAAACCCTAGCCCTAGGTGACCCTAGCCTAGCCCTAGAGCCCTTAGGGCTTGAACCCTAAAAATCCATGGCCTATAGGGCATGAAACCTTAAACTAGGCACATAAGGCCCAAAAACCCTAAGCCTAAACTTCCAAGCCTGAGTGTGCATGGGTCAGGCCCATTTCATTCAAATCTCATAATGTCGGTAAATCATTTACCGACATTACTGGTTTTGCTTGTTTTACTAATGGCGGTAGATCCTTTACCACCATTATGCGAGTTTCAAGTTTGCAGCACTGCAAATGCCCTGCACACTCCACCCTAGGTCCCCTAGTGTTTCTCCTATAAAACCACAACACCCTCAACCGTAGAAACGGTCTGCAAAAATCTAAAAAATCCTAGTTGAATCCCTGTTGAATCACAAACCCTTCTAAGCCTGTCCTAAGCCTCTGTGATCTTCATTAGCATCTGCTAAAGCATCCCTCAAAGCCTCCCCTGTTCGTGTAGCACTACCAGTGTGCACCACCATCGTGCACAGGCCACCTTCTTTGGCAAGAAAATAGAGCACAGGGTAGGGCCCTACCCCTCCCCACTTTTTCCTTTTATTATAATATTGTGAGCCCCTGGTTAGTTCCAGGGGAGTTACTTGCTTTCCTTGTTGGTGCTTAGTGTAAACCGAACTAAACATGGTGTTCACCTACCTTTGTCATAGGTAGGATGAACCCCTACGGGTATACCCATCTTCTCTAAGCTCCTCTATAGAGCCCCGTACTTTTTCATGCTTAATACATGACAATTTCGTAGTCAATTTTCCTTTAATGTAGTACAATTAATAAATAAGGAAGAAATTGAAAATTCTGAAACGTTAAAAATGTTCATTTTCGAAGTACAAACCCAACGCAAGTTGAATCGTCAAAATCTGACGAACGAGTCAAAAGATATGCCCAAAACAATTTGGACCTGCAGAGCACCGATCGCTCGGTCCATGGAGCGATCAATCGGTCCAAAACCGATCGATCGGTAGCTATCGACTGGTCAAGATTTTTGTATGGGAAAATTTTCCAGAGAGTTGATTTTTGGTCGAGAGCTCGATCAATTCACCGATCGCTCGGTAGGCAACCGATCGATCGGTCATAACCACCGATCGCTCGGTCTTCGCGTTTTTGCAGAATTTTCATTAAGGGTGTTTTCGTCTTTTGGGCGTTTCACTCATGCCTTAAAGGCTTTGCCCGATCATTTGAGGGTTCACTCATAACACTTAGAGTATTTTGAGAGTTAGAGGAAGAGGAGAAGGGTTTCTAAACCTAGGGTTACTTTTGGGGAGAAATCAAAGAGGTTTTCAAGACCCACAATCACCTCAAGCTCGTTTTCCTTCAAAAATCAAGGTTCAAGCTCGTGAGGAGCACTTTCCCTAAGCTAGGGCAGTAACTCACGGGCGTTTTGCAAGGGAATTCTTTCCCTCATTTGTTAAGGTCGGTACCTCTTGCTACCCTCCTAGTTATAGTTTTTCTTTCTTCCCTTATTTTTGTATTCTTTGTTTTCTTCCATCTATAAATGGATGATGAGTTGAAATGGTGAATGGTGTGAATGGAGAGGGTTGTTGGCGATTGGATGCCGTGTGAAATGATGTGATGAATGAAATGCGGATGGCATTGTATCCATAATGAACAAACGTGTATGATGTGAGCATAACCCACCTAGAAAAGCATGATTTAGGTTGAAATAAATAATGGACACACCCTATGTTTGATGAAATGCCAAGGTGAACAAAACGAAGGATAAATGAAGAAAATGCATGCTTAATTACTTATGAACTTGTTAGGGCCTATGATAGTGTGAGTTCTTGTTTTCTTTAAAATGTCATAAGTGCTTATTGTTTAATTTGCGACATGCTATATATTGTGAAATCCCCAAATGTCATCTTTAAATTCCAATGCAAGTATGCACACGAATCCACGAGCACGGCATGCATGACATGAATTTACCGAGGCTTTCAAGAACGAGGCTGAGAGGTGGGGCATATCCTATGATATGTTTTACCTCACTTTTCACAAGACAACAAGAACAAACATACCACGAGGGGACTCCCCTCACTCACAAGTGCATTGCATAAAGAAGGGTCTCCCTTCCCTCTCAAGTGCATTGCATAAAGAAGGGTCTCCCTTCCCTCTCAAGTGCATCTCACAAGGATATCTCACAAGTGTATCTCACAAGTTACATGATCACAAGCAAGCACGCATGACATGCATGACATGACACGATATACAAGAATCAAGCAAGATAGACAAAACGAGTTTTCAAGCACGAAAATGGTGCCTTAAGTCAAGTCAAGTGCACGGTGTTTTCAAGGGTTTTATCGGCTTTTATGAATGCAAGCATGATCATATATTGCTTTACTTTATTGTTATGATATGAATTATTCCTGCTTTATATGTGTGAATTGTTTCCTGCTCTATGTATCGCTATCTGTATGCTATGACTGTTGGTTAATATTTGGTACCCGCTGAGTATTCCATGCTCAGCCGTACTTCTTATGTCGGCAGGCGGCTGCTCCTTTTGATGTCTGGGCTCCTGGCCCATGGGTGGAGGAGGAGTATGTCGAGGAACCTTTGGAGGAACCTCCTATAGAGGGTTACCATTAGGTGGTTGTAGATTCTGAGTGATATAGCTGTGGGTGAGTTGAGAGAGATATATCCATGTATTTTGGCGGGCATGTCCGCACTTTCTTTTGGTTGGCTTTTTGTATAAACTTGGATTTACGTATGTATGTACATAGAGGCTTGGTAGACGTCCGCTGTACCATGTTAGAGTATGTTTCTGTTATTTTTTTCCTCTATTGTATATGCTCTGTGGGTTTTGCAGGTTGGTTTGTCAAGCAAGTCATGATTAGTCGTCCAAAGTTCACTCTAACTTCTAGGGTGGGTTTTGGGTCACGACAAGAAGTGGTATTAGAGCTTAGGCTTTAGATCTCTAGGGTCACTTAGAATCTAGTACCACAGCTTGACAAGAGCATATGCCCGGAAAAAAAAAGTTCGGAAGGAAGTAAGTCGGAAGTGAGTAGTATTCCAAGTGTAAGACTAAACTTTAGTCTTAGTCAAAATGGTTGCTTCAACCAAGTACGAGTCTTAGGAATGCTAGTACACCGATGGTTGTGATGCAATGTATACGAGTATTATACAATTAATACAAATTGAATTATTGTGAACTGGAACTGTGATAAATTGCGGTTTCAAGTGAGACTCATGTGGTGCTATTGTTCTCAGGACTTTAGTCATGAGGCGGGGCACACGGGGTCGTGGATCACACACCAGAGCTTCTTCTTCTTCGCGAGATGAGGATGAGCAGCCGGACCTCTCTCAGGTCTTAGGCTCTATTGCTGAGACACTCGCCATACTGGCGGCTCGGCAAACTATACCATCATCAGTAACACCTACTCCACCGCCTGCGGCTCCAGTACATCGTACAGCTGGGGTTGAGGCATTCAGGAGATTGAGGCCTCCATCATTCCATGGGAGTGTGGACCCTCTTGCTGTAGAGGCGTGCATCCTCCAGATGGAGAAGATCTTTGCGGTCCTCTCGCCCACAGAGGAGGATAGAGTAGCATGGGCAATTTTCATGCCAGAGGGGGAGGCACATCACTGGTGGTTGTCCGCCTTGCGGACGCTAGATTTGACCATGCAGGGTCAACCTTGGACTTGGGAGAAGTTCAAGGATACTTTTTATAAGAAGTACTGAAATTTATCCAGATCAATGATCTCTAAGACCTAGAGGGGGGGTGAATAGGTCTATCTAATAATTTCTAACCAATTTTAATTTTTCAATTAATATGTTTAGAAATCAATGAACAATTCACTCAGAAAATCCACACAAATCAAACACAGAAGATTTTTACGTGGAAAACCCTAACGGGAAAAAACCACGGGACCTCGTCCAGCAATAAACTTCACTATGAAAAGATTTTAAGTACAAGACAAGACCTTACCAAAACAGAAACGACGTTCCTAGGTATAGACTCTTACTCTTGATTTCCACGAACCAGCAGGTTCGATCTCCGCCGTAGCAGCTTCTGTTCCACACCGACCAAATCTTCTCAAGCTACTTCAAAACCACGATCACACACGATCGATCTCCTTCCACGAAGGCTCCGGATCAAACACCGGACACACACACAAGGTGTAGGGTTGTGAATCAATTTGGAAGTTTCAAACCCTAGAGGGATCTCATATAGATCTGAGATCACACAATGCAAGATCAAAGGTTTAGATCTATACTTGCATTCTCTAGGTTCAAAGAAAGAGGAGGGATCAACAAAGATCTAATAAGAACAATAAGAAAAACCCTAGAAGAGTTTCTCAGACCTCTACTCTTTCAAAAATAATCAAAGATACGAATCAGGTCTCCAAAAAGTTGTTTATATAGGGTTTAAAAAAGAATCCAGAAAATAAAAATTCTTTTTACGGGGACCGATCGATCGGTGCACATTACTGATCGCTCGGTCCAAAACGGATCGATCGGTGCTCTAACCGATCGAGCGGTTGAAAATCATCTCTCTGGAAAAATACCCCATACAAATTTTTTGTCCAGTCGATAGCCACCGATCGCTTGGTAGGCCACCGATCGATCGGTCTCAATACCGAGCGATCGGTTGAGACAGAATTTGTTTCAAACCATACTTCAGTTTAAGTTTACTTGATTCAACTAAGATCAAACAACTTTATTAGGTTTAAAACTATCCTCCTAGGTATGTTTAGAGTTATATATGTCAAATCCAACCTAGGTAGGGGTCTCTAAGTCAATTACCTTTCTAGATCCAGAGTAGGAGCTTTTTCTTCACTTTCTTCAATCTTCTTGATGCTTTAGCTCTTCTCTTCTGACAAGTTGAACACGACTCGACTCACATGACCTATCTAATGATCACGGAATTTGCCAACACCTACTTAGGGATTTACAATCTCCCCCTTTGGCAATTCCGGGACAAAACAAGACTAACTCATATACTAGGTTCAAATTTTCCCAAATGATTCAAAAATAGAAAATTGACCTTTACATGACTCAAAAATAATTACATGACATTTGACATTTTAACTTGTCATGATTCACCAAACTTAGAACCTGTTTGCCTGCACATGCTAAATCAAAAACCTGTGAAGCATGAGAAATAAAATATGGAAAGAAATAAAACATGTATAACATCCACAATTCCACAATACTATATCCATAACAGGTTAATCATGTTTCCATAACATCATCCACAAAATCATCATCCATGTGATATCATGCTGCACTCTCCCCTTTTTTGGCTCAAAATGCCAAAGGCGGACTATTAACAATAAAATTAACGCATAAACACAAATGAGATGAGATATAAGAAACCATCCAAATGCATACATATATGACCAAGTCAATAACATCCAAAAGGTTTGTACTAAGTATAACCAAGACAAAATACATCTAAATGTCAAACTAATACTAGGACTAAGACAAACTCTAAAATATATACATGAACTATAAGGAGTTTTTATCCTAATACATCAATCTAACTATCACTCCTGCTCATCATCAGAAGTGAGCTGGGACTTATAATAAGTTTGAAAGTCACGAACATCTCTCTGTACGCCCAGCACTGCTGCATCCAGTGATCCAAGTCTGCCACGGATCTCTGTGGTGAACTCCTGGTGAGATGAAATATGTGTTGAGAGATCCGTCTGCATCTCTCTCATCATTCTGGCTAGATCATCAATCGTGGCCGGAGGTGCATGAGAGGATCCTGTACCAAAATCAGCTTCTTCCTCAATATCTCGAACTGAAGCATGACAGAAACTCTGAGCGATGGTCTTTTTGTTGATCGGACCTTTCGGAGTACGGGTAGGAACTCCAGGAGGAGCAATAATTCCTTGAGAACCAAGCAGTTTAGTAATCAGGGATCCAAAGGGAAGAGCTCCAACCACAGTTTGAGTTTGATGGGCTTGAATCATCAAATCAATTATGTGGGCTGCAAGGTCAATATCATGTCCACGAAGGAGACTGAATAAAAATCGAGCTCTATCTTCCCTAAGGTCTGCAGTATGGACCTTTGGGTGGATATTGGCACTCATAACTAGGTTTACAAGTCTGGCATCCCTAGTGAGTTTTGTGACTTCGATTAAGGAACCAACCCAAAATGTAGGAGCACCACAAAGAAATGTGACTACATTGTTCATAGATTCGTTATCCTCATCTTTCTTGTATTTATAAGGATAATAGGCATCTGGAACTCGAGGACAACCAATAAATTTTGCAATGACATTTGGATTTATCAAAACTGATTGTTCTAAAGATCGAGATTTAAAAGACCAGGTTTTGAAATTTATTTTAGAGAAATTTGAGTAAAATTCCTGGACTAACTGAATAGGAGCAGGACCGGATAAATTGAGAAGACCTTCCCAGTGACGATCAGTAATGATTTTAGAAAGGTAGTAATCACCAAAATCTGAAATTCTAATGCTCCTTTCAACCATTATACCCTTTTTACTAAAATACTCACTATAAAGTTGAGCAGCATTAGGGCTAATGAAAGGACCCAATAGAACAGTGGAAGATGAACTGGCTTTACCCTTTTGTTTCCGGGTTTTATCTGCCAAAGCCTTTTGGCGATTTTCAGTAGTAGAATCCACCATTCTACGAATTGGTCGATCCCCTATTGAAATCCCATGACCTATAGGAGTGAAGGAAAAGGGCTCTTGGATTTGTTCATCTTCAAGAGGGTCCTCTTGGTTGTTGAGGACCAACTTTCGGCGTTTGGGAACGCCAGACATGAGATAGGCTAGAAGGATTAAGGACAAAATGAAAGCCATGGATGAACAACGATGCCCTAGATGAGAAATTCAACCTATACGCAAGAAAACGTACAAGGCTTACCTTTTTGATGCTTGGGAAACCCTTAGAGATGAATGGAATGACCGTAGGAAGGATTTGGAGGAGAGGTAACCGAGAGATCGCTCTTGAGTTCGGAGAAGAAGTGAACAAAAAAAATAGAAATGAGGGTTTTATAACTCTGTTCACGAAAGACCGATCAATTAGTCTTTAACACCGAGCGATCGGTGGTCTAAAAAATTTTCAAAAATTTTACTTTTAAAACCTTTTCTCCCCCTCAACCAATGGAACTTTAAAAACTCATTTTCACCTCAAAATAACCAATTCACCAAAAAATTTGCAATAATTGATTTCATTAAAATCATAAAGAATAATCACCCAAGAATATATATATATATCAAGTATAGTCATAAATAAGGATTATGTAAACAATAATTGATTTTCAAAGGTGATTAATTTTGGTATTTGCATCAAATTCACAATCAGAGTCAAGAAACAATTAGAAGTAATGTTAGTGTGAAATCAAAATTCATTACCTGACTTTTTGAATTGGTTTCCTTCCTTAAGCTAGATTTTGACATTATAACTCAAATGGGACTCTAAAATTTTCAAAAACTAGTTTTAAAACCAATAAACATCCATACTTATATGATGAGCAATTTTTACCCCAGATTTGACTAACAAATTTATTTCATTTCTTTTTCAGTCAAATTGTACTCATTGTGAAAATTCTTTTTGGAGTACACATATATAGTTTTTAGCATATTGGTGACTTTCACACAAGTGAGAAGGTAGCTCTTTCTAATGACAGTGGGGGCTTTCACACTAGCAATCCATATAGATACCTACTGTTTGTCTAGGTAGCCATTACTCACTGTTTGCATTCACTAGTAGCTATCACACAAACTCACAGGTAGTCCTCTCCATGTCAATAATTTTTATAACTAGGGGGCTCACCTTATGGAATTTTTTATTACTTTGGTTATACTAGATTTGATTAATCTAGGGAACCATATGGTATAATATCAGAACCTTTAAATAGGAACTAATACCATCTAAAGAATCAGTCAGAGTGCATGTGCAACATATAACATCTTTGTTTACTCAACTCTAACTGAGATTAGTTAGCATGACCAAATTCAATCACAAGATCAAACCAATAGTTGACCTATCCTTATTTATCCAATCCTATGAAATATTTATCCTTGTATTATATGTTCAAATATGATTTCAAGGAAATAAATTTAAGCAAAATGATTGGAAAGAAGGTCATACAAACACATTATTTTTTGCAATTTTTTTCAATTTTTTTTTTTTGAATGTTTTTGGATTTTTATTAATTAAAGAAAAAAATAGCTCTATGACACAAATAGAATATGAAGAACACATAGGCTATGAAACAAGTACATCTTTACTCAATTCCGCACAAACCTATGGATTTCCTAAGGAGTTCAAACCTAAGGGAATCTAAGGGTTTTGTAAGAATGTCCGCAAATTGATTCTCTGTTTGGACATACTCTATAGACACAATCTTTTGCTCAACAAGATCACGGATGAAGTGATGTCTTATGTCTATGTGTTTTGTGCGAGAATGTTGAACGGGATTTTTGGAAATATTGATAGCACTTGAATTATCACAATACACAGTCATAGTGCTCTGTTCAATCCCGTAATCATTCAACATCTGCTTCATCCACAGAAGTTGAGTGCAACAACTGCCAGCTGCTATGTACTCAGCTTCTGCAGTGGACAATGAAATTGAATTCTGCTTTTTGCTAAGCCAAGCAACTAAGCAGTTTCCAATATAGAAACATCCTCCAGAGGTGCTCTTCCTATCATCAGCATTTCCCGCCCAATCGGCATCGGAATATCCAACTATCGTGGCATTTGTATCAAAAGAATACAAGAGGCCAAATGATAGAGTTCCACTCACATATCGAATGATACGCTTAACTGCAAGCAAGTGAGACTCTTTTGGGCTCGCTTGATAGCGGGCACATGCACCAACACTAAAGGCTATGTCAGGTCTAGTAGCAGTTAGGTAGAGTAAACTACCAATCATGCTTCTATAAGAAGTTTGATCAACACCAACACTCATAGGAGTCCTTACATGCTTAGCAGAGCTCATGCCAAATTTCTTCACTAGATTTTTAGCATATTTGATTTGAGATACTGAGATCCCAGAATCCAATTGCTTGATCTGAAGACCAAGGAAGAAACTTAGCTCACCAACCATGCTCATTTCAAATTCATTTTTCATTTGTTCAGCAAATAAAAGAGCATGTAAGTCTAATGTGGAACCAAGCACTATGTCATCAACATATATCTGGGCGATGACAATATCACCTTTCACATTTTTTATGAAAAGGGTTCTGTCTACTCCCCCTCTCGAAAATCCGTTTTCCAAGAGATAAGTAGTCAGTCTCTCATACCAAGCTCTTGGAGCTTGTTTTAAACCATAGAGAGCCATTTTTAACCGATAGACTTGATCAAGGTGATGTGGATCTTCAAACCCTTTTGGTTGTTCCACATAGACTTCCTCATGTAGAATGCCATTCCGAAAGGCACTCTTAACATCCATTTGAAAAATTTTAAATTTCATATGGCAAGCCACAGCTAGAAGAATTCTTATTGATTCTAGCCTGGCTATAGGAGCAAACGTTTCATCGAAATCAATACCTTCAATTTGGGTGTATCCTTGTGCAACTAACCTAGCCTTATTTCTTATGATAGTACATTTTTCATTAGATTTGTTCTTGAAAATCCATTTGGTACCAATCACATTTGTATTGTTAGGCCTAGGTACTAAATACCAAACATCATTCCTAGTAAACTGAAGTAACTCTTCTTGCATTGCATTTATCCAATTATCATCTGCAAGAGCTTCAGCTACATTCTTGGGTTCAAAAGATGAAGTATAGCAAATGTAGCTAACTTCATTTTCAATTTGTTTCCTCATTCTCACTCCACTTTCAAGATCACCAATTATGTCAGTGGGGGTGTGAGGACTCATGACCCTAGAATGTGTAGGTTTTGATGGAGATGATTGCTTATTTATAGGTGGAGTTGAAACAGTTTCAACATTTTCATTTTCAGCACTTTCATCATCCTCATGTTGCACATTTTCAACACCGGAGTCATCCACAACTACATTTATGGACTCCATAATCGTAGAGGTTCTCAAGTTATACACTCGATAAGCTCTACTGTTGGTGGAATATCCAAGAAATATCCCTTCATCACTCCGGGATTCAAATTTGCCCAGTTGCTCTCTATCCTTAAGGATATAGCATTTACTTCCAAATACTCGAAAGTACTTGACACTGGGTTTTTTGTTATTCCACAACTCATATGGGGTTCTCCTTGTTCCAGGTCTTACAAAAACTCTATTAACTATATAGCAAGCAGTGTTAACTGCCTCAGCCCAGAAATGAGAAGCTAGATTGTTGCTATGAAGCATAACTCTAGCCATCTCTTGGAGAACCCTGTTCTTCCTCTCTACTACACCATTCTGCTGAGGTGTAATAGGTGCAGAAAATTCATGTTTGATATCCGAATCATCACAAAAGTCGTTGTACTTAGAGTTTTCAAACTCCTTTCCATGATCACTTCGAATTCGAGTGATTGGGCATCTTTTCTCATTTTGAATTTTCAAGCAAATACTTTTGAAATTGTCAAAAGCATCGGATTTCTCTCTTATAAATGCCACCCATGACATTCTTGAGAAATCATCAACCATGACTAGGATGTATCGCTTTCCACCTAGGCTTTCAGTTCTTGTAGGACCCATTAGATCCATATGAATTAATTCCAGTGGATATGAAGTAGCAATACTTGAAGTCTTCTTATGTGGGGTTCTAATTTGTTTACCAATTTGGCATGGCCCACACACAGCAGTAGAAGGCTTTCCTAGTTTGGGAACTCCTCTTACAAGCTCTTGCTTAGAGATTTTACAAAGGTCTTTGAAGTTCATGTGACCTAGTCTTCGGTGCCACAAATCAACCTCCTCAATTTTATTCTTATAACAGACATTTGAGGGATTAGGACTGGGAATTAAGCCGTAGCAATTGTCAGTGGTTCTCAACCCTTCTAGAACACACTTACCTTTACCATTAATGACTAAGCATTTATTTTGGGTAAAGTGCACAGCATGGTTATCATCACATAGTTGACTTATGTTAATTAAATTAGCTTTCAGTCCTTCAACAAACAAGGCATCTTTCAATTTTGGTATGTCTGGTGAATCGATGATACCCTTCCCCTTTACTAAAGACTTGCTTCCATCACCAAAAGTAACAGTCCCATCTGGACAGTCCTCAAATTGAGTAAATAAGGACTTGTTATCTGTCATATGCCGAGAACACCCACTATCGAAGTACCACATGTAGAGCCCCAGACTTTTCCATGCTTAATACATGACACTTTCGTTGTCATCTTGCCTTTTAAGAGGTATGATTAATAAATGAGGAAGAATTTGGAAATTTCAAAATGTCAGAATTGTTCCTCTTCGAAGTACGAACACAACGCAAGTTGAATTGTCAAAATCGGACGAACGAGTCAAAAGATATGGCCAAAACAGTCTGAACCTGTAGGCAAAACGTAGCGCGGAAGGCACTAAGGTCGTGCTCTGACATCGTACTCTGATATCGTAGCACAGACAACGTACTCTGATAACGTATACGTTGTGCATCCGTTGTACAGCTCACAACGGGTACGTTGTACAGCTCACAACGGGTACGTTGTACAGCACAACGAGTTGACACTATTCACAGCACAACGAGTGGCACTATTCACAGCACAACGAGTTAGCACTATTCATAGTACAACGAGTTGGCATTATTCATAGTACAACGAGTTGGCACTATTCACAGCACAACGAGTGGCACTATTCATAGTACAACGAGTTGGCACTATTCACAGCACAACGAGTTGGTACTATTCACAGCACAACGAGTGGCACTATTCATAGTACAACGAGTTGGCACTATTCACAGCACAACGAGTTGGCACTATTCACAGCACAACGAGTTGGCACTATTCACAGCACAACGAGTTGGCACTATTCACAGCACAACGAGTTGGCACTATTCATAGTACAACGAGTTGGCACTATTCACAGCACAACGAGTTGGCACTATTCACAGCACAACGAGTTGGCACTATTCATAGCACAACGAGTTGGCACTATTCACAGCACAACGAGTTGGCACTATTCACAGTACAACGAGTTGGCACTATTCACAGCACTATTCACAGAAATCCCAATAAGGGTATTTCAGTCTTTTGGTCAGTTCACTCTTACCTTAAGAGTTTAATCTGAGCCTTTAGGGCATCATTCGACACTTAGAGAGTTTGAGAGAATAGAAGAAAGAGGAGAAGGCGATTCCAACCTAGGGTTTCCATTTGGGAGAGAAATCAAAGGGTTTGAAACCCTAGATCAACCTCCAGCCCGTTTTTCTTCAAGATCAAGGCACAAACTCGTGAGGAGCATCTCCTCAAACTAGGGCAGCAGCTACACAGTCGTTTTGGAAAGGGGTTTCTTCCTCATTTCTTCAAGGTCGGTGCTTCTTACTACCCTCCTAGTTATAGTTCCTCTTTCCCCTTCTTTTCTCTTCATTTTCTTTCATTTACACATGTGCTATGAGATGGATAAATGGTGAATGGTGAATGGTGAATGGTGAATGGTGAATGGAGATGGAATGGGCGATTGGATGCCAATGGTTGTGTGTGATGAACAAATGGGGAAGGGCATTGTTCCAATAATGAATGTACATGTATGATTTGAGTAAAACCCATCTAGAAAAGCATGTTGTAGGGTAAATCCATAATGAACACACCATGTTTGATGAAATGCCAAGGTGAACACAGTGAGCTGAAAATCTGGAAATGCATGCCTAATAAATTATGAATATTGCTAGGGACTATGATAGTGTGTTTCCTGTTTTCCCATAATGCTATGAATACTACATTACTCAATCTTTGATGCTATATGTGTTGTGAAATTACCCAAATGTCATCTTTAAATTTGAATGCAAGTATGTACACGGTTTCCACGAGCACGGCATGCATGGCATGATTTATCGAGGTTTTCAAGAACATGGTTAGAGGTGGGACATATCCTACGATATGTTTTACCTCGCTTTTCACAAGAAGACAAGAACCAACATTCCACGAGGGGTCTCCCCTCACTCACAAGTGCATATCATGAAGAAGGGTCTCCCTTCCCTCGCAAGTACATACATATCATAAAGAAGGGTCTCCCTTCCCTCGCAAGTGCATTGCATAAAGAAGGGTCTCCCTTCCCTCTCAAGGCATCTCACAAGGACACCTCACAAGGATATCTCACAAGTTACATGATCACAAGCAAGCATGCATGACATGCATGACATGACACGACATACAAGAATCAAGCAAGATAGACATGACAAGCTTTCAAGTACAAAAAGATATTTCAAGTCAAGTCAAGCACACGATGTTTCAAGAGGATTTATCGGTTTTCTACGAATTACAAGCATGATTATAAACTGCTTTACTTCCTTGTATGATGTGAATTGTTTCCGTTTGACATATATGAATTGCTCCTGATTATGTATTGCTATTTCTACGCTATAATTGTTGGTTAGTATTTAGTACCCGCTGAGTATTCCATGCTCAGCCGTACTTCTTTTGTCGGCAGGTTCTGAGGGAGCTGCTGCCCCATTTGATGTTTGTGCTCCTGGTCCATGGGTGGAAGAGGAGTACGCCGAGGAGCCTTTGGAGGAACCTCCCGTAGAGGGTTATCAGTAGGTGGTGATTAGATTCTGAGTGGATTAGCTCTGGGTGAGATGAGAGTTAGATTTATGTATTTTGGCGGGCATGTCCACTCTTTCGTATGGATTACTTTTTGTATAAACTTGGATTTGTGTATGTATATACATAGAGGTTTGGTAGTCTTCCGCTGTGCTATGTTAGAGTATGTTTCCACTGTTTATATCCTCTATTGTACATGCTCTGTGGGTTTTGCAGGTTAGTTGTCAAGCAAGTCATGATTAGTCGTCCAAAGTTCACTCTAACTCCTAGGGTGGGTTTTGGGTCGCGACAGAAGTGGTATCAGAGCTTAGGCTTTAGGTCTCTAGGGTCACTTAGAATCTTATACCACGGCTTGACAAGAGCATATGTCAGGAAACAAGTTAGGAAGAAAGTAAGTCGGAAGAGAGTCTTGATCCAAGTGTAAGACTAAACTTTAGTCTTAGTCAAAATGGTTGTTTCAACCAAGTTCGAGCCTTAGGAACGCTAGAACACCAAAGTATAATATTATAAATACTCTGATGACTTAATGCGATGTATATTAGTATTATACAACTAATACAAATTGGATTATTGTGAAATGGCATTGAAGTAAACTGTGGTTTCAAGTTAGACTCATGTGGTGTTATTATTCTCAGGACTTGAGTCATGAGACGGAACACACGGGGTCGTGGACCACATACCAGAGCTTCCTCTTCTTCACGGGATGAGGATGAGCAGCCGGACCTCTCTCGAGTCTTAGGCTCTATTGCTGAGACACTCGCCATACTGGCGGCTCGGCAGGCTATACCATCATCGGCGGCACCTACTCCACCGCCCGTAGCTCCAGTACATCGTACCGCTGGAGTTGAGGCATTCAGGAGATTGAGGCCTCCATCCTTCCATGGGAGTGTGGACCCTCTTACCGCGGAGGCATGGATCCTCCAGATGGAGAAGATCTTTACGGTCCTCTCACCTTCAGAGGAGGAGAGAGTAGCATGGGCAGCTTTCATGCTAGAAGGCGAAGCCCATCATTGGTGGTTGTCCGCACTGAGGACGAGAGATTTGACCATGCAGGGTCTACCTTGGACTTGGGAGGAGTTCAAGGATACTTTTTACAAAAAGTATTTTCCGATTGGAGCACGGGAAAAGAAAGAGAGAGAATTCATCAACCTTGAGCAAGGTTTGATGTCGGTGGCACAATACGAGGCCAAGTTCTCGGAGTTGTCGAGATTTGCGCCTCATATGGTTGCTACTGAGGCAATGAAGGCGAGGAGATTTGAGCAAGGGCTCAAGGATGTGATTATGGAGAAGGTGTCCGTTTTCAGGCATACTGCCTACCCTGAGGTAGTAGACAAGGCCTTATTGGTCGAGGCCAATTCGGAGACAGTGTCCAAGAAGAGGGAGTTGGCGAGAGGCCAAGCTAGTAGTTCAGCACCTCCAGAGAGGCGGACTCGTTATCAGTATGCGTGGCCAGCACCATCGATGAGGCCTTCTTATGCGCCTCCAGCTCCACGGCAGTATGTGCCTCAGGCACCGAGACCGCAGGCTCTTCCAGCCCCACGGCCTGTTGCACCTCAGACGATGAGGTATGCTCCACTTCCGGCCCCTCCGACTTATGCACACGAGGTCTGCACTTCATGCGGCCGAAGGCACCCGGCAGGGGATTGCCGAAGGGCATCGGGTGGATGTTTTCATTGTGGTCGCCAGGGCCATATGATCAGGGATTGCCCCAGTCGGCATTTACCAGGCCAGTCTCAGGGGATTAGTCCACCAGCACGCCCAGCAGGATCATATCAGGCGTCATCTCAGACTACCCGGTCTACACCTCAGTCTCGCCAGGCGAATCAGGGGCGTGTATTTGCTTTGACAGAGGGTGATGCACTTGCATCTGATGATGTGGTGCAAGGTACGCGTTTGGAATTATTTTCGTTATTTGTGATTGATATGTTGTGTTTTATTCCTTGTGTACATACTTGGTATGATATATATATATATACCTATGTGTATACTCTGTTGATGCATGGATTGACTTAGTTAGTTAAAATTTCAGGAACCCTACTAGTCAATGAGTATTTGGCTAGAGTATTGATTGATACCGGGTCTACTCATTCGTTTGTCTCGCCGAGTTTTTCAGAAGGTTTTTCTGCAGGGCCAAGTCAGCTAGAACCGGAGTTAGCCATTTCGACTCCTCTCGGCAAAACAGTATTGGCAGATAAAGTGTATAGAAATAGTGTGGTCCAAGTTGGAAGCCACGAATTGGCGGTTGATCTCATCGTCCTTGGGTTCCAAGACTTTGATGTTATATTGGGAATGGATTGGTTAGCAGCACATCATGGGCATGTAGCTTGCTTTGAGAAAATGGTACTCTTCAAGCCGGTCGAAGGAAAACCATTTCACTTTCGAGGGTTGAGAAGTAGAGACATTGCCCGCTTTGCGGCGTTGAGCTTAGCTAACCCTGAAGCAAGGGACTCATCGACTATTCCGGTTGTGAGTGAATTCCTGGATGTATTTCCAGAAGAGTTGCCAGGATTGCCTCCAGATAGGGAGATTGAGTTTATGATCGAGCTTGCACCAGGCACAGCTCCTGTTTTCAGAGCTCCATATAGGATGGCCCCTATTGAACTCAAGGAGTTGAAGACTCAGTTGGAAGAATTGCAAGGCCTTGGCTTCATTCGACCAAGTGTCTCACCGTGGGGTGCCCCGGTGTTGTTTGTTAAGAAGAAAGATGGCTCGATGCGGATGTGTGTCGATTACCGACAATTGAACAAAGTCACCATAAAGAATAGGTATCCCTTGCCTAGGATTGATGACTTGTTCGATCAGTTGAAGGGAGCGAGATTTTTCTCGAAGATAGATCTTCGATCGGGTTATCACCAGTTGAAGATTAAGGCGGAAGATGTTCCCAAAACTGCTTTCAGGACTCGATATGGGCACTACGAGTTCTTGGTAATGCCTTTTGGACTCACGAATGCGCCGGCAGCCTTTATGGATTTGATGAACCGGGTGTTCCGGCCACACCTTGATAGGTGCGTGATTGTATTTGTGGATGACATCTTGGTCTATTCCCAGACACGGGAAGATCACACACGCGACCTATGCCTTGCCTTGGAAATGCTAAGAGAGCACAAGCTATACGCCAAACTTAGCAAGTGTGAGTTTTGGTTAGAAGAGGTGGCATTCCTAGGCCACGTTGTTTCTGCAGAAGGTATATCGGTAGATCCAAAGAAGATCGAAGCAGTTATGAGTTGGGCGAGGCCCAAGAGTGTTACCGAGATACGCAGCTTTCTTGGATTGGCAGGCTACTATAGGAGATTCGTAGAGGGTTTCTCTAGCCTTGCAGCACCACTCACTTACCTGACAAGGAAGAGCGCCAAGTTTGTATGGAGTGATAAGTGCGAGATCAGTTTCTTGGAACTGAAGAAGAGGCTTACTACAGCCCCTGTCCTTACTGTGCCATCTGGACCTTATGGGTATGAGGTGTATAGTGATGCCTCACACGTTGGACTTGGGTGTGTACTCATGCAGCATAAGAAAGTCATTGCCTATGCATCAAGGCAATTGAAGGAGCATGAGAAGAATTATCCCACGCACGACTTGGAGCTTGCGGCGGTCGTGTTTGCACTTAAGATTTGGCGTCATTACCTTTATGGGGTGGAGTTCTATGTGTTCACTGATCACAAGAGTCTCAAGTATCTCTTTTCCCAAAAGGAGCTGAATCTAAGGCAACGGCGTTGGATGGAATTTTTGAAAGACTATGATTGTACCATTCAATACCACCCGGGTAAAGCAAATGTAGTGGCAGATGCTTTGAGTAGAAGACCTCAAGGGTTGTTAGCACATATGTTGGTTCAAGAATGGAAGCTACTAGAAGATTTGGCAAATCTGGACATCAGTGTGAATGACTCTGTCCGTGGTCCTACCTTGGCAAATGTTACCGTTCGGCCGTACATTATAGATTTGATCCAAGAATATCAAGCCATGGATGCTGAATTGTTGGCTTATCGGGACAAGGAAGTTGCTAAGGGTAGTGAGGACTTCTCTCTCACTAGTCGGGGTGCTATCACCTTCAAGGGAAGACTGTGCGTCCCAGCCAATGCAGATCTTCGAAGAGAAATTTTGGATGAAGCACACCGTTCGAAATACACAGTGCACCCAGGGGGTACAAAGATGTACCGGAACCTCAAGAGTCACTTTTGGTGGCGGAATATGAAGAGGGAGGTTGCGGAATATGTGGCACGGTGCTTAGTGTGCCAACAGGTGAAAGCAGAACACATGCGACCCGCCGGTCTATTGCATTCCCTTCCTATTCCCGAGTGGAAATGGGAGAACATATCCATGGATTTCATAGTTGGCTTGCCAAAGACGGCAAGGGGCTCAGATGCGATATGGGTAGTAGTGGATCGTTTGACAAAGTCCGCTCATTTCTTACCCTACCGTACTACCTTCAACTCTAGTCAGTTGGCTGCACTATACATCAAGGAAGTAGTTAGACTACATGGGGTGCCAGTCAGTATTGTGTCAGATCGGGATCCAAGATTCACGTCAAGATTTTGGAAAAGTTTCCAAGAGGCTATGGGTTCCCAACTTGATTTCAGCACCGCCTTTCATCCACAAACGGATGGACAAACCGAGAGAGTGAACCAAGTCATTGAAGACATGCTTCGAGCTTGTATGTTAGATTTCAGAGGCAGTTGGGAAGAGCACTTGCCTTTGGTTGAATTCGCTTATAATAACAGCTATCAGGCAAGTATTCAAATGGCACCATTTGAGGCCTTGTATGGGCGAAGTTGTAGGTCTCCTCTCTATTGGGATGAGGTAGGCGAAAGGAAAGTGCTTGGTCCGGAGTTGATTGAGCAAACTGCAAACACAGTTAAGATCATCCGGGATCGATTGAAAGCCGCTCAAGATCGCCAGAAAAGTTATGCGGACACACGCCGTAGGGACTTGGAATTTCAAGTAGGGGATCAAGTTTTTGTGAAAGTATCTCCTAGCAAAGGGATCATGAGATTTGGGAAGCGAGGCAAGCTCAGTCCTCGGTATGTTGGGCCTTTTGAGATTATCACACGAGTTGGTGAAGTTGCTTATCGAGTAGCTCTTCCACCTCACATGGCTACAGTTCATAACGTCTTCCATGTGTCCATGCTTCGGAAGTATCTTGCGGATCCTTCGCATGTCATAGACTTGGAACAGTTGGAGATTCGAGAGGACCTCACCTTGATTGAAAAGCCAGTCCAGATTTTAGATCGAAGGAATCAGGTGCTTCGCAACAAGACAATCCCTTTGGTTCTTGTGCAATGGCAACACCATGCTCGGGAAGAAGCTACATGGGAGCGTGAAGCCGAAGTCAAAGCAAAGTACCCAGAATTACTTGAATGAGTTTCTGTGTGAAGTCTGTATATGACTTGTAATGTCCTTTTTGATTTGTAATGCAAGTAGTGTCTGAATTTCGAGGACGAAATTTTTGTAAGGGGGGGAGGATGTAGAGCCCCAGACTTTTCCATGCTTAATACATGACACTTTCGTTGTCATCTTGCCTTTTAAGAGGTATGATTAATAAATGAGGAAGAATTTGGAAATTTCAAAATGTCAGAATTGTTCCTCTTCGAAGTACGAACACAACGCAAGTTGAATTGTCAAAATCGGACGAACGAGTCAAAAGATATGGCCAAAACAGTCTGAACCTGTAGGCAAAACGTAGCGCGGAAGGCACTAAGGTCGTGCTCTGACATCGTACTCTGATATCGTAGCACAGACAACGTACTCTGATAACGTATACGTTGTGCATCCGTTGTACAGCTCACAACGGGTACGTTGTACAGCTCACAACGGGTACGTTGTACAGCACAACGAGTTGACACTATTCACAGCACAACGAGTGGCACTATTCACAGCACAACGAGTTAGCACTATTCATAGTACAACGAGTTGGCATTATTCATAGTACAACGAGTTGGCACTATTCACAGCACAACGAGTGGCACTATTCATAGTACAACGAGTTGGCACTATTCACAGCACAACGAGTTGGTACTATTCACAGCACAACGAGTGGCACTATTCATAGTACAACGAGTTGGCACTATTCACAGCACAACGAGTTGGCACTATTCACAGCACAACGAGTTGGCACTATTCACAGCACAACGAGTTGGCACTATTCACAGCACAACGAGTTGGCACTATTCATAGTACAACGAGTTGGCACTATTCACAGCACAACGAGTTGGCACTATTCACAGCACAACGAGTTGGCACTATTCATAGCACAACGAGTTGGCACTATTCACAGCACAACGAGTTGGCACTATTCACAGTACAACGAGTTGGCACTATTCACAGCACTATTCACAGAAATCCCAATAAGGGTATTTCGGTCTTTTGGTCAGTTCACTCTTACCTTAAGAGTTTAATCTGAGCCTTTAGGGCATCATTCGACACTTAGAGAGTTTGAGAGAATAGAAGAAAGAGGAGAAGGCGATTCCAACCTAGGGTTTCCATTTGGGAGAGAAATCAAAGGGTTTGAAACCCTAGATCAACCTCCAGCCCGTTTTTCTTCAAGATCAAGGCACAAACTCGTGAGGAGCATCTCCTCAAACTAGGGCAGCAGCTACACAGTCGTTTTGGAAAGGGGTTTCTTCCTCATTTCTTCAAGGTCGGTGCTTCTTACTACCCTCCTAGTTATAGTTCCTCTTTCCCCTTCTTTTCTCTTCATTTTCTTTCATTTACACATGTGCTATGAGATGGATAAATGGTGAATGGTGAATGGTGAATGGTGAATGGTGAATGGAGATGGAATGGGCGATTGGATGCCAATGGTTGTGTGTGATGAACAAATGGGGAAGGGCATTGTTCCAATAATGAATGTACATGTATGATTTGAGTAAAACCCATCTAGAAAAGCATGTTGTAGGGTAAATCCATAATGAACACACCATGTTTGATGAAATGCCAAGGTGAACACAGTGAGCTGAAAATCTGGAAATGCATGCCTAATAAATTATGAATATTGCTAGGGACTATGATAGTGTGTTTCCTGTTTTCCCATAATGCTATGAATACTACATTACTCAATCTTTGATGCTATATGTGTTGTGAAATTACCCAAATGTCATCTTTAAATTTGAATGCAAGTATGTACACGGTTTCCACGAGCACGGCATGCATGGCATGATTTATCGAGGTTTTCAAGAACATGGTTAGAGGTGGGACATATCCTACGATATGTTTTACCTCGCTTTTCACAAGAAGACAAGAACCAACATTCCACGAGGGGTCTCCCCTCACTCACAAGTGCATATCATGAAGAAGGGTCTCCCTTCCCTCGCAAGTACATACATATCATAAAGAAGGGTCTCCCTTCCCTCGCAAGTGCATTGCATAAAGAAGGGTCTCCCTTCCCTCTCAAGGCATCTCACAAGGACACCTCACAAGGATATCTCACAAGTTACATGATCACAAGCAAGCATGCATGACATGCATGACATGACACGACATACAAGAATCAAGCAAGATAGACATGACAAGCTTTCAAGTACAAAAAGATATTTCAAGTCAAGTCAAGCACACGATGTTTCAAGAGGATTTATCGGTTTTCTACGAATTACAAGCATGATTATAAACTGCTTTACTTCCTTGTATGATGTGAATTGTTTCCGTTTGACATATATGAATTGCTCCTGATTATGTATTGCTATTTCTACGCTATAATTGTTGGTTAGTATTTAGTACCCGCTGAGTATTCCATGCTCAGCCGTACTTCTTTTGTCGGCAGGTTCTGAGGGAGCTGCTGCCCCATTTGATGTTTGTGCTCCTGGTCCATGGGTGGAAGAGGAGTACGCCGAGGAGCCTTTGGAGGAACCTCCCGTAGAGGGTTATCAGTAGGTGGTGATTAGATTCTGAGTGGATTAGCTCTGGGTGAGATGAGAGTTAGATTTATGTATTTTGGCGGGCATGTCCACTCTTTCGTATGGATTACTTTTTGTATAAACTTGGATTTGTGTATGTATATACATAGAGGTTTGGTAGTCTTCCGCTGTGCTATGTTAGAGTATGTTTCCACTGTTTATATCCTCTATTGTACATGCTCTGTGGGTTTTGCAGGTTAGTTGTCAAGCAAGTCATGATTAGTCGTCCAAAGTTCACTCTAACTCCTAGGGTGGGTTTTGGGTCGCGACACCACATTTCTATGTTTTGGGCTTTCAAGGCTGTGTGAATGACGAAGCACTTTAGGTCATCCTTTCTTACATACACAGTCTTTAAACTTTGTTTAGATCTTTGATCATTAAACTGTGTATTAGAAACCTTTTTCCTTTTTGTCCTCCTTGACCTTTTCCTATTTTGTTCAGTTCTAGCTTTTTGATTAGTCAAATTCTTTCCTCTTGAATAATCATTTGGAATAAATTGACCAGTTCTTGTCATAGAGATTTGAGCAATTCTATTAACATCTTCGCTCAATATTCTAGATTTTTCAGCCAGAACCTGAATCTGCCTTTGAAGAGTCCCTTGACTTTGATTTTGGTTCCATGAACCATTTTGAGGAGCTCTCCTAAAAGCATTACAATTTGATCGAATGTGACCTCTCACACCACAAAAGTGACATGTGGGTATGAATCTTAGGAGAGGAGGAGGATTTCTTCTAAAAGGAATTTGATTTCTCAAAGCATTCACTCTAGGAGCTGTATTTCTAGGCTTTACAAAATTTGTATAAGCCTTAGTACTTGATGTAGAAGGTAGATTCACTTTAGGATCAGAATGTATTGGCTCAAACACTGCACTAGCCATTGTACCAACAGCTAAAGGACCAGCTGGTGTGTCAACATGTCCTATCCCAGATCTACTCGAATTTGACCCATACTTTCTAACTAATTCATCTAGGCAGCTAGTGTTACCAAACATTCTTACTTCTTTTTCAAGAGTATTGACCTTCTAAATCAAGTTAGTCTTGTCTTTAAGGGTAATTTGATGTTCTTTTTCAAGAAATTTCACCTTATCAACAAGAGAGTCTTTAAAAGTTTCCAGCTCCATTTGTAGAGTTCTTAACTCTTCAATTTCTTTCATGGAAGTGTCTCTTTCAACTTCTAATTTTCTAATCACATTAGTCAATGAGACATTCTCTTCCAAAAGACATTGAAATTTCATAACAAATGCTTCTTTTTCATTTTTCAACTGACTAATTAGAGCACTCTTCTCTTCTGCTACTAGTTTACAAGTATCTCTTTCATTTTGAATGATTTTGAGTTTTTTGCTCAAAGAGATTTTTGTTTTGGTCAGCTTCAAACTTTCAGCATACAACTTATCATAAGTTGTTTTCAAATCTTCATCACTTTCAGAGTCAGTTTGACTCTTCTGTATGTCATCACTAGACTCAGTATGAACACTCTCATCACTTCTATCCTTTTCATCAACCGCAGAGGTAGTCTCAAGAATCCCAGAAAGGGAAACAGTGAAAGCCGTATGATTTCCAGTATCTTCACTTGAAGAGGAACTGTCAGATTCTTCATTCTCGGAATCACTGTCATCCCAACAGGCATTCATCACCTTGCCCTTACTCTTCTTCTTGTTAGGACAGTTAGGTGAAATATGACCGAAGCCATGGCATTCATAACATTGAACACCTTGGGATTTCTTGTCGCCATTCTTGGAATTTTTCTTGTTTTCCCAGGGCTTAGACTTTGACTTCTCAAAAGATTTTCCTCCCTGTTTGGGATTGAACCTCTTTTTCGTTCTAAAAAATTTTCGAAATTTTTTAACGAAGAGAGGCATTTCTTCCTCATTCATATCTCCATCACTGTCATCCTCATCCAAAGATTACTTGATGGATTTCAAGGCTAAAGATTTGTTCTTCTTGGATGGACGGAGATTGAGTTCATAGGTTTGGAGTGAACCAACCAATTCCTCAATCTTCAGAGAGTCAACATTTTTACTCTCTTCGATTGCAGTGACTTTGGGTTGAAATCTCTCAGGGAGAGATCTAAGGACTTTTCTAACTATTTTGGACTCAGATATTTTCTCACCTAAATTGAAACTAGCGTTGACAATGTCACTAAGTTTTGCATAGAATTCATCAAAAGTGTCATTGTCATCCATGTTTAAATGTTCAAATTTGGTGGTTAACATTTGGAGTTTTGAGATTTTAACAGTGGTAGTACCGTCATGGATAATTTCAAGAATGTCCCAAGCCTCCTTTGCTGTTTCACATGAAGAAATTCGCCTGAATTCCTCAGCAGTGACTACAGTAAAGATAGCATTGAGACCTTTAGTGTTCGATCCACTTGACTCAAGCTCTTCTCTGGTCCATTCATTATAATATTTGACGACAGTCAAATCACCTACAGTATTCATGGGCGTAGTCCACCCATTCTGTATAGACATCCAAATTCTCTCGTCAATAGATTTGAGAAAGGCTCTCATTCTAGCTTTCCAGTATGCATAATTATTTCCATCAAAAAGTGGGGGACGAGAGACGGATCCTCCTTCTCTTAGAGTACTCATGATCACGGATAATACAGGATCACACTTAAGGGATTAGCCTAATCAGTGAACAAGCTCTGATACCAATTGAAATTTATCCAGATCAATGATCTCTAAGACCTAGAGGGGGGGTGAATAGGTCTATCTAATAATTTCTAACCAATTTTAATTTTTCAATTAATATGTTTAGAAATCAATGAACAATTCACTCAGACAATCCACACAAATCAAACACAGAAGATTTTTACGTGGAAAACCCTAACTGGAAAAAACCACGGGACCTCGTCCAGCAATAAACTTCACTATGAAAAGATTTTAAGTACAAGACAAGACCTTACCAAAAAAGAAACGACATTCCTAGGTATAGACTCTTACTCTTGATTTCCACGAACCAGCAGGTTCGATCTTCGCCGTACCAGCTTCGGTTCCACACCGACCAAATCTTCTCAAGCTACTTCAAAACCACGATCACACACGATCGATCTCCTTCCACGAAGGCTCCGGATCAAACACCGGACACACACACAAGGTGTAGGGTTGTGAATCAATTTGGAAGTTTCAAACCCTAGAGGGATCTCATATAGATCTGAGATCACACAATGCAAGATCAAAGGTTTAGATCTATACTTGCATTCTCTAGGTTCAAAGAAAGAGGAGGGATCAACAAAGATCTAATAAGAACAACAGGAAAAACCCTAGAAGAGTTTCTCAGACCTCTACTCTTTCAAAAATAATCAAAGATACGAATTAGGTCTCCAAAAAGTTGTTTATATAGGGTTTAAAAAAGAATCCAGAAAAATAAAAATTCTTTTTACGGGGACCGATCGATCGGTGCACATTACCGATCGCTCGGTCCAAAACGGATCGATCGGTGCTCTAACCGATCGAGCGGTTGAAAATCATCTCTCTGAAAAAATACCCCATACAAATTTTTTGTCCAATCGATAGCCACTGATCGCTCGGTAGGCCACCGATCGATCGGTCTCAATACCGAGCGATCGGTTGAGACAGAATTTGTTTCAAACCATACTTCAGTTTAAGTTTACTTGATTCAACTAAGATCAAACAACTTTATTAGGTTTGAAACTATCCTCCTAGGTATGTTTAGAGTTATCTAAGTCAAATACAACCTAGGTAGGGGTCTCTAAGTCAATTACCTTTCTAGATCCAGAGTAGGAGCTTTTTCTTCACTTTCTTCAATCTTCTTGATGCTTTAGCTCTTCTCTTCTGACAAGTTGAACACGACTCGACTCACATGACCTATCTAATGATCACGGAATTTGCCAACACCTACTTAGGGATTTACAATCTCCCCCTTTGGCAATTCCGGGATAAAACAAGACTAACTCATATACTAGGTTCAAATTTTCCCAAATGATTCCAAAATGGAAAATTGACCTTTACATGACTCAAAAATAATTACATGACATTTGACATTTTAACTTGTCATGATTCACCAAACTTAGAACCTGTTTGCCTGCACATGCTAAATCAAAAACCTGTCAAGCATGGGAAATAAAATATGGAAAGAAATAAAACATGTATAACATCCACAATTCCACAATACTATATCCATAACAGGTTAATCATGTTTCCATAACATCATCCACAAAATCATCATCCATGTGATATCATGCTGCAAGTACTTCCCTGTTGGAGCACGGGAAAAGAAAGAAAGAGAGTTCATTAACCTGGAGCAAGGTTCGATGACTGTGGCCACTTATGAGGCTAAGTTCTCGGAGCTATCACGCTTCGCTACTCACATGGTTGCCACCGAGGCAATGAAGGTGAGAAGGTTTGAGCAAGGGCTCAAAGATGTTATCATGGAGAAGGTTTTCTGTTTTCAGACATGCTACCTATCCTGAGATAGTAGACAAAGCCTTATTGGTCGAGGTGAATTCTGAGGCCGTGTCTAAGAAGAGGGAGTTGGCGAGAGGCCAAGCCAATAGTTCAGCACCTCCAGAGAGGCGGGCTCGTACCGGCCCTTATCAGTATGCGTGGCCAGCACCACCGATGAGGCCATCTTATGCGCCTCCAGTCCCATGGCCGTACATGCCTCAGGCACCACGACCTCAGGCTCTTCTAGCTCCACGGCCAGTTGCACCTCAGACGGTGAGGTATGCTCCACCTCTGGCCCCTCCGACCTATACACATGAGGTCTGCACTTCGTACGGCCGAAGGCACCCGGTAGGAGATTGCCGAAGGGCATCGGGTAGATGTTTTCATTGTGGTCGCCAGGGCTATATGATCAGGGATTGCCCCAGCCAGCATTTACCAGGCCAGTCTCACGGGATTAGGCCCCCAGCAATCCCAGCAGGATCATACCAGGTGTCATCCCAGACTACCCGGTCTACACCTCCGCCTCGCCAGGAGAACCAGGGGCAAATTTTTGCCTTGACAGAGGGTGATGCACTTGCATCTGATGATGTGGTGCAAGGTATGCGTTTAGAGTTATTCTTTTATCCGCGATTGTCATGTTATGCTTTACTCCTTGTGTACATATGTGGCGTGCTATATATCTATCTACCTATATACATATGATGTGATGCATGGATTGACATAACTAGTCAAAATTTCAGGAACCCTACTAGTCAACGAATGTTTGGCTAGAGTGTTGATTGATACCGGGTCTACTCATTCGTTTGTCTCACCGAGCTTTTCAGAAGGCTTTTCTGTAGAGCCTAGTCAGCTAGAACCGGAGTTAGCCATTTCGACTCCTCTCGGCAAAACAGTATTGACAGATCAAGTGTGTCGAAATAGTGTGGTTCAAGTGGGAAGCCACGAGTTGGCGGTTGATCTAATAGTTCTTGGATTCCAAGACTTTGACATTATATTAGGAATGGATTGGTTAGTAGCACATCACGGGCATGTAGCTTGCTTTGAGAAAATGGTACTCTTCAAGCCGGTAGAGGGAAAACCATTCCACTTTGTTGAAAGGTAGAGGTATTGCTCGCTTTGCGGCGTTGAGCTTAGCTAAACCCGAGTCAAAGGACTCTTCGACTATTCCGGTCGTGAGTGAATTCCTGGATGTAATTCCAGAGGAGTTGCCAGGGTTGCCTCCAGACAGGGAGATTGAGTTTGTGATCGAGCTTGCACCAGGCACAGCTCCTATTTTCAGGGCTCCGTATAGAATGGCCCCTATTGAACTCAAGGAGTTGAAGACTCAGTTGGAGGAATTGCAAGGCCTTGGTTTCATTCGACCAAGTGTCTCGCCGTGGGGTGCCCCGGTGTTATTTGTTAAGAAGAAGGACGGCTCGATGCGGATGTGCTTCGATTATCAGCAATTGAACAAAGTCACTATAAAGAATAGGTATCCATTGCCTAGAATTGATGACTTGTTCGATCAGTTAAAGGGAGCGAAATTTTTCTCTAAGATTGATCTTTGGTCGGGTTACCACCAGTTGAAGATTAAGGCGGAAGATATTCCCAAAACTGCTTTCCGGACTCGATACGGACACTATGAGTTCTTGGTGATGCCTTTTGGTCTCACGAACACGCCGACAGCCTTTATGGATTTGATGAACCGAGTGTTCTAGCCATGTCTGGATCGATGTGTGATCGTGTTTATCGATGACATCTTGATATATTCCCAGACACGAGAAGATTACATGCGAGACCTTCGTCTTGCTTTGGGAATGCTGAGAGAGCACAAGCTATACGCCAAACTTAGCAAGTGTGAGTTTTGGTTAGAAGAGGTGGCATTCCTAGGCCACGTTGTATCCGCGGAAGGTATATCGGTGGATCCGAAGAAGATAGAGGCAGTCATGAGTTGGGCGAGGCCCAAGAGTGTCACAGAGGTACGCAGTTTCCTTGGATTGGCAAGCTACTACAGGAGATTTGTGGAGGGTTTCTCCAGCCTTGCAGCACCACTCACTTACCTGACAAGGAAGAATGTGAAGTTCGTGCGGAGCGATAAGTGCGAGATCAGTTTCACGGAATTGAAGAAGAGGCTTACCACAGAACCTATCCTTACTGTGCCATCCAGACATTATGGGTATGAGGTCTATAGTGATGCCTCACACGTTGGACTTGGGTGTGTGCTCATGCAACACAAGAAAGTCATTGCCTATGCATCGAGGTAATTGAAAGAGCATAAAAAGAATTATCCCACGCACGACTTGGAGCTTGCAGCGGTCATGTTTGCACTTAAGATTTGGCGTCATTGCCTTTATGAGGTGGAGTTCTATGTGTTCACGGATCACAAGAGCCTCAAGTATCTCTTTTCCCAAAAGGAGCTGAATCTAAGGCAACGGCGTTGGATGAAATTTTTGAAAGACTATGATTGTACCATACAATACAACCCGGGTAAAGCAAATGTAGTGGCTGATGCTTTGAGTAGAAGCCCTCCGAGGTTATTAGCACACATGTTGGTACAGGAATGGAAGCTACTTGAAGATTTGGCAAATCTGGACATCAGTGTGAATGACTCTGTTCGTAGTCCTATCTTGGCAAATGTCACGGTTCGGCCATACATTATAGATTTGATCCAAGAATACCAAGCCACGGATGCTGAATTATTGGCTTATCGGGACAAGGAAGTTGCCAAGGGTAATGAAGACTTTTCTCTCAGTAGTCGAGGTGCTATTACGTTTAAAGGAAGGTTGTGTGTTCCGGCCAATGCGGATCTTCGACGAGAGATCATGGATGAAGCACATCGTTCGAAGTACACAATGCATCCTGGGGGTACGAAGATGTACCATAACCTCAAGAGTCACTTTTGGTGGCGGAATTGAAGAGGGATGTTGCGGAATATGTGGCGCGGTGCTTGGTGTGCCAACAGGTGAAAGCAGAACACATGCGACCCGCCGGTCTATTGCAGTCTCTTCCTATTCCTGAGTGGAAATGGGAGAACATATCTATGGATTTCATAGTTGGCTTACCAAAGACGGCAAGGGGCTCAGACGCGATATGGGTAGTAGTGGATCGTTTGACAAAGTCCGCTCATTTCTTACCCTACCGTACTATTTTCAACTCTAGCCAGTTGGCCGCGCTATACATCAAGGAAGTGGTTAGGTTACACGGAGTGCTAGTGAGTATTGTGTCGGATCGGGATAAGAGATTCACATCCAGATTCTGGAAAAGCTTTCCGGAAGCTATGGGTTCCCGACTTGATTTCATCATTGCTTTTCATCCACAGACGGATGGAAAAACCGAGAGGGTGAACCAAGTAATAGAATACATGCTTTGGGCTTGTATGCTGGATTTCAAAGGCAGTTGAGAAGAGCACTTTCCTTTGGTTGAATTCGCCTATAACAATAGCTATCAGGCGAGCATCCAAATGGCACCATTTGAGACCTTATATGGGCGAAGTTGTAGGTCTCCTCTCTACTGGGATGAGGTAGGAGAGAAAAGTACTTGGTCCGGAGTTGATTGAGAAAACTGCAAGTATAGTTAAGATCATCCGGGATCGGTTGAAAACCGCTCAAGATCGCCAAAAGAGCTATGCGGACACGCGCCGCAGGGACTTGGAATTTCAGGTTGGGGATCAAGTATTTTTGAAGGTATCTCCTAGCAAGGGGATTATGAGATTCAGAAAAAGAGGCAAGCTTAGTCCTCGCTATGTTGGACCGTTTGAGATTATCACGCGGGTTGGTGAAGTTGCTTATCCAGTATCTCTTCCACCTCACATGGCCGCGGTTCACAACGTTTTCCATGTGTCTATGCTTCGGAAGTACATTGTGGATCCTTCGCATGTCATAGACTTGGAACCGTTGGAAATTCGAGACGATCTCACTTTAGTTGAGAGGCCGGTTCATATATTGGATTGGAGAGATCAAGTCCTTCGCACCAAAATGATTCTGTTGGTCTTAGTACAGTGGCAACATCATGCTCGAGAATAGGCTACGTGGGAGCAAGAGGCCGAAGTCAAAGCGAAGTACCCGGAATTGTTTGAATGAGTTTTGTATAGATTTTGTATATGGATTGTAATTTTGTTTTGGTTTATAATGCAAGTATCGTCTAAATTTCGAGGATGAAATTTTTGTAAGGGGGGGAGGATGTAGAGCCCCGGACTTTTTCATGCTTAATACATGACACTTTCATAGTCAATTTGCCTTTAATATAGTACAATTAATAAATAAGGAAGAAATTGAAAATTCTGAAATGTCAGAAATGTTCATTTTCGAAGTACAAACCCAACGCAAGTTGAATCGTTAAAATCCGACGAACGAGTCAAAAGATATGGCCAAAACAATTTGGACTTGCAAAGCACCGATCGCTCGGTCCATGGAGCGATCGATCAATCCAAAACCGTCGATCGGTAGCTATCGACTGGTCAAGATTTTTATATGGGGAAATTTTCCAGAGAGTTGATTTTTGGTTGAGAGCTCGGTCAATTCACCGATCGCTCGGTAGGCAACCGATCGATCGGTCATAACCACCGATCGCTCGGTCTTCGCGTTTTTGTAGAATTTTCATTAAGGGTGTTCTCGTCTTTTGGGCGTTTCACTCATGCCTTAAAGGCTTTGCCCGATCATTTGAGGGTTCACTCATAACACTTAGAGTATTTTGAGAGTTAGAGGAAGAGGAGAAGGGTTTCTAAACCTAAGGTTACTTTTGGGGAAAAATCAAAGGGGTTTTCAAGACCCACAATCACCTCAAGCTCGTTTTCCTTCAAAAATCAAGGTTCAAGCTCGTGAGGAGCACTTTCCCTAAGCTAGGGCAGCAACTCACGGACGTTTTGCAAGGGAATTCTTTCCCTCATTTGTCAAGGTCGATACCTCTCGCTACCCTCCTAGTTATAGCTTTTCTTTCTTCCCTTATTCTTGTATTCTTTGTTTTCTTCCATCTATAAATGGATGATGAGTTGAAATGGTGAATGGTGTGAATGGAGAGGGGTGTTGGCGATTGGATGCCGTGTGAAATGATGTGATGAATGAAATGCGGAGGGCATTGTATCCATAATGAACAAACGTGTATGATGTGAGCATAACCCACCTAGAAAAGCATGATTTAGGTTGAAATAAATAATGGACACACCCTATGTTTGATGAAATGCCAAGGTGAACAAAACGAAGGATAAATGAATAAAATGCATGCTTAATTACTTATGAACTTGTTAAGGCTTATGATAGTGTAAGTTCTTGTTTTCTTTAAAATGTCATAAGTGCTTATTGTTTAATTTGCGACATGCTATATATTGTGAAATCCCCAAATGTCATCTTTAAATTCCAATGCAAGTATGCACACGAATCCACGAGCACGGCATGCATGACATGAATTTACCGAGGCTTTCAAGAACGAGGTTGAGAGGTGGGACATATCCTATGATATGTTTTACCTCACTTTTCACAAGAAAACAAGAACAAACATACCACGAGGGGACTCCCCTCACTCACAAGTGCATTGCATAAAGAAGGGTCTCCCTTCCCTCTCAAGTGCATCTCATAAAGAAGGTCTCCCTTCCCTCTCAAGTGCATCTCACAAGGATATCTCACAAGTGTATCTCACAAGTTACATGATCACAAGTAAGCACGCATGACATGCATGACATGACACGATATACAAGAATCAAGCAAGATAGACAAAACGAGTTTTCAAGCACGAAAATGGTACCTTAAGTCAAGTCAAGTGTACGGTGTTTTCAAGGGTTTTATCGGCTTTTATGAATGCAAGCATGATCATATATTACTTTACTTTATTGTTATGATATGAATTATTCCTGCTTTATATGTGTGAATTGTTTCCTGCTCTATGTATCGCTATCTGTATGCTATGACTGTTGGTTAGTATTTGGTACCCGCTGAGTATTCCATGCTCAGCCGTACTTCTTATGTCGGCAGGTAATAGCGGAGCGGCTGCTCCTTTTGATGTCTGTGCTCCTGGCCCATGAGTGGAGGAGGAGTACGTCGAGGAACCTTTAGAGGAACCTCCAGTAGAGGGTTACCATTAGGTGGTTGTAGATTCTAAGTGATATAGCTGTGGGTGAGTTGAGAGAGATATATCCATGTATTTTGGCGGGCATGTCCGCACTTTTGGTTGGCTTTTTGTATCAACTTGGATTTACGTATGTATGTACATAGAGGTTTGGTAGACTTCCACTGTACCATGTTAGAGTATGTTTCTGCTGTTTTTATCCTCTATTGTATATGCTCTGTGGGTTTTGCAGGTTGGTTTGTCAAGCAAGTCATGATTAGTCGTCCAAAGTTCACTCTAACTCCTAGGGTGGGTTTTGGGTCGTGACATCCTCAGACCACCACGGACCTTCTAGTGGTCTCTCAAATCATGAGGGAGCCCCTAGTTATCTCTGTGTATAGACTCATGGGCAGAAAACCAGGTTTTAAGCAAAACCAGGAATGACGGTAAACTCAGTACCGTAATTCCTGGCCTTCAATGTTTTAGCTTGTTTGGCCTACTTAGGTGGGCCCTGGTCCACGTCCAGGGCCCAAGTTGAAGCCCTCTCATCCCCCTTGACCCAAAATGGTCCTTCCAGGTCCATAGTTTAGCCTTAACAATGGTTAAATCCATGAAAATTCAACACTATGCATATTGGCGGTAATCCTTCTACCCTCAATAATATTTTTACCTATTTTGAGATTGGCTGTAGAACATCTACTGCCAGTATGAACTTTCAAGTACAGTAACTTTGGACCTCTGTAGGGCCCACTCCAGGCTTAAAATCTTCCCTGGAGTCCCCTCTACACCCCCATGGTTTCAGATCACCCAGGGTTAGCCCCTAACCCTAGTTAACAATGGGCAAAACCTGAGTTAAAAATATTGTTTTTAATGTCGGTAATCCTATTACCGACATTAAATTTATTTTAATTTTGGGCTTTTGCAAGGGCCCAGACCTGGTAGGAGGCCACTTTAGGCCCTGCCTAGCCCTCTGGGCCCACCTCGGACTTTACCATTCCCTTAACTAGGGTTAAATGTACCTCCGATTAACATTTAATCACGGTTAAGCAATCCTTAATCCCACAAATCTTGGGAAATTAATAAAAAAAATCCTAAAAAAAATAACTTAGACCCTAAAACTGACTTTGGCCCTTTCCTTACCCTGGTTAGCAGCCCTAACCACAGTTAGATCTCCCTTAACTCCGGTTAACAACCCTAATCGCAGTTACTTTCAGTTTATGGCCTACCGGGCCTAAAAACCAAGTATACCGGACTTATCTTCGGCCTATAGGGCCTCCCCTTAACCTATCGGGCTAAATCTCACATTCCCTTAACTGTAGTTAGCAACCCTAACCATGGTTAGTTTGGCCTAACCCCGATTAGTAATTCTATCCCTAGTCAAACTCTGCCCCAGTCTACCAGACTACCCTAAGCCTATCGAGCTTGAATACCTTGCACTTGACCCCCCCGATCAATCAAACCCTAGTCGAACGAACTAGTCCATGTGAGCTACCCTTGGTGCACACACACACGCCCCTAGCCTCGGTACAAGCTCACCTACCCGAACTACGCTCGGTCTGATCTCACCCTGTGAGTACGTAGGCAACCCAACCCGGGTTCGATCCCAGTTAGCTTTTCCTTTCTTCGATTAGTGTTAACTTAAACACTCTGACATTTTGAACAAGATTAAATTTAATTGGCTTATACCTGGGGAGTACGGAACCATTGTAAAATGGAAGTCTCGGGGTGCCTAACACCTTCCCTGGACTTAACTGAACCCCTTACTCTGATCTCACTCGCAAACCAAGACCTTATCCAAACCCAGGAGACTTGTCCCTTCTGAATAAATAGGTGGCGACTCTTAAACATAACCCTTTTACACCTGTGAGGGTACAGGTATATACACCATCCCATTCCCCTCGTGAGTGTCACAGATTTCCACGCCCACAGCTCTGGTGACTCCACTAGAAAAATTTATTTGGAAGGTTCAACCAGGAACCCAGGTTTAAGCCAACTAAACCTTAATCTTGTTCAAGATGCCTAAGCGTTTAACTTAACACTAATCATTTTACATCTTTTGATTAATTGTGTATTGTGCATCCATACATGTCATAGTAGTGTAATTTTCCCACTCAACCTAATAGATAGACTTATTACCCTAACAGCTGCGGGATGATCATCCTCAGTATCAATAGCTTAAACGTCTTGGAGGTCTGCGAAATTACTCATGTTGGGTGATTACACTCAGGAAAGGATTCTGAACGCTCCCGCTTTCACCAATCGTCCATTTTTCAGGTATGTTCTATACTGGGGAGTCGCATATACGATGTTAAATGATCCCCCATGCTGCTAGGAAACATTTGCATCAAACCAGCATTCATACATATAGCCTAGGTTAGGGTATAGTCTACAAGCAGCCCACCCAAGGAGGGCTACTATAAACCCTAACTTGCTTGTACCCTATACCTGTCCCCAATCATGGTTGACTATCCGGGCACATTCTACCCAGATAACCATCCACCCAAGGGCATGTAATGAGCCAAACTTGTGCTTGTAATAAACTACATCCAACTCTGCTTCCTGACATAGCACATGGGGTTCAAATGGCAAACAGGCCTTCACTGGGCCAATCCCTAACCTTGACCTGATAGGTCTCTCGGTTTCTAAACAACCTGTGCTAAAGCACGTTGGACCTCCGTCCATCTGTCCTATCGGATCATGTGTGCCTTGTCACACCTAATCAAATCAAAGAAAAATATTGCATCATCTTTTACATTCAATCTGTATACACAGTGCACTCATAGAGTCTGTTTATTGTCCAAGTAGGTGGCAGGTCTTTCAGGGATTGTTCAGTCAAGGTGTCGATCGTCACGGCCCGTGCATCTAACTTCTTAGGGGGCATGTTATGACAACCTCCAGAAAGCAATTGTGACCTTTACCTCGAGTCAACGTCTCACTTGGGCTCAGTACTACAAAATCAGGACTATCCTAAACCTATCTGTGGTTAACCTAGACCTGCACCTCATGAGCACTGCTATCTAGTGTTGGAGCCCACCTCACATGGTATTCCGTTTTGGTAAAAACGAGCTTTGCTTAACACTAGAAGAGATTCAATGCATCTTAGGGTTAAACATGGACGGTGAAGCTATAGTACCGCACTACAAGATAACATATCAAGCAGACCTACCCGAGTTCTTGCATATTAAGCCTACCTACTTACAGCCTGACCGTAACGGTTCTTTTGATCGGATACCCGTGCCTTTTATTGAAAATAAGTAGAAGCGCAAGTGGAATCCTGACTCCATTACAGCGAAACTTCTCGGTCTTAACGCCCTTACACTGATAGCCATGTCTCAGATGGTATTCTTGAGGTACCATACACTTGTCAAATCAGTTCTAGTCGGGATCATCGAGGAAATGTATAACTCTTGCTTAGTTGTACCAGTCATCCTAGTCGATCTTCTCAGGGCTCTCAACCAGTCGGCAGACCGCAGAAAGGGCATCTTTTATGCTAGTACACCTTTCCTACACCTTTGGTTAATAGGACACCTGCCTACAATCATATCGGTACTAGACGGTCTCCGTGAAGCCTACAGTCTACCTCAAAAGATTTTTTAGAATCAGGGTCCGATAATAACTACAGACGTCGGAGAGCTCTACCAGCTTCTCCAAGCCCTATCAGAGGAAGAGATCACATGACAATACGAGTAGCTCGTACTGAATAGACTACATCGTGTTGTCATCACCGGCAGATGATGCATGATTTTTGCTGGTCTAAGAGGCTCCGTAGTCTATACACCACTCCGAGTCCTCTGACAATTTGGACTCCCTCAGCGTATCCCAGTAATAGACCAGTAGGAAAATGATTGGATCACCTTCTCAGTGCACTCTGATAACCTTACCCGACGCTTCCAAAAAGCTTGGCGTAGCTCCAGACGGGACCAGTGGCCTGACTTTGTGGTTACATTAGGGCCACCAACCAACTCAGCATACCAACAATAGGTGGATAATCCTGACATTCTACCCGACATGCCTGCACCCAGGGAATTGCCTACACTAGTCGCAGCTCCATCACATGGAACAATACCCCTAGCTGAAATGGTGGTTCCCTGCACAGACTTCAAACTGGAGAGACAACTCCAGATCCAGCAGAAAGAGAAAAGGTTACGGAAAGCCTAGTGAGCATTCAGGCAACAAGAAGCGGAACAGGGTTGCGAAATCCAAGCCACACAAGAACAGGTTGAACAATTGGAGCAGATAATCCAATCTCTTCGCAGGAGGTGCAAAGATGACGCCAGAGAGACAGCAGTCATCAGGACCCCGCTGTACTTCCACCAAGAGCAGGTTGATAGTGCAAAGGCAGAGATGACCTCCCGTATCCAACAGTTTGGATACCACATGTTCAATGCTACTGAGACCCCTGCAAACATGGAGGTTGAGATCACATCCCTCTAGCAATAGATTATGGATCTTAATGGTTTGCCCTGGCCACTTGACTTCGCGACCATGATGGGCCTACCTAGGATCGAGTATTTTTCTCTTTTTGAGTCGCACTATCTTGTACTCATTACACTCTTCATGCATCAATGAAAAATATTTTTTTAGCATCTGTTTCCTGTCATCATGCATAATTATGATTAGTCGTTGCATTCTTTTCAGTTTTATGAGCCGACCTGTGACTCATCCTCTGACTGCGATTCTCGCAGAAGCAACAGCCGTAGGCGCAGTCTTGACAAAGGTACCAATCATAGAGATAGTACCATGCACAGCCCAATCAGATAGCAACTCTTACATAGCCCAATCAGAAAATATTTCAGACTCAATGACGGAACCTGCAGATTAGCACCAGCGAACCAGTGAGATTCTACAGTCCCATGACAGGGACATCGTAGCCATGCAATCAAAGCTTGATAGTGTTCTGGAATCCTTGAAGATTCTAATTGGTGTCCGAACTGAAGAACCCTCTACCCAGATCCCAATCGGAGAACTAGCCGAGCAACCTATACCAGAGCCTCGTCCTCCCCCCTTCATCATACCTGACCCTATACCCGTAATAGGTGGAGGAGAAGAGTATGACCAGTATAAAGAGAAACCTTAGGCCTCACACGTTAACCAAGACCGGCCATCATCCTCAGAGCCCACTCCCTCCTTACAGGACGAGATCAAGCAGATGGAAAAGAAAATGAGAAGAATGAAGGGTGCATCCACCAATACCAGTCTATCACTGGAGGACTTAACTTTCTCATCAGGGGATGTTGTTTTCACTGGTTTCAAGGTCCCAGACTTTGATAAATACGATGGTTTGGGCTATCCAAAGCAACATGTATAGTTATACATGGGAGACATGCTCCAGCACAACTGAAACCAGCCTCTACTCATCCAGTACTTTCAAAAGAGTCTAAAGGGGGCAGCCCTAACATGGTGGATGTTTGTGGAGAAACAGAAAGTCAAGATTTGGCAGGATGCCATGGACAGTTTCGTGGAGTAATACTCCTTTAACCAGGAGCTTCGCCCTCAGAGGAGCCAGCTTAAGTAGCTAAGCTAGCGTAACAACGAATCATTCCTGGAATACGCCACCCGCTTGAGGGAAATGGTAGCTAAGATCCCAACTTTAATCCCTAAGGAAGAACTGGCAATCATGTTCATGAGCACTCTAAAACAGTCCTACTCAACACTTATGGTGACCCTACCAGAGTGGACTTTGGCACCATCATCAAGATGGGTGCCTGTATCGAGACTGCTATCAAGAGCGGGGCTATTTACTCCAGTCTGAGGCTTGATCCCCCCAAGGCAACTACCTCATCCAGCAGGAACATCGGTCCTAGGGACCACAGAAAGAAGGAAGACGTACATATGGTTGCTTCTACAGCACCCATCAGATTACCAGCTCCAGCAACTCAGCAACAATCAGATGTCAAAAATACTAGGCCAGCCTGACTATCCCAGGGGCAAAACCATCCCCCCAAAAATTTTATCCCACTTCCATACACACTCAGCCAGTTATTGGAATTCCTAACCAAGCAGGGTCTTCTCGAGTTGAGAGGCCCCACACCTCTATTACCTCCCGATAAACAGAACAAAAACTACCATGCCGATCATCATTGTGCCTTCCATAGAAGCCCAAGCCATACCACAGACTACTGTTTAGGCTTGAAGTGTGCCATCCAAGATCTCTTGGATGACGGAACGGTTGAGCTGGCCCCCAGCAACACCAGCATAATCAGGTGCCACTGCCCTTACATAACAATCAAATCAACTTTATTCAGTGGGAAGAGCCTAGGACAGGATAGCCAGGACCCAGTACACCAGCAGTCGATGACGGCATCATCAGGCCCTTTTACCGATCTCCTGTCATAATCCCCTTCCCCCAGTCAAACATACAAACCATTCAGTCTCCAATCCAGATACCTGACCCCGAACAGATCATCTATACTATCCCTTGCTTTGTAAATTGGTCTATACCTCCAGCTCAAGCCTCAACCTCTTCTGGTCCTGTTCGGATCCCCTACATCCCAGAGCCGTCTTTTGATCTCGACCAAGTACCTGCTCCCCGCTCTCTCATCTTTGAGAGCGAGAGCATAACCAACCTAACTAGATCTGGTCGGGTATATCAACCTCCTGCAATTGACTCAGTAAAGGCAAAAGGTGCAGAGAAAGAGAGAAAAAGCAAAGGTGTTAGACCCACAGAAGGAAGCAGCTGATTCATTAGTTTTGTTGAAGATCCTAGAAAAAGCATAGGAATTCAATATCACTCAACAATTGAGTAAGGTCCCAGCACAGATATCTATCTTGGGTCTCCTTTTAACATCAGAACACCACAGGAAGCAACTGTTTCGAGTATTCGATAATGCCCACGTAACACTAGACATAACGCTCGAGAAATTGGGGTAAATGGTAGAGCAAGTCCTCAAATCCAGAATCATTTCCTTTACAGAAGAGGAAATACCGAACAGTGATAGGGATCATACCTGGACTTTGTACATAGCAGTTTTGTGCATGGACAGGACATTATCATCAGTGGTCATCGACAATGGCTCCAACCTGAATGTCTGTACACTTTCTACACTGCAAAGCCTGGGCCTGAACCTCAGTTAAGTGAAGAAGAGACCCATGACCATTAGGGCTTTTAACAATACAACCAGGCAGAACCTGGGAGATATCGATTTGACCATCAGGGTCGGACCAGCTCAGTTCACAACGAACTTTCAGGTTGTAAATGTGCCAGCCTCATTCACCTTACTCTTAGGGAGGCCATGGATCCACGTGGCTAGAGCTATTCCCTCCTCTCTGCACTAGAGAATCAAGTTCATCCAGGATGACCACCTAGTCATCATTCCTTCTAAGGAGTTGACAAGTTCCTTTGAGAACGTCCAGGAATTGGGGCAAGACACTGCCTTTATGACATTCCAGTTAGAGCAGGTCAGTTCTATCGCCTAGGTAGAACAGCAAGGCAAGCAAGCAGTGCCACCATTTATCAGAATGATGAACAAATTGAACTACCAGCCAAGAAAGGGTCTGGGTGCCAGGAATCAGAGCATGACGAAGAGATACACGCCTCCTCGCTACACGTCTCCCTTCAGTTTGGGATACAAGCCCAAATACGAGGACTACCTCTACCAGCTGACCAAGAAGAGCAGACAGTCAGCAAAACTTGAACCCCGACCCCACATCTTTGTAACCTTCCCCATGGGAATCTTTAAAACCTACCCAAAAACTTCTGTTGCACCTGTTGCCTTAATCCCCTAGCCTAGTGACGAATCTTCAAGGATTCCAAATCCGGAAGTGTTCAGCATGACCCAGATGTTCGACGAGCTGACTGTCGAAGATGCTACTGAAGCAGAATATCCAGCGGGAGAGTAGGTCTGCACCCTCTCCAACAGCGCCGAAGGTCCTCCAGTCGCCAGCCACTAATCCGTTGGTGGACTGAGGCTCTCATCATCGAGGCCGCTCAAGGCCGGGGTAAGCATAGTATAGGACAAGTTAGTCCAAGACAACAGTGACCTAGCATCACCCTTCTCCTTCATCTATCTCTCTTTGCTCCAATTTATAAAATCCAAATGTTAGGCCAAGATCGGCCTCTTTTGTTTGAGTCATTTTTGTAACCAATCATCTGTTTTGTCAATGAAAATCAGATGTTTTAACTCAAAAATCATGTTTTTAAAAAATATTTCATATCGGCTGATGAAAAAATCACACGGACTCTTCCCCTGGAAGGCCTAGTATCCTGAAGCCAACAAAAAAATCATAAGCATATTAAACTAAAGCTAATTGATTTACCAGGAAATCACCTCTGACAGGGCTACCCCTCAAACCCTCCTTGAACTCTCCGAAGCAGAGTATGACTTTGAACAGGAAGAGGAACCGCCTTAAGAAATTTTGGACCTCCTTGAACACAGTGAAGGACTTCTGCAGTCAAATATGGAAGACACTGAAAAGTTAATCTAGGATCCGCAGACAACCCCCAGTTAGTCAAGATTGGAACGAGCATGGGCCCACAGCAAAGAGCAGACATGATCAACTTCCTGAAAAGCTATAGTGATGTCTTCGTTTGGTTATATGCAGACATGTCTGGCTTAGACCCATCATTGGTGGTACACAGACTACCCCTGAACCCTGACGTCAGACTAGTAAAGCAGAAACTGAGATGGATGAGGCCCAAATGGTCACAGAAGGTCAAGGAAGAGGTTGAGAAGCAGATCAGCGTAGGATTCCTGGTAGTTGCAACCTATCCTGAGTGGTTAGCCAACATTATCCCGGTACCTAAGAAAGATGGCAAGGTTCGAATGTGTATTGACTTCGGAATCTGAATAGGGCAAGCCCCAAGGACAACTTTCCTCTCCCACACATCGACATTCTGGTCGAAAATACTGCAAGACATGAGACACTCTCATTCATGGATGGTTTCTCCGGATATAACCAGATCAGGATGGCAGAAGAAGACATGGAGAAAACCTCCTTCATAACACCTTGGGGTACGTTTTGCTATAAGGTAATGCTTTTCGGACTCAAGAACGCATGAGCAACCTACCAGAGGGTTATGACGGCACTGTTCTATGACATGATCCATAAGTCAACTGAAATCTATATGGATGACATGATCGTCAAATCTCCAACTGTCAGGTAGCACCCTGAAGACTTGAAGAGACTCTGCGATAGACTCCGAGAGTTCGGCCTGAGACTGAATCCAGCCAAGTGTGTCTTTGGAGCCTCATCAGGAAAGCTCTTTGGCTTCATAGTCAGCAAGATAGGCATCGAATTCGATCCAGCCAAAGCTAAGGCCGTCATCGAAATGCCAACTCCCCAAACTGAAAAGGAAATTGAAGGATTCCTAGGCAGAATTCAGTACATCAGTAGATTTATTTCTCAGCTCACTCCGATATACGAGCTAATTTTTAAGCTTCTCCGGAAGAACACACCAACAGTTTGGACAATAGAATGCTAGGAGGCCTTTGAAAGAATAAGGTAGTGTCTTCTAAATCCTCCAGTACTTGTGACTCCTACACTAGGACGGCCACTGCTACTCTACATCTCTGTACAAGAGACCTCCATGGGGTGCGTCCTGGCATAACATGACGAGACAGGTAGAGCAGAGCAAGCCATCTACTACATCAGTAAGCGCCTAGTAGAGTATGAAGAGCGGTACAACCCTCTTGAGAAGTGTTTGGCGTTAGTCTGGGCTACTCAACGTCTTCGGCACTATCTGTTTTCCTACCCAGTAATCCTGATCTCCCGGATAGACCTACTCAAGTACTTACTAGAAAAGCCAGCCACCACTGGAAGAACTGCTCGATGGCTCATGATATTGTCTGAATTTGATATCTCGTACACGATTCAAAAGTTAATCAAAGGGCAGGCGATAACAGATCACCTAGCCCTCAGCCCAGCACAAGACTGTGTTGCAGTAGATGATCAGTATCTAGACAAAGCCATTCTGTATGAATAATTAGATGAACAAGAATACTCTGGCTGGGAGTTGTACTTTGACGGAGCTGCTAACAGCCACAGACATGGGGCAGGAGCAATCCTGATTTCACCAAAGGGAGCACACCTCCCTATCTCCGTTTAGTTGAAATTCAGATGCTCTAATAATGAAGCAGAATACGAGGCATGCAGAGCCGAACTAAAAGAGCCCTGGACATCGGGATTGAAGAGGTCGACGTCTACGATGACTCGTCTCTGGTAATCTGTCAGGCAAATGAATCTTCGGCCATCTGAGAAGTAAGGCTAGTCCTGTGCTTAGCCTACCTCAATCTGCTAATCAGTCAGTTCAGAAGAATCAGCTTCAGTCATAGGTCTAGGAACCAAAAAATATTCGCCAAAGCACTAGCCACTCTCATTTCCATGGTATAGATCCCTACAGGCATCATGCTCTAGCCAATTGAAATTCAACAGCAGGATCAGCTTGCTTACTGCATTCCGATTGACGAAATATCAGACGACAAAACCGTGGTATGCAGACATCAAACAGTATCTCAAGGATGGGACTTTCCCACTCAATGCTACCAAAACAGACTGCTGGACAATCAGAAGACTGGCTATTCAGTTTGTCCACTCCGGAGGAATCTTGTACAAAAGATCACCGAACCTACTCTGGCTCAGATGCCTTGATACTAGTGAAGCAGCTTAGGTAGTTGTAGAAGTTCACCGAGGAACTTGTGGCCCCCATATGAACGGGTTGATGATGTCTAAGAAGATACTCAAACTGGGCTACTACTGGTCTACCATGAAATATGACTGTTGCAAGCACGTATAAAAATGCCACCAGTGCCAAATATATGCCGATCGAGTAAATGTACCACCAAACAGGCTGCACAATCTCACTGCTCCTTGGCCATTCTCCACCTGGGGCATCGATGTCATCGCCTATAACATCAAAAGCATCTAACGGACATCGATTCATCCTGGTTACAATCGATTATTTCACGAAATGGGTTGAGGCAGCCTCTTATGCTAACGTCACAGCCTCAGTGGTTTAGCGTTTTCTGAAAAAGGATATCATCTGCTGATATAGGGTCCCGTAAGAAATTGTAACAGACAATGCTCTCAACTTCTGCAACAAGGGGATGACTGACCTCTACCAGAAATTCAAGATCCAGCATCATAATTCTATGCCATACAGGCCACAAACTAATGGTGCAGTAGAAGCCGCCAAAAAGAATCTGAAGAAAATCATCGAGAAGATGGCCACCAAGTACTCTGCTTGGTATGATGCTACTATATGCACTCATGGCCTACAGAATATCGATCCGAACCTCAACTAGGGCAACACCATTCTCTCTGACCTAAGGTATGAAAGCAATCCTCCCCATCGAAGTACAGATTCTGTCACTCAGGGTGTTAATGGAAGCAAAGCTCTCAGAAGTAGAATGGGCACATACCCGGTATGAGCTGCTGAATCTGATTGAAGAGCGGCGACTGAAAGCCATCAATCACTCTCAGGCCTATTAAAGGCACATGGGTAGGGCATTCAACAAGAAAGTCAAACCGAGAACCATTGAGATCGATGACCTGGTTCTCCAGAAAATTTTGCCAAACCGCCCTGACCCAAGGGGCAAGTTCGCTCCTAACTACAAAGGCCCATACATTGTCCGAGATAAATTCTTAGGCTGCGCCCTTCTACTCGGATGTATGGATGATGAAGACTTCCCAGAGCCCGTCAATATGGACAAATTCAAATGATACTACGCTTAGGGTCTAGATCTGATAGGCGCTTTGTACTTGTAGTTTCTCCGAAAAATGACAGGAGGCCATCCTTGGCAAACTTCATATCCCCTTTTCTGTAACCTGTTTACAAATCAATGAAATCCGCTAGTTATCTCCTTGAGGCTAACAGTCTTTCTTTCATTACACCTTTTCAAGGAACCCTCCCTCACCCTCTACGGTATTTGCCTGAACTACGTCATGGCTTGATCATACGAAGGGTACGTAGGCAACCTGAAAAAATCAGGTGCGGTCACACCCACACCAAAGGAGATCACATCTCCCCCAGCTTTTCCCATGGAGTCAACTCTTCCCCAGAGGAGCCACACGCCTCCCCCGACTCCCATACAGAGCCAAATCATCCCCAGTGGAACCAAAGCCTCTCTAAAAGCTTCTTCCCACAGAGTCCAGCAGAGTAAAAATCCTCTTAAACCCCAGGCAAGTCTACTCTCAAGGGTACAAAATTTTCATCAAAGGAAAACCCAAAATAGAAGTCGAAACATTTCAAAAGCCAGAGACTCCCCACAGAGGCAATCTCTCTGGACTCTTTCCGCAACAGAAAAATCTTTCAGGGACAAACTCAGCTCTTTATCCTTAACAGAGACAACCTTTCTCACCCTCCTCGGGCAAAGACAACCTCTCTCGAATTCCCCGGTGGACCCAAAAAAAAACCTTCGGGAAACCAAAGGTACAAGCCTTCAACAAAAGAGTTCCCCAGAGAGTGAAAATCAACTATATGAAAAAGCAAAACCTCCAAGGGAGTGTAAATCGACAGTAACAGGAGAAATCCCAGGGTGTCCCAAACTTCATTCCCCAGCCTACATTTTGTCCTACTCCAAGTCCTTCTAGATCCCCTAGAAACTACGAGTGCAAGCGCAATATCACATCTGTATCCCTAGCGAAAATATCGTCTCCCAATCCCTAGAGGAGCGCTATTCAGGACAATGATAGGAGAGGGTCCATTTTCCCATCAAATGCAGATTTCCCCAACAATCGTGAGCATGAGTGAAAATCGGAAAAGGCCTCATTGCGCAAAAATCATGCGATCCCCAGACCCAGTCTTGTGAGTAGGGGCAAAAAAGGGACAAAAATTAATCAGCTTCGTAGGCATGAGGAAACCCGGCAATGGCCTCATTGCGCAAAAATTATGCGAACCCCATGACTTGGTCATTTCAAGTCAGTCCAGCCAGATAAATCCCCTATATTTGTCCCCAGCAGATGGCATGGAAGAACAGCTTCCCTGACATTAGTCTCTAACAGAGTTCAGATCCCCAGCAACAATCTATGACAGTGTAATATCCCCTAGCAGATCTCCAGTAGCGATCTAAAGTCTAATCTCCAGCAGTCACAAGACAAACAGGTTTACCCATGAACATCCCCAGCGGTGACAAAACCTCTTCTGGGTCATACCCCGCTCTCCAAGAGTGAAAGACAGATTACCCACTTCCCCAAGTCCTGACTAAGGCAATTTCCTGACAAAACTAAAAGCTAGTTGAACATTCTTACTCTTAAAATCAAAACCTTTTACAAAAGTCCAAATACAAAGGTCATACCAACCTGCACTAAGTAGCCCCGGCAAGACAAGCAGAAAAAATCGACAGCCTGCATCCCCACAAGTCACAATCAACAAAGTCATGGGAAAGCATCCTCGCATTTATTCCCTGCATGACATCCCTACATAGCATCACACCCAATGTGATCAAATTCCCCATCATCATTCTTGATCAAAACCCAACGCCTCTCGACCTTTTCAAATCAATCCGGCTAGTGCCTCTTAGACATGCCGTAACCCTTTCGACACCCCCGCATGTCTTCGAAATCCGGTGTGCACTTTAGCAATCTCACCATACCATAGCATTACCTCTTGCATGTCACCCTTTCAACACCCCCACGTGTCCTCGACATCCGGTGTGTTCCTTGGTAATCTCGTCATACCACAGTATTTACCTCCTGTATGTCACCCTTTAGACACCCCCGCGTGTCCTCAACATCCGGTGTGCTCCTTGGCAATCTCGCCATACCGCAACATTACCTCCTGCATGTCACCCTTTTCAACACCCCGGTGTGTCTTTGGCATTCGATGTGCTCCTTGGTAATCTCGTCATACAGCAGCATTACCTCCTACATATTACCCTTTTTGACACGCCCTCATGTCTTCCGCATCTGATGTGCTCCTTGACAATCTCGCCATACCATAGCATTATCTCCTGCATGTCACCCTTTCGACACCCCCGCCTGTCCTCGGCATCCGGTGTGCTCCTTGACAATCTCGGCATACCACAGTATTACCTTCTACATATTACCCTTTCGACACCTCCGCATGTCCTCGACATCCGGTGTGCTCCTTGATAATCTCGCCATACAACAGCATTACCTCCTGTATGTCATCCTTTGGACACCCCCACGTGTCCTCGCATCTGGTGTGCTCCTTGGCAATCTCGCCATACCGCAGCATTACCTCCTGCATGTCACCCTTTCGACACCCCCGCGTGTCCTCGACATCCGGTGTGCTTCTTGGCAATCTTGCCATACCGCAATATTACCTCCTGCATGTCACCCTTTCGACACCCTCACGTGTCCTCGACATCTGATGTGCTCCTTGGCACTCTCGCCATACCGTAGCATCACCTCCTGCATGTCCTCCTTTCGACATCCTGTGTGTCCTCGACATCCCGTGTGTACCTTTACAGTGTACATCACTCGTATGTCCCTTTTAACACCCTGTGTGTTCTCGACACCCTGTGTGTCTCTTCAATCAACTTGGCCAAATCCCTGGCTAGCGCCTACGGGCCGTGCCATCCTTGCATCCATCAATCCCTAGTACGTAGACTGAGCTACTTGCTTGCCCCCAGCAGTGATCGTACTACATCATTGCACCCACCATTTGTACTGCATGCATTCATGCCATCATACTGCATCCCCTAAGGTTTAAGCTCGGTGTAAAAATGGGATCATTCCAGTCTTTGCCGTTCAAATTGCCAATTTTGGCATTCTTCAGGAAAGAGGGGCAGCTGTAAGCACCCAATTTTCACACCCCTGTCTAACCATGGTTAAAGCTCTCTAACCATGGTTATCCCCTGCCAAGTCCCTTAAACACTCTAGGTAAGCCTCTAGTTAGTCTTAGGCCTCACCCTAAATCCTAACCCTAGGTAAACCCTAGTTAAACCCTAGGACTCAACCCTTACTAAACACTAGGACTCAACCTTAGTTTTAACCCTAGTTAAACCCTATTACAAAACCTAAGTCAAAACCCTAGCCCTAGGTGACCCTAGCCGAAGCCCTAGCCTAGCCCTAGAACCCTTAGGGCTTGAACCCTAAAAATCCATGGCCTATAGGGCCTGAACCCTTAAACTAGGCACACAAGGCCCAAAAACCCTAAGCCTAAACTCCCAAGCCTAAGTGTGCATGGGCCAGACCCATTTCATTCAAATCTCATAATGTTGGTAAATCATTTACCAACATTACTGGTTTTTCCTGTTTCGCTAATTGCGGTAGATCCTCTACCGTCATTATGCGAGTTTCGAGTTTGTAGAATTGCAAATGCCCTGCACACTCCACCTTTAACTCAACTCCTCCCAATCGACCTCCCTTTGGTCCAGCCACCTTCTCCCTCTTCTTTTTAATCTCCCCTAGGTCCCCTAGTGCTTCTCCTATAAAACCACACCACCCTCAGCTGTGGAAACGGTCTGCAAAAAATCTGAAAAATCCTAGTTGAATCCTTATTGAATCTCCAACCCTTTTAAGCCTGTCCCAAGCCTCTGTGATCTTCATTAGGATCTGCTAAATCATCCCTCAAAGCCTCTCCTATTCGTGCAGCACTACCAGTGTGCACCACCAACGTGCATAGGCCACCTTCTTCGGCAAGAAAACAGAGCATAGGGTACGGCGCTGCCCCTCCCCACTTTTTCCTTTTATTGTAATACTATGAGCCCCTGGTCAATTCCAGGGGAGTTACCTATTTTCCTTGTTGGTGCTTAGTGTAAACCGAACCCAACAAGGTGTTCACCTACCGTTGTCATAGGTAGGATGAACCCCTACGGGCATACCCATCTTCTCCAAGCTCCTCATACCACCACGGACCTATTGGGGCTCCCTCAAATCATAAGGGAACCCCTAGTTATCTTTGTACATAGCCCCATGGGTAGAAAACCAGGTTTTAAGCAAAACCAGGAATGGCGGTAAACTCAGTACCACAATTCCTGGCCTTCACTGTTTGAGCTTGTTTGGCCTACTTAGGTGGGCCTTGGTCCACGTCCAAGGCCCAGGTTGAACCCCTCTCATCCCCCTTGATCCAACCTGGTCCTTCTAGGTCCATGGTTTAGCCTTAACCAAGGTTAAATCCATGAAAAATCAACACTGTGCATATTGGCAGTAATCCTTCTACCGCCAATAATATTTTTGCCTATTCTGAGATTGGCGGTAGAACATCTACCGCCAATATGCACTTTCAGGTACAGTAGCTTTGGACCTCTGTGGGGCCCACTCCAAGCACCCCCTGGGGCCCACTTCAGGCTTAAAATCTTCCCTAGAGTCCCCTGTACACCCCCTGGTTTCAGATCACCTAGGGTTAGCCCCTAACCCTAATTAACAGTGGGCAAAACCTGAGTTAAAAATATTGTTTTTAATGTCGGTATTTATTTTAATTTTAGGCTTTTGTAGGGACCTAAACCTTATAGGAGGCCACTTTAGGCCTTGCCTAGCTCCCTGTGCCCACTTCGGACTTTACTGTACCCTTAACTAGGGTTAAATGTACCTCTGATTAACATTTAACCATAGTTAAGCATCCCTTAACCCCACAAATCTTGGGAAATTAATCAAAAAAATCCTAAAAAAATAACTTGGACCATAAAACTGACTTTGGCCCTTTCCTAACCCTGGTTAGCAGCCCTAACCACAGTTAGATCTCCTTTAACTCCGGTTAACAACCCTAATCGCAGTTACTTTCGATTAACGGTCTACCAGACCTAGAAACCAAGTGTACCGGACTTATCTTCGGCCTACAGGGCCTCCCCTTAGCCTACCGGGCTAAATCTCACATCCCCTTAAGTGCGGTTAGCAACCCTAATCATGGTTAGTTTAGCTTAACCCCGGTTAGCAATCCTAACCCTGGTCAAATCTGCCCTAGTCTACCAGACTACCCCTAAGCCTACTGGGCTTAAATACCTTGCACTTTACTCTCCCGGTCAATCAAACCCTAGTCTACCAGACTAGTCCATGTTAGCCACCCTTGGTGCACACACACACACCCCTAGCCTCAGCACAGGCTCACGTGCCAGAACTAAACTCGGTCTGATCTCACCCTGTGAGTACGTAGGCAACCTAACCCGAGTTCGACCCCAGTTAACTTTTCCTTTCTTGGATTAGTGTTAACTTAAACACTCTAGCATTTTGAACAAGATTAAATTTAATTAGCTTATACCTGGGGAGTACGGAATCGTTGTAAAACGGAAGTCTCGGGGTGCCTAATACCTTCCCCGGACTTAACTGAACCCCTTACCCTGATCTCACTCGCAAACCAAGACCTTATCCAAACCCGGGGGACTTAACTCTTCTAAATAAATAGGTGGCGACTCTTAAACATAACCCTTTCACACTGTGAGGGTACAAGTATATACACCATCCCATTCCCCTCGTGAGTGTCATGGAATTCCGTGCTCACAGATTTCATTGCACAAAATTATGCGAATCCCATGACTTGGTCATTCTAAGGGTAAAAAATGAAGAAAAAGCTAAAAACCAATTTGGCAACAACATTCGGTAGCAATCAGGCTTACCGAATTCCCCTACTATCCCCAGCAGTCAGCAACTCTCAACAGACCAGTATCCCTAGCAGAGATTCCAAGAGGGAATATCCCCACTAGATGTTTAACTCCCAAGCATTCCCCAGTAGAGAATCTTTCGAAAAACATCTCCCCATCATACAGGCAAACATCGGGAAATCCAAATCCCCAAATTCCCTGGCAGTGGTCTGTAGCAAAAGCCCACTCCCTAGCAGAGCCTCGATGGCAAACAATCTCCAAACCCTAGTGGATCCCCAATAGAAGCCCCGATGGCTCACAACAGTACTCTTCCCCCAACAAAAGTCCAGAAGCTTTAAGCCCATTAGAAAGCTTCTCCTTAGCCATGGTCCTTAGCCTGCAACAGCATTTGACAAGCTTGGCAGCATCCTGCTCTGAATCATACTCCTCTCTTTGAGTGAAAGACGATTTGCAAATCCCCTTAAGCCCTAGCATAAGCGATTTACTAGCACATCTAAAAGCTAAACTAGTATTTTTTGGACAAAATTAAAATCTTTACAAAAGTCTCCTATACTTTTTCTGAAAAAAGAATTTCAAAAATAAACTTTTTGGTATCAAGATCCATTTGTACCAACCTGCACTAAGCAGTCTTAGCCAACAAGCAAAGGAAGCTGACGCCGTGCATCCCCGCTAAACACGAAGCTCCACAGAGTCATGGGAAAGCATCCTCGTCTTTATCCCTGCATGACAGCATAATATCATATCCAAGATTACCAAAACATCTCAACAACATTCGACATGATCAAAATCCAATCCCTGACGGGTAATCCAAATATCAATCTGGTATCATGCCTCGAACCTTTGTGACACCCCAGTGTCCTAGACATCCTGTGTGATCCGTGATAACCTTGTCACACTGCAGCCTCACCAGCATGTCCCCCTTTGTGACACCCCCGTGAGTCCTAAACATCATGTGTGCTCTATGACAACCGCGTCACAACGTAGCCTCACCAGTATGTCCCCCTTTGTGACACCCCCATGTGTCCTAGACATCCTGTGTGCTCCGTGACGACCTCGTCACATTGTAGCCCCACTAGGATGTACCCTTAGAGACGCCCCCGTACGATCTTGACATATGAGTCTCCATTGACGTTGAGTCAATATGCCGACACTCACCGCATGTCCCCTTCAGAGATGCCCCGGTGCGATCTCGACATACGAGTCTTCGTTGACGCCGAGTCAATATGCCGACACTCACCGCATGTCCTCTCTTTCGACACCCCGTGTATCTATGACATCGCCGGTCTCCATTGACGTCGAGTGAATATACCGACACCTTGCATGTCCAACACCTCGTGTGTCCTCCGATCGATTTAGTTAATATCCCTCGAGAAACACCGTTTCGATCAAACTCCCTGTCGCGTCCGAGCGACACCTCTTTTCGGTTAAGTGCCTTCGGGCCATGCCATCTCCCCAGTGGTAGCCCCAATCTTTGCATGAACACTCACCACTGGCACAGTACACATCTTGCTGTATTTCCCAAAATCCAATCCTGGTGTAAAAATCGGATGATTCTAGTCTTTGTCGTTCCATTGCCAATCTTGGCACTCTCCAACAAAGAGGGGGAGCTGTAAGCACCCAATTTTTACACCCCTATCCTAACCATGGTTAAGGATTCTTAACCATGGTTATCCCCAATCAAGTCCCTTAACCATAGGACTAACCCTAGTGAAACCCTACCCTAGCCCTAGCCTAACCCTAGCCTAGCCCTAGCCCTAGCCTAGCCCTAGTTAACCCTAGATGAACCCTAACCATAGGTAGACCCCTAGTTAACCCTAGGTAAACCCTAGCCTAGCCATACCCTAGTCTAACCCTAGTCCAAACCCCAAGCCCTAAACCTTTAGGCCCTTAGGGTTTAAGCCCTAGAATTCCCCAAGAGTCCAAACCTCTCGGCCTGGGCTCAAGCCCAGGCCCAAATTTTGAATCTCAACCTAAGTACCACGTGCTTGCATGGGCCAGGAGCCTTCTGGGCAAAAATTGACTTTGTCACCGAAATCTTTACCAACATTAGAATTTATATAGTTTTGGAAATGATGGTAAAAACTTTACCGCCATTCCCTGTATTTGCTTCCTACAGCACAACCAGCCCCCTTATGCACAGTGCACACCTTCTGGCACACCCCTCCGCCTGTATACACCCCTCTCCGCCTCCTGTAGACCATCCACCCTGGTACTAATACTAGGGGTGTCCCCATTGGCCTCCCCTATAAATGGCATCCTCCCCCCCATAGCCAAAAAAAACTGAAAATCCCCCAATCCGAAGCTCTGAATAAATTCTCAGGCTTTAAGCCTTCTTCTAAACGGTTAGGACTCCTCCCCAATTGCCCTCCTACCTCCCTACTCCAATGCAGCAGTACCACCATGCACCACCTCTGCCAGTAGTTTCCAACACCTGAGGAGTGTACCAGCAAGGTAGGGCTTCCCTCTACCCCCCCCCCCCTTTACTTTTATTTTGATGCTATTGTGAGCTCCTGGTCATTTCAATAAACTTTCATTTGGTTTATTTTGTAAAAGATCATTCACAGGGGTCTCCACCACCTTCTCCATAGGTGTGGGGAGGCCCTCATCACGTGGAGGAACTCTTGGATCCATCCTCATAGCAACCCCGTAGGGGATATCTAATTTCTGGGAAAATTCAGGAGTGTCGGTAAACATAGTACCAACATTCCTGGAGGTTTTTATTTCAAAACCTATGGGCCCCACCTGGTGTAACCCTGGTCCATTCCAGGGTTGATTTTGGATACCTGAGAACTCCTGGAGCACAACTTTAGCATTACAACCCTCCCCCATCATCCGAACCATGGTTATTTTGCTGTAAAAGTAAAACTACCAGTGTCGGTCAACTGATTATTAACACTCTGTTATTTTATGTGGATTGACTTTGGGTCCATACCAGGCCCACATGCAGCATCCCCTAGGGCCCACAATAGGCCCAGGGCACTCCCCTCATCCTGAGCTTCAAAATCATGGGTCATGGATCCCCTAACTCCACCCTTAACCATGGTTAAGGCCCCTTAAAATTTGGTTAAAATGCACTAAAACTGTCAGCAATCCATCTACCGACATTATGGTTTTTTGGTTTTTTTAGGCTTTACAGTGGCCCACAACCCATGTGGCCCTCCACTAGACCTGAATTGGCCTCTGGGGCCCATCCCAAGCATGCCTAGGCCTTGTCCGTATCTTAACCATGGGTAACTCAACCATGGTAAAGGGTCAATAGTGGTAAATTGGTCTAACCTTCTAGAAAAATCTCAAAAAAATCTTTAAAAATCCAAAATATTCTGAAACTCTGGGAAATATCACTTTTGGATTGTGTGCTCATGCCTAAGCATGGTTAAATGAACTTAACCATGGTTAACACTTGGTTTAATCATGGTTTAGCCCATTTAAACCTTAGAAAATTCTTTTAAAAAAATTCAAAAAAGGCAATAAGTATCCAAGTCATGCTCCATACTTGGCCCAACCTTGGTTATCCAGACTAACCATGGTTAAACTCATGCTTTAACCATGATAAGCCCCATTTAACTTGGGAAGATTTAGGAAAAGACCCTAAAAATGTTTAATCAATCCTTAAGGACCATAAACATACCTTGAACCTTGTCCAGCCCCGATTAGTAACCCTAACCACGGCTAAACCCCTTTTGGCCTACCGGGCCCAACTCAAAACCTATCGGGCTCACCCTTAGCCTACCAAGCCCAATCCAAAGCCTACCGGGCTTACCCTTAACATTCAGGTCTAACCAAGGCCTATTGGGCCTAATCTTAGTCTACCGGACTAAACCCTAAGCCTACTGGGCTCGCCCTTAGTCTACCGGGCCCAAACCCTAGTCTACAGGACTACCCTCTTGGCCTACCAGGCCCAACCAAATACAACAAAGTACTTAACCAACCCGGTCAATCACCCCTAGCCTCCCAGTCAGACCCTAAGCCACCCTTGGTACACATACAATACTCCCCTAGCCTTGGTATGGGCTTATGTGCTAAAACTACGCTCGGTCTAATCTCACCCAAATGTGAGTACATAGGCAACCCAACCCAGGTTTGACCCTAGTTTTACTTTCCATTTCTTGGATTAGTATAAACTAAAACATAAGGCATTTGAATATAACTTGACATTAATTTGGCTTAAACCTAGTAAGTAGGAACCGTTGTAAAAACGGAACTGCCGGGGTGCCTAACACCTTCCCTAGATTTAACCGAACCTTTTACCTAGAACTCTAAGCAGACTAAGACCTTATCCAGTACCTGAGACTTATTCCTACCGAATTAATAAGTGGCGACTCTAAACATATAACCCATGTGACTAATCGAAATCCGTGCTCACAACAACGACATAAGACCAATGACAAATTGTGGAGACAATCTTCGAAAGAGGTTCCAAATACAAAAAATCATCCATAAAGACCTCGAGGAATATTTCTACCATATCGGAGAAAATCGACATCATATACCTTTGAAAATTTACAGGTGCATTGCATAGACCGAATGACATGCGCCTATAGGCAAAAGTGCTAAAAGGGCATATGAATGTAGTTTTCTCTTGGTCTTCTGGGTAGATAGGTACTTGATTATATCTAGAATAATCATCCAGAAAGCAGTAGTAACTCTTTTCTGGTAACTGCTCTAAGATTTGATCAATGAATGGGAGTAGGAAGTGATCTTTCATAGTCATGGAATTGAGTTTCCTATAGTCAATGAAAACACGCTACCCAGTAGTGACACGAGTAGGAACCATCTCTCCTTTGGGATTGGACACAACTGTGATACCGGATTTCTTTGGTACCACTTGAGTAAGACTCGCCCATTTACTATCCGAGATGGGGTATATGATACCCGAATCAAGCAATTTCACCACTTCTTTCATGACCACCTCTTTCATGTTGGGGTTTAACCTTCGCTGTGCTTCGCGAGAAGGTTTGGCATCCTCTTCAAGATGGATGCGATGCATGCACACGGAATGGTCATTCCCTTCAAATTAGCGATAGTCCACCCGATGGCTCCTTTGTGCTGTTGCAGCACTTCCATCAACTTACTCTCCTATTCGACTGACAAATCAAAAGCAATAATGATTGGGAGAGTGTCTTGAGGCCCCAAGAATGCATATTTGAGTGAATCTGGGAGAGGTTTCAACTCAAGAGTTGGTGGTGCTTCGAGGGATGAGGTGACTGAAATGCTAGAGGTGGGAGGGAGAGGCTCAACCAGAGCTTTCCATGGGGGAGAATCCAAAAGGGAAGTTGAATGTAGGAGATGGTTGACTTCCTTAATAGACTCTTTGATATCATAGTCATCTATGTTAAAATGTGCCAAATATGCTTCGAAAGGGTCAGTGGATAGGATGTAAGGAAGGGTGTCCTCAATCATCTCTTCAATGGAATCCACCAAGAAGCAATCTTCATGATTTGAAGGCTATTGAGAGGTAGTGAAGATGTTTAACCGAACTTTCATGTTGCCAAACGAGATATCCATCACCCGGTTCAACAGTTGATGCAAGCATTGGCAGTAGCCAAAAATGGTTGACTGAGGATCACTAGAATTTGTTTGTTAGGGTTTGGTACCGGCCCCATGTCAAAAACTAAGAAGTCGACTGAAAAATAGAATTTATCGACTTTGATCAAGACATCTTCAATCATTCTTCTAGGCATTTTAACAGATCTATCAGCCAATTGAAGGATGACTGATGTGGGACTGAACTCTCTTAACCGTAGTTTCTCATACACCAAGTATGGAAGAAGATTAACACTAGCTCCTAAATCTAGAAGTGTCTGATGAATGGAGTGGTCTCCAATGGTACATGAGATAGTGAGGGCACCTGGATCCTTGAATTTAGGAGGAGCGGAGTGTTGTAAAATGGAGCTCACTTGCTCGGTGAGGAGGACTTTCTTGGACACATGAGTCCTTGATTTGTGCTTTTGGGTGCACAAGTCCTTGAGAAATTTTGCATAAACTGGCACTTGCTTGATGACATCAAGTAGAGGCAAGTTGACTTTGACCTATTTGAAGACTTCAATCATATCATCCAATTTGGCTCCCTTTTTAGCAAAGGGTGATGAGTCTTTCAAACAAGATGGAAAAGGGGATTTAGGCATGTAGGGTGCCTCGAAGGTGGGTGTTGGTGACGATGAAGGACCTTGGTCCTTGTTATTGGTATCCACTTCTTTGCCCTTAGACATGGATTGATCAACTTTATCTACTTTAGTTGTGCCTTGGGGTTCCCTAACCGAATTCTTCACTATCTTCTCATTCCTTAGGGTGATGATGGCCTGAACATGTTCTCAATTCGGCTCATCTACTTGATTAACAGCCCTAGGATTGCTCACGGGTTGGCTTGGAAGTATTCCTTCCACTCTCCTGTTGATGGCATTAGCTAACTGTCTCATTTGGGATTTGAGCTTTTGGATTGATTAAGAGTGAGAATGGAGCAATCGAGTGTTGCTTTCTAATCCCTTGAGAACAGTCAACACTTTCTCCTCGAATGATGGAGTCCTTTGATTAAGATCAGGAGGAGTAGAGTGTTGAAATTGGGGTGGGTCTTGATAGTTGGATTAATTGTGGAAAGGCTGATTGTTCGGCCTTTGAGGTTGAGAAAACTGATTGCCTTGAGCTGGGGGAAAAGAATTTCCATGAGCTTAAGGCTGCCATGAGAAATTTGGATGATTTCTCCACCCCGGGTTATATGTATTCGAGGAAGGATTGTTACCCGGGTGAGCGTAAGCAACATTAGCATGCTCTTGGACAAATTCGGGAAACTGGGCAACTGAAGGACACTCATGGAGGTAATGTGTAGGACTAGAACATAGAGCACATACCTCACTAGGATTCAAAGAAGGAGGAAGAGGTCTGCAAGAAGATGGCCGCCCTGTGGCCATGAGCTGGTCTAACTTGCGAGACAACTCATCCACTTTTGATGAGACATCAACAGAAGTATGGATTCATAGATGACTCTCTTAGGATTGGAGGTGGAGGGTTGTCTCTCAGATCAACTATTGGGAGCGTGGTGTTGAGAATTTTCACTCAAATTTTCAAATAATTCCCACGCTTGAATCTCACTTTTCGTCATAAATGTCCCCCCACAAGAGACATCAACCATTTGTCGGTTGTATTGGGACAGTCCATCATAGAATGATTAGACGAGTTTCTATTTTGGGATTTGGTGATGGGGGCATTTACGAAGAAGCTCTTTTAATCTTTCCTATGTCTCATGGAATAGTTCACCATCAATTTGAGAAAAACTCGTGATGGTTCGCCGTACTTGATTTGTTTTACCAATAGGAATATTTTTGAAAAAAATTCCTACTGTAGTTGAGTCCAGGAATGGATGGTGTCAGCCTCTAAACAGTTAAACCAATGCTTGGCTTTGTCTTTCAAGGAAAATGGGAAGAGGCGCAACCGAAGAGCATCATCGGAAAAATTTTGTAACCTAAAGGTGTGTAAATTTTGTTGAATTCATCTAGATGCTTGTAAGGATCCTCATTGTTAAGCCTATTGTATGATGGCAACATTTGGATTGTACTGGGCTTAATCTCATAATGAACTGTCGTAGTATCCGACAGTCGGATGCAAGACGGTGAGGAGTAAGTAGAGGGAATATAAGTATTCCCTCAAGGATTTGTTTGGATCTTGTTCTTCTGCCATTGCAAAGAAAGGAGTAGTCTCTAGGTTGGAGTAGAATCAAGCCGAAACCTTGAGAAACCTAGTGGTACGCTCTAACTCTGAATTAATAAGGATTAACTTTGGTTTACAAGATCGTCTACCGTACATACACCCTAGAGGAAAACTCTATGTTTGACAGACACCAATTTACAAAATAATTCACTCCAAATAAGAGAATACTTACAGTGCTTTCAGTAATTAGACTTTATGATAGTTCCTGTTTCAGCAGCGCACTGGTTTTTAATTCAAGCAATTTGGTACCTGCAACACAAAACAAGTGAGGATCAGTTAAGATGTTATAACTATTTGAATAAAAATACTAAGTCTTAATCTCTTGAATAAAACAACTAAACCGTTCCAGCAGTCCCGGGCAACGGTGCCAAAAATTTATCATCAATTTATTCAACCTCGTAGTAGCTACAATTCCGTAGAATAGTGACTAGTATGGGGTGTCAAACCAGAGGGGACTGCGCTGGTTTCATTGTCTTTTTCTCGAGATTAATTCTAAGTTAATGGTTAACAAGATTGAGTGATTTGATTGAATTTAACTTAAGAGTAGAATTTGAATTAATAGAATTTATGAATCCTAATTAAACTAAAAGTTGTTGGTGATATATTGGTGATAAAACTTCTAGGGTTTTTGAATCCACCACTAGCCTCATTATCACATCCACACGTATCCATTTATGTCCCTCGAGTATAAACTAAAGGGATGAGATCGACTACAAGTCTCACTCATCAGAAACAAGAATAATTCAACGGACCAAATTCTAGGCATATCCTATCTGCGGTCAGCACGAGTGATACACACTAAGCTATGGTTGTGACATCACTCGTCTTTCCTAGGAATAAAATATTCTACATTTTAATTCATTGACAATAAATCTCATCGCATAAAATCCATATTTTTAATCACAGAAAGATATATGAACGAATTCAATTTCAACACAAGAGAACCTAAGACAAGGATAAACCATATTGAAATTGAGTATAAACTTTAATAATTGGTTGAAGACAACCCTCTCATTATGCAATCAGAGTTTATACAAAAAGGAACATAAAAAAATGCACAGGAGATGATTACTTAGCTAGGGTTTCGTCGAAACCATAGAAATAGAAGAATTAGTTCATAGTAGGAGGCAGAAACACCAATTTTGATGAAGAACACGACGAACTCGAATGCTCCATCTTCCAACCTTGTTGATCTCCAGATCCTTCTCTGTTTCCAAACTCCCAAATTCAGAACTCCTTTTTAGTTTAGAGCTTTCCCTTTTATAGAGAACCGCCTTTTAGGGTTCAATTCTCTTTTTTAGAAACTTCCCCAGGGGTTCTTCTCTACTTTGCACATGGATTCTGAGGCTGAAAAACACTGATGACAATCAATCGTTAGCCTTGGACGATCGATCGTCCCTTTCAGGAATTTTCAACTTTGGCTACGGGTTCTTGGATGATCGATCATCAAAGATGCTACGATCGATCATGTCTAATTCAACCTACGATCGATTGTCCTGAAATTGATGATCGATCGTCCACTAATTTTCTTGTTCTTTTCTTTCTTTCTTCTGCTCTTCTTCTGACTGGAGGTCTTTCTGAAGCTTTTCATCTATTATTTTTTTGGTTTTACCTTGTATTCCTCGCATAGTCGTGTCATAACAAATACAACCAATTGTCGTATCATGCTTCAAAAGAAAACTTTAAGGTACTAACATATGTAGTTTGAGGTGCATAAATGTGTTACAATTAGCACCGATCACAACCCCAAACTTACACATTGCTAGTCCTCGAGCAATAGATATAAAGAAAATAAAAATAAAAATATAACTACTTAACACTACATCCCCTTTCGGGGGATCCCCGGTTGCATTTGGAAGGAATCACAGTCGGACTGTAAATATAGTCACGATCAGAGAAGATTCCTCATCGGAAGAAGAAAACTCCATAGGGTGGTTCTTAGGAGAAACAGAGTCTCCACAAGAGTCCACATGGGTTAAAGTAGCCCATCAAGAAATAATTGATAGTCTAGCGAGTGTCAGTCTCAATAGGTGGAAAAAATGACTGGCAGTAAAGAGCAGCTCTAATTTCGTGCCACAAAGCGAATGAGGCCACCACAAGCTACAGCTCTAACGGAAACAAGGAAGTAAACCCCTACCTGAAAAGGATTGTATATGATCCAACGATCAAGAGATTGCTTGAGGAACAAGGGATCGATCCCAAAGAAAAAGAGCAAGCTGAAGGTGAATTGATGCCTGCCTATGAGTTAGTACTCAATTCCAAGCAAAGGAAAGCTTTAGTGACCGGTAAACAGGTCTGTTGTAACAAAAAAGATTCGGATTTCATGATTCTAATTCTTCATCAGACGAAGAACAAGTCTGGACTGTAAATATGGTCACGACTAAAGAAGACCTCTCGTTAGAAGAAGCTTCTATAAAATGGCTTCCAGAAGAAACAGAGTCCAGCCATGCATCCCCATGGGTTGAAGCGGCACGTCAAGAAATGATTGATAGCCTGCAAAGGTTAGTCTCGATGCATGACAAACATGGCCAACAGCGGAAATCATTCCCATTGTCATTGTCGCATCCAGAGGAGCATGGGAAAAGCCCATTGTGTTTTATTTCGCATGATAAAATAGGCAAAGCCACCCCTCGAAACAACAGAAGGGACCAAAGAATGAATTCTTACCAGAAGAAGTCTATGTAAACTCCAATAATCAAAAGGATGCTCGAGAAACACAGATTCGACATCGAAAAAGGAGAATGGATTGAGGACAAGCTTAGGCCAGTCAATGATCCAGAACTCAATCTAAGGTAGAAAAAGGCTTTGACCGCTAGTGAGTGGACTAGCCCCGACTTGGGAGGAATCGGGCTTGGAAATTCTAACCCTTTGTAAAACGAAGAACAAATCTAGATTGTAAATACTATTACGGTATATGAAGACTCTTCGCTAGGAGATAAAATGATCATGGAAGAACCACCAGAAGAAACAGAAGTCCGTCCGGCTCCTCCAGAATTTGAAGCAGGATGTCAAGCAATAATAGATGATCTCCTTGAATTTAACCTCGGTTCAGAATCGGACCCAAGGCTAACATTCATTAGTGCTTCCTTATCCCAAATAAAAAAAGAGAAATATCTTTGTCTCCTGAAAGAGTACAAGGATGAATTTGCCTAAAACTACACCGAAATGCCTAGTCTAGATCCTAAAATTGCAGTCCATCATCTCACAATACGAGATGATGTCAGGGCAATCAAACAAGCACAGAAGAGAGCTCGTCCTGAACTGGTAGCTCAAATTGAAGCAGAGGTAGATAAACTCCTCAAAGTTGGGTTCATAAGAGAGGTTCAATACCCTACTTGGCTATCCAACGTTGTTCCCGTAAAGAAGAAGAATAGACAGATCCGAGTTTGCATAAACTTTTGGGATTTGAATGAAGTCTGCCCCAAGGACGACTTCCCTTTGCCCATCACATAAATGATGGTCAATGCAATAACCGGCTTTCAAAACCTTATCCTTCATAGACAAATATTCCGGTTACAACAAATCAAGATGGCTGCAGAAGATGAAGAACTCACAGCCTTTGTCGCGATCCAAAATACCCTCTAGGAGTTAGGGATACATTAACTCGTGACCGCCGTGTCATACCATCCTGTATGACACATAAGGCATATATACCACCTTGTCAGAGCACATGAGTTATAACATATAGTAGAAACAAAGGGGAAGCAATTTATAATAAAATGCTCCTATCATTAGGTTCAAGTCTGAACCAACAGAACATAGTAAAATATTAAGTATGAAGTGGACAAGTCTCACTCTCAATACTACCAAAATACAAGTATGCTCTCCCTCACTCTCTCAGCAAAAATAAGATAGGAGCCCCTATCTAGAGCATCATCCTGATAATGATCTATGGTAAGCTCCGCTCATAGTACTCTTCCTCTATCCAAGGCTCCGAAGCACAGATTTTGATGGGAACATGTGCACCTGCCGACATAAAATGTACGGCTGAGCATGGAATACTCGGTGTCTACAAACTACTAACTAACAATAAGATAGGATCATGGAGCATGCAAAGACATAGAGCCGTAGAGCATAGAAATCCGTGAAAAACCCATACTTGATCCAAAACTATTTCCTTATGAGTTTCTTATGAAATCCAAAACCGTATGAGTCTTATGAGCGTATGAGAATCAAGTCTTATGAATTCTTTGAGTTCCTTAGAGTTCTTATAGTTCGTGAAGTTCTTAGAGTTCTTATGAGCCGTAGAAACTTAGAGCACTTATGAGCTTGTAAGATTCATTTATGAGATCTTATGAGCTTGTAAGATTCATTTATGAGATCATATGAGCTTTTGAGATTCTTATGAGCATAACTTAGAGCCAGACCTTAGCACCCGTGAAAAGACCTAGAGTCGGGCATATAAATACCCTTCATCGAATACATAGAAGTGGGCTGCCAGGATCCTTGACCAACCTTCCCATTGGCTTTATCCAATTCTTATAAGATTACTTTGAGTCGGATATGACATATCCTTGGATATGCTCTATCCTTGACCAACCCGATGTTTGACTTTGTCAATGCTTATGAGTTTGGTAGCTTATGAGTTCTTAGAAAATCCTTATGAATACTTCGATAAACTGCATTTGTGAGAAACCATAGAGTCATGCGAGACATGTAAACCTTAGAGTACATAGAAATCATAGAGTGCATAGAGTGCTTGTAAATAACATACTATACTGAGAAGTCTTAGAAACATAGAATCATAATCATAGAATTTCCATAATAGTGATAGCTTACAAACCATCCAAATTCATCAATTCATTTCATTCAAGAACAATATGGTTTAACTTGAGAGAATATCACCAAGTAGGTAGTAGAGTGTATCTACACATCATCAATAAGGTTTAGGCTAAGCTAGTTGTGAGCATGGGAATTTTCTCCGTGAAGGCTCACAAAGGGGTGTGTAATTACCTGTGTACATTCGTGGGTGTGAAAGGGTTTTATGATTAAGAGTCGCCACCTATTCATTCAGAAGGGATAAGTCCCCCAAATTTGGATAAGGTCTTGGTCTACGAGTGAGATCAAGGCAAGGGGTTCGGTTAAGTCTGGGGAAGGTGTTAGGCACCCGAGGCTTCCATTTTTCAATGGTTCCGTACTCCCCGGGTTTAAGCCAATTTAATCTTGATTAGAATGCCAAAGTGTTTACATTAACACTAATGTAAGAAAAGAAAAGCTAATTGGGGTCAAACCCGGGTTGGGTTGCCTACGTACTCACAGGGTGAGATCAGACCGAGCGTAGTTCTAGCACATGAGCCTATGCCAAGGCTAGGGCGTGTGTGTGTGCACCAAGGGTGGTTAACATAGACTAGTCCGGTAGACTAGGGTTTGGTTGATCGAAGGGGGTCAGATGCAAGGTATTCAAGCCCAGTAGGCTTAGGGGGTAGTCTGGTAGACTAAGATGGAGTCCGGCCCAGGTTAGGGTTGTAGACCCGGGATTTTAACCCCCACTCCCGATCAGGATTGAACCCGAGGAGGAATAGTGTTAAAAATGTTGAAAAGAGAGAGTCGCCACCTATTTAGATTGTGAGGGAAAATAGGGTCCCTTAAAAGATTGGATAAGGCTTTGGTCTGGAAATAGAGTTCAAGGTAAGGGTTCATTTGAGTCAGGGGAAGGTGTTAGGCACCCCTAAACTCCCATCCGGAGATGGTTACCTACTCCTTAAGTCTGAATTAAAGTGGGGAAACCATAAGAGAAACTTGTATTTCATCTATATGCTTGACAAATATTGTATGAACAGTAATGTGCATGATAAAGTAAGCCGGGACAGGATAGGGGTTCTATCCTAGGTGAGCTGAACCCGATCAGGGTTGCCTACGTATCCACAGTCAGTGGAATCAAGCCACACGTAGTTCCAGATGGGTAGTTGATAGTTTGATTTGTTGGGTGTTTGGATTATGGGTGTTTGACAAGCTGAGATTGGTATTTGGATGTTAGGGTGTTTTTGAATGGTTCAGGGGTTTTTGCTCCTGTTAGAGGAGCGAAGTGACCTTTTAAGCTCGTGCTGAGGAGCGTTTGGACAGTTTTGGCTCATGTCAAGGAGCACTTGGACAGTTTTAGCTCATGTCAAGGAGCCTTTGGGTTTAGGGTTTGATGGGATTTGAAACAGAGTTTGAGCGGAGTTTCTAGACAAAAGTTCAACTAGGTGGGTAAGGTTTGACTTAGGGTTTAGTTAAGGTTTAACTAGAGGTCACTAAGGTCTACCTAGGGTTAACTAGGGTTCAGGTAGGGTAACTGGGGTTTAGGTAGGGTAACTAGGGTTTAGGTAGGGTAACTGGAGTCAACTAGGGTTTGATTAGGGTTTAGGTAGGGTTTAGGTGAGGTTTTGAATCAAGGTTTGAGCCGAGATTCGGACAGGGTTTCGACAGGGTATGGTATGTTTGAACCGAAGTTCGGACAGAGGTTCGACAGGGTAAGCCGGGTTTGAATAAAACCGGGTAGAGGTTGGACAGGGTAAGCTGGGTTTGAATAAAACCGGGCAGGGGTTTGACAAGGTAAGCTAGGTTTTGAGTAAAACCGGGCAGGGGTTCGACAGGGTAAGCCAGGTTTTGAGTAAAACCGGGCAGGGGTTCGACAGGGTAAGCCGGGTTTTGAGTAAAACCGGGCAGGGGTTCGACAGGGTAAGCCGGGTTTAAGTAAAACCGGGCAGGGGTTCGACAGGATAAGCAGGGTTTAAGTAAAACCGGGCAAGGGTTCGACAGGGTAAGCCGGGTTTTGAGTAAAACCGGGCAGGGGTTCGATAGGGTAAGCCGGGTTTAAGTAAAACCGGGCAGGGGTTCGACAGGATAAGCAGTCTAAGTATTTAAAAACAATAAAATAATTAGACTAATAAATGACAAAGCAAACGTCAGAGTTTCGGCGATTTTACCTTCCGGGAAACCCAAAAGGGTCTCTGAATTAAGTGCTCTCGAGAACGATTCTTCGAAATCGAGTTCCCGGGATCGCCGACGCCAAAAGGGGGATTTTCGAAAGAGGAGAGAGAAGAGAGCAAGTGGAAAGGAATGAAGAATAAAGGAAGGGGTGGGGGGTATTTATAGTTTTTCAAAACGGGGTCCGCGCCTTTTTAAAGGGCGCGATTTATTATATTTTAATGAATAGTAAAGCGGTATGAACAGTGAGTCGGCAACGCGTCGGCAACCGATATTTCTAAATCCGCGCCTTTTTAAAAGGCGCGATTTAATATATTTTATTATGAATAAATAAAATAATAAAAAATGAAATTTGTAGTGCAAGTGGGGCCCACATGGTCCCGCGACTTTTAAAAGGGCGAGCTTGCCCCTTAGGGCCTGTTTGGGTCTTCAAAAATGAGTTTTTTTTGGTTTTTTTGTTTATGCTCCTATTTGCCGAAAAACTATTTTTATCGTTTTAAGCCTATTTTGAGCCCGAAAATAGCCAAAATTGAACCGAAAAATTTGTAAAATTGTTTCGGATGAAATCATAACTTTTGACCAATTTTCAGGGGGCGTTTTGGTCATTTTACGCTATAGGGGCATTTCGGTCATTTTCAACCGTTTTAAGTCCGATTCAACTCCAAAAATAGCCAAAATTGATCAAAAAATTTATAAAATCATTTTAAACAAAATGAAAACTTTTCAGCACTTTTTCAGGAGCATTTTGGTCAATTTTTACCCGAGGGGTATTTTGGTCAATTTTTACCTGTGGGGCATTTCTCGGAAATCGAAGCACATGGAAAGATGGTTTTTAAAAATAGATTTTTTAAAGGGTTTTTAGAGGTGTGCAAAGTGATTAAGGGGGTGCAAAATTGGGGTGTTTACAAGGGTTTCTAACCATAATTAAGGGGATGTGAAATATAACCCGGTAGGCAAAGGAGAGGCCTGGTAGGCCGAAAGTAGTCCTGTAGACTTGGTTTTTAGGCCCGGTAGGCCATAAACAAAAATTAACTACGATTAGGGTTGCTAACCGAAGTTAAAGGGGGTCTGACAGTGGTCAGGATTGCTAACCTGGGTTAGGCAGAGGGCCAAAGTCAATTTTATGGTCCAATTATATTTTCAGGATTTTTCGTTTTATTTCCCAAAAGTTTGTAGGGTTAAGGGGTGCTTAACCGCGGTTAAATATTAACTGGAGGTGTATTTAACCATGGTTAAGGGTCTGGTACAGTCTGAGGTGGGCCTAGGAGGCTAGGCAGGGCCTTAAGTGGCCTCCTACTAGGCCTGGGCCCCTACAAAAACCCAAAATCAAAACAAAGTTTAATGTCAGTAATTGGATTACCGACATTCATAATAGTGTTTTTAACTGAAGTTTTGCCACTACTAACTAGGGTTAAGGTGTAACCCAGGGTGATCTGAGATCAGGGGGTGAAGAGGGAACTCCTGGGAACAGTTCAGGCCTAGTGTGGACCCCAGGGGATGCCTGGAGTGGGCCCTATAGGATTACAAAGCCACTATGACAAAAACAGCATATTGGCGGTAGTTACCGCCAATATGCATAGTGTTTATTTTTTTTTAAAATTAACCGTGGTTAAGGCTAACTCAAACACCTGGAAGGACCAGGTGAGGTCCAGGGGAGTGAGAGGGATCCAGATTAGGCCCTGGACATGGGCCAGGGCCCACCTAAGTAGGCCAAAATCAAGTACAATAGAAGATGCCAGGAATGGCAGTACTGAGATTACCGTCATTCCTGGTTTTGCTAAAAAGCAAATTTTTACCGTATGGGTTGTGCACCAAGGATCACCAGGGGTTCCCTCATGGACTGAGAGACCCCCAGTGGGTCTGTGGTTGTTTGGTATGCTCAGGGGAGAGGCACGACCCGTAGGGGTTCACCACACCTATGAATGAGGTGGATAAACACCCTGTTTGAGCTGGGGCTGTTAACTAAACATCAAACAAAGAAAAAAGGGGTCCCTGGAGATGAACAGGGGCTCACAAGGATGATGAAGCACACAAAAAAATGGGTAGGGTTTGGTTTTATAGAGTTGGCAACTAAGGACCTAAAGGGGGTTTAAGGAGAAAGGGGAGAAGGGCATTGGACCAAGGGGAGATCGTGTGAGAGGCTATGAAGGGAGAGATGAGGTGAGGGTTGAGTGTGCAGGGCATTTGCAGCCTAGAAACTTGAAACTCACATATTATCGGTAGAAGGTCTACCGACAATAAGAAAATATACCAAAAATAATTGGCGGTAGATCTTCTACCGCCAATAAGGAAGTTTTAAATGAATAGGGTCTGGCCCATGCACACTTGGTCCTGGAGGCTCGGCTTCGTGTTTTTGGGCCTTTGTGGGCCCACCCTAAGGTATAGGCCTTATGGGCCATGGCTTTGAGGTTCAAGCCATAAGGGCTCTAGGGCTCGGGCTAGGGTCACCTAAGGCTAGGTTTTGGGCCTGGATTTTGTAGTAGGGTTTGACTAGGGTTGAGTCCTAAGGCTACTAAAGGCTTACCTAGGTGTTGAGGGATTTGGTAGGGGTAACTATAGTTAAAAGGCTTTAGATGGGGTGTAAAAATTGGGTGCTTACAGCTGCCTCTCTTTGCTGGAGAATGTCAAGATCAGCGATTTGAATGGAAAAGACTGGAATCATCTTTTTTTACTCCGAGCTCGGATAACAAGGATGCAGTATGATGATATATATGCATGCAGTGCAAATGGTGAGTGCAATGTAGTGGCATGGCCACTGCTAGGAAGTGCGAGTAGTTCATACTACTCATTGGGGAGTGATGGATGCAGGAATGGCATAGCTCGGAGGCATCGGCCGGAGGGATTCGATAGAGTTTGATAGAAAAGACACACAGGGTGTCGAGAACACACAGGGTGTTGAAGGGGTGACATGCAAGTGGTGAACACTGTAAAGGTACACATGGGATGTCGAGGACACATGGGGTGTCGAAAGAGAGGACATGCAGGTGGTATACATTGTAAAGGTATACACGGGATGTCGAGGACACATGGGGGTATCAAAAGGGTGTGACATGTCCAAGAGGCACTAGCCGGATGATTGAAATGGCCGAGAGGCGCTGGATTTTGATCAAGTGATGATGCTGAGGAGTTTTTGGTCAAACAAAGTGTGATGCTATACAGGGATATCATGCAAGGGATAAAAGCGAGGATGCTTTCCCATGACTCTGCTGATTGTGACTTATGAGGATGCGTGGTGTTGGCTTCTTCTGCTTTGTCTTGCCGAGGTTGCTCAGTGCAGGCTGGTATGATCTGGTCTGGATACTAAACAGGAGCTGTTTTTGAAAACATTTTATAAAAGGGTTTTGGACCTTTGTAAAAAGTTTTTTTTTATTTCAGCAGAAAGAATGTTAAACTAGTTATTAGTTTTGCCAGGAAAGTGCCTCAGTCAGAGCTTGGGGATCATGTATTCTGCCTTTCGCTCTTGGAGAGCAGAGTATGACCCAGAAGAGGTTTTTTCACCGCTGGGGATGCTTATGGGTAGACCTGTTTGTCTTGTCACTGATGGAGATTAGACTTTTGCTGTGGAGAAGCTTACTGGGGAGCAAATTAGATTCTTCTACTAGAGATCCGCTAAGGAATGTGGTACTGTTGTAGACCGTTACTTGGGATCTGCTAGGGATATGACACTGTCGTAGATCACTATTGGGGATCTGAACTCTACTGGAGACTAGTGTCAGGGAAGCTACTCTTCCATGCCATCCACTGAGGCCATTGCCGATTTTCCTTATGCCTACGAAGCTAATTGATTTTTGTCCCTTTTTTACCCCAAGTCACAAGACTAGGTCTGGGGATTGTGTGATTTTTGCGCAATGAGGCCATTGCCAATTTTCACTCATGCCCATGACTTACTGGAGAATTTGATATTGCTGGGAAAAAAAAGGTCTTCTCCCGTCATTGCCCTGAATGGCGCTCCTCTGGAGATATTTCCGCTAGGGATATGATGTGATATTGCACTTGCATTCATAGCTTCTAGGGGATCTAGGAGGACTTGGAGTAGGACGAAATGTTGGCTGAGGGACCGATGTTTGGGACACCCTGGGATTTCTCTTGTTTGTTGTTGATTTGCACTCCCTTGGAGGTTTTGGTTTTGATAAAATTAATTTTTACCTTCTGGGGGGAACCCTTCTATTTCTGGGGAAATTCGTCTGCTTAAGGCTTGTGCCTTATATTTCCCAGTGATTTTTTTTTGCTCCGCTGGGGGATGTTGAGAGAGGTCGTTTCTGTTAAGTCGGGTGAGAGAGGTCACCTCTGTTGAGGATAGAGAGGTTGTCTCTGAAAGGTTTTTCTGTTGGGGAAAGAGTCTGGAGAGATTGCCTCTGTGGGGAGTCTCTGATTTTTTGAAATGTTTCGACTTCTATTTTGGGTCTTTCTTTCGATAGAAATTTTGTACCCATGAGAGTCGATTCGCCTGGGGAGCTGGGTGAGTTTGTCTCTACTTGGGGAGTGACTTTGTGGGGGATAGTCGATGACTCTTTTGGGGAAAGAGGAACTCTATTTGGGGAGAGTTGGAGAGTGGATACCCCTTCTATAATCGCACCTGATTTGATAGGTTACCTACGTACCCTTGGTAGGATCAGGTCATGACGTAGTTCAGGCCAATGTCGTAGAGGGAGAGGGAAGGTGTCCCTAAAAGGGTGTAATGAAAGAAGGGCTGTCAGGTTTGAGGGGCTAACTAGCGAATGTCATTGATTTGTAAGCGGCTTACAGGGAAGAGGGATGAAAAGTGTGCCAAGGATGGCCTCCTGTCATTTCCTGGAGAAACTACCAGTGCAAAGCGCCTATTAGATTTAGACCCTAAGCGTAATACCTTTTGACTTTGTCCATGTTGACGGGCTCTGGGAGGTCTTCATACTTGAGAATTTGGATGGATATTTTGTAGGCCATGAGTGCGTAAGGGAGCATCTCATGCCAGGCGGAGTACTTGGTGGCCATCTTCTCTATGATTTTCTTCAAATTTTTATTGGCGGCTTCAACTACACCATTGGTCTGTGGCCTGTTTGGCATAGAATTGTGATGTTGGATCTTGAATTTCTAGTAGAGGTCAGCTATTCCTTTGTTGCAGAAGTTGAGAGCATTGCTTGTTACAATCTCATACGGGAACCCATATCGACAGATGATATCCCTTTTTAGAAAATGCTGAACCACTGAGGCTATAACACTGGCATAAGAGGCTGCCTTGACCTATTTTGTGAAGTAATTGATTGTTACCAGAATTAATCGATGTCTGTTAGATGCTTTCGGAGCTATGGGTCCGATGACGTCGATGCCCCAAGTTGAGAATGGCCAAGGAGCAGTGAGATTATGCAGCCTATTTGGTGGTCATTTACCCTGTCAGCGTAGATTTGGCATTGGTGGCACTTCTTTACGTGCTTGTAACAGTCTGATTCCATGGTGGACCAGTAGTAGCCTAGTCTGAGTATCTTCTTAAACAGCATCAACCCATTCATGTGTGGGCCGCAAGTTCCTTTGTGAACCTCTTCAACTACCTGCGCTGCTTCACTGGTATCTAGGCATCTGAGCCACAGTAGGCTTGGCGACCTCTTGTACAAGATGCCCCCTGATAGGACGAACTGAATGACCAGTCATCTAATTGCTAGGTGGTCTATCTTAGTAGCATTGAGAGGGAAGGTCTTATCCTCGAGGTACTGCTTGATGTCTGCATACCAAGGCTTGTTGTCTGATACCTCCTTGATCTGAAGGTAGTAGGCAGGTTGATCCTGTTGTTGAATTTCAATTGGCCATAGCATGATGCCTGTGGGGATTTGTACCATGGAAGCGAGAGTGGTCAATGCGTCGGCGAATCTGTTTTGGTTCCTGGACCTGTGGCTGAAGCTGATTCTTCTAAACTAACTGATTAGCAAATTGAGGTAGGCCATGTATGGGACTAGCCTTGCTTCTCAAATGGCCCAAGATTCATTCACCTAACAGATTACTAAGGATGAGTCACCATAGACGTCTACCTCTTCAATCCCGATATCCAGGGCTTCTTTCAGTCCGACAATGCATGCCTCGTATTTTGCCTCATTATTGGAGCATCTGAACTTCAGCTTGACTGAGATAGGGAGGTGTGCTCCATTAGGTAAGATCAGGACTACTCCTGCCCCATGCCCATGACTGTTGGTAGCTCCATCAAAGTACAACTCCCAACCGGGGTACTCTCGTTCATCTGCTTCTGCATACAAGATGACTTTATCTGGAAACCGAACATGTACAAACACGTAGTCCTGTGCTGGACTGTGGGTAAGGTGATCTGCTATCGCCTGCCCCTTAATTGACTTCTGTGTTATATAAGTGATATCGAATTCAAACAACATCATGAGCCATCGGGCAGTTCTTTCGGTGGTGGCTAGCTATTCTAGCAAGTACTTGAGTGTGTCCATCCGGGAGATCAAGATTACCAGGTAGGAAAGTAGATAATGTCAGAGACGTTGAGTAGCCCAGACCAGTGCCAGACATGTCTTCTCAAGAAGGTTGTACCACTCTTCATACTCTAGCAGACGCTTACTGATGTAGCAGACGGCTTGCTCTGTTCTGCCCGTCTCGTCATGTTGTGCCAGGATGCACCCCATGGAAGTTTCTAGTACTGAGATGTATAGTAACAGGGGCCATCCTAGCATAGGAGGCTAGTACTGGAGGATTCAGGAGATACTGCTTTATTCTGTCAAAGGTTTCCTGGCATTCTGCTGTACAGACTGTCAGTGTGTTCTTATGGAGAAGCTTGAAGATCGGCTCGCATATCAGAGTGAGCTGAGAAATGAATCTGCTGATGTACTAAATTCTGCTCAAGAAACCACAGATTTCCTCTCAGTTTGGGATGCTAGCATTTCAATGATAGCTCTAGCTTTAGCTGGATCGATCTCAATGCCTCTCTTACTGACTATAAAGCCAAGGAGCTTTCTTGATGAGGCTCCAAAGACACATTTGGCTGGATTCAGTCTCAGGCCAAACTCTCTGAGCCTGTCACAGAGTCTCTTCAGGTTTTCTGGGTGCTGCTCGACAATAAGAGACTTGACGACCATGTCATCCACATAAATTTTAGTGGACTTGTGGATCATGTCGTGGAACAAGGCTATTATGGCCCTTTGGTAGGTGGCCCCTGCGTTCTTGAGTCTGAAGGGCATAATCTTGTAGCAAAATATGCCCCAAGGTGTAATGAAGGAGGTTTTCTCCATGTCTTCTTCCGCTATTCTGATTTGGTTGTATTCAGAGAAACCATCCATGAATGAGAGTGTCTCATGCCCAGCAGTATTGTCGACCAGAATGTTGATGTGCGGGAGGAGAAAGTTATCATTGGGGCTCACCCTGTTCAGATTCCGGTAGTCAATACACATTCGGACCTTGCCGTCCTTCTTGGGTACCGGTACGATATTGGCTAACCACTCAGGGTAGGTTGTAACTGCCAGGAAGCCTAAGCTGATCTGCTTTTCAACTTCTTCCTTGACCTTCTGCGATCATTCGGGCCTCATTAGTCTCAGTTTCTGCTTAACTAGTCTGACGTCAGGTTTCAGGGGTTTTCTGTGTACCACCAATGCTGTGTCTAGGCCTGGCATGTCTGCATATGACCAGGTGAAGACATCACTGTAGCTTCTCAGGAAACTGATCATATCTGCTCTCTATTGCGTGCTCATGCTTGTGCCGATCTTTACTAGCTGGGGGTTATCTGTGGATCCCAGATTGATTGTTTCAGTGTCTACCCTGTTTGATTGCAAAAGTCATTCGCTATGTTCAAGGAGGTCCAGAATTTCCTGAGGCGGTTCCTCTTCCTGTTCTGAGTCATACTCTGCTTCGGAGAGTTCGAGAAGGGTTTGAGGGGTAGCCTGTCAAAGGTAATTTCCTGGCAAATGAATTAGCTTCAGTTTAGCATGCTTGATGACGATTTTGTTGGCTTCAGGACATTAGGCTTTCCAGGGGAAGAGTCCATGTGATTTCGTCATCAGCCGATATGAAATGTTTTTTTTTTTTTTGAAAACACGATTTTTGAGTCAAAACTTTTGATTTTCATTAAAAGAGATGACTGTTACAAAAATACTAAAAAAAAAAGAGGCCGAAGGTGGCCTAACTTTTGGATTTTACAAATAAGAGCATAAGAGATAGATAAAGGAGAAGGGTGTTGCTTGGTCAGTGCTGTTTTGGACCAACCTATCCTGCACTGCGCTTGCCCAGCCCTGAATAGCCTCAATGGTGAGAGCCTCAATCCACCAACAGATTAGTGGCTGGCGACTGGAGGATGCTTCGGTGCTATCGGAGAGGGTACAGACCTACTCTCCTACTAGATATTCTACTTCAGTAGCATCTTTGACAATCAGCTCGTCAAACATCTATGCCATGCTGAACACTTCTAGATCTGGAATCTCTGAACACTCGTCACTGGGCTAGGGTGTTAAGGCAACGGGTGCGGCAGAGGTTTCTGGGTAGGTTTTGAAGATTCCCACAGGGAAGGTTACAGAGATGTGTGGTCGGGGCACAAGTTTCACCGACTGTCTGCTCTCCTTAGTTAGCTTGGAGAGGTAATCCTCATATCTGGACTTGTATCCCAAGCCAAAGGGAGATGTATAGCGAGGAGGCGTGTTTCTCTTCTTCATACCCTGATTCCTGGCACCAAGACCATTTTTGGGCTGGTAGTTAATTCTGGCCATCATTCTGACAAACGGTGGCACTGCTTGCTTGCTTTGCTGTTCTACCTGGGCGATAGAACTAACCTGCTCGAACTGGATTGTCATGAAGGTAGTGCCTTGCCCCAGCTCCTGGACATCCCTAAAGGAACTTGCCAACTCCTCAAAAGGAATGACAATCAAATGGTCATCCTGGATGAACTTGATTCTTTGGTGCAGAGAGGAGAGAATGGCTCCAGCCGCATGGATCCACGGCCTCCCTAGGAGCAGAGTGACCAAAGCTGGCACATTTACCACTTGAAAGTTTATCGAGAACTAAGCTGGTCTAACCCCGATGGTCAGATCGATGTCACCCAGGTTCTGCCTGGTTGTATTATCAAAAGCCCTGATGGTTATGGGTCTCTTCTTTACTTGACTGAGGTTCAGGCCCAGGTCTTGTAGTGTGGAAAGTGTGCAGACATTCAGGCCGGAGCCATTGTCGATGAGCATTGATGATAACGTTCTGTCCATGCACTGAACTATGATGTATAAAGCCCGGGTATGATCCTTGTCACTTTTTGGTATTTCCTCTTCCGTGAAGGAAATGATTCTGGATTTGAGGATTTACCCTACCATTTGCCCTAGCTTCTCAAGCGTTATGTCTGGTGTTACATGGGCATTGCTGAATACTCGGAGCAGTTGTTTCCTGTGATGCTCTGAAGTGAGAAGAAGACCAAAGATGGATATCTGCGCTGGGACCTTGCTCAGTTGCTGAACGATATTGAACTCCTTTATTTTTCTAGGATTTTCAATAAAATTGCCGAATCGGCTGCTTCCTTCTATAGGTCTGACATCCCTGCTTTCTTTTTCTCTTTCTCTGCATTCTTCACCTTTACCGGCTCAATTGCAGGAGGTTGATATACCCGGCCAACTCTGGTTAAGTTGGCTATGCTCTCGCTCTCAACGATGAGAGAGTGGGGAGCGGGTACTCGGTTACGGTTGAAAGGAGGCTCTGGGATATAGGGGATCCGGACAGGGCCTGAAGAGGTTGAGGCTTGAGCTGGAGTTGTGGGCCAATTTGAAGTGCAAGGGATAGTATAGATGATCTGTTCGGAGACAGGTTTTTGGATTGGAGACTGAATGGTCAGTATGTTTGACAGGGGGAAGGGATTTATGATAGGTGATCGGTAAGAAGGCCTGATGATGTCGTCATCAACTGCAAGTGTGTTGGGTCCTGGCTGCCCTGCCTCGGGCTCTTCCCACTGAAAATAATTAATTTGATTGTTGTGTGGGGGTAGTGGCACCTTATTGATGCTGGTATAGCTGGGAGCCAGCTCAATCCTTTCGTCATCCAAGAGATCTTGGATGGCACACTTCAGGCCTATGCAGTAGTCTATAGCATGGCCTGGGCCTCTATGAAAGGTGCAATGATGCTCGGTATTGTAGTTCTTGTTCAGTTTATCTAGAGGTAGAAGAGGTGTGGGGCCTCTTAACTCGAGAAGACCCAGTTTGGTTAGGAATTCCAACAACTGACTGAGTGGGTATGGAAGAAGGGTAAAGTTTCTGGGGGGGACGGTTTTGCCCCTGGGTTGATCGGGCTGGCCGGGTATTTCTTACAATTGATTGCTGCTGAGCTGCTGGAGCTGGTAGACTAATGGGTGCTGTAGAAGCAACCATATATACATTTTCCTTCATTCTGTGGTCTTTGGGACTGATGTTCCTACTGGATGAGACTATCGCCTTAGGGGATCAAGTCCTAAACTGGAATGAATAACCCCGTTCTTGATGGCAGTCTCGATACGGGCACCTGTCCTGACTATGGTCCTAAAGTCTTCCACTGGTAAGGTCACCATAAGTGTTGAGTAGGGCTGCTTAGGGATAGGAGTCAAGATTTTTACTGCCATTTCCCTCCAGCGGGTAGCGTACTCCCGAAATGATTCATTGTTACGCTAGTTTAACTGCTCAAGTTGGCTCCTTTGAGGGCGGAGCTCCTAGTTAAAGGAGTATTGCTCCACGAAGCTGTCCATGACATCCTATCAAGTCTTGACTTTCTACTTGTCCACAGACATCCACCATGTAAGGGCTACCCCCTTTAGACTCTTCTAGAAGTACTGGATGAGTAGAGGCTGATTTCTGTTATGTTGGATAATGTCTCCCAAGTACAACTGTAGATGTTGTTTCGAACAGCCCGAGCCATTGTATTTATCAAAGTCCGGGACCTTCAAACCCACGGGAACAGCATCCCCTGATGAGAAAGTTAAGTCCTCTAGTGATAAACTTGTACTGGTGGATGCACCCTTCATTCTTCTGATTTCTTCTTTCATCTACTTGATCTCGTCTTGTAAGGAAGGGGTAGGATCTGAGGATGATGGTTGGTCCTAGTGGACATGTGAAGCCTTGCGTTGTGCTTCATACTGGTCATACTCCTCTCCTCCGCCTGTTGCTGGTATAGGGTCAGGTATGATGAAGGGGGGAGGATGACGCTCAGGTATATGTTGGTCGGCTAGTTCTCCGATTGGGATCCGGGTGGAGGGTTCTTCGGTTTGGGAACCAATTAGAATCTTCAAGGATTCCAGAACAGTGTCAAGCTTTGACTGCATGGCTGCTATGTCCCTATCATGTGACTGTAGGATCTCAGTGGTACGCTGGTGCTGATCTACAGGTTTTGTCATCGACTCTAAACTTCTTTCTAATTGGGCTGTGTAAGAGTTGTTCATTGATTGGGCTGTGCAAGGTACTAACTCTATAATTGGTACCTCTGTCAAGACTGCGTCTACAGTTGCTGCTTCTGTAAGAATCGCAGTCAGAACAAGTCATAGGTCGGCTCATGTAACTGAAAAGAATGCAACGGCTAATCATGATTATGCATGATGATAAGAAGCAGATGCTAGAAAAAGGGTTTTTCATTTATGCATGAAGAGTGTAATGAGTAGAGGGATAGTGTGACTCAAATAAAGAGAAAACGACTCTACCCTAGGCAGGCCCTTTAGGGATCGCGAAGTCAAGTGACCGGGGCACACCATTAAGATTCATGATCTGTTGTTGGAGGGACGTGACCTCAACCTCCATGTGCGTAAATGGTTTCATTAGCGTTGAACATGCGGTATCCAAACTATTAGATTAGGGAGGTCATCTCCGCCTTTGCACTATCAAGCTGTATTGGTGGAAGTGAAGCTGGGCCCGGATGACGGCTGCTTCCTTGGCATCACCCCTGCATCTCCTGCGAAGAGACTGGATTGTCTGCTCCAATTATTCAACCTGTTCTTGTACGGCTTAGCATTCACTGCCTTGTTCTGCTTCCTGCTGCCTGAATACACGTTGGGCTTTTCATAGCCTTTTCTATTTCTGCTGGATCTGGAGCTGTCTCTCCAGGAACAAGTCTGTTTAGGGAACCACCATTTTTGCTAGGGGTATGATTCCTTGTGATGGAGCTGCGACTGGTGTGGGCAGTTCCTTGGGTGCAGGCATGTCGGGTAGAATGTCAGGATTATCCACCCACTGTCGGTATGCTGAATTGGTTGGTGGTCCTGATGTAACGATGAATTCTGGCCATTGGTCTCATCTGGAGTCAGGGTTCCACTTGCATTTGTACTTCTTTTTAAGAAAGGCACGGGTATCCGATCAAAAAAGCCGCTAGGACCGGGCTGCAAGCAGGCAGGAGTGATATGCAAGAACCTGGATAGGTCTGCCTAGTATGTTGTCTTGTAGCGAGGTACTATGTCTTCGCCGTCTATGTTTAACCCTAGAATGTGCTGAATCTCTTCCAGTGTTAGGTAGAGCTCGTTCTTACCAAAATAGAATACCATGTGAGATGGGCTCCAACACTGGATAGCAGCATTCATAAGACGCGAATCTGGGTTAACCATAGATAGGTTTAGGATAGTCCCGATTTTGTAGTACTGAGCCCAAGCGAGACGCTGACTCGAGGTGAAAGCCCCAATTGCTTTCTGGAGATTGTCATCACATGCCCCCTAAGAAGTTAGATGCACGGGTCTTGATGGTCAACCCATTGACTGAACAATCTCTGAAGGACCTGCATCTACCTGGATAATAATATACAGACTCTATAAGTGCACTGTGTATGCAGATGGAAAGAAAAATGACGATGCAATATTTTTTGATTTTTGATTTGATTAGGTGTGACAAGGCACAAGTGATCCGATAGGGCAAACGGACGGAGGTCTGACGTGCTTTAGCCCAGGTAGTTGGAAACCGAGGGACCTATCAGATCAAGGTTGGGACAGGCCTAGTGAAGGCTTGTCTGCTTGGGATTTGGACCCCATATGCTATGTCGGGAAGCAGGGTTGGATGTAGTTTATTATAAGCACAGGTTTAGCTCATTACATGCCCCTGGGTAGGTGATTATCCGAGTAGAATGTGCCCGGGTAGTCAACCATGATTGGGGACAGGTATAGGGTATAAGCAGGTTAGGGTTTATAGTGGCCCTTCTTGGATGAGCTGCTTGTAGACTATACCCTAGCCTAGACTACATGTATGAATGCTGGTTTGATGCAGGTGTGTTCCTAGCAGGATGGGGGATCACTTAACACCGTATATGCGACTCCCTGGTATAGAACATACCTGAAAGGGACGATTGGTGTAAGCGGGAGTGTCTAGAATCTTTCCTGGGGGTAGTCACCTAACAGGAGTAACTCCGTGGACCTCCAAGACGTTTAAGTCACTGACACTGAGGATGATCATCCAGCAGTCGTTAATGTAATAAGCCTGTCAACTGGGTTGAATGAGATAATTATACTACTATGACATGTATAGATGCACAGTACACAATTAACTAAGAGATGTAAAAATCATTGGTGTTAAGTTAAACGCTTAGTCATTTTAATCAAGAATAAGGTTTAGTTGGCTTAAACCTAGATTCTTGGTTGAACCTTAATAAGCACAGACAGTCTCCAGCAGAGTCACCTAAGCTGTGAGCGCGGGAATTTTCTTCGAGAAGGCTCACAAAGGGATGTGTAATTACCTGTGTACCCTCGTGGGTGTGAAAGGGTTTTATGATTAAGAGTCGCCACCTATTCATTCAGAAGGGATAAGTCCCCCGAGCTTGGATAAGGTCTTGGTCTACGAGTAAGATCAGGGTAAGGGGTTCAGTTAAGTCCGAAAAAGGTGTTAAGCATCCCGAGGCTTCCGTTTTTCAACGGTTCCGTATTCCCCGGGTTTAAGCCAATTTAATCTTGATTAGAATGCCGAAGTGTTTACGTTAACACTAATCCAAGAAAGGAAAAGCTAACTGGGGTCGAACCCGGGTTGGGTTGCCTACATACTCACAGGGTGAGATCAGACCGAGCATAGTTCTGGCACGTAAGCCTGTGTCAAGGCTAGGGGCGTGTGTGTGTGCACCAAGGGTGGCCAACATGGACTAGTCCGGTAGACTAGGGTTTGGTTAACCGAGGAGGGTCAAGTGCAAGGTATTCAAACTCGGTAGGCTTAGGGAATAGTCTGGTAGACTAAGATGGAGTCCGGCCCGGGTGAGGGTTGCTAACTGGGGTTAGGCCGAACTAACTATGGTTAGGGTTACTAACCACAGTTAAGGGGATGTGAGATATAGCCCGATAGGCAAAGGGGAGGCCCGATAGACCAAAGGTAGTCCTGTAGACTTGGATTTAGGCCCGGCAGGCCGTAAATCCAAACTAACTATGATTAGGGTTGTTAACCGAAGTTAAGGGGGGTCTAACTGTGGTCAGGGTTGCTAACCAGGGTTAGGTAGAGGGCCAAAGTCAGTTTTATGGTCCAATTATATTTTCAAGAATTTTTGTTTAATTTCTCAAAAGTTTGTAGGGTTAAAGTTTGTAGGGTTAAGGGGTGCTTAACCGTGATTAAATGTTAACCGGAGGTGTATTTAACCATGGTTAAGGGTCTGGTACAATCTGTGGTGGGCCCAGAGGGCTAGGTAGGGCCTAACATCGGTAATTGGATTACCGACATTCATAACAGTGTTTTTAACTGTGGTTTTGCCGCTGCTAACTAGGGTTAAGTTGTAACCCAGGGTGATCTGAGATTAGGGGGTGAAGAGGGAACTCCTGGGAATAGTTCAGGCCTGGTGTGGGCCCCAGGGGATGCCTGGAGTTGGCTCCATAGGATTTCAAATCCACTGAGACAAAAACAGCATATTGGCGGTAGTTATTCAACCGCCAATACCAAACAAGGCCAGATGGATATTGGCGGTAGAAGGATTACCGCTAATATGCACAGTGTTTGTTTTTTTTTTAAATTAACCATGGTTAAGGCTAACCTAAACACCAAGAAGGTCCAGGTGAGGTCCAGGGGAGTGAGAGGGATCCGGATTGGGCCCTGGACATGGACCAGGGCCCACCTAAGTAGGCCAAAATCAGGTTCAACAGAAGATGCCAGGAATTGCGATACTGAGATTACCGTAGTTTCAGGTTTTGCTAAAAACCCAATTTCTGCCCTATGGGTTGTCCACCAAGGATCACCAGGGATTCCCTCATGGACTGAGGGACCCCTAGTGGGTCTGTGGTTGTTTAGTATGCTCAGGGGAGAGGCTCGACCCGTAGGGGTTCACCACACCTATGAATGAGGTGGGTAAACACCATGTTTGAGCTTGGGCTGTTAACTAAACATCAAACAAAGCAAAAAGGGGTCCCCTGATGATGACCAGGGGCTCACAAGGATGATGAAGCACACAAAAAAATGGGTAGGGAGTCCCCTACCCGAGTACTCTGTTTTTCCGAAATGGGGTGGTGGTCTGTGCATGAGGTGGTGGTGCACTCCGGTGGTGGTGCAGTGGTTGGGAGGCTTAGGACAGATTAACAGGGGTCCTGGGGTTGAATTGAAGATGTGGAAGAGATTGAGGGAGAGGATTTTTGGATAGGGCTCCACTTATATGGATTTGCAGTCCGTTTGTGATGTGGTGGGGGTTTGGTTTTATAGAGGTGGCAACTAAGGACCTAAAGGGGTTTAAGGAGAGGGGGGAGAAGGGCATTAGACCAAGGGGAGGTCGTGTGAGAGGCCATGAAGTGAGAGATGGGGTAAGGGTTGAGTATGCAGGGCCTTTGCAGCCTGCAAACTCGAAACTTACATATTGTCGGTAGAAGGTCTACCGACAATAAGAAAATAGACCAAAAATAATGGCGGTAGACCTTCTACCGCTAATAAGGAAGTTTTAAATGAATAGGGCCTGGCCCATGCACACTCGGTCCTAGAGGCTTGGCTTAGGGTTTTTGGGCCTTTGTGGGCCCACCCTGAGGTATAGGCCTTATGGGCCATGGCTTTGAGGTTCAAGCCCTAAGGGCTCTAGGGCTCAGGCTAGGGTTTCGGTTAGGGTCACCTAAGGCTCGGTTTTGGGCCTGGATTTTTTTAGTAGGATTTGAATAGGGTTGAGTCCTAAGGCTACTAAAGGCTTACCTAGGATGATTTGGCAGGGAGTAACCATAGTTAAAAGGCTTTAGATAGGGTGTAAAAATTGGGTGCTTACACTAGTTAGTAAAGTGTAGTTACCTTTATTAAATCAAAGTTTTGATCTAAGTTAGTTTAGAAAGGTTGGGAAGCAAGGACTCCTTCTTTGTTGAGAATTCAAACTCAAGAACACCAAAGCTCTTCTCTCTCTTTTTCTTTCAAACTTTCTCCCAAGACTTCACTCTAGTTTTCTTGTAACCCTATGTCACGACCCAAAATACCCCCTAGGAGTTAGGGATACTTTAGCTCGGACCGCCGTATCATACCATCCTGTATGACACATAAGGCACATGTACTTACCATCCTGTAAGAGCATACAAGGCATGCTAAGAGGCGAACCTAAAAATTTCTTAATATCTTAACTGTATTGCATACAAGGGAGACAAATCAAAGTGGACATACCCAATTATTTAAATATACATATCTCTCCCTCTCCTCACTCAAAGCAGTAATACTAGGGTCACCTGTCAAGACCCTCATCTTCACATGATGACCCCAAGAAGGATCCTCTTCCACTTATTCCTTTTCAACCTGTAGCTCTGGGTTGCGAATGCCAAATAGACCTGTCGACATAAATGTAAGGCTGAGCATGGAATACTCAGCGTATACAAACTACTAACTAACAATGCTATAAAACATTTACATATCATATAGTGTATAGTTCATCATGTAACATGCTAAATCAGAGTGTGGAAACCGAAATGAATTAATAACTGTATACATTGAATCTTGACGTATTTCGATATCTTATGAGTTCCTTATAGTTCTTAGAGTACTTATGCATTCTTAGAGTTCTTGTGAGTTCTTAGAGTACTTATGAGTTCTTACACTTGATTTACACATGGCTTTTCATTTGGAAACAGATGACAATGCTTACCCTACTTGTGGTAAGAGCCCACTATCCTCCTTCCAATACATATACTTTTTACTTGGAATCAGATGATAATACCCACCCTGCTTGTGGTGAGAGCCCACTATCATCCTTCCAATACAATTACTTTTACTTAGAATCAGAAGATAATGCTCACCCTGCTTGTGATGAGAGCCCACTATCCTTCTTCCAATACAGTTACCTTTACTTGGAATCAGAGAATAATGCTCACCCTGCTTGTGGTGAGAGCCCACTATTCTCCTTCCAATACTTGTGAACTTGTGAGCTTGTGTGCTTGTAAACTTGTGAGCTTGTGAGCTTGTACACTTGTGAGCTTTTGAACCTCCTTTTAACCAAAACCTTATGAACGTTATAAAATCCTGTTCTTGTGGGAATTATTGAATCATGTGAGACTTGTGAACATCGTGCGGGACTTGTGAACATCGTGTGAGACTTGTAACTATCATGCGAGACTTGTGAACACCATGTGAGACTTGTGAACCTCATGAGAGACTTGTGAACATCATGTGAGACTTGTAAACATGGAATGCATAGAATACTTGTATACCTCGTAGTGAACTTGAAAATCATATTCATAAGAGTAAGTGTGAGCATCATAGTAATCATGGTGAGCATTTGAAAACATCAAAATAGGTCATGAGATTTCATTCATGGAGTGATCATAGCATATACATGGGCTACTTAGCCTATTTTGTAAAAATCACAATTCAAAGTTTACTTTACGGTAAAACCCTCCTTTTAATACTTATGCTTAATACAAAATTCATCATACAAGTATGATGACAATATGCATCATTTGTGAGTAATAGGAAAGCAAGAAATCCTCAATTGTGAAATCCATTACATCTTTAATAAGGACAAGGCCATAGGCCATAGGCCATGGAATTCATCAATACCATTTATCAATCTCCATAGTATAATCATGCTTAAATCATGTGTATAGTTGGTGAGCAATTTAGGAAAAACTAGAAAACCATTTAAGCACTTTGATTATAATATACTTTACAAGTATTAGGCCAAAGGCCTTGATTTCATCAAACCATACACAAATCCTACTTATTTCGCAAGGAATCATAACGTGGCCACTTAGTAGAGTGTGTCTACACTCTTTTTCTTAAAACCCCTAACCCCTCATATCCCCTTTCATAGGTTCTTACACCCCACATAGCGTAACCCTTCATTAATGCATACATGAAGCATAACATAGAGAGCTAGTAAGAAGTATCTACTAATTTTCACCCAAAATCCTGTTTTTCTAATTACTAAGCATAAATGAATCATAACAAGGGAGTTAGTAGATTGTTCTACCTTTGAAAAACCGGATCCCTACGGTTTATAGCTTGGGAATACTCCATGGTAGCAAGATCCAAGCTTAGGAAGAAAGCTTGAAGCGAAAATCCGCCTTCACTTGATCACTAGTACAAAGCTTAGAAGAACCCATGCTCTTCTCCCTCTTTTCTCTCAAATTTCTCTCAAAAATATTTCTCTAGGGTTGTGGTAACCCTAAGCCACGAATTTGTGGTTATATAGGCCAAGGGATTGAGGCCAATGACCCTTACACCCCTAAAAGATCTTAAAAGAGTCGATTATAAGGCAAACCAAGCCACTGTTGGATCTATCAGTTAAGAGCACCGATAGATACATCAAAATTCCTCTTACTGTGAAGAAAACCCATACAAAAGATGGCTTCATGGATCTATTGGTCATTGGAATGGATAGATCCATCAGTGTATGGGATTGAAGGATCTATCCTCCCCAAACTAGATAGATCCTTCACTATTCATTCCTTCATTTTTCCCGTTGTGGTATTTCGACCATAACTTTTGACTCGGTGATCCGAATTTGATGATTCAACTTGCGTTGGATTCTAAATTTAAAGGGGAACAACTTTTATGTTTTGTACAAAGCCTAATTATCCTATCTTCATTCATTTCTTCATTTTTCCCGTTGTGGTATTTTGACCATAACTTTTGACTCGGCTATCCGAATTTGACGATTCAACTTGCGTTGGATTCTAAATTTAAAGGGGAACAACTTTCATGTTTTACACAAAGCCTAATTATTCTATCTTCATATTCCAAAATGGTCCTAAAGGCTACTGGTCAGGAATTTCAGCAGACAATTTGCCTAAAACCCACTTTTCACCGAGCTTTGACTCAAGATCGGGAAATGTGATAAACATGAACCTTAAAGAGGATCTTGATATCTTTCTAACGGCTCAAGAATCAATTGATTCCAATTTCGAATGAGAAAACTAGAGTTCTCTCAAGTTGAGGGAATTTTCAAAAATCCCTCTTTGCGACACTTACGGGGTATTGCATCCTCTTGTTTCATTTTCATCCCAACACCCTAAAACATTTTCCACACATATTTTGTCTCATTTGAAACCCTCTTTCATTTTAAAACATGAAGTCATCATCCCATTAAGGTTTTTGGCCTGGAAAAACACTATTCACAGCACTATTCATAGCACTATTCACAGCCTAGGGAACTCGGTTCCGGGGTTCTACACCCTAGGCCATGAATTGTGGGTTTATATAGGGGTTTCGAGCGAGCCAAAACCCCATAACGCCCTTAAAAGATCTCAGGAGGTCGGCTACAAGGAAAAACAAGCATGACCGATTGATCGGTCATGAGGATCGATCGATCAGTTGGAAAATCCCTTTCTGTTAAAAAAAACCATACAAAATTTAGCTTGACCGATCGATCGGTCACGAAATGGATCGATTGATTCTCTTGGGTTTTTGCCTATTTTTCCCATTTCTAACACTTTGTCTTTCCTTATGTTCTTAGCTTGAACCCTTAGCTCACCTAGTGTACTTAATACATTTGCTCTAATCACGCACACATGCGCATCACAACCCATACTTAGGATCTTACCAAAAATCCTCATTCCATAATTCGAATACCAAGGTCACATAAACAACATTGGTTTAAACATACCTAGTGCAAAAGCACTATTCACAGGCTATGAAAATGAGATCCAGGGTTCTACAGCCTTCCACACTCTTAAGGAAGTATTCTGCTACAAAATTATGTCATTTGGTCTCAAAAATGTCGGAGCAACCTATCAAAGGGCTATGACCATCATATTCGAGGATATTCTCCATGACAAGAGTGCTATGTTGATGACTTGATTGTCAAAACAAGACAATGGAGCAATCATCTGGATGATCTTTGAGATATCTTCGACAGATTACTACAACATCAACTCAAGATGAACCCACTCAAATGCGTGTTCAGAGTCGAATCAGGAAAATTCCTAGGTTTTGTGGTACGCCATAGAGGAATCGAGGTTGACCCTACTAAAGTAAAGGTCATTCACGAAATTCCCCCTCCAAGAAATCAGTACGAGTTGAAAGGACTCCAGGGTTGACTTGATTACATTCGGAGGTTCATCTTCAACTTGGCTAGAAGGTGCCAACCATTTTCCCGGTTAATGAAAAAGGGAATACCATTCCAATTGGATCAAGCTTGTCAAAACGCAATTGACAACATCAAGACCTATCTCACCAATCCACCAGTCTTCATGGGCCTTATTAGAGGAAAACCACTTATCATCTATATAGCAGCACTCAAAGGATCTCTCGAAGCCCTCCTTGCTCAACATAATGACCAAGGAAAGGAAAATTTCTTATACTATCTGAGTAGGACATTGGTTAGAGCAAAATACAGGTATACTCCGATAGAGAAAGTCTGGTTGGTCCTCATTTTTGCCTTAAAGAAGTTAATATATTATATGCTTGAGCATTCGGTGAAATTGATATCAAGAGCAGATCCCCTCAAATTCATAATGTCCCACCCCACTCTCTCGGGCATAATGGGAAAATGGGCGGTACTCCTTTCTGAATTTGAAATCGAATTCATACCCCAAAAAGTGATGAAAGGGTAAGCCCTTACAGACTTCCTCCCAGTATATCCAGCTCCCACAGACTCGCCATGTCGCATCCCAAAATACCCCCTAGGAGTTAAGGGATACTTTAGTCATGACTATACTTAACCTGCCAAACCATCTTGTGATGAATAAGGTAAAACATCCTGAAATGGAAACATATAATAGAGTGCGGAAGCTTAAACAGTGCGGAAGCGTAAACCAACTTTTTATTTTCTATACAAAATTTGTATTCCAAGTTCATATACAAACATAAGCTGTAAAGGTGGACATGCCCACCTATCAAAATACAAAAAGAAACTCTCGTAGTCACTCAGCTCAACAGTAATCTAGATATGGCCATACATTTAGATCTCTGTCCGCCTGTGTCTGCATTGGGATAGGCGGCTCTCTCTCCTCCACATATTCCTCTTCAACCCAAGGCTCAAAGTTGAAGGCATCCACCGGACCTACCGACATGAGATGTACAGCTGAGTATGGAATACTCAGCGAGTACAAGCTACTAACTACCAATAGTAATAACGAACTACAATAACAAGAACTAAATACAATTCATCATCGCAATATTTAAAGCAATACAAAATCAAGAATTTAAAGCGATACTATGATCGTGACATGCATGAAATGATGCAAAAACTCCGATAAAACTCATACTTGAAATCTATGGCTTGTTCTTAAAAAATAGATTTTCGTGGTTTTCAAAACTTACTTGTCGTGTTAAAACTTGTTCTTGTATCGTGGGAATCACACATTTCTTGTCTTATTCTTGTATGGAATCACACTTGTCATACTTTTCATGTCATGTAGTTTACATGTCTTGACTTGCCTCGCCTTGCCTTGCTTAACTCGTGAGCCAGATGTTAGTGCCCTTGTAGCGACTTGTGAGTCGGAAACATAAGTATCCTTCAGTGAAACATGAATAGAAAGTAACTTGTGAGCCGGATACGTAAGTATCCTTCAATGAAATAGAAAAGGCACACTAACATCCTTGACCGGCCCTCTGTCTGGCTTTATCAACTTGTTTACTTGTGAGCCAAGTGTGACATATCTTGTGATATGCCCTACCCTTGACCGGCCCGGTGTCCGGCTTTGTTATTCTTGTTTACTTGTGAGCCAGGTAAGACAAATCCGGGGGATATGCCCTACCCTTGACCGACCCGATGTCCGGCTTTATCATTCGTATCGTAAATCACATGTCTTGTTCGGGTTTGTTTTTATATACTTATACTTTGGGGAAAAAACCCGGTTTATGCATGCATGCGTGTGTGCGTGTGTGTAGCATTTGTAGAATCATGATGGCACGTTCAACTAAAGGTAACATTGCGATTCTTAATAAAACATGAGAAATTGGACAAGCATATAAAGCATTGAATCGAGGTTAACACCTTACGAAAGATTACTCAATTCATACTTGCATTATCATTCTTTAAATTTGTTACAATTCATACTTGCATTATTATTCTTTAAATTTTTTAATTTCTCATTTGTGCGTTTCATCAAACACTTGGTGTGCAACTTATTCATAACCATTTATTCGAGTTCTTAAGTTCATGCATTTCATCAAACATTACACGTGTGTTCATTATGTGTACAATGCCCTTCCCACATTTTCCATCACACAACACGGCATCCAATCACCTTAACCCCCATCCATCCATACATCCACAACTATTTCTTTCTCTTGTTTATTTTAAAATTTAAAGCATTACACAACAAAGAAGAACATGGAAGATTTATCCACAATATTCATAAGAAAACCTAGGTTATTACTAGGGTAGTTAGGAGGGTGTACTAACCTTTAAGATTTGGGAAAAAACTTGAGGAAGAAGGATCTTGGCTTGAAAGAAGAGATCCAAACTTCAATTAATCTTCCAAGCACTCCTTGAGCAAACCCTAGCTCCTTCCCTCTCCTCCTTCTCTAAATTCTCCCAAAACTTGGCTTGAGGGTTTATAAGACCCTCAACCCATGAAATTGGGTGTATATGGGATAAGGGGTGGTCAAATGACCATCCTATCCTCAATTAATTGGTGAAAAAGACCAAATTAGGCTAAATTTCGAAGGACAGATCGATCGGTTGTGGGGATGGATCAATCAGTCAAAATTGCACGCTCTGGAAATAAACACCATACAAATTTTAGCTTGACGGATTGATCAGTCATGGGCACCGATCGATCAGTAGTGGACGGATCGATCGGTCATGAAATGGATCGATCGGTCCTCTTGGGTTTTTGCCTGTTATTCTATTTTGGACTGTGCTTTGTTCTTTTTCCCCTTCATCTACTTACTCTTATACTTATTTTACTTTAAAACATTAACTTTAAGTTTTAAATTAAAATAAGGAAGTACCCCTCATTTGAAGCCAATAAAAATACTTAGAAAATCCAATTCCTTATAACTTCGAATCTAATTTTCCAGTTTTAGGCAAAACCCAATAATTCTGGTTCATCGTAACATTTTCCATTGTCCAGGAAACCATTCTAAACTTATGAATAAAATCCCATAAAATTACATAAGCTTAGTTAACTTATAAACAACTATTATCGGGACTTTTTATCTCTAAATTAAAAAAATTTCATTAAATGGTCACTATCCACAGCACTATTCACGGCTATGAAAGTGAGATTCAGGATTCTACATCCTCCCTCCTTACAGAAATTTCATCCCCGAAATTTGGATGATACATGAAGGTACAAGAAAATCAATACATCCATCGACACCAAGAAACTACATAAACAAATGAGGGTATTTTTCTTTCACTTCAGCCTTACGCTCCCATGTAGCCTCTTCTACCGAATAGTGCTGCCATCTTACTAGGACCAATGGAATGATTTTGTTTCTCAAGACTTGATCTCGCCTATCCAATATCTGCACTGGTTGCTCAACTAGTGTGAGATCCTCCCGAATTTGTACTAGATCCAGCTCAATGACATTGGACTGGTCCGGGACATACTTCCGGAGCATGGAAATGTGAAATACATTGGACCGCCGCCATAGGAGCTGGTATAGCAACTCGGTAAGCCACCTCACCAACTCTGGTGATGATCTCGAATGGACCCACATATCTAGGGCTGAGGTTACCTCTCTTCCCAAATCTCATAACACCCTTTGTCGATGAAATCTTGACGAATACAAAATCACCAATACAAAATTCAATATCCCTCCTGCGATTGTCAGCATAGCTCTTTTGTCTGTCCTATGCAGCTTTCAATCTTTTCCTGATAACTTGGACTCTATCTGCAGACTACTCAATCAACTCAGGGCCCAACACCTTCCTTTCCCTGACTTCATCCCAATACAAGGGAAACCTACAACTTCGCCCATACAAGGCCTCGAAGGGTGCCATTTGGATGCTTGCCTGATAACTGTTGTTGTAGGCAAACTCAACCAAAGGCAAATGATCTTCTGGCTACCCTTGAAATCTAACATACATCCCCGAAGCATGACTTCAATGATTTGGTTCACCCTCTCAGTCTTCTCATCCTTCTGTGGATCAAAGGCAGTGCTAAAGTCTATACGGGAACCCATGGCATTCTGAAAACTTTTCCAGAACCTAGAAGTGAATCTAGGATCCCGGTCTGAGACAATGCTCACTGGTACTCCATGCAACCGGACTATTTCCTTAACGTACAGTGCCGCTAGTTGGTTCGAGTTGAAAGTGGTCCGATATAGCAAGAAATGGGCGAGCTTTGTTAACCTATCAACCACGACCCATATAGCATCAGAGTTCTTAGCCATCCGTGGCAACTCCATGATGAAGTCCATAGAGATGTGCTCCCATTTCCACTCGGGAATGGGGAGAGACTGTAATAGACCCGCCGGTCTCATGTGATCTTCATTCACTTGCTGACACACCAAGCACTGGGATACATACTCTGCAACATCTCTCTTCATGTTTCGCCACCAAAAATGCCCCTTGAGGTTCTGGTACATTTTCATACCCCCAAGATGCACTGTATACTTGGAACGGTGGGCTTCATCCAGAATCTCTCTCCGGAGATCTACATTGGCCGGGACACAAAGTTTACCCTTGAACGTGATTGCCCCATCACCGTTCGTGGTGAACTCATCCCTTCCTTTGCTAACCGCCTTATCATGGAAAGCAAACAACTCAGAATCCGCTACTTGCAACTACCTAATCCGATCTAAGATACACGACTTCACCGTGATATTTACCATCAATGGCCCATGAGTAGGAGGATCAAAACTAATGTAGAGGTTGGAGGCATCCTCCAACAACTTCCACTCTCGAACCATTATATATGCAATAAGCCCATGTGACTTCCTACTCAATGCATCCGCCACCAAGTTTGCTTTACCCGGGTGGTATTGAATGGACCACTCATAATCTTTCAAAAATTCTACCCATCTTCTTTGCCTCAGATTCAGCTCTTTCTAGGAAAACAGATACTTCAGACTTTTGTGGTCCATGAACACTTCAAACTGCTCCCTATAGAGATAGTGCCATTAAATCTTCAAGGTAAAAACAACTACGGCAAGCTCTAAGTCCTGTGTAGGATAGTTCTTTTCATGATCCTTTAACTGTCAGGACGCATAAGCAATAACCTTCTTGTTTTGCATCAAAACACACCCTAACGCGACATGCGAGGCATCACTATAAATGACAAAACCGCCACTCTCGGATGGCACTGTGAGGACAGGAGCCATAGTAAGCCGCTTTTTCCACTCCTGGAAGCTAATCTTGCATCTGTCACTCCATACAAACTTAGCATTCTTCTGAGTCAAGTATGTGAGCGGTGCCGCCAAACTGGAGAATCCCTCTACAAATCTCCGGTAGTAGCCTGCCAAGCCGAGGAAGCTACGTATCTCTGTAACACTCTTGGGTCTCTCCTAGCTAATCATTGCCTCTACTTTTTCCGGATCAATTGAGATACCTTCGGCCCATACCAGATGTCCAAGAAAAGTCACTTTCACCAACCAGAATTCGCACTTACTCAACTTGGTGTACAATTTATGCTCTCAAAGCGTCTCCAGAATTAGGCGAAAATGTCGATCATGATCCTCCTGTGTTGGGGAATACACCAAAATGTCATCGAAAAATACTACTACACATTGATCGAGACAAGTTCTGAACACCCGGTTCATCAAGTCCATGAATGCCACCGGTACATTTGTTAAACCAAAAGGCATGAAAAGGAACTTGTAGTGCCAGTACTGAGTCCTGAAAGCCATCTTTGGAACATCTTCTACCTTAATCTTTAATTGATGATAACCCGATCTAAGATCAATCTTGGAGAAGCATTTTGCTCCCTTCAATTGGTCAAACAAGTCGTCTATCTGTGGCAATGGGTAATGGTTCTTCACAGTGACCCTGTTCAACTGTCTGTAATCAATGCACATACGCATTAAGCCGTCTTTCTTCTTCATAAATAGCACCGCGGCACCCTATGGTAAGACACTCGGTCTAATGAATCCCAGACTTTGCAGTTCATCCAACTGTACCTTTAACTCCTTGAGTTTAATCGGGGCCATCCTATAAGGAGCCCTAGAGATCGGAGTAGTACCAGTTGCAAGCTCTATCACAAACTCAATCTCTCTATCTAGAGGTAATCCAGGTTCCTCTGGAAAAACATCCAGGAACTCACTCACAATCGGAATGGCAGAGGAGTCTTGTGCCTCTGGGTTTGTTAGGCTTAAAGTCATGAAGCAAGCAATATATCTTCTTTGTAGCCCTCATAAGTGAAACGTATTAACTCCTTATAGCCTAAAGTTCACCATCTTCTCAAAACATGCCACATGTCCGTGGTGAGTCAATAGCCAATCCATCCCAAAGATGACATCGAATCTAAGTCTTGGAACTAGGATAATGAGGACGGCCAACAACTCATTCTTTCCCATTTGAACCACACAATCCTTGTATATCTGGTCTGTAGCACCCTGGAATTTTTGTGTATGCTTTGGAATGCATGTCAAGGCATGGAACCTTGTAAATTCCATTTTCATGAAAGGAGAACTTGGAAACCTTTGGAAATTTCATAACTGTATTATAAAATAACTAAATAAAATATTTAATAATGTACCATGGCCTTAGAAGGGTCCTAATCATGATTAGAAAATGTTAAAGTGGAAGTAAAATAAGTCTAGTTTAGTGGATTGGATGGAAAAATGGACTTACTGTCAAAATTACAAGCAACTGATCGCTCGGTCCAATGTAGCGATCGATCGGTCCAAAACTGATCGATCGGTATCTATCGACTGGTTAACTAAATTGTATAGGGAATTTTTCCAAAGAGGTTTTTTTTTACCGATCGCTTGGTCCAAAACACCGGTCGCTCGGTAGGCGACCGATCGCTCGGTATTAACCACCGATCGATTGGTCTATCGTGTTTTGTAAAAATTTCATTAAGGGCTTTTTCATCATTTGGGCGTTTCACCCTTGCCTATAGAGGCTTGCACGAGCCTTGGGTCCTCATTTCATTACACTTAGAGTTTTTGAGAGAAAGGGGGAGAGTAGGAAGGGGTTTTAAACCCTAGGGCATCATCTTGAAGTAAATCAAGGGTTTTGAAAACCCAAGATCACCCCAAAGGCTTGGATTCTTCAAATCCAAGGCAAAGCACGTGAGGAGCTCATTCTCCAAGCTAGGGCAGCGTTTTCCCCGGCATTCTCAAGGGTTTTCTTCTCCTCTTCAAGGTTAGTACACCCTTCCTAGCTACTATGGTAATAACCTAGATTTTTTAGTGAATATGTTGTGTTGAATCTCCCCCATTTCTCCCTCGTGTTGAAATTTGCTAATTCCCTAAAATATAAACAAGATAATATGAATGAATAGTGAAATATATGGATGGATGAGGGGATTGAGGCGATGGGATGCCATGTTGTGATGTGTTGAATGATGAAAAATGGTGGGAGGGTATTGTACACATAATGAAAGCACATGTGATGCTTGATGAAATGCTTGAGAAAGAAATTATGAGTTTTAAAGGACTAAAGAAAATGTGGAACACTCCTTGCTTGGTAAAGTGCATGAATGAGAATACTTTGAATTAAATGAAGTTTTGAAAAGCATGATTCATGTAGTTTCCCTAAAATGGTGATTGTGACCCATATTTCTATATGCTTGTCTAAATTCTCATATGATTGTGATAAGAATTGTAATGCTACATGTTACTCCTCAAATCGTATATATCATCATGTTTCACAAATAACTATGCACGAGCACACACGCATATGGAGGAAATGTCAAGGACGTTGGTAGCCTTGGTTAAGGGTACTAACCTCTAGCTCATAAGAAAGGTATTGGACTGTCAAGGTGGTTGGTAGCCCCGGTTAAGGGTGCTAACCTCTGGCTCATAAGAGAATGCTCAAAGTATTGTACTGTCAAGGGGATTGGTAGCCCAGGGTTGTGCGGGTGCTAACCCCTTGCTCATAAGAAAAGACTCAAAAGTATTGTACTGTCAAGGAGGTTGGTAGCCCAGGGTGTGCGGGTCCTAACCTCTGGCTCATAAGAAATATGGAAAGGAAAACTCATAAGGACTCATATGCTTCATAGATATGGTTTGATTTTCATTAGAGTTGTGATTTAATAAATGGTTATGTATGATATTTTTTTAAATGATTATGAATTGTATCTTTCCAGTACTTGCATATGATGTTTTGCTCGTTATTATTATTATTAGCTAGGAGCTTGTACTCGCTGAGTATTCCATGCTCAACTATACTTTTATATCGGCAGGTACATGAGTCCCTTTTGACATTTGTGCCCCGGGTCCTTGGGTTGAGGAGGACTACGGCGAGGAAGAACCATATGAAGATTCAGTAGTTGAGCCACAGGCTGAGGCGAAGGACTTAGACCATTGGCCCCATAGGGGTGACTACTGAAAGAGAGAGAGAGAGAGGGTTACATTTTTTGTATTTTGATAGGTGGGCATATCCACCTTTACATGTCATATTTTATATAAACTTGGAATACTTTTTAAAGGTATAGAAGAAAAGAAAAAGTTGGTTGTGTTTCCGCCATATTTTAGCTTCCGCATTCTGCATTATATTTCTATTAGAGCATGTTATACCTTGTTCATTACAGGATGGTTTGCTAGGTTAAGTATAGTTATACCTAAAGTATCCCTTAACTCCTAGGGGGTATTTTGGGGTTCAACAGAAGTGGTATCAGAGATTAGGCATTAGAGTCCCTAGGGTCATTTAGAACGTGTACCATGATTGAACAAGGTCTTAGGTCACAAGGAGGAGTCGTATTCCAAGTATAGAGTAATGACTTAGTCTTAGTCCATAACCGGTTGGAAACCAACCGAATTGAGGGTCCTACGCTAGAAACGCAAAATTGTATTCTTATTATGTTGCGTGCATACCTTGAATGAATTGTCATATGCTTACTAACTATTATGCATTTATAGAATTGTTACTAAATATGTATTTAAGTTAGACTCATGTGGTACTGTCGTTGTCAGGATCTAATCATGAGACACGATGCTCGGGGTTACGGATACAATACGAGGGGAAGTGAAAGTGATGCCCCTTTGGGTGACGAGCAACTCGATTTTGCTCAAGCATTTGCGTCTACAGCCGAAACTTTGGCTATGTTAGCAGCAAGACCGGTTGCTATTTCTCCTTCTACACCTCCACCACCTCCACCACACCATGCTTCAGGATTGGAAGCATTTAGGAGATTGCGTCCTCCCACCTTCTTTGGTACTACTGACCCCATGGTCGTCAAAGCATGGGTAATGCAATTGGAAAGGATTTTTAGAGCGCTCCACTGTATGGATGAACAAAGAGTGGACTGGGCCACCTTCGTGATGGAGGGTGTGGCCGAGCACTGGTGGAGAGCCGCACAAAGACAGAGGGAGTCTAGCAGGGCAGGGGAGCCGTGGACATGGCCGAAGTTTTTGGATGTCTTCTATAAGCAGTATTTTTCGGCGGCGGTCAGAGAACAAAAGGAGATTGAATTCATGACTCTTGAGCAAGGAGAGTTGAGTGTGGCCGATTATGAGACTACCTTTGTAGAGTTGTCGAGATTCGCACCTCACCTGATTGCATCCGAGCATATACGGGTCAGGAAATTTGAGCGGGGATTGAAACCCTCTATTAGAGACAGGGTCTCGATGTTCCAGGTGGCCACATGGGGAGAGATTGTGAGCAAGGCGAAGCTTGCCGAGAGGAATTCAGAAGAATTCTTCAAGAGGATAGATATGACTCAGGGCCAGCCTAGTAGTTCAGGGTCAGCGGAGAAGAGAGCTAGGATAGCCCCATATCAGGCATCCAGGCCGATACAGTCACAGAGGCCTCCCTTGGCATCACAGGTATCTTGGCCTACCACTACACCGGTACCTCGTTCCCCTTTTTCCTAGGCTACCCGATATGTTCCACCTACATCCTCATCGGTATTTGAGAAGTGCTCCTATTGTGGCCGGAGACACAGGATCGGAGAATGTCGAAAAATTTTCGGTGAGTGTTTTCACTGTGGGGATGTGAATCACATGGTCAGGAATTGCCCTCATAGGCAGCTGCAACCTATCCAGCCATAGGGGAGTAGGCCCCCATTTAGACAGACTTCCCAGCAAGGATCCTCATAGGCTTCTGCATCTAGGCCCATGCAATCCACTCCACCGCCTCGCAAGACAAACCAGGGCCAGGTCTTTGCCTTGTCGGAACGGGATGCACGTGCATCCGATGATGTCGTGCAAGGTATGCCATAATGCTAAAGTTTTGAGTTGTAATCGGCTGCTATTATGTGATGTGATTGCTTATGTGTATAACATACTACCTATACTTATGTGTTATTACGGGAAATCTATTAACGTGAATTAATTAATCACACAGGCACTTTATTAGTGAATGAATGCCTAGCTCGAGTGTTGATCGGCATAGGATCCACTCATTCCTTTGTATCGCCTAGCTTTGTGAAAGGATTCCCATCCAAGTCCAGTCAATTAAAGCATGAATTAACCATCTCCACTCCACTCGGCAAGTCAGTACACATGAACCGGATATACAGGGATTGTGTAGTCCAAGTGGGACAGAATGAGTTATTGGCTGACCTCATCATCCTGAACTTCCAAGACTTAGATTTCGATATCAAACTCGGTATGGATTGGCTGTCGGCTCACCACGGACATGTGGCATGTTTCGAGAAGATTGTGAACTTCAAGCCAAAAGGAGTGAAGCCATTTCACTTTCGAGGGTTGAGGGAAAGAGATATTGCTCGCCTTGCAGCTCTGAGCTTAGCAAACCCAGAGACAACAAACTCCTTAGCCATTCCGATTGTGAATGAGTTTCTAGATGTGTTTCCTGAGGAATTGGCTAGATTACCTCCAAATCAGGAGATCGAGTTCGCAATAGAGCTTGCTCCGGGCACAGCTCCAGCTTCTAGAGTGCCGTATAGGATGGCCCCAATTGAACTTAAAGAGTTAAAGGAGCAAATCGAAGAGCTGCAACTACTTGTTTTCATCTAACCAAGCGTTTCACCTTGGCGAGCTCCGGTACTCTTCGCGAAGAAAAAGGATGGATCGATGAGGATGTGCATCGATTACAGACAATTGAACAAAGTCACAATCAAGAATCGTTATCCTTTGCCACGGATTGATGACTTGTTTGACCAACTGAAGGGAGCAAAGTTTTTCTCAAAAATTGATCTCAAATTGGGGTACCATCAATTGAAGATCAAGACCGATGATATTCCCAAGACAGCTTTTAGGACTCGGTACGGCCTCTACGAGTTCCTTGTAATGCCTTTTGGTTTGACGAATGCACCGGCGGCATTCATGGACTTGATGAACCGGGTGTTTAGGCTGTGTCTTGACCAATGTATAGTGGTGTTTGTCGATGACATCTTGGTATATTCCCCGACGCGGGAGGAGCACGATCGAGACCTTCGCATTGTTCTTAAGACACTTCAAGAGCATAAGTTGTATGCCAAGCTAAGTAAATGCGAATTTTGGTTAGAAATGGTGGCGTTCCTTGGCCACGTAGTGTCCACGAAAGGCATCTCGGTTGATCCGGCAAAGATAGAGGCAGTGATGAACTGAGAGAGACCAAAGAGTGTCACGGAGATACGTAGTTTCCTCGGATTGGTAGGCTACTATCAAAGGTTTGTGGAGGGAATCTCCAGTCTAGTGGCACCCCTCACGTACCTTACTCAAAAGGATGCCAGGTTTACCTAGAGCGACAAGTGTGAAAGTAGCTTCATGGAGTTGAAGAAGAGGCTCACTACGGCTCCGGTCCTTACAGTGCCATCTGGGAGTGGCAGCTTTGTGGTTCATAGTGATGCATCGCACGTTGGGTTGGGGTGTGTCTTGATGCAAAACCAGAAGGTTATTGCCTACGCTTCAAGGCAATTGAAGGATCATGAAAAGAACTACCCTATATATGACCTAGCGCTTGCCATCGTTGTGTTTGTATTAAAGATATGACGACACTATCTCTATGGGGAACAATTCGATGTGTTCACAGATCACAAAAGCCTTAAGTATCTGTTTTCCCAGAAGGATTTGAACATGAAGCAAGAAATAGCGGAGTACGCGTGTCGATGCTTGGTGTGCCAGCAAGTTAAGGCCGAGCACAGGAGACCGGTTGGACTTTTATAGTCTCTCCCTATTCTTGAGTGGAAATGAGAGCACATCTTTATAGACTTTATTGTGGGGTTGCCAAAGACGGCTAGAAACTTTGATGCTATATGGGTTGTGGTCGACAGACTAACGAAGTCCGCCCATTTCTTGTCATACCAGACTACATTCAACTCAAATCAGTTAGCAGCGCTGTACATCAAGGAAATAGTTCAGTTGCATGGGGTGCCAGTGAGCATTGTGTCAGATAGAGATCCTCAATTCACTTCCAGGTTCTAGAAGAGCTTTCAGAGTGCTATGGGTTCCCGGTTGGACTTTAGCACGGCCTTCCACCCACAGATGGATGGGTAAATCGAGCGAGTGAATCAGGTTATTGAAGATATGCTCCGGGCATATATGCTAGACTTCAAGGAAAGTTGGGAAGACCACTTGCCTTTGGTAGAGTTTGCTTACAATAATAGCTATCAGGCGAGTATACAGATGGCGCCTTTTGAGGCATTATATGGGAGGAGTTGTAGATCTCCCTTGTATTGGGATGAAGTTGGGGAAAGAAAGGTCTTGGGCCCAGAATTGATTGAACAGACTGCAGACAGGGTCAAACTTATCCGGGAAAGGTTAAATACCGCATAGGATCGACAGAAGAGCTATGCGGACACCCGTAAGAGAGATCTTGAATTCATGGTTGGTGACCTTGTGTTTGTCAAGATTTCACCAACTAAGGACATCATAAGGTTCGGAAAGCAAGGAAAGCTCAGTCTGAGATATGTGGGTCCATTCGAGATCATCACCAGAGTAGGTGAGGTTGCTTACCGGGTTGCCTTGCCAGCTCACATGATGGCGGTGCACAATGTGTTCCACATTTCCATGCTTCGGAAGTACATCCCGGACCCTTCTCATGTCATCGAACTTAATCCGGTAGAAATCCAGGAGGATCTCACACTAGTTGAGCAACCAGTGCAGATCTTGGACAGGCGAGATCAAGTCTTGCACAACAAGACCATTTCCTTAGTGCTTGTGAGATGGCAGCACCATGGAGTAGAGAAAGCTACATGGGAACGAGAGGCCGAAGTGAGAGAAAAATATCCTCAATTGTTTGTTTAGGACTTTGGCTCCCTGTTGTAATTTCTTGTCGTTTTGTACATGTATGTCCCGTCCAAATTTCGAGGATGAAATTTTTATAAGGGAGGAGGATGTAGCACCCCGGAATTTTTTTGTATACTTTAGAACACATGTCAAGGCATGGAACCTTGTAAATTCCATTTTCATGAAAGGAGAACTTGGAAACCTTTGAAAATTTTGCAATTGTATTATAAAATAACTAAATAAAATATTTAATAACGTACCATGGCCTTAGAAGGGTCCTAGTCATGATTAGAAAATGTTAAAGTGGAAGTAAAATAAGTCTAGGTAGTGGATTGGATGGAAAAATGGACTTACTGTCAAAATTACAGGCCACCGATCGCTCGGTCCAATGTAGCTATGGATCGGTCCACAACCAATCGATCGGTATCTATCAACTGGTTAACTAAATTGTATGGGGAATTTTTTCAGAGAGGGTATTTTTGATCGATCGCTCGGTCAAGAACACCGGTCGCTCGGTAGGCGACTGATCGATCAGTCTATCGCGTTTTGCAGAAATTTCATTAAGGGCTTTTTCATCATTTGGGCATTTCACCCTTGCCTATAGAGACTTGCAAGAGCCTTGGGTCCTCATCTCATCACACTTAGAGTTTTTGAGAGAAAGGGGGAGAGTAGGAAGGGGTTTTAAACCCTAGGGCATCATCTTGAAGCAAATCAAGAGTTTTGAAAACCCAAGATCACTCCAAAGGCTTGGATTCTTTAAATCCAAGGCAAAGCACATGAGGAGCTCGTTCTCCAACCTAGGGCAGCGTCTTCCCCGGCATTCTCAATGGTTTTCTTCTCCTCTTCAAGGTTAGTACACCCTTCCTAGCTACTATGGTAATAACCTAGATTTTTTTGTGAATATGGTGTGTTGAATCTCCCCCATTTCTCCCTCGTGTTGAAATATGCTAATTTCTTAAAATATAAGCAAGATAATATGAATGAATGGTGGAATGTATGGAGGGATGAGGGGATTGAGGTGATGGGATGCCATGTTGTGATGTGTTGAATGATGGAAAATGGTGGGAGGGTATTGTACATAATGAATGCACATGTGATGCTTGATGAAATGCTTGAGAAAGAAATTATGAGTTTTAAAGGACTAAAGAAAATGTGGAACACTACTTGCTTGGTAAAGTGCACGAATGAGAATACTTTGAATTAAATGAAGGTTTGAAAAGCATGATTCATGTAGTTTCCCTAAAATAGTGATTGTGACCCATATTTCTATATGCTTGTCTAAATTCTCATATGATTGTGATAAGAATTGTAATGCTACATGTTACTCCTCAAATCGTATATATCATCATGTTTCACAAATAACTATGCACGTGCACGCACGCATATGGAGGAAATGTCAAGGAGGTTGGTAACCCCGGTTAAGGGTGCTAACCTCTGGCTCATAAGAAAGGTATTGGACTGTCAAGGAGGTTGGTAGCCCCGGTTAAGGGTGCTAACCTATGGCTCATAAGAGAATGCACAAAGTACTGTACTATCAAGGGGGTTGGTAGCCCAGGGTTGTGCGGGTGCTAACCCCTGGTTCATAAGAAAAGACTCAAAAGTATTGTACTATCAAGGAGGTTGGTAGCCCAGGGTGTGCAGGTACTAACCTCTGGCTCATAAGAAATATGGAAAGGAAAACTCAGAAGGACTCATATGTTTCGTAGATATGGTTTGATTTTCATTAGAGTTGTGATTTAATAAATGATTATGTATGATGTTGTTTTAAATGATTATGAACTGTATCTTTCCAGTACTTACATATGATGTTTTGGTCGTTATTATTATTGTTAGCTAGGAGCTTGTACTTGCTGAGTATTCCATGCTCAGCCGTACTTTTATGTCGGTAGGTACACGAGTCCCTTTTGACATTTGTGCCCCGGATCCTTGGGTTGAGGAGGACTATGGCGAGGAAGAACCATATGAGGATTGGTAGTTGAGCCTCAGGCCGAGGCGAAGGACTTAGACCATTGGCCCCATGGGGGTGACTACTGAGAGAGAGAGAGTTACATTTTTTTTATTTTGATAGGTGGGCATGTCCACCTTTACATGTCATATTTTGTATAAACTTGGAATTCTTGTTAAAGGTATAGAAGAAAAGAAAATTTTGGTTGTGTTTCCACCATATTCTAGCTTCCGCATTTTGTATTATATTTCTATTAGAGCATGTTATACCTTGTTCATTACAAGATGGTTTGTCAGGTTAAGTATAGTCACACCTAAAGTATCCCTTAACTCCTAGGGGTATTTTGGGGCGCGACATGGTTTGTATCCACCGACTTGCCAAACGGAGTTGAAATGGTTAACTCCTACTCCAACGGACTAGACTCAGCCGAAAAGCCCATCGCAAAACTAGGCGAGACAAATGAATGAGTGGATCTTGTGTCGATCAACACTTGGTCTAGACATTCGTTCACTAATAAGGCCCTTGTGTAATTAATTAACTAACGTCAATAGATTTCAAGTAAGGACATACATAGTGTATAAGTATCATATTGTACACACAATTAATCATGTCATTCACAACTTGAAGACTTTAAGATTCTAGCGTACCTTGCACGACATCGTCTGATGCACGTGCGTCCCGCTCTGATAGGGCAAAGACTCATCCCTAAGTTGCTCGGCGAGGCTGTCGTGTAGACTGTGAGAGCCTTGACGCGGGTGACGACCTCTGCTGAGAGGACTACCTAATAGGGGGCCTACTCCCCTGAGACTGAGGTGGCATCTAATGGCGGGGGCAATCTCGAATCATGTGGCCTTGGTCACTACAATGGAAACATCCCCCAGAAATCTTCTGGCAATCTTCAGCCAAGTGCCTCCTACCACAATAAGTACAAGGCTCATACAAGTATGTGGAAGGCGCATATTCCATGGCCTGAGATAATGCGGGGTGAGGAGCCTATGTAGTAGTCAGGCATACCACCTGAGGAACAAAAGGGTGAGGAGGCTGAGGTGCAGAGTAAAACCTCTGTGACTATGTTGGCCCTGTAGGCAGGTATGAAGTAGTCGTAGCTCTCTTCTTTGCTGAGCCACTAGACTAGCCTTTCTTCATTCCTCTTCTCTTGAAAAATTCTTCAGAATTAGCCTCTGCTAACTGAGCTTTGTCGACTATCTCGGCATATGTCTCATGCCTAAACATCGAAACTCGATCCTTGAGGTAGGCCTTCAAGCCTCTCTCGAACTTCCGAGCCTTCATAGCCTCAGTAACTATCATATGAGGAGAAAATCTGGATAGCTCCAAGAACTTCGCCTCATAGGCGGCTACAGACATATTACCTTGCTCCAAGGTAATAAAATCGACTTCTTTCTTCTCTTTCATCCCGATGGGGAAGTATTTTTTGTAGAAAACGTCCAAGAATTCTCCCCAAGTCTAATCTTGATCCTGTCGGGTCAAATCTGGGGTACTAACCGCGGACCTCCACTAATGGTCGGCCTCACCTTCAAGCATAAAGGTGGCCCAGGTGACCCTCTCCACCTCAGTAGGCAACAGCACTGAGAATATCTTTTCAAGTTGCTGAATTCATGCTTCGGCCGCTAACGGATCAATACTCTCACAAAACACTAGAGGCCTCATCCTCCGAAAAGCTTATATTTCTGCTTGTGCTCTATTTGGAGGAGTAGCTATAAGTGCGGCATTATGAGGAGGAGTAGCAGGTTGCCTCACCACTAGCATAGCCAAAGTCTCGACTATCAATGTAAAAGCTTGAGCAAAGTCGGGTTGCTCATCACCTAAGGGAGAATCACCTCCATTTCCCCTGGTATTGTATTTGCAAACCCCGAGCACCGCATCTCATGATTAAATCCTGAGGACGACAGCACAACATGAGTCTAACTTGGATACACATTTAATAACCAATTCAAAATCACTCATTTAATATTTATCAATTATGTAACAACATGCCAAGGTATACATAACAACATGATAGGCATAAAATTTGTGTTCCTAGCGTATGACACTAAGTTCGGTTGGTTTCTAACCAGTTTTGACTAAGACTAACTTGTTAGTCTATACTTGGAATACGACTCTTTAAAATGACTCTAATGCCTTGTTCAAACATGGTATCAGCTCTAAGTGACCCTAGAGACTCTAATGCCTAAGCTCTGATACCACTTCTGATGTGCCCCAAAATACCCCTAGTAGTTAAGGGATACTTTGGTCATGACTATACTTAACCTGCCAAACCATCCTGTGATGAACAAGGTAAAACATCCTAAAATGGAAACATATAACAGAGTGCGGAAAAAATAGTGCGGAAGCGTAAACTAACTTTTTTTTTCTATACAAAATCGTTATTCCAAGTTCATATACAAACATAAGCAGTAAAGGTGGACATACCCACCTATCAAAATACAAAAAGAAACTCTCACAGTCACTCAGCTCAATAGTAATCTAGATATGGTCACACATCTAGATCTTTATCCGCCTGTGTCTGCATCGGGATAGGCGGCTCTCTCTCCTCCACATATTCCTCTTCAACCCAAGGCTCAAAGTTGAAGGCATCCACCGGACCTGCCGACATGAGATGTACAGCTGAGTATGGAATACTCAGCGAGTACAAGCTACTAACTACCAATAGTAATAACGAACTACAATAACAAGAACTAAATACAATTCATAATCGCAATATTTAAAGCAATACAAAATCAAGAATTTAAAGCGATGCTATAATCGTGACATACATGAAATGATGCAAAAACTCTGATAAAACTCATACTTGAAATCCATGGCTTGTTCTTAAAAAAAATAGTTTTTCGTGGTTTTCAAAACTTGCTTGTCTTGTTAAAACTTATTCTAGTCTTGTTCTTGTATCGTGGGAATCACAGATGTCTTCTCTTATTCTTGTATGGAATCACACTTGTCATGCTTGTCTTGTCATGTACTTGACATGTCTTGACTTGCCTTGTCTTACTTAACTTGTGAGCCAGATGTTAGTGCCCTTGTAGCGACTTGTGAGATACGTAAGTATCCTTCAGTGAAACATGAATAAAAAGCAACTTGTGAGCCGAATACGTAAGTATCCTTCAACGAAATAGAAAAGGCACACCAACATCCTTAACCGGCCCTCTGTCCAGCTTTATCAACTTGTTTACTTGTGAACCAGGTGTGACATATCTTGCGATATGTCCTACCCTTGATCGGCCCGGTGTCCAGCTTTATCATGCTTGTTTATTTGTGAGCCAGGTATGACATATCCGGGGGATATGCCATACCCTTGACCGGCTTGATATCCGGCTTTATCATTCGTATCGTAAATCACATGTCTTGTTCGTGTTTGTTTTTATATACTTATACTTTAGAAAAAAAAACCCGGTTCATGCATGCATGCGTGCGTGTGTGTAGCATTTGTAGAATCATGATGGCACGTTCAACTAAAGGTAACATTGCGATTCTTAATCAAACATGAGAAATTGGACAAGCATATAAAGCATTGAATCGAGGTTAACACCTTACGAAAGATTACTCAATTCATACTTGCATTATCATTCTTTAAATTTGTTACAATTCATACTTGCATTATTATTCTTTAAATTTTTTAATTTCTCATTTGTGGGTTTCATCAAACACTTGGTGTGCAACTTATTCATAACCATTTATTCGAGTTCTTAAGTTCATGCATTTCATCAAACATTACACGTGTGTTCATTATGTGTACAATGCCCTTCCCACATTTTCCATCACACAACACAACATCCTATCACCTCAACCCCCATTCATCCATACTTCTACAACTATTTCTTTATCTTGTTTATTTTAAAATTTAAAGCATTACACAAGAAAGAAGAACATGGAAGATTTATCCACAATATTCATAAGAAAACCTAGGTTATTACTAGGCTAGTTAGGAGGGTGTACTAACCTTTAAGATTTGGGGAAAAACTTGAGGAAACTTTGAGAAATGAGATCTAAGCTTCAAAGAAGAAGGATCTAGGCTTGAAAGCAGAGATCCAAACTTCAATTGATCTTCCAAGCACTCCTTGAACAAACCCTAGTTCCTTCCCTCTCTTCCTTCTCTAAATTCTCCCAAAACTTGACTTGAGGGTTTATAAAACCCTCAACCCACGAAATTGGGTGTATATGGGATAAGGGGTGGTCAAATGACCATCCGATCCTATCCTTAATGAATTGGTGAAAAAGACCAAATTAGGCTAAATTTCTAAAGACGGATCAATCGGTCATAGGGACGGATCGATTGGTCAAAATTGCACTCTCTAGAAATAAACACCATACAAATTTTTGCTTGACGGATTGATCGGCCATGGGCACCGATCGATCGGTAGTGGACGGATCGATCGATCATGAAACGGATCAATCAGACCTCTTGGGTTTTTGCCTGTTATTCTATTTTGGACTGTGCTTTGTTCTTTTTCCCCTTCATCGACTTACTCTTATACTTATTTTAATTTAAAACTTAAAGTTAATTACATTAACTTTAAGTTTTAAATTAAAATAAGGAAGTACCCCCCATTTGAATCCAATAAAAATATTTAGAAAATCCAATTCCTTATAACTTAGAATTTGATTTTCCAGTTTTAGGCCAAACCTGATAATTCTGGTTCGTTGTAAAATTTTCCATTACTTGGGAAACCATTCTAAGCTTATGAATAAAATCCCATAAAATTACATAAGCTTAGTTAACTTATAAACAACCATTACCAGGACTTTTTATCTCAAAATTAAAAAAATTTCATTACATGGTCACTATTCACAGCACTATTCACGGATATAAAAGTGAGATCCGGGGTTCTACATCCTCCCCCCTTACAGAAATTTCATCCCCGAAATTTGGACGTACATGATGGTACAAGAAAATCAATACATCCATCAACACCAAGAAACTACATAAACAAATGAGGGTATTTTTCTTTCACTTCAACCTTACACTCCCATGTAGCCTCTTCTGCTGAATGGTGCTGCCATCTTACTAGGACCAATGGAATGGTCTTGTTGCGCAAGACTTGATCTCGCCTATCCAATATCTGCACTAGTTCCTCAACTAGTGTGAGATCCCCCCGAATAAGAGCTAAAACTATTCACCATACTTCAAAAGTCTTCAAGACACAAGACCGGAGTCAAAACCCTCCTAGGTATGAACGGAAACTGCCTATCCGCTCTCAAAATACGAATAAAAACTTCAAAAGTCTTCAAGTTACTAGATCGTTATCAAAACCCTCCTAGGTATGAACAGAAATTGCTTATTTGCTCTCAAAATGTGAATCAAAGCTTCAAAAGTCTTCAAGATAAAAGACCGGAGTCTAAACCCTCCTAGGTATGAACAGAAACTGCCTATTCGCTCTCAAAATGTGAATCAAAGCTTCAAAAGTCTTCAAGATACAAGACCGGAACCAAAACTCAAAGGAAGGACTTCTCATCATCAAGGGAACGCGCTTAAATGAAGTATACCTGCTGACTACAATGGATGGACAACGGAGTATTTCCCATGACCAATGTATAATTCTCAAAGTGATACCATCCATGAGGATCAAACAGAATCCTGCTAGACCAAAATCTCTAGAGATGGCCTAGGCAAAAATTAGGGCACCAAAATACCCGTTAATTTGAAAATTCAAAAGGACGACTTAGGCAAAAATTAGGGTAGCAAAGCTTGCTAAGTTGGAAACCTGAAAGGACGACTTAGGCAAAAATTAGAGCACCAATGGCTCACTAAATTGAAAATCCAAAAGGACGGCTTAGGTAAAAATTAGAGTCAAAATCAAAATGCCCGCTGGACCAAAATTTCAAAAGACGGTCTAGGCAAAAATTAGGGCAACAAAAATCTTGTTAAACTAACACTCCAAGAGTCAGTTTAGGCAAAAATTAGACCAATTTAACAGGCTCTTGAATACAAGCTAAAAAGATTCATCTTTTCTCAAAGAATTACCCCTAAAATACGAGTCAAAACCTTCCTAGGTATGAACGGAAACTACCTACCTGGTCTCAAAATACAAGTTTAAACCTTCCTAGGTATAAACGAAAAAACTACCTACTTGTTCTCAAAATAACAAGTCTAAACCTTCCTAGGTATGAACGGAAACTACCTACTTGTTCTCAAAGTACAAGTCTTAACCTTCCTAGATATGAACGGAAACTATCTACTCGTAAATTACGATTCTAAAATCACCCCTTTTGGAATTATGTTTGGCTTGATCCTATTATGGGTACGTAGGCGGCCTGAGAATATCAACTTGGGTTCAGTTAGTTCTTTTAAAAGAACAACAATCTCTCAAGATACAAAAAATCGATCATATCACTTTTAAAAAAAAGGAGCACAAGATAGAAAACAAAATAGGGCCTTTTATTCATGGATAACAAAATAAGGAATTCCACATAAATTGGATAACTCACTCGAGTTAAACAAACAATATCTTGAGAACATGTTATCAGCACCAACAAGCTGCTAACTTAAACAAATAGTATCTTGAGAATGTTTCACTCAAAATCAATGCTAAGGTTGGAGGACAGAACATTGTATTGGTGGATGCAATTCAGAAAAGAATTCCTCTTGTGATTTATTATCCCACCGTCATCTTGGTGCTAATGTTATGCATCCATCTCCAGGGGAGGATTCTAGCCTATCAATAGCAGCAGCGGTGGCCTCTATGGAAACATAGCTGAAAATTATCTCTTAGTGTTGTCAGCTAAGGCAAGCTGCAAAATTAAATAACCAATATCTTGAAAAGCATTTCCCTCAACATCAGTGGTAAGAGGATGAGATGTCAGGAGGTTGTTCAGTAGCATCAAGCAACCCAGGAAGGCTTCATCAGGGCAGATGGGTAGAACGCGGAATATCTTCTTCAGCACTTGCTCAAGCTCACAGTCAAGAACACCTGAACTTATGACAGACTCCAAGAAACTGAGTTCTTTCTCATAACATCCTATCATTATGATGATGATAAGGTTACAAGAAAACATTAAGGCATTGCTCTTTCCTATCTGCTTTACCAAGTCACACAACTTGACAGCTTCGGACTTATCAATGTTGAGACCCCTTGTAGTCTTCAGGTAACAAATGAAGGATGATCCGATTTTGTTGATCTCTAACCAATCAAGGACATCCCTTCTCGAAGCATAATGGGATAAAAGGTTCATTCTGTGAAAAAAAAGAACATGAAGTTAGCAAGGATACATATATATCAATTATTGTTTTATGTTTTGGACTAAAAAAAAAATTATGCAGATAACTTTTAGGACTTAACCAAAATTTTGAAAAGTCCAAGTTTGCGGACAACCTTTTGGACTTAACCAAAATTTGGAAAAGTCCAAGTCCACGGACAATATTTTGGACTTAACCAAAATTTGGAAAAGTCCAAGTTCGGGGACAATCTTTTGGACTTGACCAAAATTTGGAAAAGTCCAAGTCTACGGAATATCTTTCGGACTTAACCAAAATTTGAAAAAGTCAAAGTTTGCGAAAAATCTTGGAGGACTTAACCAAAATTTGGAAAATTCCAGGTCTGCAGATAAAATATCCTCAGGCAATAATAAGTGCCTACAGACATAAATGTCCGCTAATATTAATTAAAGCCGACAAACATAAAGTCATTGGGCAAAGTTAGTCCGTAGACAAGTCTGTGGATAAGAGGTCATCTTCTCAAACGACCCTTCAGGTTTTCTTAAATCAGAAGACCTTGGAACTCCGGTAATGTCACCAGAATTCATGCTAGGATACATAGGAAACCAAAATGAGCATTCTAAGGGTCGTTTCGATGGGGAAAATCCTGAAGAATGCCTAGATAGGAACCTGGATGCTTTTGGATGAAGGAAAAATCCTCCTCATTATTTTTCTGAATTAGGAAACAAAAAAAGGGGAGAACAAAAGACCTACCCTCTTTTTTGAGAAGAACTCTTCTCTGTAAAAAGAGAGAACTCTAGAATATCAAAGCCCTCTCTGGTTTTTGGGGATGGGAAGGCAAAAATGCCTTCCTCAGAACTTAAGGGTCCCTTATATAAGTACCGCTGTTATCGGCATCTCGACTGTCCATTTTAAAATGGACGGCCTAGGTGGCTGAGAATATCTCCAGTCACCCTACCTCGGTAGCAAGGAGCCCTCATTATGGGGACTCCTCGAAAGCGTGAGATTTCCATTAAGGAACAACCCACTTAGTAGTGGGCTGCCTGCTAAAGAACAGCCCGCGGAGGGGAGAGACGGTATGCCGCCCTACACTCACTGCAATATGGTAGGATCTAAATGGCTGAACCATTCTCAGTCGTTCAGATTCTGAGGGGCATTTGTGGGCAGTGAACTTTCATTGTCCGTAAGGCGAGTATATAGTACACCTGCCCGCACTAGATCACAACCCAAGTAGACGGTTGAGCTTCGTACATGCCAAAGGCACACGCGCCAGCTGGCCAAGGGCTGACTCACAGGCAGCCCACCTAGCATTTAATGCTGCCAGTAGGGTAATGATGCCCCGTGGGTACCCTTCGTGTCAATTCCTATGAGACTGACACATGGTTAGGGTTTGCCGTTGCAGGCAGACCCCCAGTTAAATCCTTTCGGATAGACTCTAAGAGTTCATCCATGGACTAGCTAAGGTAGACCTGCTCCGCGACCATAAAAGGCCAGAGACTTAACCTAGACCAATGGCAGGACCCATGGTCTCCCCCCATTTTGATTTGTGGACTGACCAAGGTCAGTCCTTTTCTATAGCTGGTAGTTAGTACTTAACTGCCATGTGACAGAAAATCCTTGATAAAAAAAAGGGCTCTCTTTGCCAGCTTTAGGGGATCCCAAGATAGAGATACTCTTTTTTTTTTCCAATAATAGAGTGTCATATGGCAACTCATTCGAAAGGGGGAGTAATTTCTCCCATTTTTTTGGAAGATAAGATTCTTTCCCTTTTAAATGAAAAAATCTTATCCTCCTAGAATCCCCAAAAAGGGAAACCAATTTGGAGTCTTTCAAGAAATAGGACTCCCATTTGTACCAGGTTTCTCTAAGATAAGAGAAACCAACTGTCAAAGGACAAATGACTCTCTCTAAAGGGAGAGAACCTTTTTGACCTCCACAAAAAGAAGAAGTTAAAGGGGAGTCCAAAAACTATAAAAAGAAGGTTTCTCACAAGAAACCCTCACAAGAAATAACAACAAGAATACATACGAGACTAGTACAAGAAAAAAACAGCACAAAAGATAGTTTTCTTTCTTTTACAGGAAAACATCAACCAAGGAGGAAGAAGAAGGATCTCCCATTAATGGAGAATATCAGGTGAACCCCCAATATGACCACTTCTCTTTCTTTTTCCTTTTCTTGATGCAAAGACCTCTATGAGGCACCCTGTAACGCCTACATGGGATCTGGGCAACCCCTTTGAATAAATAAATATTTCATTCAAATATCTTGTTCTTCTTCTTAATCAGAGGTTCTTCCCCAAATCGGGAAGGTAATTAACAATCCAGGTTTTCTCGAGTTGGAAGGATAGTCTCCCACACAAAATAATAAACTTCATACAACAATGGAGGTAATTTGACCGCAACGAAATTTGCACGTTACAATGTGGTTTTTCAATATATACCCCAGGAAGCCAACTCTTTGGCCCACAATTCAGGCCAACAAGCTCTAAATAGTAGCCTTTCAAAACTCGATGCTATCCCTGTTCCTCCCTTGCTGGTATCATCCACCACGAGCACATGGGAGCCTGTAAATAGTTCTTTAGGTTGAATGAATTATCTCTTTACCAAAAAAAAAATTATATTAAAACAAAATATATTATTGAAAGACCCAAGCGTCGAGAAGTTCAAAACTGTCACATGCCCCAGGTATGAGGAGATGACAATGATATTCAAAGATACTTGTGCACCTGGTTGAGGGAGATTTTTTTTATATAGGTTTGAATTAGCATGGAACTCCTACTATAGCAACAAGCAATGGTTTCATCATCACTCATGGTCGTACCATCATTCGGTGTACTACCAACATTAGGGGTCTCATCTAATGGTGTGCAAGGATCTAACACCTTTGTTCTGCTGTAGTCGAGCTTTAGAAGCTTGAGCTCGGCTCGTTAAGTATAAGACAAGCTTGAGCTCGGCTCGAGCTCGGGTTGAAGGGCTTCCAACTGAGTTGCCAACTTGTTTAATCCTTCTCAATTTTTTTTTTATAGCCAACTCAACCTCAAGTGTTTTCATATCTATCTAATGTGGGACTATATTTTAGGCAAGGGAACACACTAACACTCACAAGTCACAACATACTTCACAATTGACAAAAAAAATAACACACTTCACACTGTTTGTTCACACTTTTAGTCCTACATCGGTTATGTATGAAAAGGGTTGAGGGAGTTTTCCCTAAAAAAATGATATGAGAGCCCTTTATTGAATTACCATTCAATTAATCATTTTCATTAATTGAGACATTTTTTTTTCTATATTAACCTTTTGATCCCAAATATTTACTTTAAATGTCATTGAAGACGTAACATTTATTTATCCTTAACAAGCCGCTTTTGTCGAGCCGAGTAAGGGTGTGGTCAAACTCGGCTCGTTAACTAAATGAGCTCAAAAATAATGTTCAAGCTTGACTCGTTTACTAAATACTAAATAAACAAAGCTTGAGTTGTTCACTAGCACCCTGGTTCGTTAACCATCTCTAGTCACCTGTCACAAAAAAAGAGAAAGGGGACACAATCATAGTAGTGAAACTCACTCTGGTAGAAATTACACACAAAAGAATCCAAGCTAGCATTTCATAGGCAAATAGTCCACCACCTCCAACTCTAACAAGAGTCAATCTATGGGTTCTCCCAAATATACTCCCTAATCCTAATCGTTTACAACCAACCCTAAGGGACAAAATTTGAGTTGGCTTATTTTGTCAAATCTAATGTTACATCAGCTCTAACCCTAACTGTTTATCTCAATTATTAAACAATAAGGATTTAGAAGTATATTTGGGAGTACACTTTGGGAGTATCCCTAGACTAATTCCTCTAACAATGGACGATTTTTCCATGACTGCTTGTTTGCAAGTGTTACATGGAATGCGGGTGTAAACCAGAAAGGGAGGGCTATGTACAAGGCCATAGTGGCGAGTCCGATCTTGTCCAATTGCGATTGAACTCGGGTGAGTTCAATCGCACTCACAGAGCCCTTTAACTCTTAGGTTTAAATTTTTTAAAGATATTTTCTTCTAAAACTAAGGTTAGACTGTTGAATCTAAGGGTTAGTGAATCTTAATCACAATTAATGAGGGTTAAAAGGGACATGTGTTGACCTGTGGGAGCGATTGACCTCACCGAGTTCAATTGCATTGACATGATCCCTAGTCCATAGTGACATTAACAAATAAGTACAGGCATTTATGATCATGCTACCTGATCGACATGTTGGATGGATGGAGAGCTAAAAGTCTCCTAGGTTGCCCTTAGGCTTTGGAATATTTTAAGCGATTTGGCTTTTGCATTTTTGGAATGGGGTTATGTGATTGTTTTAACGAGGAATCCCAAGCCCACCCTTCTGGTAAACTAGGTAAACCCGTGCGCATGCAAGATCCAACAATCCATATGAAACGATAAGCCTGGCCTATGAGAACCATGGAACCTTTGCAAGTGACCCCAAGGAGATGACAAGAATCAAACTTAGGACCTCTGCTTCCTGAGGCGTGGTCCCTTGCCAACAGAATTATGTTAATTGTTACAATTTCATTAGTAAGGACTCACACAAATTTCATGAGTATGAAGCAGAAGATATGCTTGTTAGTTGTCACCAACACCCCAATCATTTATATCGATTGGCTAGGATGATTTTGGTAGCCAAATCACAACAAACAAACAAACAATGGAGGAACAAAAGAGGGTACAACTTCTGTAGCACCCCGGACTTTTCCATACTTAATGAATAGCACTTTCGTAGTCAATAGGCCTTTCACGTAGTCTAATTAATAAATAAGGGAGAAATTGAAAATTTTGAAACACAAGAAATGTTCCTTTTCGAAAGACGAATCCAACACAAGTTGAATCGTCAAAATCCGATGAACGAGTCAAAAGATATGGCCAAAATAGTGGAACTTGCAGAGCACCGATCGCTCGGTCCAGTGTAGCGATCGATCAGTTCACAACTGATCGCTCGGTCATTATTAGCAATCGATCGGTCCACAACTGATCGATCGGTAGCTGTTGACTGGTTAACTTTTTTGTATGGGGAAAAATTCCAGAGAGCATGTTTTTGACCGATCGCCGGGTCAAAACACCGGTAGCTCGGTAGGTGACCGATCGCTCGGTCATAACCACCGATCGCTCGGTCCTTTATGTTTTGCAAAAATTTCATTAAGTGTTTTTTCTTCTTTTGGTCGTTACACCCTTGCCTATAAGGGTTTGCCCGAGTCTTTAAGGGTTCATAAACCCTAAGGCAGACATTTGAGAGAAAGGGAGAGAAGAGAAAGAGGGGTTTTCACCTAGGGTTCCTCTTGAGAAAAAATCAAGAGTTTAAGCTCCCTAGATCTCACTCAAAAGCTTGGATTCTTCAAATCCAAGGCAAAGCACATGAAGGACTCGTTCTCCAAGCTAGGGCAGCGTCTCCCATGACATTTTAAGGGTTTTCCTCTTCTTCTTTCAAGGTTAGTACACCCTACTAACTTCCTTAGCAATAACCTAGGTTTTCTAAACCAAATGATGATGTTAATCTGGTATTCTTCTTTTTCCTTTGAGATGCACTATTTTCCCTAAATATAAACAAGAAGAATGTAAATCGTGGGATGTATGAACGTATGATGGGAGGAGGCGATTGGATGCCGTATGAATGTGGTGTGATGTGTGTATGGAAAATGGTGGAAGGGCATTCTACAAATAACGGATACACCATGATGTTTTATGAAATATACACTCTAAGAAATGAAAATAACATGACTATGAATGGTGCATGTCAAGTGTTTGATAAAACGCCTAAATAAGAAATTAATGGATTTTAAGGAAGAATATGAAAGTAGGGCTTGCGTGATTTTCCCTAAAATGATAAATTGATTTAATGTCTTATATGCTTGCCTATTTTCCTTATGTTAGAATTAGAATTTAAAATGTCATATGTCATTTCTTTAAATTGCTCCTGTCATCATGGTTGCCACTATTGACAAGCACACAAGCATGCATGTATGCATGAACCGGGTTTTTCAATAGTATTTGTACATGATAAATCAAACAAGAAAACAAGCATATGTCAAGGAGGTTGGTAGCCCAAGTGGAGGGTGCTAGCCTCTGGCTTACAAGTGAATAAAACAAGAACACGTCAAGGAGGTTGATAGCCCAAGTGAAGGGTGCTAGCCTATGGCTCACAAGTGAAAGAGAACAAGTACATGTCAAGGAGGTTGGTAGCCCAAACGAAGGGTGCTAGCCTCTGGCTCACAAGAAAATGAAATGTCAAGGAGGTTGGTAGCCCAAGGATGTGCAGGTGCTAGCCTCTGGCTCACAACTATACAAGTCAAGACATGAAATACAAGACAAGACAGACACGTATGCATGATTTTCACAAGCAAGACCAAGACATGAAAAGGGTTTCCCAACATGAGTTTTATCGAGGTTTTCGTATTCATGCACGCATGTCAAGATATTGATATTGCTTCATGTTCAATACTAATTATCCTATGCTGCTAGAATTACTTAAATAGATAATTCGTATCGTGTCCACTCTTGTTATGCTTTCTTTGTTGCTATGTTAGCTAGTAGCTTGTACTCGCTGAGTATTCCATGCTCAACCGTACTTTTATGTCGGTATGTTCCATGGATGTCCTCGACCCTGAGCCTTGGGTCGAGGAAGAGTACATAGAGGAGAGGGAGCCACCTATCCCGTTGCAGTCCCAGGAGGATAGGGACTTGGACGTGTGGCCATACCTCGACTACTGTTGAGAGGAGAGTACGAGAGAGTTCTTTTTGTATATTTTGATAGGTGGGGTTGTCCACCTTTGACTTGATATGTTATGTAACTTTAACTTGGAATACTATTTTGGAGTTGTAGAAAAAAAGAAAAAGTTAGTTCACGTTTCCGCATTCATGATATAGCTTCTGCACTCTGATTATTATTGTGTTGTATCATGTTTAGTCTTGTTCATTACAGGATGGTTTGGCAGGTATGTACAGTCACACCTAAAGTATCCCTTAACTCATAGGGGGTATTTTGGGGCGTGACAAAAGTGGTATCAGAGCCCTAGGCATTAGAGTCCCTAAGGTCGCTTAGTACTCGATACCATAATTGAACAAGGTATTAGGTGTTAGGAAAGAGTTGTATTCCAAGTATAGACTAACAAGTTAATCTTAGTCAATATAGGTTGAACTTCAACCAAACTTAGAGTCCTACACTAGGAACACAGATTATATGTTATGCTATCGTGTTGTATACCATGTGTGCATTATTCTGTGCTTAGAAAAATATGCTTTGAATGAATGGTGAAATTGTTACTAAATGAGTATCCAAGTTAGACTCATGTTGTACTGTCGTCCTCAGGAGTAATCATGAGGCGTGGTGCACGGGGTCGCGGATACAATACTCGAGGCAATGGAAGTGATGCTCCATCAGGTGATGATCAGCCTGACTTTGCCTAAGCTATCGCTTCAATAACCGAGACTTTGGCTATGTTAACAGTGAGACAACCGGCTACTCTGCCTAATGTCACACTTATACTGGCTCCTCCTAATCGAGCACAAGCCAGAATAGAGGCTTTTCGGAGGATGAGGCCTCCAACATTTTGTGGAAGTATTGATCCACTTGTGACCGAAGGATGGATTCGGCAATTAGAAAAGATATTTTCTGTGTTGGCGCCTACTGAAGCGGAAAGGGTTACTTGGGCCGCCTTCATGCTTAAAGGTGAGGCCGATCATTGGTGGAGGTCCACGCTTAGGACCCGAGATTTGACCCAACAGGGTCAAGTGTGGACATGGGGTGAGTTTTTGAACGTCTTTTACAAGAAGTACTTTCCGGTCAGAATGAAGGAAAAGAAAAAAATTGAATTTATTACCTTAGAGCAAGGTAATATGTCTGTAACGGCTTATGAAGCCAAGTTCTCGGAGCTATCTTGATTTGCTCCACATATAATAGCGACCAAGGCTATGAAAGCCCAGAAATTTGAAGAGAATTGAAGGATTACCTCAAAGATTGAGTTTCGATGTTCCGACACGAGACTTATTCTGAGGTAGTAGACAAAGCGCTATTAGCGGAGCCTAATTCTGAAGAGTTCTTCAAAAGAAGAGGGATGGAAAAAGGACAATCTAGTAGTTCAGGGGAGAAGAGAGCTAGGACTATGTCATACCAGTCTACGGGGCCGGCTCAGTCATAGAGGATGTCTTCTGCACCACAGGCTCCCCATCCTTTTGCTTCACCGGCTTTTCGCCCGGCTACCTCATATGCTCCTCGCCCTGTATTACCTCAAACTACGGGTTATGCCCCTCCCGCCTATTCACACGATGTCTGTACCCTTTGTGGAAGGCAGCATCCAACAGGGGAATGCCGGAAGGCTACAGGAGGCTGTTTTCATTGTGATGACCAAGGCCACATGATTCGGGATTGCCCCCGACGTCATCTACCAGCCCATTCTCAGGGGAGTAGGCCCCCTGTTAGGCAGACATCTCAGCAGGGCTCTTCCCGGGCTTCGAGGGCCTCACCGTCTACACGGCCTCCTTGCCCAGCCACCCAGGGCCAGTTTTTTCCTTATCAAAGAGAGACACACGTGCATCCTGTTAGCCTCAGGGTTACAACCCTAAGTACCCCTATTAATTTTGATAATAACATAATAATAAAATGAAATATTTGGTACTAATAAAACCATTTAAGTGCGTGAACATTTCAGATTACATAAGTTGATAGCACTCCAATCATAAAAAAGGATGGAAATTACCCAAGAGGAAGTTCAACTCACTTAATACAAGATGAAGATCCAAGATAAGACCTTAGTCCAAGTCAGGTCCATTGAAGACAAAAGGCAAAATCACAAGATCCAAGTCAAGCCAAGATCACTTCTCATCATTTTTAAATGTATTTACTTTTTATTCTAAGAATGTATAGGACTTATGTAAAATGTCCTCAAAAGGATGGTAAGTTGAAAAGCTCAGGAATCATAGATTGACCATAGGAGCCTAGGACATTTTTGAAGATCACTCCAAAGCTCTAATTAATCATAAAATTTTGATAAGAGTATAGCTAATTGACCTAGGAAATCAATCACATCCTTTCAGTGTGATCCAAGACTGAATTCAAAATTTTTACTCTGAATTCATCGACGAAGTCATTTCAGAAATTTTCAAATTCAGTTCTGTTTCTTGATTTCGGCGACGAAATCTTTGGTTGGGTTAACTTCGGTGACGAAGTTATTACAGGATTTTTTAAAATTAAATTCCATCTTTTGAATTCGGCGATGAACTCAAGTGGAAACTCCACTTCGTCGACGAAATCATGTCTGAAACTGAAAAAATCTTTGCAACGGACCTAAAAGCATTTAATGCTACCCCAATGGCACTATTGGATCAAATGGTATAAAAGGAGTTCATTTATGAACACATAATAACTCTTGATCACAGCAATAACTCCCATTTATCACCTATTCACTGCTATTGATTTTCACTTACTCTCATACTTAGAAAATCCCCAAAAATTCTCTCTTGAGCTTACTTGACTCCTACCTACTTTGAGAGACTTAATTAGAGTTTGTATTTCACTCTTATTCAGCTCATTTAAGGAGCTTTCTCTTTGGATTTTTAATCCAAAAACTCATTTATTGAAAGTAGTCAAGAATCCAGGATTCTTGCACTGAAGCTATTGCTTCAGTTATTTCAAGAGAGGGTTGTCTCTTGAGAGGTTTCAGCTCGGCGTAAAGGATTAGACTCCACCTGTAAAGGAGCCAGTGCGATTAAGGAATCGTGGTGAATTCTCTAACTGGAAGCTGAGGCAAGGAGTAGGCTGGATTGCTGAACCTCGTAAAAAAATCTTGAGTTTGCATTCTCCTTATCTCTTCTCTCTTTCCTTTAAATATTCTACAGTTTAGCTTGTTGCATATTTAATTTTATTCCGCACTTTTGAATTTGTAGTTCAATTTTTTAAAAAGCTGCTATAGACCCTATTCACCCCCCCTTTAGGGTCATACCTGGCCAACACATCCGACAATGTTGTGCAAGGTATGCAAGAATTCTAGAAGTTTTAAGTTGTGAAAAGTTCACATTATATGATGAATTGTTATATATACTAGGGGTTACCTATGTATGAAGTATGTCTTATTTGAAATCTATTGATGTTAGTGTTTAATTGTACAGACGCTTTATTAGTGAACGAATGTCTAGCCCGAGTGTTGATCGACACAGGATCCACTCACTCTTTTGTCTCACCCAGATTTGCAAAGGGATTTTCGACTGAGGCTACTCCGTTAGAACGAGAGCTGACCATTGCAACTCCACTTAGCAAGTCAGTTGATACGGATAAAATATTTAGGGATTGTGTGGTTCAAGTGAGGGATAATGAACTATTAGCCGATCTCATCATCCTAGATTTCCAAGACTTGGATTTCGATGTCATCCTAGGGATGGATTGGTTGTCAAACCATCACGGCCATGAAAAGATGATGAATTTCAAGCCGAAATGAGTAAAACCATTTCACTTTCAAGGATTGAGAGAAACGGATATTGCTCACCTCGCAACTTTGAGCATAGCAAATCCAACGGCACCAAACTTCTCGGCCATTCCGATCGTGAGTGAGTTCTTGGATGTGTTTCCAGAGGAACTCCCCGGGTTGCCTCCTGATAGAGAGATCGAGTTTGCTATAGAGCTTGCTCTGGGCACCGCTCCGATTTCAAGGGCACCGTATAGAATGGCCCCTATAGAACTGGAGGAGTTGAAGAAGCAAATTGAAGAGTTACAACAACTTAGTTTTATCCCACCAAGTGTGTCACCATGGGGATCTCCGGTCCTCTTTGTAAAGAAGAGGGACGGGTCGATGAGAATGTGCATAGACTACCGTCAGCTGAACAAGGTCATTATCAAGAATCGTTATCCCTTGCCACGGATAAACGACTTATTTGACCAACTGAAAGGAGCGAGATTCTTCTCCAAGATTGATCTTAGAGCGGGATATCATCAGTTAAAGATCAAGGCAGGAGATGTTCCGAAGACGGCCTTCAGGACTCGATATGGGCACTACGAGTTCCTTGTCATGCCTTTTGGGCTGACAAATGCACCGCCGGCGTTCATGGATCTGATGAACCGGGTGTTCTGATCATACTTAGATCGAGGTGTGATTGTGTTCATTGATGACATTTTGGTGTATTCCCAGACATGGGAAGATCATGCATGAGATCTCCACCTTCTCTGGAGATGTTAAGAGAGCATAGGCTATAAGTGCAAATTCTGGTTAGAGAAGGTAGCATTTCTCGGGCATGTAGTGTCAGCTGAGGGTATTTCTGTTGACCCAGCAAAGATTGAGGCAGTTATTAGTTGGGAGAGACCCAAGAGTGTCACCGAAATCCGAAGTTTTCTTGGACTGGTAGGCTACTACCGGAGGTTTGTGGAGGGATTCTCCAGTTTGGTTGCACCTCTCACTAACTTGACGAGGAAAAATGCCAAGTTCAGTTGGAGCGATCGATGTGAAGTTAGCTTTCAGGAGTTGAAGAAGCGGCTCACTATGCTCCCGTACTTACGGTGCCATCCGGGAGTGGCAGGTTCGTAGTGTATAGCGAAGCCTCCCACGTGGAATTGGGATGTGTGCTCATGCAGCACGGAAAGGTCATTGCCTACACCTTAAGGCAATTGAAAGAGCATGAGAAGAATTATCCCACTCATGACTTAGAGCTTGCCACGGTTGTGTTTGCTTTGAAAATATGGTGACATTATCTTTATGGGGAACAGTTTGAGGTATTCACAGACCATAAAAGCTTGAAGTATCTATTTTCCCACAAAAAACTAAATCTGAGACAAAAAAGGTGGGTAGAGTTTTTGAAAGACTACGAATGCTCCATTCAATACCATCCGGGCAAAGCGAATGTTGTAGCCGATGCTCTTAGCCGGAAGCCTACTGCACTTATGGCACATATGATGGTGCCTGAGTGGAGGTTGTTAGAGGATGCATCCAACCTTGACATCAGTTTTAGTCTCCCTACCTTTGGACCGGTAATGGCTAACGTCACAATTAGGCCATATATCCTGGGCATGATCAAAGAGTTGTAGGGAATGGATGCCGAGCTACTTTCTTGCTGAGACAAGTCAGTGAATAGTGGTAGCACGGATTTTACGGTGAGGGACGATGGGATCATTACTTTCAAGGGAATAGTATGTGTCCCAGCCGATGAGAAGCTTAAACGAGAAATCTTGTACGAGGCTCACCGGTGTACACCGTTCACCCCGGAGGTACCAAGATATATAGGGATTTGAAAAAGCACTTTTGGTGGTGGAACAAGAAGCGAGAAATAGCGGAGTACGTGTCATGATGCTTGGTGTGCTAGCAAGTCAAGGCTGAGCACAGGAGACCGGCTGGACTTTTACAGTCTCTCCCTATTCCCGAGTGGAAATGGGAGCACATCTCTATGGACTTTATTATGGGATTGCCGAAGACGGCTAGAAATTTTGATGCTATATGGGTTGTGGTTGATAGACTAACGAAGTCCGCCCATTTCTTGCCATGCTGGACTACCTTCAATTCCAATTAGTTGGCTGCATTGTATATCAAATAAATAGTTTGGGTGCACATGGTACTAGTGAGTATTGTCTTGGATCGGGACGCTAGATTTACCTCTAGGTTTTGGAAGAGCTTTCAGAGTGTCATGGGTTCCCGACTAGACTTTAGCACCGCTTTTCATCCCTAGACAGATGGACAAACGGAGCGGGTGAACCAAATCATTGAAGACATGCTTAGAGCTTGTATGCTAGACTTCAAGGGAAGTTGGGAAGATCACCTACCTTTGTTAGAATTCGCCTACAATAATAGTTATCAAGCGAGCATTCAAATGGCGCCTTTTGAGGCTTTGTATGGGAGAAGTTGTAGATCCCCTTTGTATTGGGATGAAGTTGGGAAAAGAAGGTGTTGGACCCTGAATTAATTGAACAAACCGTGGATAGGGTCAAGCTTATCTAGGAAAGGTTGAAGACCGCATAGGATAGACAAAAGATCTATGCTCACAACTGAATGAGAGACCTTGAATTCCGAGTTGGCGACTTTGTTTTTGTCAAGATTTCACTGACCAAGGGTGTTATGAGGTTCGGAAAGAGAGGCAAGCTTAGCCTGAGATATGTCGGCCTGTTCGAGATCATTACTAGAGTCGGTGAGGTGGCTTACCGTATTGCTTTGCCCGCTCATATGGCGGCAGTCCACAACGTGTTTCACATCTCCATGCTTCGGAAGTACATACCGGGCCCTTCTCATGTCATCAAGCTTGATCCGGTAGAAATCCAGGAGGATCTCACACTAGTTGAGCAACCAGAAGTGCAGATCTTGGGCAGGCGAGATCAAGTCCTGCGCAACAAGACCATTCCCTTGGTCTTGGTAAGATGGCAACACCATTCAATGGAGGAAGCTACATGGGAACGAGAGGTCAAAGTGAGAGAAAAGTATCCTCAGTTATTTGTTTAGGATCTTGACATTTCCCTTATATTTTGTTAATCCAGACCTTGTGTTCAGTGCTTCCCGTGCCTTGCGAAATTCTCAGTGACTGTTCTTGTATTTACTGTTCATCATCTTCAACACTTACTGACTTTACCATCGGAGTACAGGTCAGGGTGCCACACCCTCCGCTCCAACCCTCTACCAGTAAACCAGAACGTGGAAGACGCTGCTGCTGACGCGTGTCCGTCCGGTATTTTTCCCCTCAATTGAAGATGATGAACAGTAAATACAAGAACAGTCACTGAGAATTTCGCAAGGCACGGGAAGCACTGAACACAAGGTCTGGATTAATGAACAAGTGTCCCGTGCACTAAAAATCACGGGGCTTTTATAGGGCAAGGGTTGGTATGGCCATCGATGACCATGGATGGCCATAGGTGTCCATACCACGTGTCTTTGCACTCATTGCCAAATATCTTAGATATATCTGTCACCGGTTGTATTACACGTGAGAGCCTCCTATAAGTCCAATCGGACGGGATCGGACGGTACGCAGAAGTGACCAGCATTAAATGCCAAGACAGTGCTTTCGGCACGAAACGGCGCGTTCGGCACGCTTGTCGGGATCATGGATCGCCTCCTGATCACTTCTTCCTACGAGCCGGTCTCGTTGTTGACTTAAGCTCGGTTACGGCGTAGATGCCTTAAAACACAGCACGACATCGTTGTCGGTGAGACAACGGACTCGTTGTTCGCGTAACGACAGCGACGTTGTCAAGAGCACAACGTTGAATCGTCAAAATCCGATGAACGAGTCAAAAAATATGACCAAAACAGTGGAACCTGCAGAGCACCGATCGCTCGGTCCAATGTAGCGATCAATCGGTTCACAACCGATCGCTCGGTCATTATTAGCGATCGATCGGTCCACAACCGATCAAATGCTAGCTATCGACTGGTTAACTTTTTTGTATAGAAAAAATTCCAGAGAGCATGTTTTTGACCGATCGCCTAGTCAAAACATTGGTCGCTTGGTAAGCGACCGATTGCTCGGTCATAACCACCGATCGCTCGGTCCTTCGTGTTTTGCAGAAATTTCATTAAGGGCTTTTTCGTCTTTTGGGCATTACACCCTTGCCTATAAGGGTTTGCCCGAGTCTTTAAGGATTCATAAACCCTAAGGCAGACATTTGAGAGAAAGGGAGAGAAGAGAAAGAGGGGTTTTCACCTAGGGTTCCTTTTGAGCAAAAATCAAGAGTTTAAGCTCCCTAGATCTCACTCAAAAGCTTGAATTCTTCAAATCCAAGGCAAAGCACATGAAGGACTCGTTCTCCAAGCTAGGGCAGTGTCTCCCACGACATTTTAAGGGTTTTCCTCTTCTTCTTTCAAGGTTAGTACACCCTACTAACTTCCTTAGCAATAACCTAGGTTTTCTAAACCAAATGATGATGTTAATCTAGTATTCTTCATTTCCCTTTGAGATGCACTATTTTCCCTAAATATAAACAAGAAGAATGTAAATGGTGGGATGTATGAACGTATGATGGGAGGAGGCAATTGGATGTTGTAGAATGTGGTGTGATGTGTGTATGGAAAATGGTGGAATGACATTCTACAAATAACGAATACACCATGATGTTTGTATGAAATATACGCTCTAAGAAATGGAAATAACATGACTATGAATGGTGCATGTCAAGTGTTTGATAAAACGCCTAAATAAGAAATTAATAGATTTTAAGGAAGAATATAAATGTAGGGCTTGTGTGATTTTCCCTAAAATGATAAATTGATTTAATGTCTTATATGCTTGCCTATTTTCCTTATGTTAGAATTAGAATTTAAAATGTCATATGCCATTTCTTTAAATTGCTCTTGTCATCATGGTTGTCACTATTGACAAGCACGCATGTATGCTTGAATGGAGTTTTTCACGAGTATTTGTACATGATAAATCAAACAAGAAAACAAGCATATGTCAAGGAGGTTAGTAGCCCAAGTGGAGGGTGCTAGCCTCTGTCTCACAAGTGAATAAACGTCAAGGAGGTTGGTAGCCCAAGTGAAGGGTGCTAGCCTCTGGCTCACAAGTGAAAGAGAACAAGTACATGTCAAGGAGGTTGGTAGCCCAAACGAAGGGTGCTAGCCTCTGGCTCACAAGAGAATGAAATGTCAAGGAGGTTGGTAGCCCAGGGATGTGCGGGTGCTAGCCTCTGGCTCACAAGTATACAAGTCAAGAACAAGTCAAGACATGAAATACAAGACAAGACAGACACGCATGCATGATTTTCACAAGCAAGACTGAGACATGAAAAAGGTTTCCCAACATGAGGTTTACCGAGGTTTTCGCATTCATGCACACATGTCAAGATATTGATATTGCTTCATGTTCAATACTAATTATCCTATGCTGCTAGTATTGCTTAAATTGATATTTCGTATCATGTCCACTGTTGTTATGCTTTCGTTGTTGCTATGGTTAGCTAGTAGCTTGTACTCGCTGAGTATTCCATGCTCAGCCGTACTTTTATGTCGGCAGGTTCCGTGGATGTCCTCGACCCTGAGCCTTGGGTCGAGGAAGAGTACGTAGATGAGAGGGAGCCACCTATCCCGTTGCAGTCCTAGGAGGATAGGGACATGGACGTGTGGCCATACCTTGACTACTGTTGAGAGGAGAGTACAAGAGAGTTTTTTTTGTATATTTTGATAGGTAGGCATGTCCACCTTTGACTTGATATGTTATGTAACTTTAACTTGGAATACTATTTTGGAGTTATAGAAGAAAAGAAAAAGTTATTTCACGTTTCCGCATTCATGATATAGCTTCCGCACTCTGATTATTATTGTGTTGTATCATGTTTAGTCTTGTTCATTATAGGATGGTTTGGCAGGTATGTACAGTCACACCTAAAGTATCCCTTAACTCCTAGGGGGTATTTTGGGGCGCGACATCTTCTCCTGTGTGCACATTGTGATTGCATAATAACTTTTACTTTATTTATAATGTTTGTAATTATTATCATAAAGTAGTGACTTTTGTAATCAAGAGTAAGACCAGATTTATCTTAAATGAACATATGAACAATGAATAGCTTAAGTGTGAAATAATTAATTTATGCTTTTGAGTGAATCAAACATAATTATTTTACATGTAATCAATTCTCTGCAGTTAATTACTAATCGACTAGGTGCACTAAACAAGATTATTTACAACAATACTTATGCATGAGAGTGCTGACTTTATAATGAGTTGTGAATGCAATAATTCAAACCAAACATAGCCTGAAAGATGTTTGTAATTGGGACTGTAATTGGGCGGGGGTTGTATAGCCTTTGGGCCCCATGTGGCTCTGCGCCTGCCCACTCCTAGGTTTCACCCAACTATATGTGAAAAATTGGCTCAAATTGAAAAATTCAGGGGTAAGTGATCAATCGGTGGTACGGAGATTTTCGAAATTAGTCCGGTTTTGCTTTAGAGAAACTCCTAATTCAAGTGGGGACTTTCTATTTGTCTAGGACTGCGAGTTTTAGCCTATAAATAGGGGATTATGGGTCTAGAGTTTACATTGAAAGATTATGGTTATGAGTATAAGAATGTGAATACTAGGGCTCTCGGGAAGAGTGGGTTTGCTCTCGGGGAGAATCTCTAGTTGTTCTCATGGGGAGTGAGAGATAATAGAAAGAGTTTAAGTATACTAGGACTTGAGAAAAAATTGAAGAGAGGATAGATAAGGATTGTTCTTAGGGTTCATTGAAAAGGTGAGTTGAGTGAGTTGTACATGGGACTTTGAGCTTAGGTTGAGTTTAATCCGAGAGGAGAGTAATATTATATTGGGTTTCTCTGAAGAAGAAGCAATCGGATCTTGACCCGTGGATATAGGCAGGTTATCTAACCACGTATATCTCTTGTGTTTTCTCTTGTGTGTATATTTGGTTTATTCTTTTCCGTCGGGTGTTATTATGTTATTTCTCCAACACTATCCTTATTTTTTAGGGAAAAAATTAAGCGTAGCTAGAAAAATATTAAAATATTTTTAATATATTTTTTTAGAAACCAAAGATAGGTGTGTGAACCCTAGGAGTAAGTGAATCTTAAGTATAGTTAACGGGTTTCAAAAGGGACACGTGGCGACCTCAACAGCGTAATCGGATTCCCCAGAGTATGGTTATATTAGAAGATTTGGTTTCTTTTAACTATAATTAAGAAGTTTTAACTCTGTATATTTAAAAATAAAAAACCAAAGTTACATTATTTAATTCTAAGTGTAGAGAATTTTAATAATAGTTAATGAAGTTGAAAGGTAAAATTTTTTTTTTAAGTTGAAAGGTACACGTGTTGACACCTGAGTTTCATTGAATGTGATCCCAAATGGCGTTGAGAAATCCAACTCCAACTCTAGATGTAGCTCACATCACCATAATTAGACCTACATTGCACCAAATATATATATTTTTGGGCCTCAGATTATCTATGAAGCCAGAGAGCCCTTGTCTCGTCTCGGGCAACCATAGGATAGGGGACAAGTGGTGGAGAAGTCAAAATCATAGACCCCATGATTTTGACTTCTCCACAAACTACATGACACATGGTGATAAGTTGGTGAGATAAAGGGGAAGAGATATCAAGTGGGGAGAAGTCAAAATCATGGCCAGAAAATGAAATGACTTCTCCCTTTTTATCGCCACGTGTCCCCTATCCTATGGTTGCCCGAGATAGCTTTCTAGCTTCACCAGAGACAATCCGAGGCCATATCTACTATTATAATATAAAGAAATAAGATTTTTCTCTTTGATAAGAAGGATAGAGAGAGAGAGAATGTTGAGAGATTTTTGGGGATTGTGATAAGAGAGACCAAAGAGACATAAGAAGGATAAAGAGAGAATGTATAAAAGAGATTTTAGAAAATTGTGATAAGAGAGATAGTTTAGAGATTTATTTTTGTATTCACAGTTGGGATTTTGCTAGTAAAGAAATAAGATTTTTTTCTTTGCTCTCTAAACTTCAATCCCTCGAATCTCATAAGTTCTATTGTAGAGATGATATGTGGATTTTCTCTTTAATCTCCACTGTTCAAATTTGGACCTACTATTTCATCCTAGAGCCCTCTATCTCTACTGCTGTAGACTCCTCACTTATCTCCAACTCTTATAGGTTTTGGACCCAATATTTTATCCTAGAGACCTATTTATCTCTATTATTGTAGAGTTCTCTCTTATCTCAAACTCTTGAGTGTATTAATTTAAATTTAATATTAAGAAATTTATGATTTTCTCTTAAATGTTATTAAAATAATAAAAAATTATTATAATAAAATTAATTAATTAATATAAAAAAAAATATATATCAATACTATTAAAAATAAAATTTATGAAATATTCTTATAATATATTATTTAATATTTAAATAAATAAATAATATTATTTAATTTTAGATATTCTAAATTATTATCGTACATCCCAAGATCACTACTGCTAGTTTTCAATATAATTACAGTGCACAATGAGTACTTGGTGCCATCATGATTACAGTCCTTACATCTTGATGTGTTCTGTCACCTGATAAAAGATCATATTTACATGTGGATCCTGTCCACACTCCACAGTTTTGCCAACCTGAAATCCTGTACTGGGCACGGTCTAGGTGGCCTCTGACAAGCTTTATCCTAATAAATTACAGTATTACACACCCAATAATTCGTTTAAAATAAGGCATATTCTCTCTCTATCTCTTTCTCTCTCTCTTTCTCTTTCTAACTTTTTCCACTCTTGTCGCATTATTTTATATCCGTTAGGGGAATCATTCATCCTTTTCTCATTGTATCTTACGCCGGAGAAGAAGAGATCAAGCAAAATTGATATATATTTCGGCCTTGAATCGAGAAATCATTCGATACCCTTTTCAAAGGGGCTATGGATCTATGGTCACTCCAAATCAAAAACAGCAACAGAGGCCCTTTCTCTGCAAAAATCTCTCCTTTTCCACAGCGAAATTTATGGGCTGAAAGACATTTTCCTTGCAATTTCCGGAAGATGGGAACTTTCCGAGTTCAATATGGAAAGGTTTTGGAGATCAGGGTCTTGAAACTGAAGGCTTCTGAGTATCCATCTTTCCGGGTAAGAGCGATGGGGAAGAAGAACAACGAGAATCCATCTTCTCCTGGTAAGAGTTCATGCAAATTTTCATATATATTTTTTTCTCTAAGGATTTCAGCTCCCTAGGTTGTTGGGTGTTGTTCAATTTCTGTTTCCCTTGTCTTTAATTTATGTTTCCAGCTTCTGTGATTAATCTTTGACTATTAGATTTTCTCTCTCATAACCATTTATGTTTTTATGTAAAATATAATTGATTTATTTTTGGCTGTTGGGGAAATATAGTTTTGGCCTTTGGGTGTTAGGATTTGAGATTTTCTTTGTAAATTCAAATAATTATATAATGACTTTTTAATTTTGGGATTAGTTACATGTTTCTAGGAACTTCCCTTTGATTTTGAATTTGATTTTTTTTTTGGTTGAATGGTTCGAGATCAAGAAATCTACTCATTAATTTCATATGGATAAGGAATTAGCCGTTCTTAATTTATTAATTTTGTAGGTGTGAATATGAATTTCTTATTTTCTTTATGTTTTATTATCTTTTACAGGGATGTTCTGCTTGTATCTTAATGTTACCATTTTCTTTAACAATCAATATTATGAATTTTAACCTCATGTGAAATCCTGAAAAACAATTAAGCGAGGACATTAATGTGCAAAATGAGGTCAATTCTGGTTGATGGCAATGTGGGAATCGAGAAAGCAAAGTGAGAGACAACAAATTTTTTTTTAATAATTTTTTATGGTCATAGAGAAACAACAAATACACAAAATTTTTGTGGTTCCTCACATAGGTGATGATTCGAGAGCTTATACTATTCGCTAATATTACATAGGGGAAAAATATCCATTTACCGAGTGCGTATATGGAATCCCCAACCCTGTCCTACTAGAATAATAAGTCCTAGTCCCTTCAGAAGATATTAATATTAGAGTTTATCATAATTAAGAAACTATGCATTTTTTACCTAACATTTACACACGTAAACAACTAGTGAACTGGACTCAGTTGGGCCCAAAAGCATAGTACCATAGTTACCAAGTACAGGTAAGGGTATAATACAACAATCATCTGTGCAGGAATTACGGGTGTTATACGGCAACAAGAATATGGCAAAAGTATGGAAAAATTAAAAAATTAATTAATTATTATAAATAAATAAGAATCATGATGCTAACTACTAAAAATCATTTAATATGGAATATGCGTTTAACATGGCAAAAGTACGCGTATGATAAATTTGAATACAAAATTAGCGCATTAAACGCGTATTATACAATAATAACTCGTATAATACATAATATGACAAAAGTACGCTGGTTAAACTGTTTTTTAGGCGTAACGATTTTTACTTTTCTTGTAGTGTTTACTTCTCGATACACATCCTTGCTTGTATTTTGTTGTGATCTCCACCTTCATTTATATAATATGTTTGATTATTAATATAAATAAAGGGCGACCCCCCTAAAAGTATTATACGTGTATTACGGGTATAATACACAGATTTGGTAACTATCCACACTACAAGGGGCTAACTATAGCCAGAGACACAAATATAACAATTTGTGCCCATTTTATTAAATATTCCATCCGAGTTGAATCGCCAGTCAATAAAGTTTTAGTTATGTTGGAACTTGGGTAGAGAGATTTGTCCGAGTTCCCAAATTGCATTGAAAGACTACTTTGACCCTACAAGAAAGGTACCAAGTTAAATCCCAATCAAACCTTTAGTTTTGAAAACCAATTTTTTTGGAGCTTGATATGTTAGCACATAGTTGTTAAAGGCGTCACCTCAGGCGGTCGCCTAGGCGACCAGGCGCTCTGCTAGGCTCAGGCGACTGGCCACCTCAAGTAGTCATTATTAAAATTCTGATATATGTAATATTTTTTTATTGTTTATGGATATATAAATTTATTTTATTTGAATATGATTGTTCAGTAAACAAAAAAAAATATGTTATTTCATATATATTTCATGTCTTTTACAATATAATATATTAGGATTTGTATATCCAACAAAAAAAATTCGCGGATAGAAGAAGAAAGAAGAAACGAACGGTGTCAATTATGTTTCTCTCATGTTAACTTGTTCTATCTTAATTGGTAGACCAATTGGTCTCTCTCCCTTTGTTTATGTGTAGATCATATAGTCCAAATTTTTTTTTTTTCATGGTTGTTAAATTACAGGTAGCTGAAGCGGCCCAATAACAAATTAAGAGCCTTTAAATGTCCAAAATTTCTTTTAAGACCCCCAAAACTCTCATAAACTCATATTTAAAGGGGTCTTTTATAATTTAAATAAGTACAGATCCAATAGTTATATATTTGACTTATCAATATTATTTTTAATACTTATCTTGAGTATAATCGAGAAAAAAAAAATTTTGATAGTAAGAGGTACGACATCTCCCTCTCCATCCCTCTCTTCTTTCTCCCCTATTCAAAGTCACATTGGACTACCGGACTATTTTTCTATTTTTATTGAGTCTTATATTCTTCATCTTCACCTAGGGCTGTCAACGGATCAGATTCAGACCGGATCTGTCTAGATCCGAATCCAATCCGATTAAGAATCCGATAGATCCAAATCCAATCCGAGATCCGTCGGATCATGAAGTAATCAATCCGAATCCGATCTGATTACATTTGTGAGATCTGAATCCGATCCGATCCGAATTAGGTTAATTTTAAAAAAAAATTATATTTTAATAATTTAAAATCTAATAATACCTTAATTAACTCTAATTAATGTTAATTTTTTTAAAATTAATATTTTATGCATAGAAAATCTAAGTAATATATTTAAAATGATTAAAAAAAAATTATTATAATCGGATCGGATCACCCTATATCCAGATCCGGTCCGATTATAATCAGATTCCACCGATCCGATCCGACGGATCACATATAGGGTCCAAAGTCTGGCTAATCGGATCGGATCCGGATCATGATCCGATCCATTGACAGCCCTATCTTCACCCCTCTCCTTCATCTCTCTCTTTTCTTTTGGGCTGTCTATTTTTTATCCCTCACAATCCTTCTATCTCCCCTCTTTCAACAATCATTGACTTATTGTAGACTTGATTTTTATTCCATTTTTTTTTCAACGCTTGAAATCTTCCTTTATTATTCTTAGAATTACCTCTAACGATAGTTCTATCAAAGTGCATCTTAACAATGGTGTAATTTATATGAATGTAGGGCCTCTTATATAAAGAATATGCATCATACATAGATCTCATATTAGGGGAAATTTCTACAACAAAAAGTTCATCAGGCGACGCCTCAGGCTACCGCCTTAGGCGTCCATGGGGTCTATCGCCTCAAGTCGCCTTGACAACTATGTGTGAGCATTTCTTTCTCGTTAATATCACAATTCACAACCACATATAAAGAAATTTTGGATCCTCATATTTGGCAATGCTCTTCAATGAAGTTCAGTAAGTTGTTATTCTGCTATTAGTATCCCTATATATAGAGAAAAGGAAAGAAAGAAGAAGATGTTATAGTGGGAGAATAATAAGAGACAATGGACCAAGTGAGTTGGATTTCACTTATCAGGCAAGACTCTGACCTTAGAGGTGAAAAGATTGACGAATTAGCTAATCTTTGAAACCTTCGAGCAAAATTACATGGATTATTCTAAACGAGAAAGGGGATCCATGCCAGGTTTTTTACAGATTTAGGCGTGACACTTTCAAAGTTTGATACCAATTTCTCTATGTTGTGCGAAAAGACAATCGAAAGGCTGCAACACAAGTAGATAGATGAAAAGATAAACGTGAAAGAACACACAACTGAAACACAAGATTAACATGGTTCGTGATGTATGCATGCCTATTGGTAGAGATGATCCAAATGAAAAATTGTAGATTAGAAAAATTGCAATTATTACCCTAATCACACAGTCCCCAGAACTTTCACACTGAGTGTCAAACTCTAGAATGCACTTGCCCCAAAGTGCCATTCAGATACACTCACCAAGAGTCTCTTAAAGAGACAGATTGTCACTCACCAAGAGCACACTCCCCAATAGCCAAAATTAAATACAGAGAAACACCAAAAGGCCTAAAATTCTCTCCTAAATAGCTACAAAAAGATACCCATAAACCAATAGCCCAAGTGTATTTATATAGTCCAAAAACCTAGTTCCACACCAACAAGAGAATCCATAGTTCTATTTCCAAAAGTAGTGAAATTTCGGTGAACCCAAAAAATTCTTTTTGATTTGAGAAATCACAAGTCCAAGAGGGGGGGGGGGGGGGGGGGAGGGGCTATGTCTTTTATCCTATGGCCTATCTACTAATTTTATTTTTAAAAATTAAATTATTAACTAAAGGAAGATAAATCACAAACCACAAAGTAGACACAAGGATTTTTACGTGGAAACCCTTTTGGGAAAAATCATAGGACCTCGTCCAGCTAAGAGATATCACTAAGATATAAAAGCAAGAGTACAAACTCGAACTTCACCCAAAGAGGACTCGAGTCATTGATCCACGACTAGTTCTCCAACGCTTGCACGACCATGAACTCGCAAGTTCAATCTCCACCGCAGTGCCCCAACTCCTCACTGACCTTTGTTTCTATTAGATCTCAGCACCACAATCTCACAACCAATCTCCGTCAATGGTGGCTTTGCTCTTGCCAACCACAAATCCACGAACCTCCTCGGATCGATCTCTGTCAATGATGGCTTCAGATTACTCCGACCAAGTTCTGTTACAAGAACAGGTTGATGGATTACCACAAATAAATCCTAGAGGGATTACACGCAATTGGAATAACAAGCAAGCAAGAATTCAAGATCTAGTAATGGCTTGCAATCTCAAGAGCATAAGGGGAGAGGAGAAAATAGTGGATCTCAACCAAGAACTATAGAAAACCCTAGAGCACTCAAGAATGATCTCAACTCTCTCAAAAAACCCTTTGGTGCGCTCATGGGAACAAACCCTATAAATAGGAAGCCAAAAACCAAGTTTAAAAGTGTTTAAGGGGGGTTAAAAAATATTTCGAAAACTCGGCGAGTCACCCGAGTTACCCGACTCAATTGAATTTCGAGTCAAGTCGCCTCAAAACTCGAATGAGACATTATTGAGCGAAATACTTGGGTGATTAGGTCGAGTTAAGTCAAGTTTTTCAACTTGCCAAAGTAGGTCAAGTCACAGAAGGGTATTTTTATTATTTTTAATTTTTAAAAAAACTTAGACTCGAACGTCACATTATTTTTGCATCATATTTTTTTTGGGTTTTTGTTAAATCTAGTTTTTAGTTTTGATGCTACAAACTAGCCTACTACTATGGGTTCTTTAAACCCAGATTTTTCAAGTTATTTGTGATCAATCTTAGATAAAATGCCAAAAAATTGGTAATTGCCTAATTGGTATATATATATATATATTCCGAGTTGGACCGAGTCGAGTTTCTTTCAAGTTTTCCGAGTTACTTGACTCAGCTAACTTTCGAGTCGAGTTTTCGGGTTTTTGAACTATAGTTAAAACATTGTTTTCCCCTCTGAAGCACAGATACTTTGAATAGGTCGTCGTACCCATATTAGATACGTATCGGATACGGATACGCCTCCGATATGGCGGGATATGTATCTGATACGGCTTAGAAGTATCCAATTAATTTAAACCAGTTTATTTATTTAGGATACGGCAGGGATACGATCGAGATACGACACGGTTTCATTCAGGCGATTTTACCGATTTGCCCTCTTACGTTTTGGATTTTTTTTTTCGTTAAATCCTTTAGGGCTCCATTCGGCTGAAACAAAAAAAAAAAAGGAGGAAGAACCCTACCTCTTTCGGTCTTTCCCGTCCGAAGCTCAAGCTTTCCATTCAGGTCCCTGTTTGTTTTTTTTTTTTTCTTGGTTAAAGAAACAGTCGGTCCCTATTTGCTTCTTTTTTTTACTGTTTGCTTTTTCTTTTAAAGCTCAAACAACTGTTACCCTCCCAAAAAAAAAAAAGGTTTCAACTTTCAACTGTCAAATGACTCAAATCAATTGTTTTTTAAAGGCTCAAACCTTTAGTTGACGGTTTGCTCTTGCTTGCTTTTTTTTTTTTTTTTTTTTTTTAAGGCTCAAACAAATTCAACTGTCAAATGACTCAAATCTATTATTTTTTTAGAGGCTCAAACCTTTAGTTGATACTCTGTTCTGAGTGTTCTCTCTCTCTTTTATACTTTGATTGTTTACTAAATTCATAATTATAGGAATATGAGTTCGGGTTTAGGAAGTTTGGGTTCAATGTGTGGAAGTGGAACTTCCATGATACAAGATGAATCGGATGATCATACTCCTCTATGGAACTATGTTACTAAAGTAGAAAAAATGGGGGAAGGAGGTGGGAAAACCAGATTCAAATGTAATTATTGTCAAAATATTTACAACGGGTCATATTTTTAGAGTCAAGGCTCATTTGTTGAGACTTTCGGGTCATGGGATTAAAGTGTGCCCAAAAGTGAATTTCGAGACTCTTTCTGAAATGCAGAAGGCAGTTGAAGATGCTGAAAACCGGTTGAAAATGGGTATGCCTAAAAAGGTTCCTTTGCCACCTTCCTCTTACCAATCCATAGGTATGGGGTCAAGCAATACTAGAGCATTTAGACAAGAAGGTTTTGAGCCAAGAAAAAGAAAGGCTTCTGGAAATGCTCAAGAACAATTGCATTCCGAGATTGCTCGGATGTTTTACTCAAGTGGCTTGCCGTTTCATTTAGCTAGGAACCCGCATTATGTGAGTTCCTATTCGTTTGCTGCAAACAATTTAATTGTTGGGTATGTACCTCTTGGATATAATTTGTAGAGGACTTCTTTACTCCAAAAGGAAAGGGCAAATGTAGAAAGGTTGTTCGAGCCGACTAAGAAATCATGTAAGGAAAAGGGGTTAAGTATTGCTACTGATGGATGGACTGATTCACAAAGAAGACCTCTTATCAATTTTATGGCAGCATCAGAATTTGGTGCAATGTTCTTGAAAGCTATTAATTGTGAGGAGGAGGTGAAAGACAAGTTTTTATTTCCAACTTGATCAATCAAGTAATTGAAGAAGTTGGACCTCAAAATGTGGTCCAAGTGATTACTGATAATGCTCCTGTTTGTAGTTCAGCTGGATTACTCATTCAAGGCAAGTACTCAAATATCTTTTGGACACCATGTGTGGTGCACACATTAAACCTTGCCCTTAAGAATATATGCACTGCAAAAAATATTGAGAAGAATGCAACTACTTATGAAGAATGCCATTGGATTACAGGTATTGTTGGGGATGTGATGTTTATAAAAAACTTTATCATAAATCATTCTATGAGATTGGATATTTTCAATGAGTTTGTGCCCTTGAAATTACTTGCTATTGCAGACACACGCTTTGCATCTTCAATTATTATGCTAAAAAGGTTTAAATTGATGAAGCGTGGCCTCCAAACAATGGTTATAAGTGATAAATGGGTTTCATACAAAGAAGATGATATTGGGAAAGCAACATTTGTAAAGGAAAATATGTTGAATGATATATTTTGGGATAAGATAGATTACATACTCTCTTTCACATTGCCAATTTATGAGATGCTTCGGTTTTGTGACACCGACAAGCCATGTCTTCACTTAGTTTATGAAATGTGGGATGCAATGATTGAAAAGGTGAAGGCATCCATCTATAGGCATGAAGGGAAGTTACAACATGAGGAGTCAACCTTCTATTCCGTGGTGCATGAGATACTAGTTGAGAGGTGGGCCAAAAGTAACACACCTCTTCATTGTCTTGCACATTCTTTGAATCCCAGGTAATAGCTTACTTTTAGACTATTAGTTATTCTTATTTTTAAGTTATATCTTTTAATATCAATAGCATAATTTTTTTGATATTTTTTTAATTGTAAAATAGGTATTACAGTTCAATGTGGCTTGATGAAAATCCCAATCGTGTTCCTCCTCACAAGGATGATGAAATTTCAAATATGAGAAACAAGTGTTTCAAGAAATACTTTCCATGTGCAGATGAGAGAAGGGCTGTTAATGTTGAGTATGCCAAGTACTTGGGTTATTTGGACAAATTTGAAGACCACGACTCGAAAAATGATAGAGGAGCAATGGAACCACTTCTTTGGTGGTTTGCACATGGGTCTTCTGCACCTATGCTCCAATCTTTAGCATTGAAATTACTTGGTCAGCCATGTTCCTCTTCTTGTTGTGAAAGGAATTGGAGTACCTACTCTTTCATTCACTCCATGAAAAGGAACAAATGACACCACAATGCGCTGAAGATTTGGTTTTTGTGCATAACAATCTCCGTCTCTTATCAAGGAGGAGCCGATAATACATGGAAGGAGAGACCAAGCTATGGGACATTGGTGGAGATGGATTTGATTCAATGGAGGGTGCTGGGCCTGCTGGCTTGCTTGAAATTGCTAGTCTTTCACTTGATGAGCCTGATATGGAAGTTGTAGTATTCACAGATGAAGGCGAAGATGATATTAATGAAGTTCCTTAGCTTAATAGGATGACTTTCTTTTTTGCTTAGTGGATGATGAGATGTCTCTTTTGTTTTTGCATGGATATGGTCTTTTTTATACATAAACAGAACTGAACCAATTGTTATTTTGTAATTAAAAACAAAATATAGTATTATTATTATTTTAAAAAAATATAGACGTATCTTGGCCGTACCCATATCTTGTTTTTTTAGGTTCTGCCGTATCGTCATACCCGTATCGTATCGTACCCGTATCCGTGCTTCCTAGGTTTTCCTGCAATCCGATCGATCTAAATACAAGTCCGGTCAACCGTTGTCCATTTATTCTTTGCCTTACTATTCCCATAGGTAATTCTATTAATCCGGTTGATCGGATTCCAAAGACGGTCGATCGGATCTCGACTTACTATTCCTCGACCTACTATTCATCATCCACTTACTATTCCTCAGCCTACTATTCATCGGCACTATTCACAACATTGCACAGTGCTTTTTTTTACCCAATTTCCAATCAAATGAACAAGCTGCTAATCTCCTAAGGTAAGAGATATTATTTTAAGTCAAATCCACCTAAGGAATAACTAGGTATCTAGGTAACTTACCATCCTAGAGGTATGAGACGAAGGTGATCATAATGTCTTTAGTTGATATCCTTTAGTATTCATCTTCACGAAAATGACTCACTTGTAGGCAAGGACACAAGACACATGACTTGACTAAGTTTGACAACAAAATAAGCCAATACGAAATATGGACCTTACAATCTCTCATTTGGCAATTCTGTGGCAAAATCCAAACTGAAGCACATGATGTGACAAAACTTACCCAAACCAATCAAAATGGTAAATAAGGCAATGTTTAAAAACCTAGACCGGACACTGACCCGGTCAAGAGGGTGGATTGGACCGTTGGGTCAATCCAGTTTGACCCAACTACGTCATGTGATGCCATAAATTAGTTAATATTAATATAATAGTTAAAAATATAGTAGAATAACACATACAATATCCCTTCAATGGTATGTTTATGAATACTTGGTAATTGGTGGCTGGTGCTACTAAAATTAATCAAAACTAGTGGAATGCACGTGTGATGCACGTGAATGTCCAGTCCAAATGAGTGCAAACGTTAGTAGTCATCAATTTAGGCAAAAGCCCTTCCTAATTATGGTGATGGTTAGGGCTAGCCCTCACCAACAGGCCCATGCAAAACATCAATCCCCAAACAATTCGGTCGTGGCGTTGCTGCCCTCACAATCGTACCCTTTAGGTATGCATATAAGACCAAAACATTAACAAGGGTAATATTGAAATACATACTCTCTTTGGTAAAACTTTTCAAACCATGCCCTTAATGTGATATTTTTGGTCTAGGGTGATGAAATGGTACTTAACTCGTAATGAAACTTTTGAGTTGCATGAAGCATCCCTTCAAGAAAAGAACTCTCTAAATGCTGGTGAAGAGTTGTGTCATTTTTTAAAAAGAGCTGTGATTAGCCAACCCCACATTCGGTTAGCTAGCCAAATGCCTTCCTATTATATTCCCCTTTAACTGTGTTCAAGCTTGGTTAAGCTTAACCAAGCTTAGGTTAATATTCATAAAATATTTTTTCCAAAAATCAAGGTTGTAAGGATGAACCTAGGGGTGAGTGAATCTTAACAACAATTAATGGGTGTTAAAAAGGGGGCGTAGACCAATGAGGACCGGTATAATTTCATTTCATAGTCGAAGTTTAAGACAATGAGGCCTAATATGACCCTTCACTCCACAATGATGAAATGTAGGAAAAAACTTCTGTGAAGAAGGGTCCTTTCTTTTAACAGGAGGGCGCCTTTTAGGACCAGGCTCAGTGTTCGAGGTGGAGGGAGTACCTGCTCCACACCTCTGATCTTGTTCAAAATCAGCTACTTTGATTTTAAGACTTGTCTTGTGGTCAAGACAAATATGTAAATCAGTTTCAAGGAGCTCGACCTTGACAAGGAGGGAAGCCTTCTCTTCCTCAAACTGAGACACTAGAGCTTTCAACCTACAAGCATCTGGGTTAGAGGCATCTCTTTCCATTTCAATGGATTTGACCTTTTTGGCCATGCAAATCTGAGCTTTTTATAGCTTTGGGCATTCCTCATACAACTCTTCATAAGTTGTTTCAATATCTCCCTCATTCTCAGAGTAACTTTGACTCTCCCTATCATCTTCACTCTTAGAGATGGAGGCAAAGGAAGCCATATAATTTGTAGTCTCCTCATGGGTAACTTCAAAAATACCCCATGCTTCTTTGGCTGTGTCACGTCAATAAAAGATTTGGGGATGGTTTGCTTTAATAAATTTGGTGGGGAATTTCCAACCCTTCTCTACTGTCATCCATACTCTCGTCCAGAGATTTGAGAAACTTTCTCATTCTAGTTATCCAATGAGCACACTTGTTTCCATTGAACAAAGGAGGGCAAGTAATGGATCTACCCTCTTTTAAGTAAATTCATAATCACAGAATTCTTACAAGATCACACTTTAGGTTGGCATAGTTGTTAAAGGCGATGCCTCAAGCGGTCGCCTAGGCAACTTGGTGCTCTATTGGGCTTATACAACTGGCTACCTAGGCGGTCATTATTAAAAATCTGATATATGTAATATTATTATAATGGTTTAAGGATACAAAAAATTATTTTATTTGAATATGGTAGTTTGGTAAACAAAAAACATGTTATTTTATATACTTCTCATGTCTTTTAAGTTTTACCATATAATATGTTAGAGTTTTATATATATCCAACAAAAAAAAAGTTTGCAAATTGAAGAGAAAGTAAAAACGAACGGTATCAAGTATGTTTCCCTTGTGTTAACCTCTCCTCTCTCGCTCAATGGGTATATCAATTGGCCCTCTCTCCCCCTCAGTTTGTGGGTAGCCATATGGCCCCCATACGTTTTTTGCATGGTTGTTAAAGGTATTATCTAGGTGACCAGGCATACAACTAGGCTCAATCGGCTTAATATCATAAAAAAGGCCTTTAAATGCCCTAAATTCCTTTTAGGACCACAAAAACTCTCATAAACTTATATTTAAAGGGATCTTTTATAATTTATTAAGCGCATGTCTTATAGTTATATGTTTTAATTACTTTTCTTAAGTATAATCGAGAAGAAAGAAGAAATGAGAGTAAGATGTACGACCTCTTCCTCTCTCCCCCTTGTTCGGCGTCACATAGACTATTAGGTTATTTATCTATTTTTTATTTAGTTCTACACTCTCCCTCCCCTAATCCTCTTCTCTTCTCTCTCTCCCTCTTATTCTGCTATCATTGTAGATTGTGTTTCTTTCAATTTTTTTCCCTCGCAATCCCTCTCTCTCCCTTTCGACAGTCATTGTAGACTTTGTTTTATGTTCTATTTTTTTTCAACACTTGAAATCCTCATTTATTATTCCTAGAATTGTTTCTAAGGATGGTTCTATCAAAGTACATCTTGACAATGAAGATTTTGAAATTTTTATGAATTCTGGACCCCTTATTCAAGGAAATGCATCATACATAGATTCATATTAGGGGGATTTCTACCACGAAAAAGTTCATTAGGCGACTCCTCGAGCGCCTCAAACTACCGCCTTAGGCGTCCATGGGGTCTATTGCCTCAAGTATCCTTTACAACCATGAGGTGTGAACCTTATAAGTAAAACTGCTCTGATACCAATTAAAATTCCGATGAACCCCAAAAATTCCTTTTGAGTTGAGAACTCACAAGTGAAAGAGGGGGGAGGGAGGGGGGGGGGGGGGGGGGGGGGCCGGGGTGACTAAGTCTTTCTATGGTCTATCTACCAATTTTAATTTAAACAAGTAAATTATTAATAAGGGAAGATAAATCACAAACCACAAAGTAGACACAAGGATTTTTACGTGGAAACCCTTTTGGAAAAACCCATGGGACCTCATCCAGCAAAGAGATATCACTAAGAGATAAAAGTAAGAGTACAAACTCGAACCTGACCTGAAAAGGACTCTACTCATCGATCCATGGCTAATTCTCCAATGCTTGCACGACCACGAACTCACAAGTTCGATCTCTACCGTAGCAGCTTTGGATCCTCACCGGCCTTTGCTTCTCTTAAATCTCAGCACCACGGTCTCACAACCGATATCCATCAATGATGGCTTTGGCTCTCGCCACATACACAAATCTACGATCTTCCTTGGATCGATCTCCGTTAATGACGGCTTTGGATTACTTTGACCGAGTTTTGTTATAAGAATAGGTTCATGGTTTATCACAAATAAACCCTAGAGAGATTCCACACAATTGGAAAAACAAGCAAGCAAGAATTCAAGATCTAGCAATGACTTGCAATCTCTAGAGAGTAAGGGGAGAGCATAAAATAATGGATCTCAACAAAAGAACTATGGGAAACCCTAGAGCACACAAGAATGATCTCAACTCTCTAAAAAAACCTTTTGGTTCGTTCATGGGAACAACCCCTATAAATAGGAAATCAAAAACCAAGTTTAGAAGTGTTTGAGGGGTGTTGAAACACAGTTTTCCTACAATTCGGTCAGCCTAAATGCAAGTCTAGTTGACTGATGTCATTTTATTCCTCGCCTTACTATTCCCGTGGGTAATTCTACTAAACCAGTCGAATGGATTCCAAAGTCGGTTGACCAGATCTTGGTTTACTATTCCTTGGCATGCTGTTCATCATCGGTTTACTATTCCTCGGCCTACTATTCATTGGCCCTATTCATAACATTGCACTTAATGCATTTTCTACCTGATTTCTAATCTACTGAACAAGCTGCTAATCTCCTAAGGTAAAAGAGATTATTTTAAGTCAAATCCTCCTAAGGAATAACTAGGTAACTTACTATCCTAGAGGTGTGAGACAAAGGTGGCGATCAGAATGCCTTTAGTTGATCTTCTTCAATCTTCATCTTCACGAACATGATTCACTTGTAAGCAAGTGTAACTACCCCAAAACCCCACCTTGGTCATAATGGGACTTTGGGTCCGCTATATTACTTGTCCATGCTTAACTTTGATAGCAAAAGGCAATAACAAGATAATATTTATCCCAAAATAGCAACTATAAAATTTTTCTCAATATAAACAACTATTCTGCATACCATGAGACTAATATGAACATAGTCTAAAAATCTGGATCAACCCCCACGATCCTCTCCAAACTCGGTCTAAAGCAACATTCACAAAAGCAAAATAGTCTATTACGATTTCTATCTCATAAAACTAAAATAAAAACTAATAGTAAGGGTAACTGTCTAAGTCCATGACACTCTCCTCAAGAAGATCACCTGCTTCTTCAATCCAAGGAGCAGCAACCTGCTCCTGTGCTAAACTTGACGGCAATAACAAGTCGACTGAGTTTTGAAAACACTCAGCGGATATCCAATCTAATTAACAATGACAATATCACATGCACATGTTCAATATCGGTTCTTGCAACAGTGGTATAATTAATGGCGGTATCATGTAATAGTAATAAAATTAATAATAGTATCATATTACAGTAATATAATGAGAGTGTGCGAAAAGCATACCAGCATAACATGTCATCACCTTGACTCGTGTACTTGTGTAACACATGGGCTTGTGCAATGAGTATCATGCGTGTCTGTTTCTCATGAGATAGTGTTTTAGTTCTTTGGTCATACCCATGGAGGTGCATCGATGGTAGCATAAGCCTCTAGATGCTCTTGATGACCCAACGTCCATGATGCATTATCCAGGACTTGAAATCATATCCATGGAGAGCACACACGGTCTCCCGACGCTTTTTGTAATTTAGGGTTCTTGATTCAGTGTACTTGTATTCTTGGACTTGAGATTCATGCACTTGTATACTTGGACTTGAGATTCATGCACTTGCATTCTTGAACTTGCCCTTATATTTCTTGGCTCAGTGTACTTGTATTATTGTATTTCAGTGTCCATACAGTGTTCATGACATGCTCGTGTACCCGTGAAACTTGTAACTACCATACATGTGAACTTGTGTTTGAGTGTCGTAATTGACATTCGAGCTCGATCAACTTCTTAGATTTCGATCTTTCGCCAAGAAACTTCTCCAGGTTACATCTCCCTAGTTAGAGAATTCTCGACATGGAGGATCTCCTCGTGTTGGCCTACCCGGATACCAATTACCATACAATATAGATAGGGCATAATTTATCATGGCATTCACATTTTCGTAATATGAACAAGAATAACCATATCACATTTCCATTCTAATCATCACATTCATTCACAAGATTCCCTTCCTTCAACACTAACCCCATTTTTCATTTCACAACACTTCGCAACCCCCATAATTCATCACAATCTCTCCATAACGAATTCTCATGCTCCATTTCATACATACAATCCATTTAGCACTTGTTTAAGGAAAGTATCAAGTCTTACCCTATTTATAAAATCCCCTTTTCAAGCATAGAATTACCCATTTTCCAAATGTTCATCAATTGATGCAACATATAGCAATTACATCTAACAATCTCATACAATTAATGTTCAATCATACAAAACCATCATTAGAAATAGATTAGAGAGGATATCTATTTCATTTGATGCTCAAGTTCATTAATCCGTGCATAATCATGTAGATTTCTTGGAAAATCTGTAGGCATTCTTACTCAATTATGAAAAACGGTAAATGGAGCTAGATTAGATAGGATATTGACCTTAGAGATCATTCCCTTCAATCCAAAATGGTCAAAGAGGGCTTTGGGAGTGTGCTCCAAGCTTTTCTTATCTTCTCCAAGCAATCTCCTTAGAAACCTAGGGTTTCCCCCTTCCTTAGCCAAATTGGGTAAAAAGTTCTTAGAATACCCTAAACCTCATAAATGATGTCCTATTTATAGTCCTAGGGTGTAAATCCCCAAAAATCCGCCCTTAGACACATTTTTAAAAAACTGTCTGCGACACTTTCGTTCGAATGAACATGAATTTCGTTCGAACGAATATTGACCCCTTTCAAACGGAAATGGCCACGGGATTGTTAAATTCAAGGGTTCTCTGGCTTCGTTTGAACAAGTGAGATTTTCATTCGAACGAAAGTCCCAAATTTATGATATTTAGCCTTCCTTCCCACTTGGCTTCGACCACTTTGGCTTAAATACATTTTAAACATTTAATTACTTTTTTTCCAAGTTAGAACCCATTAAAACATTTTATTAACGATGATCATGACCTACAATTTATTTTGACCAAAATACTCTTGATGAACATAAGGTTTTACATGAGCAAGGATCCGGGACTCTACAGCAAAGACACAAGACACGTCTTGACTGTGTATTGACAACAAAATCATCTAATACTAAATATGGACCTTACAAGGATAAACCCCAAACTGAATAGAAGCTTACCTGAAGTATAAAATTGAATGTGCAATTGTCAAAGCTGATATACTGACATCAAGTAACAATATATTAATTTGTTTTCTCTTAATGGTCTTTTATGGGTTGTGCTAGCCCAAAAAGTTGCTCACAGGTTCAGCAGTCCAGGCAATCACCATGTGTTCCACATGACACTCATTCACGTCAAGAATGGAAAAAGGCTCTCTATTCTCAAGCATACACGTTCAGATGTTATTAATTTCCTTAAAATGCATTTAGTTTACCATATATGAGAACACTTTTATACTATGTGTGCATTTATTTCTACAGGAAGTAGTGATCAATCTATTCCAGAAGGAGATGGCCCCATAGGAAACAATCCTGCTTCTGACAACAGCAAATCCAATGATAATATTCCCTGTAAGTCACAAAGTATTATCTCGGACTGGAGAGAATTCAGAGCAAATCTCGTGATTCGGGGGCAGGTAAATGTGGGCATTCTTTCTAATATAGACTCTGTTAGATTTGTTATCTCTATAAAATAAGGGTCTCTATGAAGTCTTAAGAAATTAAAAAATGAAGTTTAGAGACTCCAATACTAATCAGGTATAGAAAAGTTCAGTATCTCTCTCTCTCTCTCTTTCTGAACTTCTGTACACTGGCAAGATGAAATGTATAATTTTAATTTTACAATAGGTTTCCAGGAATTTAGCAAAGATCTGCTCATGTGCTTAATTATGTCACTGCCGGTGAATGAGAAGTTCGTTATTTGGGATGTCAGTTTTTCCTTATTGTGTGGTGCTAGTTGTTTGATGGTTCTCCATATGCAGCAACTTAATAACCATTAACCATTTTATTATTTAGTATTGTGGGTTACAATACCGCAGATCCTGCATCCATTTTATTATTTGGTATTGTTGTATTGCTTATGTCGTCCTGGTTTGAGAATAATGGACTACAGAAGCATGACATTTGAACCTGACAGACCATTTAATATGATGAAACACTAAGTATGGATCGGAAAAAATTGCACACACTAACATGCCTGATGATGGTGCCTGAAATATTTATGCCTAAAAGAAAGTAAAAAAGATACACTTGAAATCTTTATGCAGGTAGAAACTGTAGGTTCTGATGTTCATATCCAACATGGGGTTTCCCATGAGTCCAAACTGCTTGGCCCAAAATGGGCCCATCCAATTTCTGTACCAGAGACTGGCTGCGTCCTTGTTGCCACCGAGAAGCTTGATGGCGTTCGTACCTTTGAAAGAACTGTTATCTTTCTCCTCAGATCTGGAACGAAACACCCCCAAGAGGGTCCGTTCGGAGTTGTCATAAACCGTCCACTTCACAAGAAGATCAAACACATGAAGCCCACAAATGTTGATCTGGCGACCACCTTCGCCGATTGTTCTTTGCATTTTGGTGGGCCTCTGGAGGCTAGCATGTTCTTGTTAAAGACAGGAGAGAACTCGCGACTAACTGGGTTCGAAGAGGTGATCCCTGGCCTGAGTTTTGGTGCAAGAAATAGTTTGGATGATGCTGCAGGGCTAGTGAAGAAAGGGGTTCTTAGGCCTCAGGATTTCCAATTCTTTGTTGGATATGCAGGGTGGCAGTTGGATCAGCTGAGAGAGGAGATTGAATCAGACTACTGGTATGTCGCTGCTTGTAGTGCGAATTTGATTGCTGGGGCTTCTTCAGATTCATCAGAAAGACTCTGGGAGGAGATTTTGCAGCTAATGGGTGGTCACTACTCTGAACTGAGCCGGAAGCCTAAGCAAGATAATTAATCAAGGTATCAAATGTACAGGAAGCTAGCTAGATTAATTGAATCAGTAGAATTGTTTTCTTAGAATCCTACCTTTTTGTACATGATATAATATTTCAGTTAATGAAGTGTTTTTATTAAGAAAGGTAGCAGAAATATCTTTCTGTTACACTGAAATTTAATTGAGTTAGCATGTTATAAAATGGTTTTGGGGTTATAATCAGACAACACTTGTGGGAAAAGCTAAGATTAGGACAATGGCCTGAGCTGTTGGGTCTGACATTTCCAATTCTGCAGTTCTTATCGGTACTTGTACTGTAGCTAATATCAATTTTCCTTATTGTATAGTGATAGTTAGCTTAGGCTGCAGTTTGTTTTGAGGGAAAATAGGTGCATTGAACTATTTTTAAGTGCTCATTCTTTTGCGGAGACTTATAAAGTCCAACATGCATTTTCTTTTAAGAACTAGATGTATTGTGCTTTTCTTCTCTTGGGTTGCAATTCCCGTGAATTCAGCAAAATGAATGATTTCAAATCTCAAAAAAAATTGATGAGACTTGAAATCTCATGATGGTAAGACTTAACTCAACTACCTTGAAAAAGTGATTCAGATTTCCTAAAAAATTGTTTGGCATGTTTGAACATGAACTTTTTATTGGAAATAATTCTCTAGTTATACTTTTAGAACCCTGAGATGAGAAGATCGCCCTAAGCTGACCGCAGTGTCCTGTGTCCATTTTAAGACCTCCTTAACCATGGTTAAGCTTAAATAAATTAAAATTAATAATTTGGTTTTTTTTGTTTTTCTAAAAACCATGGTTAGATTGCTTAACCATATGGGTGAGTGAATCCTAACCACAGTTGATGAGTCTTAAAAGGGGCCGTGAACCAATGAGATCCTGGGGTCAGCTTCTAAGCTCCCCGGGGTCCTCTTCTCAGGATTCTATACTTCATGTTTGAGGGAAACTTTTTCTTCAAACAAAAGAGGAGAATTTATTTCAAGGGGAAAAAAAATATATTTTCCAGAACGTTTTTCCTCCAAACAAAGCAGCAGGCCGGTCGGTATTGTTTTGAGGCAGCCTTTGTATTTTGTAACACTCTAAAACAACCATCTATTCCGTAATTGAAGTACTACTGAAAGTTAAAACCCCACAAAAGAAAGAATGTGTGATTTGTTCCCACAGTTCTCCAAAATATTGAATTTAGAATCTAAAATTAAGTCTAACATGCTGCAGGTGCTGATCTGGCTTCTGAATCTGATTGAGGAAGTCTTCAATTCTTGGCTGATACCCAAAATGAACTGAAGCGTGGAGCCAGGATTTCCCCGCCACCCCGACAAACCAAACAGGTTATACGAAGAACAGGCTCCTTTATCCCTTTATCCACATCCCATTTTCAAAAATTTATCCCTTCCTCCGGGAAAGCTACTTAGAGTTGTTGGAGGCAAGTTTTGTTCCAATCATTTGTGATGGAGTGGTTTCTTTGGAGGGGTGTGCTGCTAGCATTGGAATCTTGGCGTTGGATCCTAATGGGGAGTTAATACCATTACCCCAATCATATTTAGGTGGCGTTTCGATAGATTTCACCAGCGACTTCTAACGACTTTTGGCTTTGAAGAAGTCAAAAGTTGGCTACTGGACGTCACGAAGCAAACTGTCTAGCTCATCAATGTTGCATTACCTAGTTCTTATTAGCCAGTATTATATTATCCTCATAGCCCCCTGGTTGCTCTAGTAGGAGTGGGAACTCCGTAAGGGTGGTTTCGAGTCCCTTGGGCTACTCGGTTGATATGCTCACTACTATACTAACCTAACTACTCGCCTAAGAAGAATGCTAGCCTCATACGCAGAGTTCGAAACTCTTGTTGTAGAAGTGACACATGTCATTGTTATAACCTGTTGCTTTTGAAACCAATTAAAGCAACGGAGTAAGTTGATACTTTAACCAATTGTAATAGTATCTAATTAAAGCAATGCCAAGCATCAATTCTACAGTTTAGAAAATTTTTGACTTCTACCATTACATCTGGCATTTTTCACTCACCTAAATGATGTCTTGAACAGAAAGAAAAAAAAAGTCCAAAAAAAAGGTACTCTCCTCTAGTTAACTATCTAGAAGGGAAAAAAAAGACTCCAAATAGGCACTAGAGCTCTGGATTTCCACAATTTATAAAGCTCCCAAAACATGCCTTATTTCAAAGATTGTTTTTTGGTTAAATATATAAATAATGTAGGAACATTTCTATCTATAAATTTATTTTGAAGAGTTGCTGGTCCAGACGTACTAAGTCAATTTTTTTTCATAAGAGATGGGGGTGACACTTGTAAATCTAAATATTATATTTATTAATCTCTTAAACATAATAGATATTAGAGATCTATCATCACATATACATAAAAGTTTTTCTAATTAAGAACATATGTTTAATCTTTTTATCTTGGTTAAAAGTCATCTATCATCACATATACATAATAGATATCGAATGAAGTGGTTTGAATACAATGGATGTGTGTATTCTGTACCAGAAAATTAGAGAGAGAGTTGGGACCTTGCTCTCTTTATTTATAGATATTGAAGGAATCTTTCCCATTGAAAAATCTTCAATATTAGAGTTTTCTTAAAATATAATTATATTTTAATTAGAGAGGTGTATTATCTTCTTGCTAATTACATCACATAACAAAAAAAATACGAATATTACAATTAGAACCTGTCATAACCGGTTAAAGAGATTGACCATAGGGCATGGGGGAAAAATTTTCTAACACACCTGGCGTATGAGACTAACATTTCTGATAAATTTTTATATTTATCAAAACATGTTAGATAATTAAAAGGCTTGAAGCCAGGGCTAATTTGAGAGAAGTTCCAAAAGCTGGTACATACGTCACGAACTTAGCTTGGCACCAACACCTGTTCACGGCTCTTATGCATGATCCCTTTGTGTTGAACGTTGAGCACTGAACAACACACCCTCCTCCTTTTCCATTCTTATCTCTTTCATTTACTACTTCTGCTAATTAAACACCATTATTAGAAAGAAACCCTCACTTCTCTCTATCTCTCTCTAATGGATCTGCTGAATTCTCTGCTAAATCTAGTGATCCCTCCGGCAAGCATGGTCATGCTGGCTTTTGCATGGCCAACCTTGTCCTTCATCCATGCATGTGAGTGGATTCTTCACACCATCTACAGTGAAAATATGGAAAATAAGGTTGTTATAATCACTGGAGCTTCTTCTGGAATCGGAGAGGTAATCCTTGATCATCTTAGGATTTATTCAAAATAGTTTTATTATTTTATTCTACCATTTATGCCCTTCCCTCTTGTGCATATGTTGGTTGCTATAATTTCTTTTGATTAATGGAAGTAAATTATGTAAGTTTTCTTTGAGGAAAAACTAAAACAATATAAAATGGGGCCCTCTATGTTCTCCACGGATCCAAAATAATGGTGAGAAAATCAGATTTTTCTCTAGATATTGAAGTGATTTGGAGGGGGATTCCATGGGATTCTTGAAAAAAATCCTTGTTTTTATTCATTGCTTGTTGATAAGCATGTAAAGCATGCATATGTGCATCTTGCATGTGAGCATCTTGCAAAGGTTTCACTTTAGAAGTATCATTTATACATAGTAAATTTCGGCTACATTGATGTTTGTTGATTTAGAAGGGAAGCTGGGAGTTCAGACAGGAAAGGCCTTGTTGGCTACATGTATGTATTGGTGAATATGCAAGTTATTATTATTATTATTACTACTTTGGGTGTCCCCAACCCATTTGGATCAGGACTCAAGGGCAGAGCTAGAAATTTTCCCGGGGGGACCGAAATACATGTATCAAATAGAAAATTAATCGATTTGGGGGTATGATCCTGGGTTTGGGGGCATAGCCCCTGAGATTTTTTTATGAGTAATGGGTCTATCGTGGTCATAAAATTTGTTAATTTTACATTCCAAAAATGTATGGTAACAAGCCCCTTTTGAGAGAGTCATAATATTTGACGCAAGAATGGCCTATCACATGGAGATCTTTCATATTTTAAAAAAGTAAAATTGAGAGTATCTTTGACATTTGTAGCCACCTACTTGCGTCTTTGGAAGATTTGCGATTGGGGCTAACAAAATCCTATAAATAAAAAGGAAATAGATGGCAGACTTCACATTAGCTAAATGCTGGTCCTCATTGGTCCATGCGACCCCACCCCACCCCTCCATACAACCTTGGTTTCTAAACCAGATTATTTACCTTAATTTAGTAAAGCATAACCATAGTTAAAAGAAGTGTTAAAAGGGACAAGTGGACTGACATTCGGCTAGATAAAGGAACATGTGGACCAGCATTTGGCTATCTAACCGAATGCACAATCTGCTAATCACTCCTCTAAATAAATTAATAAATTAACTACCGCTCTAAATAAAATTAACTATATTTTTAATTTTTATATTATACATATAAAAAAATTACAATTTTTTGAAGGGGCCAAACTTCCCATATAGTCAACTGATTAAAGTTATTTTATTTATTAATTTTTTTGGGGGGGGGGGAGGGTGGGGCACTATATATAGATAAAAGTAAAATTATATTTTAATTTTTTTTTATAATTCTACGCCCCTACCGCTGCTCTTGTCGAGACTAATCCTCGAGGATGAATGCAATATCCTGCAAACCACGCACATCAATATAGACTGGGGTGGGCTCAAACTCAAGGATCAATGGGAGCATCCCATTGCCTTTGAACCATACACGCACTACATACCATGTGGGTTACATATGCAAGTTTTGAACACGAGTCATGCATTGGAGAGATTCCCTTAAGGGTCTGTTTGGATCGCAGGAATTGAAACATCCATGATAATTCTAATGCATAGCCATTGCAATATATCTATGAATTAAAAAGCATATGTATTGAAATTCTACTATTTGGTTGAGACTGAAATTTGTTGGAAATAGGTTTTGAATTTCAAATTGACTGTTTGGATGTCTTAAAAAGTTATTTGCAATGATATGCTAGTTTACATATAAGTGATTAATAATTATCTTTTCATATAACCATCTGAATGAGTTCCATTCTATAGAATAGAAGGTCCTAATTCTTCTTAAGACAAGTAAAGACATCTGTACTCTATTGTAGATATTAGTCATATAAAAAATTATAAATATTAATAATTATAATTTTTTTTATTGGATAATAAAATTATTTAAAGAAATTATAAATAAAAGTTTTTATTTGCAAATAATCGAGAAAGACGGATAGTTAAATTGTAAAAGATTTTTGTCAATTCTCATGTACCTATAAGGAGTGCTGGAATTTGCCTAGAATTCTATTTAATATAGATATATTATAGATTTATCTTTTGGGAAAAAAAATCCAAGTTGGTTTAAGACACGGGTCCTTTATTTCATCAAATTCGTACTCTACAAAACTCTATGCCACCAAATTAAAATATAATTTTACTTGGTTTATGCTCAAAGATCCTATAAATAGGCCTAGGGTGTTGGCTTACGGTATTGCTGAGGATGCGTAAGTGAGCAAGGCTCTCAAGGAGGGCGGGTTGCTCTAGGGGAAGAGTACAAATTGTTTAGGAAAAGTGGGTGGCTCTTGTAGAGAGTGCATTCTCTGTATTTCGGACAGAATATTCTTTTACCAAGTAGTCGCTACGCAGTGAAATTTTTATGGTTTGTGTTCGCCCGTGGATGGTAGTTACTCATGTGACGAACTACGTAAATCTTGTGTTGTGGTTATATGTTATTTCTATCTAGTTTTCTCTTATTTCTCACGCTGTCATCGGCCCTAAAATTGCGTTTCCGCACAACAAGGAAATCTCCATATGCCATTTACCATATCTTTTCCTAGCAATGAACATGAATAGTTGGTATTGCATGACTAAAGTTCGGGCCATAGAATGGTTAATTTGTTTCAAATCATTTGCTTTTGGCATCTCTTATGCGAGAATTCGCTTGTATGTCTTCTCCCTTGCATGCTAGTATGCTTCAAGAAATCCCTTTAATTGATGTATACCTCTAACTGATGCATAGTTAAATGCATAGATATTGTGGTTATACATGTGAGTTGAAATGTTAATTTAACCCTTTGTGTATTGCTACATGTGCATGTCCATAGAGGGTGCACATGCACCTGATTATATGCATGGTTTTGCATCTTCGTGAAATGCAAACTTGAATGTCCACTAGTGTTAATTGCACTTGCGTTCACATGCGAGTGTATGTATATCTTCTTTTTGATTATATGATGAGGATGTTGATCATAAGCGCAGCAAATTGTCTATGAATACGCGAAGAAGAGGGCAAATCTGGTATTGGTTGCAAGGAGAGAATACAGACTCTGGGGGATTAGTGAGAATGCGAGACGGTTGGGTGCAAAGCATGTCTTGGTTATGGCTGCAGATGTAGTCAAGGAAGAAGAATGTAGGAGATTCATTGATGAAACCATTAACTTTTATGGTCGCGGTAAGTCTCACCGTTTTCATATTACTTTAGTTTGAATACCAACACTATGATTTGAAAATAAGTTTTAATAAGTAAGAAGAGGTTCACATTTATAAATGAAAAGTATATATTTTCATTTTCATATACATATATTCCCACAACAAGCATTTACCTGTAAAAAAACTCAACAAATTGGTGTGCCACTTCAATTAAAGTGTCACTAGTCATAATAATGTGGTCTTGGAATTTAAAATGTATGAAGTGTTATCCTTGCTTCAATGCACTTCAAACCATGATTGCAAGATTCATGTGTTGAAAGTTGAAACCACACAAACAGTTGTGTTTACATGCTACCAAATTTAGCCTTGCAATTAGTATGAGCATATTATCTATAAGGTTCACCTTGCACCATGATGTTATGGAAAATAATTGTATCCTACAAGTGTAAGGAGGTTTTACCCACCATATTTTGGTTTCACCTTAGAAATCTCCTTGGGTTTAGACAAAGTTAATTGAGGGGAGTAATCTCTTGAAATGACTCAGAACATGTAATTTGGGAATTTTTGCAGTTATTACTGTATGTGGACCTACTATTGCATTGGCTCAATTGATATTGATGAACATCCACTAAATAAGGGATGCTGACCAATACAAGGTCTGCTTGGGATGTTATTCGGTTTGAGTCTATTGCTCTTTCCTTGTGCCTATTTCGCTTTAGGAGGTTGGTTCACAGGTATCAAATACCTATAGGTAATTATCAGGGAATTTTCGTGCTTCAATTTTTCATTGAATATAAAATAGAAATAATGATATAGCCCAACCTGTGCTGCCCCTAGTAGAACTGCGATAAAAGAGGAGATATGCAGATAGTTAGATAGCGATATTTGCATGTGTTTAATAAATGGAACCCTCTTTCTTGCGTACTTCAATCGTATTCCACGAATTCTACTAACAAATGGGTAAAAATATCTCTAACACCGAAGACCATTCACAATTAAATTATGCAACAACTAAAATCTTTTGTATTCCTTTGTAGAGCTAAGATGTAAATTGAATATTCTAGGGAAATTGTATAAGTCATATGGTGGGAGTCATTCAATCATGCCAAACTTTGGCCCAGAATATCTCCTTTTTTTTGTGAGACCCATTTGACAGCAACCCTTTGCTTGTGGGATAGTCAAGGAGGTCTTTTTCCTTTCCCCTGTTAGTTACTCTTTTTGAGACTTTTTTTTTTGTGTTTCAAAGACCATTGTGGAACTATGACTTTTTGAAAACAAGTTCCTTAAAAATTTCTGAGGTTATAATTTCATATACTCAAGAAGATCCTCATATAGATTGTTACTTTTTTCTAATTCTTCAGTGGATCATCTAGTGAACACAGTCAGCTTGGGACACACTTTCTACTTCGAGGAAGCCACCGACACATCTGTGTTTCCCCATATGATGGTAAGGTTTAATAGTGACAATCATCATACAAGAAGTCCATCAGAGCCTTGAATTTGTCTGAAATGTTGATACTCTTGGTTAATTTCCTTGAAATTAGTTCTTACGTGGGGAAAATTTGAAATTATTAGTGTCATTATGATAATGATTATGGAGTTTCTTTAATCTTAATAATAGTACTGAAATTTCATTTTGATTTTTTTCATATCAGGACATTAATTTCTGGGGAAATGTTTATCCTACATTTGTTGCACTTCCTTACCTAAGACATAGCAATGGTCGGATAATTGTCAATGCATCGGTGGAGAGTTGGTTACCTATGCCGAGAATGAGCCTATATGCTGTAAGTTTTGATGAATCAATTTTAAGTGATTATTCAACGTTTGATCTGATTTAATGGCACATAACTGCTAGATTTTGAAGACTAGTTTGTAAGATCAACTTCAACTTTTTTTTAAAAAATTCCTTTTTGGTCAAAAAGCTGATGATCAAATCCTATGTGAACTTCTAGTTGGAATAGTAGTTGCAAATAAAGAAAATATAATTATGATTGAAGAAATGTATTGCTACTTGTGGATTTAAAAAAAAAATCTAATCTAACAATCTTCTATTGAGAATGGATTATTCTCTCGTCTAATTTACGGGGTCTCCTATTGAGAATGAATTATTCTCCCATCTAATTTAAATGTAGTTCTTAATTTTTGCGAGAGAGAAATAACTCAATGGTCCTCTTTAACTGCGTTTTGCATGAATAGGCAGCAAAGGCGGCTTTAATCAACTTTTATGAGACATTAAGGTTCGAAGTGAGTGATGAGGTTGGAATTACAATTGCAACACATGGCTGGATTGGGAGTGAGATGACTGGAGGCAAGTTCATGCTAGAGGATGGTGCAGAGATGCAATTGAAGGAAGAGAGAGAAGTAAGTATTTGCTTGATGGCTTCTATAGCCTTACTATTACCAACACACTACAAGAAAAACCTTTTTTAGCATCGAACATTGAGCGGAAGCCCTAAATACGACACTAAAATGTACATTTAGCAGCGGCCTTATGTGGTCGATGCTAAAAAGCCTACCCATGTCAAAAAATTTAGTAACGGCCTCCACAATGCGACGATCCATTTAGAGGCGGCCAACACACTACATTCCGTCGGAAACTGGTGTGGCCTCTCATCAAAAGAGTGGTACTATTGAAACACATACCGATCATGCAAGTGCATATGCAAGATCATTTTCATATAAATTAATAGATTGGCATGTAAATATATGTGCTTGTAGAAAGGGTGTATTCATTTAGAAAAATGGGGAGTGCTAGCGGTAATTGCAAATAAAACAAATTGGTCATAAGACAGAAAAAAGAAAATTTTCCTCTAAAAAAATATGTCTATTACTTGTGTAACCGGTCAAAGTAACAACCACTTTTCATAAAACAAATTTGCTTTTACATGGGATACACAACTGTCCAACATATTTTTTCTTTATTAGGTATTCTTTTTATTAGTGATCAACTCTAGCACTCCCCTTTAGAAATATATGAAATGAATGACAATGAATCATCCATACATGACTCCATTTGGGAATCCATTGGCTGAGACTTCTGATTTTGTGGAGATATTATAAGATTATAATTTTAAAGTATGGTGTGTGTTTTCCCACTTATTTATGAGTGGACTTGAAATTCTCTCTAGTTATAACCGGACTCCTTGGAATCACTGAGGTTGCCATGTGTCCCTTTTGACACCCCTTAACTGTGGTTAAGATTCACCCACATATCCTAGGTTTTTAGAAAAAATATTATAAAAATTTTAGCCCTAGGAGTTAGTGAATTTTAACCAGATTTTAATTTTTTTTTTTTCCTAAATACCAAGGATAGGTGGGTGAACCCTATGGGGGGTGAATCTTAACCACTGTTAAGAAGTGTCAAAAGGGACATGTGGTGACCTCAGTGACATGAGTCCAGTTCCAGTTATAACTGGAGAAATTTTGAATTCTTAATTTTGAGTGAAATTTGGGAACAATGGTCTTGGTAGCCCATGGCTACAAAAGACCAACAAGCTCAGAAAAAATTCAGATATACACTCTATCCAAGAAAATGTCAAATTTAAAATTTTATTATTTAAACATTAAATCTGACATTTTTTTATATGTGTGGGCAGCTTGGACCATTGCTGCTAAGTTTTTCCTTATTTACCAACCATTAAGCCAATGGCATTTATAGTTAATTTTATTCTCCAAAAATGCTAATGCTATCTAACACTTTGGTATATATTAGGTGCCTGTGACTGAGGGGCATGTGGAAGAGTATGCGAGATTGATTGTGTCTGGGGCTTGCAGGGGTGATGCATACGTGAAGTTCCCGAACTGGTATGATATATTCCTGGTTTACAGGGTTTTTGCACCCAATGTTCTTGTTTGGACCTTTCGCCTGCTTTTCACAACAAACGGTGCACGAAAATCCTCCCTGGTCGGGACTGGAAGGATGCTTTTGGAGAACACTTCTCCAAGGAAACTTCTCCCAGGGCCTCTCACCTTCTCCCCACTCTCTCTCCAGCCACAGCAGAAGCTTCTGCTTGAATGAATCAGTTAGACATCATACAATAGGTAGAATCTCTTAGATTTCATCTCTGGTTTATGTTAATTGACATGCTTTCGCGCTTTTCTTTGAATATTTGTGTGAAATAAGTGTTAAGATTAAGTGGACTAATTTCTCTGTGGTGACAGTGAATAAATAATATAGCTTGGCTGAGCTTCTTTTAAGAAAAATGAAGTAATTTATTTCCTTCTTACTGCATTAGGTTGGTTCTTCTTTATCACCTAGAACATATATAGCTTGGCTGAGCCTGTATTAAGGCCTTCTTTATCACCTGAACATATATTACTGTTTTGTCAGGTTGGGTAATTCTACACCATATGGCTCTTACATGTAAAGATGGCACTTCAAATATTTTGTCCTAGAAAAAAAAATTATTACCTTAGAGGAACCCTAATACCTAACATTACTACTTATTAGTACTTAAAAATGGGTTGATTTCTCATTATGGGTGTAACAATCAAATATATCTTTCTGATGAATGCTAGCCACTCATAACTCAAAAAAGTTCAACATTTTTTTGTCGGCCCAATTGTGGAAGGAGAGTATGCTGAAACAAAAATTAAATGTTTCTAGTGGGCCCTATTTGTCTACTTTTTTTAATTTGAAATTATCTATGTTAAACAAGCTGATATTTGACTAGTTCTAGGGTCAATAATTCATGGGGGAGTTATTGAGAATCGTGCAACAACCCGTAATAATGAATAATGGGAGTTAAGGTTCAAAACAAAGAATACATTCACCTAATGATGGTAATGTTCACGGATTTTCATTTTTTTTTTTTAATTTATTTACGGATATACACTATCTTACTTATGCTCAAAGGCAAAAACAAATCAAACAATACAATGTTCTCTCTTAACAAAAACTCTCTTGGAGGTTACAATGAATTATGAAACTCTACACTCCCGCCTCTTGCGCGAGTGGTATTGGTGGTAACAATGAATTGTGAAACTTTTTTTTTTGACGGATCTATACTATTTCACTATGCTCAAAGGCACAAATCAAACAATACAATGTTCCCTCTTCTCTTGCGTGAGTGGTAGGGATGTGGCCTTCCATGGGGAAGGTATGGGATCTAATCCCCTTGGGGTAAGGGTTGCAAGACCTCAATGCCTGCAGCTAACTACTGACGGTATTAACTTTACTAATGTTTATGAAACCCTAACTCATTATTATCTTTTATACAAAACCAAAAAATATGCCAAATCGGGACCTAAAAATAACAACTCCATGATTTCCAACTTCCACAAATCCACATTACTTTACTAGGCTCAAAGGTAAAAACAAATCAAGCAATACAATATTCTTTAAGAAAAAACTCTTGGTGGCTACAATGAATAATGAAATTTTAGCCCAATATTTTTTATACTAAACCAAAAAATATGTCAAATCCAGACCTAAAAATAGCAAATCCACAATTTCCAGTCGACCAGTTTCATAAAATAGGCGAACGGATAGAAAACCATTGAGAACCAGTTTACACCGGCTCAGGATCCTCTTGAGTTCAACTTGAGAGAATCTCTCCGGTTTGAACCCCTAGAAGTCGCCACATTTCTCCTTTGACACCCCTTAACCATGGGTAAGGTTCACCCACCCCTAAGGTTCACCCATCCATCCTTGGTTTTTTTAAAAAAATATTAATTCTTTTTTTAAAATTAAAAACTTTTTTTAATATTAAAAAAACTCTAAAAACAGTTTTTTTAATTTAAAAAATAATAATTAATATGTAAAAAAAAAAAAACCAAGGATGGGTGGGTGAACCCTAGGGGTGGGTGAACCTTAGCCATGGTTAAGGGGTGTCAAAGGAGACACGTGGCGACCTCAGGGGTTCAAACCGGAGAGATTCTCCCGAGTTTGAACTCGAGACACTCAATCAGGGGGTCAATGGGCCCAAAGTTGCACAGCTTTGCTCTCAACAATATGAAACATGCACACATCACCTCTTCCTACCGCGTGCGTGAACAGGGCTAGACTGGTCCTTGCCATTTCACGACTATGTCCAATGGAATCTCCGTCTGGATTCAACTAAGCCTTGCTCATATCTAATCAATCACCAAAAGGTAAGTTTAATTGACCTCTCTCTCTCTCTATAGAAAGAAACATGGACATAAATCTTAGGGGTGGCAAGTGGGTCGGGTAAATCAAGTGGGCCCATCCTATGCTTCATATCTAAAAGCAGTCTTGGTCAATCCACGGTGTGGAACCCCGTCCAGGTTCAGTTGGACAAGCAGGTCGAGAGTTGTAACTGCGCGTGACAACCACCTTTTTCTTTTTTTTGTTGATGTGTTATGCTAGGACACGGGACGTGTCTGCCATTCCTCATGCATGAAAACAAAGCATAATCTTACAAATAATTGCTAGAAATTCGATACTATGTTCTTCATCACCAAAATACAGACACATGTGATGCCGTGTCCACGAGTCCGGCCATCAGTATTTTTTCTCTTTTCTACTACTACGTGTATGGGAGTGCTAGCGCTTACACTTCATATCGCCCCCAAGAACATTAACCCGTTATTTATGCAACAAGTGAAAGCAAACAGGGATTTAAATATGTAAGTTACTATAACTATAACTAGCTAGCACTCCCCATATATATATATATATATATGTATACATATAAGGTGAACTACTTAGAGATAAATCTCCATGTCATCGATCGAAATGCTCAAGGTCTCCTCTTCCCTATACTCACTTCCACCGCACAGCCCAGAATTATGATATCCGTTTCTCCAAATTTGGTTATCTAGATCTTCAATCATACCACTTCCAATTACCTTCACGTCGTCGTTCTCCGGCAACTTCTTACCGGCCAACGCGGTGTCGATAGCCATGCCAGCATCGGTTGCCGCCTTTTGTATAGACTTCGGTGACATGTCGGTTCGGAGACCGGCCGGAAGGCACATTGAGAAATTGAGATGGCCTTCAAGTGTAGGACCTCGAAGACAGAACAAGGCAGTGTCATGAGCAATGGCAGCAGCTTCCGGGGTGGAGTAGGAGCCTAACCATAGCCGGTCTCGTGTTCCAGGGACTCGAATTTCCGACACCCATTTCCCCCATTTCCGTCGCCGTACTCCTTTGTACCTCTTCTCACCTCCGGTCGAGCTTCCTTCGTCCGAGCGGCTAAATTGGCCGGAATCCGGCGAGTCAGCAACTGGGTGTAAATTGGCCATATGATTATAACTAGAGATGTGATGAATGGGAATTAAGGGAGTAAGAGGGAATGGTTATATAGGTTGAATAAGGAGAAAGTCAGCCATAAGGGAGGGTCTTCGCTCTTGTGAGGTTGTGAAATGAGGGTTGACCATGAAATTGATACTTAGTGGGGAAGAGTCAACATTTTCAAAGGTCAAAACAGCTAAGGACGGTGCATGCTTTTAATGACGATCCACCGCACTTTGAAATCCTTACTTGGGGATAGTATTTTCACGCGTATTTAATGCGCTTGTAATTTCAGAGTCTACTGTTCAAGTAGCTATGACGATTCGGGAAGATGGAATGAGACCATAATGGAAGTGAAATTCACACGCTATAAGATCGCGTGAAACTAGCACTCCCCATGTTTAGATTTTGTGATTGCAGATTAAAAGCTTATCAATAATCTTCTTTTTTTCGAATAAAACGCGTTAGAGTTAGAAATTGATGATGTGAGAAACAAGGGATAATAAATGGGCTTTCTTGGAATATTTTGACGTTTAAGAGTACTCCCTTCTGCTTTCTGGTATTATAGTTCAGCCCCTCTATTTTATGAAACTTTAATAATTCACGCTGCTTTATTAATCTATAACTTACTAGTGGGAGAGAGAGGCGGGAAGGGGAGAAAGGGGGAAGAGGATCCTATTGAGGGCATTTTAAATAAATAAAAAAATTAATATTTTGGGTATAGAAACTTAAGGGACTTTTTTAGATTAAAAAAAAATTATGATCGACACCTTAGTATATAAAGGGATATTTTGAGAACCAAAAAGCTCTTTTTTTTTTCTTGAAAAGTATTTATCACGTAGAGAGAGTGTATCTCTTCGTTGAGAGAGACCAAAGAGAGAGCATGTGAGAAGATAAGAATAAAGATTTAAGGGAATTGTGAAGATATAAAGGAATTATTGTTAGTTGTAGTTGATATTACTTCAATATCTCTACTAACCTTTCTCATGTAAAATAAGAAAACATAATATCTTAATTTTTTTTTATATATAGAGTTATGGACAAAATATAAAAAATTCACTTTACTAACTACGTTCACATTAAGATACTATAAAATTAGGACTAGTCATTAGGAATATTAGAAACAACCAATTTTTTAACTCCGCATCTCTCATTATAATAGTAGAAATATAAAAAGAGTTAGGTGGCATTTCGTAACACTAGTCTAAAAGGAAATGCTTATTTGAAAATTATGCTTAGTAGGGCTTTAGATTATTAAGTTGAAGGTTAATTGAATGTCTACATTTTATAGATTTTATGGATAAAAACCTCTACTTTAAAATGGAGTTACTTTTTAAAGTAGAGATTTTTACCTCTAAAATCTCTTAAATATAATTTTCAAATAAGCACTTCTTTTTAAACTAATGTTACCAAATGCCACCTTAATTTCTCTACTGCTTGTGGTATGTCATTTTTTAAAAGTGTTTTCCATACAATTTTTCCTTCATTCCTTTTAAGCCCAAAGATTCTACATCACTTTCTTCTCATAGGTCACTTCACTCTCTTCTCATAGTTCTAATAACTAGGGCTAATCTTATCAATGAATTGGTTCAAGATCTGCATATGAGGGACGAGATCCTAATTATATTATTGATCCATTAGTTTGGATACAGATTTGAGATCTTGAATCTGATTATTATCGGATCCGATTTGGATCTATAACAATCCAATCCAATTAAAATATGATACGATTGCATTATATAAATTAATAATAATATCTATATAACTTTATAAATATATTAAAGTATTAATCATAATTTTTAAATTTATTAATTAAAATATTAATTTTTAAATATATTTATTATAATTGAATTGAATTTGGATCTTGAATAAATAATCAGATTCAGATTTAAATTAGATAATTAAGCATCCAACGGATCTCAGATTAGATTCAGATTTGTCGAATTCTTAATCTGATCGGATTCAGATCTATGAACAATTCGGTCCAAATCCAATCCGTTGATAGGCCTACTTATAACAACAATCTGAAACAAAAATTTGATGTGCCTTGCACGTGCAGCACTAGTAATTTATAATATTTTTATTCTATCATTGAATCTATGTAATACTATAAAAGAATTCCGTGCTAATTTTTTCTATTTTTTTTTCCAATAAATATGATTAAAAAGAGTTTTCAACGAATTGAGTGGTTCTGATCTAATGTGTGAGTCTCGTTGCAAGGAAATATACATAAAGAGTCGATCTTAATGCTCCATAGATCATAATAAATTCCTTTTTTTTTGTGGTCTTATGTAATTGCAAGGGTAGAATAAGCATATTTGATTTTTTTATTATTATTATAAAACAGGGGCGTGTTACTAAAGTTTCAAAAAATTAGAGAGTCTGAATTATAATATCAAAAGTCAGAGTGGGGTACTACTAAATGTCAGATAGGGGTTAGTTCTTAAAAAGCCATAATAAAATAGGTAAGACGTCGTCTTGTCATTTTCTCCACATACCGTTAACGCTTTCGATACCCAAAAAAAAATAGAATTCTCCATTGACTTTGAAGTAGTAGGCTAGGGATATGACATTGTCGTATCTTAATCATTCTATTATTTTAAGCACATGTAAGATTCTTTTTAAAAATAATTTTTATTAGATAGTATTAACCTTATATCATATAATATAATATAATAATATTATATTTAATTAATAACTAATAAAATGATTTTACTAAGTACAAGATATCCTAGTCTAATTAAAATTTGAGTAATGCTAGCCCTACTCTCAGTCAACTTATACTCTCATTCTCTACCAATCATTTGTTTATTTTTTGTGAAAAAATTATTTAATTTCGATAAAATGGATAGGTGATTGGTGGATAACGAAAGTAGAGGTTGACCGAGTAGGGCAAGCACTCCTCAACTATTGTGTACTATTTAGAATTTTTTTTAAGTAACTCTCTTTTAAATTTTGTATCCAAACAAGGTCTAGGTTTGTTATGAAATTCTTATATCTACCTATATCAAATCCCCGCTTGAGGGGTTCAAATGTTCTTTAACTACAGTTTCAGTCCCTTGAAATAACTTCATTAGACACCTGCCCATTGGTACCAGTGACAATGTATACACTGGTTGGGTGGTCTGAAATTGATAATAAAAATAAATAAATAAAAAAATTTTAAAAAAAAAACTAGTCCAAAAAAAAGGGCTTGAACTTCTACGTGAATTTTTATACAATTTTGGAGACTTTCAATGAAGAACTCTCACACCCCGCCTCTTGCGTGAGTGGTAGGGGTGTGGCCTTCCAAGAAGAAGATTTGAGAATCTAATCCACCCGGGTATGAGTTGCAAGAGCTCCACTGCCCAAGCTAAATTCTGACCGTCTATCTTATTTTCTATTCTTATACTCTTTTTATTTTTGGAGGGAAATCATGTATAGAGTTTGGGAGGAATGAAGGCATGAGTAAGTTTATGGACAGCTTTTTATTATGATTAATGCTTATAGAACATTGTTTAAACTCAACCTAAGTTAGGTAGGATTAACCTTTCAAAACACATCCAATGACGCAAACCAGATCAAATCAGCTACAAATTTAGTCTACGAACCTAATTTTAGCCCGAGAACACATCTACCATGGCTGCTAATTGGTGATTGGGTATGTCTACCCATTGATCGTGCCCAAATGCAATGAATTTATATCGATGTGGCTTAATCTGCCGCTTACCGGATGAATTTTAATTTGAAATTTGGTTGCTTGAAGTTTTTCCACCCTCTGAGTTCGGACACGGACTTAGATTTAGGCGACTAAATATGGAGAATTTCTTTCAAAACTGTGCTTAGTTGGACTTTGGATTATCAAGTTGAAGGATAATTAAATGTCTGTATCTTTTTGAAGTAAGGGTTTTTACCTCTTATTAAAAAGTAGCTCACTAGCTACTTTCTTAATAAGCTCTACTACAAAAAGATGTAGAAATCCAATTAACCTTCAACTTCACAATTTATAGTCTAACTAAGCACAATTTTGAAATAAACTTTCCATATTTAGATTAGTATTACCAAACGCCAACTTAGGCTTCACTTTTTTGAACTAATTTAGGATATCCGTACAGTATTTAGGCATTGACTCAAATCAAAGAGTTCTTTACCTGCTCAGCCCCAACTCCTTCCAGGGGCTAAGCGCCTTGGTCTATTTGACTGTTTGGCTTCTTAGGTTTTTGAGTGATTCCAATAGGATGAGGAATCATTTTCAGTCTAATAAAAAAAAGAGTACAGGCTAGGAACCTTGACGCCATTGGATTCTCCAGCAGACGGTTGTGCACTCGATAGCGTGTGCTATTGAGCGCATAAATAACAATCATTATCTTTGTTGAAAACTCTCATTGAATCTAATTTTTTTAAAAAAAAAACTACTAAGCAATGACATACTTTTTAGAACATTTATGGAGTGAATCAATTATCTTGTCTCAACATCCCATGGGAATATAGCATTTCCATTCCAAAAAATGTAACAGATTTTTTAGGTCATTTATTCTTAATTCTTTGTTATTTTCCTGAAAATAAGATGAAGATTCTGATCTAAAGTTTGAGTCTCCATGTGAGGAAATATGCACATAGAAACATTGATCTTGATACTCCCTAAAACATAATAGATATTTTTTTTTGTGGCATACATATATACAACGACAGTAGAATAATAGGCATATTGATTTATTGAGCTCATTTTTGTTAATTTTTATTATTTTCTTTAAAAAAAATATGATTGAAAGGAGTTTCAGAAAATTCAGTGGTTCTGATCTAGTTTTTGAGTCTTCCTGTGAGGAGAGATGCATAAGGAGCATCGATCTTATCCTCCCTAGAACATGAATATGTTCCTTCTTTTGTGGTCTTCCATAGATACAAGAGTAGAATATGCATATTAGTATGTTATATAAAAAAAAAAAGGATATGCATAGTAGTTTTTTTTTTAAATATAACTCCTCGCCACAGGAGGGGACTATTCCTCCATGGCTAGGGTTCCACCCAAGCCGAGCTGGCTCAAAGGCTCGGCTCGATCAAGCCGAGTTCAGCTATAATACCAGACTCAATCGAGCTGATCCGAGCTTATAATTGGGTTTGAACTTTTAATCAAGCCGAGCTCGAGTCAGACCCTATATAATTTGGCTCGGCTCGTAGAAGCTCGAATCGGCTTGACTAAAATATATATTATATTTAAAGTTTAAAATATTAAATATAAAAATGTCACATTTGTCTCCTCAATATAATTTTTTCACCTTTTTAGTCATTTCAATAAATAGACCAGCATCCCATTGGTCATTTTGAGTCATTTCGAACGCATTTGTTTATCTTCCAATATTAATATTGAACGGAAAACATTTTTTTTTGGTAACCGTGGGGTATCCGCAGCTTAAGACTTCGACAAATCCCCACTAGTCGACCAAAGATACCACCCCCTAGGCAGATGAGATACGCAAGTGCATCCAGAGTCGATCGTAGGACCTCTGAGTCTACGGTTCATCCCATGACCACTGGGCTATGACAATGCAACTCTTTTTATATAAACAAAGTTTCTTTGATTTAATTCAAAAATATTTTATTATTCTTCACCAAAATCTCGTTACCCTCACCAACAGAAGCTGAACTAGTATTTTTAAAGGAAGAGCTGAAAAACACCGTTTTAATGGCGTTGAGAAGTAATCGAATCTAAGAGTGAGACAACTTGATGGAAAAATGGATTGAGTTAATGGGTAATTGAATCCAAAAGTGAGACAACTTGATGTATTTTCACAAATTAGATTTAGAGACTTGGATTAGGTTCTAGCCATTAGGAGACATGAAAAACAAAAACATTACCAAAAATTTTGATGCAACAGGCTGAGCTAGCTTGAGCCAACCTGAGCTCGGCTCGAGCTTGATGAAGTTTGAGCTCGAGCAGAGCTTCGTTAGTCACATTCAAGCTGAGCTCGAGCCGAGTTTGAGCCATTCTCGAACAAATTCAAGTTCATCAAGCTCAAGCCAAGCTTGGTTAGTCACATTCAAGCTGAGCTCGAGCCAAGTTTGAGCCATTCTTGAACAAATTCAAGCCGAGCTCAAGCTTGACCAAGTTCAACTCGAATACAATCCTATCCCCTCACAAAGTACCTTTGAGCTATGGTTAATTAAGTTTGAACCCAGTCATTATTTTTATATTTTCTAAAAACTAATGTTATATGCTTTAACCCTAAGGGTTAAAAAATCTTAACCACAGTTAAGAGGAGTAAAAAGGAGACACGTGGCATAGGAGAATGGATAAAAAGTAGGGCAAGAAGATAAATCACCTCGTCGGCCAAGGAGGTAGATATCTTCCTTTTATACAAGTAGAATGTGCTTTAAAGTTTCAAAATATTAGAGAGCCTGAATTATAATATCAAAAGGCAGAGTGGGGTACTACTAAATGTCAGAAAATGGAGGCGTAATTCCGAAATAGCTATAATGAAATAGGTATGACATCATCTTATCATTTTCCCATGAGCAAGGTCCCCTCGTCGGCCCTCCTCGCTCTCACATTGCCGATCTTTCAACTCTCATTAACATGGGTTAGTTTTTTTCATCATTTAGTTCTTTTTTTTTTTCTAAAAATCAAGGGTAGATGGGTGAATCCTAAAGGTGGATGAATCTTAACCAGGGATTAGAAGGGGGACACATGGCAAGTAAATGGGATCCGAGATGCACCTCCTCGTGTCACCGACCGAGGAGGTGATTATTTTTCCTTTCCCCATATCAGAAGGCTTCTTTGAAGGCTTCTTTGATGTACTTGGCCAGAGATATGACATTGTTGTCTTTTTCATCTTCTTCTTTTTGGGGAAAGGAGAGCTCGGTTAGGCGGACTCCGACCAGAATATATATAAACCACAAAGGAACGGATATTCTCAACATCCAACACACCCTCAAATCAGCATCAACAAATCTGCTAAGCTAAGAGTGATGAAAGCAAAGATGGATCTAAAGTAAGAGAAGTGATATTGCTAAGCTTGGAGAGCATATCAGCAGCCTTATTACAACAAGAGAACGGATTTGGTCTGGCCCTCCCCAGACCAAAATTATTTCACCTAGAGCCCATTTAATTGCACTTTTAATCCTAATTTAGAAATTTTAACTCTCATGGTAAAAAAAAGTTCAATATTTTTTTTCCTAAAACCAAGGTTATATGGTTCAACCTTAATGTTTTGTTTGGTTGCCGAGAAAATAGGTGAAAATATGGAAAAGAAAAGAAAATTTCAGATTTCTAATACAATTCTTAGTTGTGTTTTGTCTCATTTTCTTTTCTTTTCCATGTTTTCACTTATTTTCTCGGCAACCAAAACATAGGGTAAAGGTGTGTTCGTTTGACGAAAAAGTGAGTGAAAGAAAAGAAAAGAAAATGAACTTAAATTTTCTTACAAAACAACCATAAAGAAATGAAGAAATTTTTTGAGAGAAAGCTTGTCACTATTAAGAAAGTGTAAGATAATGAAAGTATTTCTTGCACACGGAAGACAAAAGAAAAAAAAAATGTAAGAGAACTTAGTTTTCTTTTACTTTCTCACCAAAATGCCGAACGTATGGGTTAGTGAATCTTAACTATAATTAATGTTAAAAAGGACGCATTTTGGCATGTGGGATGAGGACCAAACAGAATCCATATTCGTGGAATTAGAGCACCCTTGTTCCAATCCTCCAGAGAGCTTAGGCCCAGACCACCTTCTTTATGGGAGCATTTATGATTCAATCCGACTTTATGTGAATGCTAAGTAAGGTCAGCACCACTCCTCTCTCTTTTATCATTCATAAGGACATGACACCCTGCCTCTTGCTCCAATGGTGGGGTGTGGCCTCTCAATAGAGAGGTCTCCAGATCCATTCCCCGAGGTAATGAGTAGCAAGAAGTCCTATCCCCAATGCTCGCCATGCACTAACGTAGGTAAATGATATCCTCTGACAAAAAAAAAAAAACTATTATAAGCACATGTAAGATCTAAAAAATTATTATTATTATTAGATAATATTAACCTTATATTATATAATGATATAAACTAATATTATATTTAAATAATAACTAATAAAGTAATTTTATTAAACACAAGATATCTTAATCTAGTTAAAATTCTTTACTTTTTCTTTCCTTTATCCTTCAAGTATTAGTAAAATACTGAATAGTTTTTGAAGTAATTCCTGTGGAAGTTGTTTTTATTCTCATGAAAATTTATCCAAACAAGGTCTAGGTTTAGTTATAAAACTCTTATACTATATCAAATCGGAGCCAAATCATCTCCGGTGATAACCGGATTTGGCAAATCCGGTTATCACCCCTAGAGGTCACCACGTGTCTCCTTTGACACCCCTTAACCATGGGTAAGGTTCACCCACCCCTAGGGTTCACCCATCCATTTTTGGTTTTTTTTTTTTTAAATATTAAATCTTTTTTTAAAATTAAAAAACTGTTTTTAATATTAAAAAAATTCTAAAAATAGTTTTTTAATTTTTAAAAAGGAATTAATATTTTAAAAAAAAAACCAAAAATGGGTGGGTGAACCTTACCCATGGTTAAGGGGTGTCAAAGCAGACACGTGGCAACCTCTAGAGGTGATAACTGGATTTGTCAAATCCGGTTATCACCGTAGAGGTTTTGAATCCTATCAAATCCGGCCCTGTATTTTCAATGGGGTCCGAATGTTCTTTAGCTGCAATTTCCAGTCTTTTAAATTAACTTCATTACGTAACCAAAAAAATTTTTTAACTTCATTAGCCTAACTACTCAGGAGCCACCCAAACCTTTCAGCCGTCCTTGCTCTTTATACCCCCTTTGATACTCTTCTACTGTTTATTTTTTATTATTATGGGACTTTTGTTCCTCTTAAGATTTAATGGGCCAAGCACATCCCAAATTGTTGCAGCCATGAGCCTTCAAAAGGGTTCGAGGAGAGAGAACTACTTGCTTCAGCTAAAGACAAGGAGTGTGGAGCCAATATTTTCTTGCACGATGGTTGATTGAAAATGCTAGTAATTATTAATTGATTTGTAGAAAATTATTATATATGTACTATATATTTTGACTCTGAGATTGGTTTGAGGTGCACCTCGAAAAAAGAAATTGACAACCAAGTTTTTGGGTCATCTAGTCCGGGTGTTTCATATAGATCCTACAATTTTGTTTCTCCTTGTTTATGAGGACAGTTGTCCCCTTGTCCCATGACTGTGTTTTATTAAATAATTCAATAGGCATACTATAGAAGATGTATTTTGTTTTCAAAAGTTTAATTAAATGACAATTGCCTTTTATCGATATACCCTATTGAATAATTCAATAATATAGTACAAATTTTTTTCCCAAAAGTTGTGGTTGTCCTGTCAAACAATTAAGCAATGTAATATAATGTAAAAGATATTTTTATCAAAAAATTCAAGGACTTGCCCTTCATGATGCATGTCTATGCCCTATTTTATTTTATTTTCAAAAATTTGGGGGCAGGTACCCCATGCTCCATGACTGTGATGTCCTCTATATATATATATATATGTAACGACCCCAAAATCCTACAAGGCTAAAATAGGATTTTGGAATCGTCACATTACTTAAACCTGCTTAAAATTCATACATACAAGACATACTACACGAGTCTCCAAAAATGGGGATAATAAAATTTCGATCATGAAAAGTCAAACCATCCTATACAATGATAATCCACATATCATAGCTCCTCATAAACGAAATAGTCTAAAACCATCAATAGGGTAAAATAACTAAGACAACGTCAACTACAAGTCAAAAAGTTTAATATAAACATCTCTTCCAAAAAGAAATACTAAAACTACTCAATAGGGATGACTATCAAAATCTCTAGCCTCCTCCTCAAGAAGCTCACCTTCTTCCCCCTCTTCGGCGTACACCGCCTCAGTCCACGGCTCTCCTCCTAAACTTGAAGACAATGACAGGTCGACTGAGCATGAAATACTCAGTGGATAAACAAACTAACAATATAAAATAGCATGAGCAATAATAATATCATAACTTAGTTTAGTTTATCGATGCTTAATCATAATACTTTCACGTAAAATAAACATAACCAGAGTGCGGAGCATATAACATGTCATAACATCATCTTGACTCGTGTACTCGTGAAATTCTTATCCATGAACTTAACTTAACATATGCATAGACTCATACATGCATGATTCATAGTGTGTTTGTCCCGACAACGCATAATTATAGTGTTTTGTCCCGGCAACACATAATTCATAGTGTTCGACAATGCATAGAGTGGATGTTCGTAATGGGGGATCATTCTTTCATAACATAACATGAGTGCGACAACGCGTAGAGTGGATGTTCGTAGTGGGGGATCGGCATAATTTGTAACATGTTTGTATCTAATGCATGCATGCTTGTGAGACAAGTTGACTCATGAGACTTGAATACTTACCATGCGAGTGCACGTGTGCTTGAGTGTCGTGATTGGAATTCAAATAAGTCATCCCTTAGATTCCAATCTTCTGTTAGGAAATTCCACTAGGTTACATCTCCCTAGTTAGGGAATTCCCAACGTGGAGGATTTTCCTCTAAGGTTTGGCCTACCCGAATACCAATCACCATACAAGTAAATAGGACATAATTTATCATAACGACAACAATATCCATTTAACTTAATTTCTTGATAATCATAAGCATCATACTAATATTTATCATTCTTAGACATTTCAACAAACATTTAGAGTACGTTAATTATGGATACTTTGCCCTTTCACATTCTTAATATTCCATCACACCATAATCAATCCACACAACTCAAACATAATCCACATCCATACATTCATCTCAATCCTCCATAGAATTTCTCTTCCTCCATTCAATCCATCCATAGTATAAACCTATTTTCATCTCTAACAAGCCTAATTCATACATAATTAAGGAAAACATAATAAATTTTCATTTCTATCATTTACATTATACTAATATTCACAAAACATCAATAATAGGGTTGAGTTAAAGAGTTTATCGACCTTAAGGATCCTTTCCTTGGATCCAAATCGCTCACAAGGTGATTTGGGGAAGCTTCGAGGACGATCTTCAAGCTTTCCTTGCGATATCCAAGCTATCTTCTTCTTCTCCAAGAAATCTCTCTATCAAAACCCTAGGTTTTCTCTCCCTTTTTGCCAAATTAGGTTAGAAATAGATAGGGTATTCTAATACCTCGAAATAGGATCCCTATTTATAGCCCCAAGGTCTGATAACCAAAAGACCAAAAATCTCTTACTAAAATTCTGCAAAAACACGAAAGACCGAACAATCGGTGGTTATGACCGAGCGATCGGTCGCCTACCGATCGACCGGTGCTCTTGACCGAGCTCTCGGTCAAAAACACTCTCTGAAAATTTTTCTCATACAAAATTTTAGACCAGTCGATAGATACCAATCGATCGGTTTTGGACCGATCGATCGCTACTTCTGACCGAGCGATCGGTTTTGTACCGATCGATCCCTAGCGATCGGTGCTTTACAGATTTCTGACCCATTATACTGTTTTGGTCATAATTTTTGACTCGTTTGTCGGATTTCGACGATTCAACTTGCGTTGGATTCGTCTTTCGAAAATGAACATTTCTGGCATTTTAGAATTTTCAAATTCCCTTTCAATTATGGACCAAAAGTCCCCAAAGTTGACTGATATGCAATTCCATCAGACAAGACATTGGAAAACCCGCCTTTTGACTTAGCTTAGACTAATAATATGAAAAAATATTAAACATGAACCTCGAAGAGGGTTCCAATACCTTTCTAATTGTTCAAGAATCACTCAATTCCAATAAACGGTGCCAAAACTGGAGCTTCTAAAATTCAGGGTATGATATGACATCTCTCCGCTAACAAGTTTGATTAAGCCTTAATTACACTATACCAATTAGATATAAATACATAAACATTAAAACATCACAAGGACTATAATACCCCTAATACTTGTAATAAAGACATGAAAAAGATTCGGGTCTCTACAATATATATCCAAGAGTTCGGGGGACAACTGCCGAGGAGTGGACTATTGCTCCTCATCCTCACAAAGAGTATTTAATTGTCCTTGAACTATGGTTAATAAGTTTTAACACTTATGAAAAAAAAAATTCTTTCTAAAAATTAAGGTTAGATACTTTAACTCTAAGGATTAGTGAAACATAACTACAATTAAAAGAAGTTAAAAAAGGGATACATGGTGAGAAAAGGAGGATGAGACGCCTCCTTTAGCTCTACAAGCGAGGAGGTGATTATTTTCCATTAATTATATACTCGCTAACATACATGTGGCAAATGTTTAGATACACACCAACACCAAAACTTAATGCCGACATGTGAAGTAACAAAAAGTCCTAATATTTGTCATACTTAATTGGCATTCTTTCTCGGTATTGACTTAGACCTCTTCATCATTCTCGATTTCTTCTGCATCTATGGTAAATGAGGTCACACACCCCGTCGCTTGCTCCAATGGTAATGTGTGGCCTAAAGAGGTCGTAATGACTTTCTTACAACACATGATGGGAGTGAGTGAGTCCAAATAAAGTTTGATATATTTCTTTTCTACTTTTCTTAGTACAAAGAATGATACATAATCGCTAATTTCATACCTAAATTACTGTTATGGCCTTTTTAATGGTATCTACATGGAGTTATGGTTGTAAGGCTAGGGTATCAAGATGACGACTTCGTGGAGTCCCCCCGAAATCAACTGAATAACGGTAAAAATAACGGTAAACTCCCTGAAATCAACTGAATAACGGTAAAAGAAAAAGAAGACGCTTCCTCAAGTATAGATATAGATATGGAGGTCGTAGCACCACTTCAACAACATGAAGAGGAGTGACAGGCAGAGGGTCTACGGGGCAAAGCCGTCGAGCAGTAGATTCAAAGGAACCTTGTATGAATGCCCATCAATTGATTAATCCAGGCCATCCAGTAAGTGCAGTTTTTTCAATGGCCGTGGCCTATAAATCAAATTGAAATTCCACCGACTACACCTAGGGCAGTATTCAAGCCGGGCTGAGCCGAGCTTGGCCAAGCTCGGCTCAGCTTGAAAGGGGTTTACACTAGGCTCGAGTTTAGCTTGGCTTGAAATGGTGCTCGAAGCTCGGCTCAAATTCAAAAAGCTGGGCTCGAGCTCAATTGATTCAAGCTTACTCAAGCTTGGGTTGGAAAACTTGGATTGATTTATTTTAAAAAATATTTTTAAATAAAAATAATAATATATTTATATATATATATAAGTAATATATATATATTTTTTTTACATAATGTTCAAGCCGAGCTCGAGCCGAATTTCGCTTCGAACTACACCTAATCAAACAAAGCCTTGGCTTTGAGCTCGGCTTAAGCTTGAAAATTCAGCTCAGCTTGGTTGAGCTAGATCGGCTTATGTGCACCCCTGGCTACACCCATGATGCAGAATTTTTTTTTCACCCACCATTAATCTGTGCTCATTTTTAGTCTCTCAAGTTTTAGCTCTAGATTGAAATTTAGTCTCTCAAGTTTTAGCTCTAGATTACCAAAAAAACAAAAAAAGGGTTTTAGCTCATCCAGTTAGTCTGAATTTCGTGCGACACTCGATTACTAGATTTTTTTTGTTTTGGTAATGTGGTAAATTATATTATAAAGAAAGAGGAACATAATCGAGACCACTATTCCCACATATTACGGGTTCTGAAGACTCAAATTCAGAATCTGAGCCTGAATATGGGCCTCAACATTTGTCTCCCTGGGGATGAACTGGAAGATAATATTCTGAAAACGAGATTGAAAGGAACGTATGTCCGCAAGAGGCGCATGGATCTCCGGAGGAAACATGCTAGAGGCTTCGTTGAGATAGTCCACCACCATCTTAGAATCTGATTCTATGATAATATTCCTCCACTGAGTAGTCAGGGCCTAGGAGAGGCCCACACGAATGGCCTCCGCCTCGACAAAGAGCGCGGATCCTCCTGGGAGGGGGCTAGAAAAAGCACAAAGGCACCGGCCTTCATGATTACGAGCAAAAATCCCCACTCCCGCCGCCATGCCGGATGGAAGAACTGCACCATTTATGTTCAGCTTGATCCAAGGTCGGTCGATCAGGAGGGGACCACAAAGCTTCTGACCCCTGTAGGTATCTGCAATCCGGGGAGAAAAGAGCTCATGGACCCTCTACTAGCTTCAACCTGCAAAAAATTCTCCAGCCATACGGTTTCCCCGACTAATGGCCAAGTCTGGGTCTAGAGATATGCCCTTAAAAAGAGTCATTACAGAGTAGCCCGATGCTCCAAATAGTGGTACTCAATAAAATTGTGTCAGGGTGGTTTGACCATCAGTTCCACCACTCATAGAAATGGTCAGGTAGTATCTCGGGGGAGGTAGAGCAACAAGTGGGAACCAAACTAGATCCTACGAGAGCAATGGCACTAAAGAAAAAGATGGATGATGGTTTCAGGTTCCATCTTGCACAGAGGACACATTCCATCCACCCGGATATTCCGACATTGAAGATTAACCCCAACTGCTACGGCATTATGGCAAAGACGCCATATTAACAGCTGAATTTTTGGGGGGATAGGGATCTTCCAAATCTTTGTCCAATGAGATTCTCCCACCCGAGGCAGAGATATGCTAGGAGAAAAGCGAGTATACTCGCTGGCTTGGTTAGTAGATGGAAAGGCAAATAAAAGGCATGCACCAATGAATTGATCGGGCATGTATGAAGGCAATACACGATGGCCATGAGTGGATCACAACAGTGAGATCCTCCACACACACTACCTTGGGTTGCTCTACTCTGGGATCGAACCTCTATGAGGAACACACTCTTGTCACCCTTCCTTGAGGGGTGGTGTAGGACCTTTGATGGCCCAATTCGAGCCTAAAAAATCTCTTGTAAACAGGCCGGGCTTGGGTTGGACCTATCCAAAACTACAAAAGTTCAAGCCCAAGGCCTCATTGACACACCTAGTTGGGTTTCTTCAGCTTGGAATCAAAGTGGTCGGACTCCTTGCATAATAAGAAATTTTACAATGGTAAATAATAGTCAGAAATAAGTAAATCAAGGAGTAGTTCCAATTAGTGAAAGCAGGCATTTGAGACAATTCAATCACGAATAAGACAGACCAGACCAGACCAAACCCCAGCCAGGAGCATCACATTGTGCAGGTAGAGGGAAATGATGGCGAGAACATGGAATTGAGCTAGCAAAAGAGGAATTGCAGGCATATGCATCATCACGAGAAATTGCCCAAAGATAAGAGTACAATGGTGGAACATGATTTGTGTCACTGACCCCAAATATTTGGAACAAGGCTTGTATGACGATGATTATGATGGTAATAATCTGATGTGTGGTAGGACAGTGCAAAATGAAATCAATCCCTCCTAGCAACCAAACTTGTGGTATCATGGTTAATTATAATGAAGTTACGGTAATTCCTATGCTTGATAGGTAGCCATTACAAATGTTACCATGAGATTCAAAATAAAAATCAGCCAGGAGCATCAACTAAGCTTACAGGCACAATAGAAAGGTTAAACAAGCACAGTGAGCAGGAATCAATGTCGAGCACTTAAATACGCTAGAAAGGTTGAACAGGAATCAATAGAAATGTTTAAATCCAATCTACCACAACTTTATGCTCGTTATCTTTTTGAACTTCTGAGATAGAGAAAAGTTGGATAGGAGGGGTTTTTTTTTTTTTGATTGAAGATAGGAGGGTTCAAAAATATGCTAGGGGACAGAAAAAGTTAAATCAATGACTGGAATTAATTAGCAATTTAATCTCACTCTTCCTTTGGACCTGGATATTTCAGCTAGCATAGGACTATTTACAAAGGATTATCCAACTTAGCTTGAACATAAAGGGTACAAACAGAAACCATGCAAAGAAGCTAACATATATATATATATGGAAACAAATCAATTCAGTTCTAACTGTGAAGACTAGAGTTGACCGTGTCCCTGGGTTTCAAACATCTGTACGACTGTTCCTTTAGGTATACAACTTAATTAAATACATCAAATTTAATCCACTAATGAAAATCGACAATAGCTGATTGCTAGAAATCGACATCATTTATAAAAAAGTATGATGTAATCTGAAAAGACAACATAAAAATGTTCCTTGATTAAAGAAAGAAATTACCACTGCGGATCAGAATTTCTTATCTTCTCACTTCGGCATCTCCAACAGATGAAACTATCACCTAACTGAAAGCATTTGAAACAGAATATATAAAGTCCAAGAATCCTGTTCCCTTGAGAAGACCTTTACCGGTCAAGAGCTCAAAATCTAATAACAATAAGAAGCCAATTATAGCTGCCTTCCCATTTATCAATTCGTTCTTCGGCGTGAAACCAAACCCCTCTTGGCCCTCATCAATTACCATTCTCACCTGGAATACATCACAGAAGTAACCATGTCAAAATAGAGAGCTGAAAGATAACTGACTTCTTACTTCTGAGGGGTTTCAATAATTCATTTACTGCAAATTTACTATAACTGAGTTCATTCACCTCATCCACGTTGACATCAGATGCAGTAATACCCGGTTGAGCTTTCCCACTGAAGACGATCTCTGCAGAAGCACCAGATTTTAAACTTCCTCCCATGCTGATATAAATGTTCTCCTGGTCAGTTTTCACAGGATAAATGAACAGTGTCCTCAAAGCAGGTGTGAGGATTCGCAGTACAGGGTTCTTTGGATACCATTCCTTCATAGCTCCAGTCCTGAGATCAAATGTGCTATCGGTTGTAGGGCATACTATACAACCATCCTGGAAAAAATATTAACAGATCTTACTTGCATCATTCCAAAGAGAAGAAACAACAACAATTCATTTCATTTATGTGCACAAGACACGCATGTTAATGCAGTAGATTTTGGTATAGTATATCTGAGTTAGTAGACAAAAGTTAAAAAGTCCATAAGACTGCATTTATTTAATGATTAAGATTTAAGAGGGTCTATTATGTATTTAATAGGACCAATGTCCAACTAGTGCAGTCAAACAGTCTAGTCAATGTGTTCAGTCTTTGGTTTTTTTAAGGCCGTGATATAACTCATACGTGACATGCCTAATGGGACCTGTGACTGTGCCGACATCACCTTATCCCACCTTGAACTCATGGAAATAAAAATCGCCACGTAATCCCTCTGTGCGGCGGAAACACATGGGAAAAATCATCCCTCTGTAGCATCCAATATGGGACATGTGTCCTCCTTGGAAGGACACCATTTACCTGAGAATAGAACCCTGACACTGCAGGGTCCCTCCAGGATTGTCACGTGAGAAGAGATACAAGTACCTCAGACCCCGTCTTCAGATACACCAATTGGCAGGTGTACAAAGATTGCCACTGGTCATAGGATCTCCCTCTCATTCTTATAGATGCCAAATGGAACTTGGTCACTGATCTGCATGAATGGATTATCAGAAGCGAAATTCTCCCCGAGAGAGGATATCCTTCGCAACCAGGGGCCGCAGGGGTGGGGAAGCAGGCATGCCCCCCCCCCCCCCCCCCCCCCCCAAATTTTTTGAAAATTGTAAAAGTTATATGTATAAATTTAAAAAAAATACATAGATGTAAATTCTGTATACCGTGGCTCCCCCAAAAAATATTAAAATTTTTATATGTATAATATAGAGGGATTGATTCTTTATGTGTCCTTGCCCTCTCCCAGTGGAGAAGACCCCAAAACTGACTTCCCATGAAGGAGAGTTATTAATCCCTCTCTCCCATGCCAAGACCCAAAAAACTCACTTCCCATGAACAGGGGAGTGATAACCTCATAGGAGGGAATTTTTGACACCGTGACTATTTCGAAATTTCAAAGAGCCTCACACACTAGAGAACCAATAGAGACTCTTAAAACCTTTAGAAACTCAGAAGAATGTTGCAGAGAATGATACAATGAAGAATGCAAGGTAAGCCTGCACAGGGATCCTTGCAATTTTCTTTTTCAATTTTTCCTGTACATAAGTACAAAGTTTTCCCTTGGAGGCATTAAGCAGCCTTATACTAGCATCCCAAAAATATCAATAAAAATATACTTCTTATGCCTCTACTCTCTATTTATCTTCTTAATCAGAGGTTGTCATTTGGATGTAATTATTGGCTCTTATTCAATCTGAGCCGGAAGTAAGGTTCCCCATAGCCTGACCCTAGCTTTCATCGGGTATATTTTATGTGGTTCAGTGGCAAATCCCAAAGCACATCATAGCATGACTGATACCTTTCCAAGGCCTTCAAACTCAACGAGAAACTCTTGTCCCACGGAATAATCCCTATGACAAAGTACTTTCGGTTGTGCTTCTCCTTGGAATATCGATAACCTTTGATTCTGCTCCAAAGAAGGTTAAGTCCATCCCAACCTTTATATACTTTCTAGCCAATCAAATCTCCTTTTGTTAGCTACGAAATTTAAGTGAAATACGCTCCAACACAACCATAAAAAAAGTTTCTTTTATACAACATAACATTTTGATTGAGACATCAAAGAATCACTGAAACAAAATTCTCCTATGTCGATTTCCACGATGATTCCTCACACAAAAGACTCAACTCTCTTCTTTCTTTTTTTTAATCGAGGACAGTCTTTCTAACAGAAGCTTATTCAAAGGGTAAAAACTCAGCTAGCTTCCACATGCTACCCTATGTGGTGCTCTTAGACCCACCCCTCATGGTTGCTGGGCAGTGGGCACCATAGTTATCAAGTCGGGGTTTGGGAATAATTCGTCTAGGAAAAAGTTTGGAAACAATCGCCAAAATTCGGAAATAAATCGGGAAAATGTCATGTAAAAACTTAAGAAAATATAAAATAAGATTACTAATTATTAAAGGTATGAACAAATATATTTCATATATTAGATATTTATTCAAGACTTTTTCAAAAAATCGTGAATAATTCGTGACTTTTTGAAAAAGTAGCTATTTTTCCAAAACTCGTGAATTAATCGTTCGACAAAAAAATCGGGTATTATTCGGGATTTATTGAAAGTCCGAGAATTTGGTAACTATGGTGGACACTAAACTCGGGCACTGAACTCTGGCGGTTCTCTTAGAGTTAAGGCTTCACTTTATGACTCAGGTGTTAGAGACCATCTCGGGGTGGTATTCTGAGGACTTCAGATGGTGCAAACCTACAATATCTCGCACATTCTCATTTTCTTGGATGCCTTCGTCGCCATTAACTACATTTTGAGGCTTGTAAATTGGAAATGAGAAATCCGATGGCTTCTTTGTCCCATTAAGCCATGGCCTCACTTTTTGACTCTTTCGAGATGCGCATGTTTAATGAGAGACTAATAATGTGCAAGCATCATCTCTAAAACAATCATTGAGGAGATGATCTCTAAATATCTAAGCTTCTAATCTTCATTCTCAATGTAATTTCAAGTACGTGTCTGCCAAATCCCAATCTCACTGCTGAAAAAAACAACAGTGGAAATGTCCATCTAATAAATTTTACATTTTGTTTGCTTTCTCAAGAGCTCAAAATTTAGTTACCCTTGAAAATCTCCTAAAAAATTCTTTAGCTAGAGAAAAATGAGGGTCTCAAAATTAATAAAGGTTCGAACAGAAATTAAGGAATTCTAGAAAAGTAAGGTCCAACCAAAAATTAGGTTTGAGACAGAGCTACTGGGATTTGCATGGGAATTGGGCAATGTAGTCAAGGCGTCCTACGCGAGACGTCTACACACTGCCTAGGCGATTAGGCCTAGTTAGGCGAGGCACTGCCTAGGCGATAAAAATAATTACATTACATTTATATATATATATATATATATATATACACTTAAAAATTCAAACCTCTTAAGGTTGATAATAATATACGCAAATTAACATTTAATGTTGTAAAGCTTGAATGCAAGTCTTTTCTACTATACTGTTAGTTGACTTTTTGACCATGTAAATAGTCATAAAAAAATATGAGACTTTTATACCGGACTTTTGGGTTTTAGTAATATTTTGTTATAATAGAATTTATGAAATTTTATATTTTGATAAATACCTTAGCATTTGCGAGTTGAAATTTTGAAAAAGGCACTAAAAAGCAGATTTTGTTTTTGAGCTGTAAAGTTGACTTTTTATTTTTCAGAAATTTGGATCTAAGATAATTTTTATTAAATTCAAATGGGGAGTATAATCTTATTACATATAAAATCATTTACTCAAATGATATTTATTTGTAAATAAGCTGTAAAACTATAAGACATGATAACTGTTAAAGGGTCTAGGTGACTTCAACCCGCCTAGAGAGGTGCCTAGGTGGTAGCAGTCCAAAACCGCCTAAGCAATGCCCAGGCGACGCCTTGACTACACTCAAATTGGGTGTAACGTATATCTATTCCATGGAATTCTTGTAATAGGAAAAAATAATAATAAGAGGAAAAAAATAAAAAAAAATAAAAGCTATAGAAATGACATCCTTAACTTAAAAACGGACCTAATTTTATACTAATTCATACAATATGTCAGATTTAACATCCCAAATCGCGGCAACCCCAAAAGGCAAACACCTATTTCTGCAGACTCTTTAAATCTACAAGTGAGTGCTATGTCCATATGTGTGGAACCAAATTCAGACAGGGACTCACCAAAGATTCAGCTATCGTCTCTTAGAACAAGTTTCTATACTTTGAACTCAGATTCGAGCACGTACATATATACTATCCATAACTATCAATGTTTAAATACAATACAATGTATATTCTTGTCTTTGGCACACATTAAAATGTGTCATTAATTTGATCATCTAATTGGTAAACCACCTCTAGAATTTGACAAGCAATAAACACACATTTACTAGACAATCACATGCATTTAAATGAATGAATTTATGCAACACTTATATTAATCACTGCCCAAGTAACTATTCTTTAATCGTCCAAATAGAAGCCCTTGATCTATGGTTAAAATCGTTATTAATTATCTGATTTCAGGGCAATAGTTTAATCAAATGAGCAACTTTAGATTCTACTGAGACCGTTTTTTTTTTCGGTAAAGATATATATTAAAAGCAGATAAGCATATTGCAGAACGAAAAAACGTTCACTAAGGAAATGAACCAAAAGCAAAAGATATGAAACTAGCACAACAAGGACAAAAAGGAATTAAAAAAGCATTCTCATAATCCGATGAACCACTCAAAATCCTTCCTGATGGCGCATCAAGAGCGGAGGAGGTGTCACACAAACGAGGCAACCTATCCTTAAAAGATTTTAAACCCTCAAAAACTCTTTTACGAGGCAACCTATCCTTAAAAGATTTTAAACCCTCAAAAACTCTTTTGTTACGCTTTGTCCACAAATCTCACCCAATAGCACCTGGTAGCATAGTGACAAAGTCGGGGTTTGGGAATAATTTGGCAAGGGTCAAGTTCAGAAAAAATCGGAAATATTCGGGAACAATTCAGGAAAAAAATTATAAAAAGCTATTCGATAATTTGATTAAATAATATACAAAATAAGCAATTTACTAGGTCAAACTAAATGAATTATTGCGAATAATTCGGGAATAATTCGTGAAATTCGGGAATAGTTCGCAAAATCCATGAATATTCGGAAACGATTCGGCAAACCTAAAATCGCGAATAATTCAGAGAATAATACGACACACCTAAAATTTAGGAATAATTCACGAAATTTTCAAAATTTTGTTACTATGCCTGGTAACATATACCATCCAAAAAAAAAAAACATAGCCCATAACACTGAGAAGGAGCTTCCAACCAAAATGATAACCACCTAGATAAGGAATTCTAAAAGGACCAAGGAAAGATCCAAACAATCCCCAAATGAAGGAGGAACTTACTCCAAATAATCGAAGGGGCAATATATAATAGATGGTTCATAGATTCTTCCTCACTATCGCATAAAAAGTACCGGTTGGCTAACCTCCACCTTCTATTCCAAACGATCACATGTGAGGATCTTGTCCAATACTGTTGATAAAAGGAAGAAAGCTACCTTTGACGGAGTACCAAGATTCCACATAGTCTGACGAGAAAAAGGCGAGCTAGGACTGACTCACGAGGAATAGAAAAATGATCTCACGGATACCGTGTATATGACATCCACACCATTGTTCTTATGAAAAATACTAACCCTAGTTGCGCCAACAATTAATTGCCTCTTAAATAGAAAAGTTAACACTTTTAGGATGTGGGACCCACCAAAAAGTGTTTTGATTTTACCTACTTGGGGTGATTATTGAGTGACATGATTGATGCTAGCACTTCCCTTATTCTTATAGCATGCTATAGTATATTATGTATACTTATCTTTAAGTTTTCCCTCCATATATTCCTTTTTTTTAATCTTCTTCTCTCAATATATTCTTACTCTAGCATTCAATTGTTACATTCCAAAACAGATATATGGCTTGATTTAATGTGTTTTAACAGTCCTGGGGCTTTTGGCGTATTGATTAAGTTCTTATCATTTGGTATTAGAACTACCTCCACGTCTCGGGTTCAAGCTACAAAAATGGCTAGAGCAAAGTGAGTCATCTAAAAAAATAAAGAAAATGGCTGCCTCCGCAAAGAGGGCTACATGGAGCTAAGTTTTAGCCATCCCAAGAAAGGAAAAGGGCTGCCTACTGCAAAGTGAAAGCTACCTAGAGTGAGAGCCGTCGGCGGCTGCAGAAGCGTCAGTGTAATCAAAATGTCGCCTAAGCGACCGCCTTGCCTAGCCAGGACACCTATCGCCTAGACTATAATTTAGGAGGGCACTCGATAAATCTTATAATGTAAACAGAAAATTTAAATTTTGATCCCCTATGCATCACCTCCCCTATAGAACCCCATATCGCCTAAGCGTCACCTAGACGCTTTAACTACACTAGGAAGCGTGGTAGTATGTTATGATCCTAAATAGATATAGGACTTGATTTAAAGCCTTCCACCACTCTTGGGGCTTTTGGCGTATTGATTAAGTTCATATCACCAACTTTATCAATTCAACTGAAAGGAAATTGCAAGCAAACCAACAATAAAAGCACATTGTCTTTATTCTATCATCCTTATACTATAAAATCTCTTCATAAAAATAAATAAATGATTAAAATCAAAGAGAACAAGGTTACGCCATCAAACCTGAGTCAGCTTTGCATTGAGCAAGCCTTCACTGTAAGCTCCTTCGGCAGGCGACCGATTCTCAATTGCAAAAACCTCATCTTTATACCAGAGGAGAAGAATCGTTTCCCCATCCTGAATAATCACACGTCTTTCTCCTCTTGGTAGTGCCGCCAGCGGCACCACAGGAACCCAGTTCTTCCCATCACCGCTAGAAGCTGGAGATTCTTCAGCCACCGAAACTTCTGCAGCCTCACACACAATTTTCCTGGAATTTTTCGAAATTCGACGTGAGATCGCCAATGGAGGAACCCAAGAACATTTCCTGGAAGCAATGGGGCTGCAAAGTGGCAGCAATTTCTGAAGATGTGGCGTTGAAGAGATGGAGAGCACTCCTGGAGTGATCTTCAAGGTGGCCGTAGCCATGAAAATTGGGAGAAAGTGACTGTAACCCTAACCCTAGGAGAGAGTGAGATTAGAGGGAGAAAGTGATGACTTTCCATGGCCACAGAATGCGGATAAGAAGAAGGTATGGACCGTGTGCTGCTACATATACTTAAGCTCCTGCATCGCACGGAAATATGTACTAAAGATAAAAGAAAAACTAAAATTAGAACATTACAAAATATATATTTCCTAGCTAACTAAGCCCGTGTACAATCAAAATAAAAATATAGAATAATTAAAAAATAAATAGACGTGAGAGAACTACTAGGAAATATTGAGTACCTTAGTATCCTTTGAGAAAGAGAAAAAAAATAGAGAACCGCTATCCCCTAAAATCTCTTAAATGATTGTAAAAGAAATAATTAATGGTTAAAATTAAAGAAGGGTATTACGTGACATCCTTAAAATAGAACTTATAGAATTTATGGAATTGAAGATTTGAGAGCAAAGAGAGGGGATTAAGTGACACTTATTTCTTTACATTATAGATAGATTATAATAATGCAAGAAGGGTGGATAACATTACCTAAAAATATATTCTTAAAATTACTCTCAAATCTCTACTATTTTCTAGCCTACTATATTCCTAATCTACTACTGTAATATAAAGAAATAAGACTTTTCTCTTTACTCTCCAAACGTCAATCTCTCCAATCTCATAAGTTTCTATTTTAGAGATGACATGTGACTTTTCTCTTTAATTTCCACCATTCAAATTTGGGACCCACTATCCAATCCTAGAGCCTTTTTTATCTCAACTATTGTAAACACCTCTCTTATCTCCAACTCTTACTGGCTTGGGACCCACTATCTCATCCTAGAGCCTATCTATCTCCACTATTGTAGAATTCTCTCTTATCTCCAACTTTTGGGTGTATTAATTTAAGTTTAATACTAAGAAACTTATGATTTTCTTATAAATGTTATTAAAATAATAATAAATTATTATTATAAAATTAATTAATTAATACAAATAATAATGTATATCAAATAATAAAAAACTTATACTATTAAAAATAAATTTTATGAAATATTCTTAAAATATATTACTTAATATTTAAATAAATAAATAATATTACTTAATTTTAGATATTCTTAATTATTATCGTGCATCTTTGCCTTCAGTCATTGCTTTGTGGTATGATTGAGTTTACCAAAAAAAAAATTATTATCGTGCATCGCACGAGATCTCTACTAGTATTATATATTCTCTTAAGTTATATGTAACTACACTATTTGTGACATGAGAAACTGTTGTCTCCTCGCTTAACCAATCGCATTTGCCCACGACTCTCACTTCCACTATTAGCACCATCATGTTTCTATCTATGAAAGTAATTTCGTTCATAACTAGATAATGTAACGCCCCAAAATACCCCCTAGGAGCTTAGGGATACTTTAGGCGTGACTATACGTACCTGCCAAACCATCCTGTCATGAACAAGATAATTAACGTACTAAACAATGATAATCAGAACGCGGAAGCTAAACATAAATGCGGAAGCGTAAACTAACTTTTTCTTTTCTTCTAAGATTTCCAAAATAGTATTCCAAGTTAACATATATACAAAACATGTCTAAGTCTAAGGTGGACAGACCCACCTATCAAAATGTCAAAATACATAAAAGACTCTCTCGTACTCTCCCCTCAACAGTAGTCGAGGTATGGCCACACGTCAAGGTCTCGGTCCGCCTGAGACTGCAGTGGGATAGGCGGCTCTCTCTCCTCGATATACTCTTCCTCGACCCAAGGCTCTGGGTCGAGGGCTCCCTCAGTACCTGCCGATATGAAAGTACGGCTGAGCATGGAATACTCAGCGAGTACAAGCTACTAGCTATCCATAACAATAATAAACATGCAAAGAGTAGTACAATACCAATCATCAATTCCAGGCAATAGTAAAATCATAGAATTAAACGATATTAATCATGGAGAAATATTATCATCTTGATGAGCATGAATGCAAAAACGCCGACAAAACTCATGCTTGAAAACCCGTTTCCATGTCCCGGTATGCATTTTAAAACCATGTATGCGTGCATGCATGAATGTCTTGTCATCATCTTGTAACTTGTGAGCCAGAGGCTAGCACCCGAATCTCCCTGGGCTGCCAACCTCCTTGATATGTATGGTTTTCTTGTGAGCCAGAGGCTAGTACCCGAATGTCCCTGGGCTACCAACCTCCTTGACAATATGTGGTTTTTATTACTTGTTTAGTTTTCTTGTGAGCCAGAGGCTATCACCCGAATGTCCCTAGGCTACCAACCTCCTTGACAATATGTGTTTTAGGGGTTTTCTTGTGAGCCAGAGGCTAGTACCCGAATGTCCCTGGGCTACCAACCTCCTTGACATGCAATATTTTCTTGTTGGTTATTATATGCATATGCTCTTGAAATCTCGGTTCATGCTATCATGCGTGCTCGTGTACGTGTCCATCGTGACAATCATGGAATAAGGATAATAAGAGAGGTATGACATCACCATTCAATTCACAATATATGCATATGAGAATTTGAGTAATCAACATGGTATTTAAATCCATTCATCATTCATGAGAATACATGTATAAGGCCTATTTCCCTTTTTCTTCCTTCAAATCATTTTTTTCATAGTTTAGGCATTTTGTCAAACACATCACATGCAATGTTCCTCCATAGTTCATCTTCTTATTTTTAGTGCATATTTTCCATCCAATAATCAAAGTGAGTTCATTATTGGTAAAATGCCCATCCTCCATTTTTCCATTACACAAACCACACATACCACACATCATACATTCGGCATCCCATCGCCTCAATCAATCTCCCATCCACACATCCATATCCTTTTTCCTTTTCTTGTTTATAATTATTAGAATGATACATTTTACAAGGAAGAAAACCTACTAACATGAATCACATTTCACATAAAAAGCCTAGATTATCGCTAGGGAAAGTTAGTAGGGAGTACTAACCTTAGATCAAGGCTTGATCTTGGTAGGAACCTTGATTGAAGCTCCAAAAGGGGTAGGGAACAACCCTTGCTTGAGGAAGACTTGAGTTGGGGAAGAAACCCCTTTCAAAAACGTGCGTGGGTGCTGCCCTAGCTTGGAGGAGGAGTCCCACAAGAGCTTGAGCCTTGAATTCGAAGCCAAACGAGTTGGGGGATCTAGGGTTCTTAAACCCCCTTTGATTCCTCCTCAAAAACGAAACCCTAGGTTAGAGTCTCCTTCTCCTCTCTCCCTAACTCTCAAAATCCTCTAAGTATGTGAATGAAGCCCTAAAGGCTCGGGCAAGCCTTAAGAAGAAAGGGTTTAACGCCCAAAAGATGAAAATGCCCTTACAAAATTTTCTGCAAAACACGGGGACCGAGCGATCGGTGGTTATGACCGAGCGATCGGTACTCTGACCGAGCGACTGGTCAAAAAACTACTCTCTGGAAAATTTCCCCATACAAAATCTTTGACCGTGCGATAGATACCGATCGATCGCTAACTGGACCGAGCGATCGGTGCTCTGTAGGTCTGGAATGTTTTGACCATATCTCTTGACTCGCTCGTCGGATTTCGACGATTCAACTTGCGTTGGATTTGTCTTTCGAAAATGAACATTTCTGACATTTCAGAATTTTCGATTTCTCTCTTATTTATTAATTAGACTATGAGGAAGGCCAATTAACTACGAAAACGGTATTCATTAAGTATAGAAAAGTCCGGGGTGCTACAGATAAACAGTTCAACTCAAATGGACAAATCTACTCTATGAGAATTTGGGTTTGGACATTTAGAAATTTTGTGTTTTGAGATTTTTAACAAATGGTAGAAGTGAGATCTACTCAATCAAGAGAGGTAATAAGAGATGGGAAGAAGGGAAATTGACACACTGTTTTCATTTTACTATGGTTTTTTAACCTGATTTTGTTGTATTTTTTAGGTTAATATAAATGTTATTTGATTCAGATTTACCCTAAAGCTTAGGTTTTTTCCTTTTCTATCTAATTCAAATTGTATAATGAGAATTAGGGAACTGTTCATCTTCTTCTTTATTTTGTTCTTCCTAATGTTTGCATATTCCTTTTTTTTTTATTGTTTATCTTATACTTCGATTTTCTTTTAGCTAATGTTTGCATATCTCGTATTCTTCTTACTAAAATGTAAATTCAGTTTTTTTAGGTTTGATTAATTTGGATTTATTCTTTTTCAAATTGAGATAAGTCTTTGTCTAATGTAGGTATATAGTCTAGTTTATTTTTAAGTTTAGATTTGATTCATTTGATTTTAAATTTTTTTAAAATACAATTAGTCTTACTCTGATTTAGGTTTTACATTAATTTGTTAATATAGTTTAAAATCTTAATTTAGTCTTAATATAAAAATCTAGAATTTGATAAGGGGGAAAAATGGGAAACGAGGGTGTGTAGGGGTGGTCCTTTACAAAAAGGGCACCCCCATTTTAAATAGAGTATAACCCCTAATATGGGTCTCCGTTTCAACAATGTTTTTTCATTGGTAAAAAGAAGAACCCCCCGATAGGGTTCATCCATTTTCCACAGTTATTAGGTGTGTAGTGAATTTCAACCATAGTTAGTGAGTGTTAAAATGGGGGTAGGTTGCCGAATTCTTACCCAATCCGGCCTCTTTATTTTTGGTTAAGCATGCTTAAGCTTAACAAACATAAGGATGGTATTTTTTTTTCCCAAAAAAACTAGAGTTTAATCGATGAACCCTAGGGGTTAGTAAATCTTAACCACAATTACTGGATGTTAAATAATGGGGTTTAGGTTACCAAATTTCTTCCCATTTGCACCCTATATCTGTGGTTAATCATAGTTAAGCCTAACTAATATAAGGATATAATTTCTTTTCATAAAACTATGCTTAAATGAATGAATTCTAGGGGTAAGTGAATGCTAACCACAGTTAGTGGGTGTTAAAATAAGGGGGTTTGGTTGCTGAATTCCTTCCCATACCTTTAACTTTGGTTAAGAATTGTTATGTTTAACCAAAATAACCACATTTAGTAGGTGTGTAGAGAATCTTAATTCTTAACCACAATTAGTGAGTGTTAAAAAGGGGAAAAGGTTTCCAAATTCATTCCCATTTCTTCCCCCTCTCATGGTTTAGCTTAACCAACATAAGGGTAGTATTGTTTTCCCAAAAAATTAGAGTTTAATGGATGAACCCTACAGGTAATTGAATTTTAACCAAAATTAGTGGGTATTAAATAAGGGGGTTAGGTTATCAAATTCATTCCCTTTTTGCACCTTGTAAATGTAATTAATCATTGTTATTTGTTAAGCTTGACCAATATATGGATATAATTTCTTTCCACAAAAGTACAGTTAAATAGATGAACACTAGGGGTAAGTAAGTCTTATCCATAGTTAGTGGGTGTTGAATAAGAGGGCTAGGTTGCCGAATTCCTCCTATTTTGTCCCCTTTAACTTTGACTAAGCATGGTTAAGACTAAACAACATAAGGGTAGTATTTCCCCCTCACCCCAAAAAAAATATATAATTTAATGGATGAACCTTCTAAGTGAATCTTATCCACAGTTTGTGGTGTTAAATAAAGGGGTTAGGTTGGCATGATTTGTTTATGGTTAAGCTTAACCAACATGAGGGTGGTAATTTTTTCCCCAAAAACTAAAGTTTAATGGATGAACCCTAGGGGTAAGTGAATCTTATTCACAATTTATGGGTGTTAAATAAGGGTGTTAGGTTGGCATGATTTGTTTATAGTTTCCAAGATGTAAAAATATTTAAGAAGAAAAATCACTGCTTTTTTAGGATCAATTTTTGTTTTGTATTTCATCTCTACAATTATCAGGACAACATTAAGATTTGGGATTTGTAAAGCAAGAGGGCTTTTCAAGATTTGGAGCCCGAATCACCTCTTGGGAAGAATTAGGTATTTTTGGATCCAGAGTTAGGGCTAGATTTCCGACTTAGTTACTATTGATTGATTGTTGTTCATGTTTACTCATGTGCGCATTTGTAGATAATTGATGAATGACAAATTTTGTGTTCTTCATCGACATTGTTTTATTTTATTTATGCCTTTTACATTCTCTCACAATTTTATTTTTTTTATGAATGTTATTGAACAAGATTAAACTTCTCCAATACTTAGATGTTCATTAATCAAATTCAGTTTGTTTATTGGTTTGGATTTCGTTATAGATGTATTTAGATCAATGACATCATTAGATTCGGTATACTCACTTTCTAATATTAAGTTTAACAGAAATACTAGCCCCAATCACAATCTTCCCAAAGGCAAGGTGGTGGCAACAAGTGTCAAACCATCTCCTTGTTATAGGGTGGCAACACCACGTGTTGCACCCACTTGTGTATGGGAAAACAATTAGATTTATAGCGTTTGGGGCTAGCACTCCTCTAAGGTTAGATAATATTAGTTACATTAATGATTAAACTAACAATTTTATAATAGTAGACTAGCATATCATCAAAATAAAATTTGAAATTAATTGTTGTATTGCATTTCACATTTTTCAAATCAACATTTTCATTTCTTTCATAGTTTATATTCTTTTTGCAATTAGTAGATTGTACAGCTAGTGACAATAATAAAATAGTGTTTCCAAAAAAATTATTATTTTAGGAGTCACCAAAATTATGCGCATAATTAAGAATAAATGTTCATTGATCCTACTCAACTGATTTAGCAAAAGCAAACACGTGGAACACAATCAATTGAACAGGTAAAATGATTTTTTTTGTATGTGTGAAACCTATCTATCGGTACATTTGCCTTCCCTCCATTATTTTTGGTGGAGCTCTATAACTCTTAAAATTTGCCTTGTGACTAAGATAATTTAGAAATATAATTATGGAAGAAGAATATATTTTATGGCTATTACTAACTATAAGATCAACTACAATTCCATTAATTAAAATGTATTGGTTTAAGTTCACATGTTTCTTTTTTGTTGAGTGTGTGGGATTGTCTTTCTCATATCGTCCACACCCAATTAGAAACTATGCTCAGAAACCGTTAATCATTGATTGCTCCGTGGCCAAAATCTTAACATGGCATGAATCCCAAAGCTCATATTTGTTGCTGAAAAAAGAGATCAAATGATTTCAATTTAAAAACTAGATGACATAATTTTAAAAATGAAATTTTTACCATTGTGAAAATGGGTGAGACAAAGATTTGAGAAGAAAAAATAGTTGTTTAAAGAGGATCATGACATCTACGATATTACAATATAAATCTTTACTAATATAAAGAGGATAGATGGGTGTTCAAAATGTTGATTGAACTTTCGTTTAATTCCAAAACTACCATTCCTTAGGTTAACGGTTTATTGAATTTTATTTTATTTCAAAATTTTCCTTACATATATGGGTTGAATTTAGTTAATTTTGAAACTACCCTTACACATATGGGTTGAATTTTAGTTAATTACAAAGCTGCCCTTACAAATATTGGTTCAAAACGTTGTCAAAACGTTTATTGAAGCTTTATTAATTCCAAAACTATCATTTTCTTGGTTCAAAAGTTGATTGAATTTTAGTTAATTTCAAAACTTTCATTACACATATGGGTTGAATTTTAATTAATTCCAAAATTACCCTTACACATATTGGTTGAATTTTAGTTAATTTTAAAACTATCCTTATATATGGGTTAAAAATGTTGACTAAATTTTACTTAATTTTAAATGGATGCCCAGATAATGGACCCTAGAGAGGGGTTGAATAGAGTTTATGGCAAATTAAAAAAATTATTCTAAGTGATATTTGCGGAATTTAAAACTTATCACAACAACTACCAACTAAATTCAGAGATATTAAAAGAAAGAGAATGATAGAAATACCAGACACCAGATATGTTATCAGGGTTTAGCAACTTGCTTACGTCCCCGCCTTTAAGCTATCCCGCTTCAAGGATTTTCACATGATTCACTAATCGTACTCTTCTTTTCTGGCAGAGAGCAAGCCTTACAATCCTTTTCCAGGCTCAGGAAGAACCTTTAACAATCCTTTTACAGGCTAAGGAGTAACCTCTTCAAGAGAGACTCTCTCTTGGATACAAGAAGACTCACTTTTTAACAGGGCGCAAGAATCCCTGATTCTTGACTTTCAATAAAAACAAAGATTTGTGGATTTACAATCTGAATTGAAAGCTCCATGTCTAAGCTAGATAGGAGTTGAATACAATGCTCACACTTTCTCAAGATTGATTGCTCAAAGAAAAAGGGATTAGGATTTTGAGTATTCAGAGAAAAAACAGAGTACTGATTGCTGAAAATTTATGAGTGATGAATGATCAATGAAACAGTGTAAGAAAGTGTTTAAATCATCATAAATTTACTCCATTTATAGTTGGGCAATCAATGTGGCCGTTGAGAGTGGCATTGAATGCGAAATAGCCGTTGAAAAATAGTTGTCATAGGTTTTTCCCGCAAGCACTCATCGACAAGTGGGAAAGAATTAGGCTTGAGTTGTTGCCGAGTGGAGACAGAAGCAATTGCTTCATTTCCTATCATCCACTCGTCGACGAGTGCATTGCACTCGTCGACGAGTTCACTGAAATTTTTCAGTAAACTCATCATAATAAGACCGAAAAGATGGGAATCATGCTAGGTCCCTTAGGCAATTTAATAATCAATATTTTAGTCATTTTTAGGGTCTAAGAATGATGTCCAAGTTATACTAGGTCATCTAGGTATTCTTTGAGCAATTCTTTTCCAAAGTCTTGAGGACTATTACAAGGTCCTAGACACTTTTTCTTAGCTACTAGTCTTCATGAAAAAAAATGATCTTCAATCTTGATTTGAGAAGCTTCACTCTTTGATGGATCTTCATGCATTGTCTTGAGCTTTTAAAGCTTTTTGAAGTACTAGCATTTGAACTTGTGACCTTGATGACTTAGGCTCTTCAATCCTTCATATCTTGAAATTTGATTCTACAAGGACTGCTTTACTGAAATTTTACATACTCAATGAAAATATTAGTATATCAAGAATCATTTCATTATTGTGTTATCATCGAAACAATCTAGGGTACTTAGAGTTGTAACATTGAGGCTAACAATCTCACCCTTTTTGATGATGACAAATAATGTGAATGACTTGGAGTGAGCTCCCCCTTAATATCTGAAAATTTAAGGATAGCTCCCCCTCAACAAATGCATTAAAAAATTTAAAGCTAAGAGAGGTAATAGATCAAATTCCAAGAATATACATGAATTATTAATTCAACAAAGAGTCTGAACTTATGGAATCAAGAAGAATAAAAACTGAATAAAAACCAAGAATTAACATTCACAAGAACATACATTCACATTTTTCTCCCCCTTGACAACATCAAAAAGAATAATAAAGGAGGGACACAAAAAGACGATGTAAATGTTATAGATATGAGTAAAAGGTTACATGAAAGTCAATACAGCAAACATAAAAACTTTAAAGTCTTCATTACAACTTTTGTCGCTTGGTAGACCTATCCTACTTTGATGTAGGTTGTTTTGGCTTGGCCTTGGACAGGTCTTCAGAGGAAGAGGAGACCACATCTGCTGCAGGGGGCACTGGAGGAGTGGCTTGAGGAGGTTGTTGTGGAGGAACTTGAGAAGGTGGGTAAGAGGGAATGTAGACTTCTGTGGGAATAGGAACAAATCCCAGCTTGTTAGAGGTGGAGGCAGAGTCTAAGTCTAAGGCAATCTGATCCACCTTGGCTGCCATCACTCCAACTACTGGAGCTTGATCATTTAAGCGGCTGACCATTTGATGAATGTATCTAGCTTGGACATTGACAACATTTCCTATGCTTGTCACATCTCCCAGAAGCTTCACATTCTCAATGGAGGCATCCTCAGATTTGTTCTGCACTATGGTGATGATGGAGTCCACTCTATCCTTGATGACACTCACTGCCATTTCAATCTACCAGTCTAGGTTCACTGACCTTCACTTCAGACTGAACAAGCTTCCTCTTTGACTCTAGAGATGAAAGCCTCTCTCTAGTCTCTGACTGGATCTCTCAAACTGAGCTGTCTGAGAAGCTTGAAAACTGTCCAAAAACTCTCTCTGATAATCCTGGAATTGGAGCATCCTCTGACTGATCTGCATCTGAAAATGCTCTATATTAGAGGCCATGGAGGCAACCTGGGTAGTCAGTAGAGTCATCTGCTCACCTGAAGGTGCAGGCCTAGAAGGGGAAGTAAAATGGTGTCCTGGATCCTCGAAATGTTCTGAACCCTGTCTGTGAGAAGACTCAAGAACATCAATATCAATCTGGATATCTCCCCAGTCAGGCTCAGCCTCTACCTCAGCAACTATCTCATCCTCTGTATCATGAACTGGTTGATCAGCAGTCTCAGGCACTATCTCAGCTGCCTCTGTCTGCACTACTGGCTCAACAGGTGAGGAGGGAAGAATAAGAGAATGAGGAGCAGCAGGAGTGGAGAGAGATGGTAGAGGTACAAATGGAGGGATAGAAATGTTAGGAATATCAGCTAGAGTGGGAGTAGGAATGGTTTGGGATTTTGGGACCCAAACATTACTAGACTCTATTTATGAGTATCCCATTCTCATAATAGTAGCCTTGGAGTAGACATCGGAATTAGAAATGGACTTTTTGTCCTGATAGGAGTCAAAAAGGGATTTTAAAATGTTTGAAAAGTCTTGTGAGAGCAAGACCATAGGGAAGTCTGCCTGTGGTCCTCTTGGTAGCATCCTTCATCACATTAACAATGATGAAAGAGAGATCTATGTGCTGGGAGGTCAAAATGCACCAAATTAGAAATACGTCAAAGAAGGTAATGAAATCCCTACCACCACCACGGGGAAGAATATCATATGTAATGATGTGGTGTGCAAGGCGAGCATCAAAGGTAAGATCCTTGAGCTTGGGAGGAATGGGGTTAGTGATGTCTTTATTGACATACATCACTTTCAATGCCTCAATGACATTGAATCTCTCATGGGAAACCCACTGATTTGTGGTTTATTCTTGAAATGTGCCGGTTGGCAATTTCAAGATGGATCGAAGTTCTTCCACATTAAAGGATATGAGTTGGCCATGTGCATAAGAATGGAATTTTTGGACGGTTTTGTCAAAAGTAAGATTAAAATAGAATTGTTTATAGAGATCAGGATACATGGGTTCACGGAGTCCAAGGAACCTATGCCATCTAAGATTATGGAATTTGGAAACAATGAAATCAAGTCCTATACTTTTAAGAAAATCAAAGTCTAGAACTTTACCATACACTGATTCACGTTTGCTGAAGTATCTTGTGTAATTTTCTTGAGCCGTAGGGGTCTTGAAAAGCACGAGAGATTCTTCTTGAGAAGGTGCCTGACTTTGTGAAGATTCTCCTACTTTCTTCTTTCCTTTCTCTGTAGCCGTAACCTTTTCATTTGGTAGAGAGGGATACTTCACTCGAGGAGTCATACGGGATGAGATAAGGATTTGAAGGTTAAGAGGATTAGAGGATAGAAGATTACGAGGGAAAAGAGATTTTTGAACAATGGAACAGTGAATGGTTAAAATTTATAGTCTCGAGGGCACTTGTTAGCGAGTAGGTCAGACTCGTCGTCGAGTAGCTTCAAAACCTGAAGAAAATCAGCATACTTGTCGTCGAGTAGTGCTAACTCGTCGTCAAGTGGAGCCCGAAACAAGAAATTAAAAAACCTGTAACTTACTCATCACCGAGTAGAGAGGACTCGTCGACGAGTCCAGGCAAAAATTGAAAAAATCAAATTTTGGTTAATTGGATGATTTTCTTAAGCATTAAAAACCTTTTGTAAATGATTTTAGGCCATTTTAAAACATGAGAAACTTCATATCAAGTTAAGATATGACACAAGCATAATCAATCAATTTTCACATAAACATTTTACTTTTTTCTTCGTTAGGCATATTTTTCAATTGATGTCATCAAGATTTGTCATGCCTAATTCTCTTCTTAACTTATTGAATCTTTCATAAGGGAGAGGTTTAGTGAATATGTCTGCAAGTTGGTTGTTAGTTTCAACAAATTCCAACATTACATCTTCATTTTGAACATGATCCCTTATGAAATGATATCTTATTTTAATATGTTTTGTTCTTGAATTTTGGATTGGATTCTTTGTCATACATATCGCACTTGTGTTATCACATTTAATTAGAATCTTATCATAAAATAATTTGAAGTCTTCTAATTGTTATTTCATGTATAATGTTTAAGCACAACAACTCCCAGCTGCTACATATTCAGCCTCAACTATTGATAAAGCTACAGAGTTTTGTTTCTTACATGACCATGAAACTAAGGAGTGTCCTAAGAAGTGACATGAGCCACTAGTACTCTTCCAATCAACTTTGTAGCCAACAAAGTCTGCATCAGAATAGCTAACTAGTTCTAATGATGTGTTCTTAGGATACCAAAGTCCTAAATCAATTGTTCCAATTAAGTATTTCAAGATTCTTTTGATGACAGTCATGTGTGATTCTTTAGGATTAGCTTGAAATCTAACACACATATAAATACTAAACATAATATCAGACCTACTAGCAGTTAAATATAGTAAAGTACCAATCATACCTCGATATTTTGTTTCTTCCACATTCAAGCCTTTTTCATCTTTATCCAGCTTGTGGTTGGACTCATAGGAATATCAGCATTCTTTGAGTTGTTCATACCAAACTTCTTTAGCAGTTCTCTAGTGTATTTGCCTTGACTTATGAAAATGCCTTCCTTCGATTGCTTGATTTGAAGTCCAAGGAAGAAGGTTAGTTCTCCCATCATGCTCATTTCAAATTCATCCTGCATTGTCTTAGCAAATTCTTGACAAAGGGATTCATTAGTGGATCCAAAAATGATGTCATCAACATAGATTTGAACTAAAAATATATCATTATTTTTTGATTTTACGAACAAGGTGGTATCAATTTTACTTCTAATGAACTCCTTTTAAGTAGAAAACCACTAAGTCTATCATACCAAGCTCTAGGAGCTTGCTTTAAACCATAGAGAGCTTTAGTGAGTTTAAAAACATGATAGACATTTTGTGATTCTCAAAACAAGGCAGTTGTTCTACATATATTTCTTCATAAATAAATCCATTTAAGAAGGCACTTTTAACATCCATTTGATAAAGTTTTAAAATCCTTATAACAAGCATAAGCAATCAACATCCTAATAGCTTCAAGTCTAGTAACAAGGGCAAATGTTTCATCATAATCAATCCTCTCTTCTTGATTGTAACCTTGAGTTACTAATCTAGTTTTATTTTTAACAATATTTCCTTCTTCATCCTTTTTATTTCTAAAGACTATTTAGTACCTATTATAGATTTGCTTTGAGGTCTAGGAACTAAGTTCTACACTTGATTTCTTTCAAATTGGTTTAATTCTTCTTGCATAACTATTCCCTAAGATTCATCATTAATTGCTTCAAGAGCATTCTTATATTCAATTTGAGAGAGGAATGCAAAGTTATTACATATGTTTCTTTTAGTTCTTACTCCTTGATCAATATTACCAAGAATTTATTCTTTAGGATAATCTTTAATTAATCTTCACGCCTTAGGTAGATGAATTTCATTATCTTCTTCATTTTCTTCTAAATTTTCATCTTTTAAGTTAATAGCATTATCTAGATTTGCATTTTCTTCTTTGTTGATTTCCAAGTTTGCTACATCCTTAGATAGGTTTTCCAATTTGTTAGCTTGTTCATCGTCTTCAAGATTTTTAGATTTGAAAGGATTGGATTCATCAAAGATGACATGCATAGATTCCTCAACAACTAAGGAGGTTTTATTAAACACTCTATAAGTTTTGCTATTAGTAGAGTAACCAAGAAAAATTCCTTCACTTGATTTTGGCTCAAATTTCTTCAAGTTTGGTTTAGTAGTTAGAATAAAACATTTACAACCAAAAACTTTGAAGTAATCGATATTAGGTGATCTACCATGCCAAAGTTCATAAGAAGTTTTATTTAATTTATTTCTAATTACCACTCTATTAATTACATAACAAGAAGTGTTAATAGCTTCAGCCCAAAAATAGTTAGGTAAGTTATGTTCATTTAACATGGTCCTACCCATTTCTTGTAAAGATCTATTCTTTCTTTCCACTACTCCATTTTGTTGAGGAGTTCTAAGGACAGAGAAATTATGGTTAAAACCATTTTTCTCACAAAAGGATTCAAGTTCTTTGTTCTTGAATTCTTCACATCTATCACTTCTTATAGCATTAATGGAGTAACCTTTTTCATTTTGTACTCTTTTACAGAATTTTTCAAATAACATATACACTTCATTCTTATGAGATAGAACTAAAACCCAAGTAAACCTAGAGTAATCATCAATAATGAAAAACACATAAAGTTTACCGGCTAAACTAGCAACATCATTAGGTCCAAATAAGTCCATATGCAATAATTCTAGAAGTAGATATTACTGGTTTCTTTTTTAAAGAAGATTTGATTTGTTTCTTAATTGACAAACATTACAAACTTTATCTTTTAAAAACTTGGTTTTTGGTAAGCCTTTAACTAGATTTTTTCTAGATAATTTTGATAACAAATCCATACTAGCATGGCCTAGCCTTGTATGCCATAACCAGCTAGTTTGATTAATAGTTGAAAAAACACATAAGGTTTTGAGAAATAAGTTCATCAAAATCAATGGTATATACGTTTTCATGTTTATGAGCTATGAATAAGGTGGTAATGTTATCTTTATCCTTAATAATACAAACATTTGACTTAAAGAAGACATTTAGATTTTTGTCATACAATTGACTGATACTAATTAAGTTATATTTAAGGCTTTCAACAAGTAAAACATTTTCAATAAAAGTTGTAGAGTTCTTACCAATATTACCTATGCCGATGATCCTCCCTTTTAAGTTGTCCCCGAAGGTCACATGTCCTCCATCCTTTAGAGAGATTGAGATGAATAGATCTTTTTTCCCCGACATGTGCCTTGAGCATCCACTATCCAAGAACCATCTTGTTTTGGAGGAGCTAGATTTCAAACAAATCTACAAGATAAAATTTAAGTAATTCCAACATATGTTCCTCCCGAAACCCACACAGTTTTGGATGGAGCCCAAACTGATTTTTGAATATTCTTGGGAGGGTGAGTTCCCTTTGGGACCTAAACCATGTGTGGTTCTTTGTGGATGGTCTTGGGAGTGTATGATCCTTTTGGGACCCAAATCTTTTTAACTACTTTCTTTCCATTAAAAGTGAAAAATGTATCAAAAGGAGGGTTCAAAACATTTGTTGATTTTGAAAAGAAATTTTGGTACTCCTTTTGTTTTGAGAAGGGGTTATATCCAAGACCAATCTTTCTAAAGACACATCTTTGTTGGCCCAAAAGTCTTTCAAGATTCTTTTCTCCCGTAAATAAGGTGTGAACAATTTTAATCGAATCAATGACTTTGGCTTTTAGCTCTTCACACTCACAAGTTAGTCCTTGGGGTGAATTTTGAAATTCTTTCAATTTTTCATTCAAAACAATGTTTTCCTTTTCAAGTATGATTTTTTCATTGTGTAAATCATTTTTCTTTTTTAATAAAAGTTCATTTGAGTTTGAAAGAGAAATGTTGTCCTTTTAAGTTGTTTGTTCTTTGATCCTAATTTAAGAAATTCCATATAAAGATCATCAAATGTCTCTCTAATTTCTTTATAAGATAGAGATTCACTAGGTAAAGAATTTACCTCCTCATCATCAAGAGTCATGAGGCAAAGGTTGGCAACTTTTTTCTTACTTGAGTTGTCATCCGATCCACTTCCTTCGGAGTCATCCCAAGTAGCTTTCATTGCATTTTTCTTAAATCTTTGGCCTTTCTTCAATTGAGGACACTAGCAAATGATTTGCTCCTTTTTGCTAGATTCTCCTTTGGCTACCTCCTTGGAGAATTCTCTCTTGTAAGGCCTTTTCTTGAAATTCTTCTTGTGCTTCAAGAATTTCTTGAACTTTCTTGCCATTAAAGCGATGTCATCATCTTCATCACTTTCTTGAGTGGTCTTCAATGCAAGTCCCATTTTCGCTTTTGGTTCATCTTCTTGATCCTTCATTATGACCTCGTGTATCATGAGAGATCCAAGAAGCTCATCCATTTGAAGCTTGGTCAAATCATTTGCTTCTTGAATGGCGGTGACTTTAGGACCCCAACTCTTTGGAAGTGAGCGAAGGACTTTTCTAACATTTTCTGTATTAGAGTATACCTTACCAAGAGATTTCAATTCATTCAAGATATTAGTAAAGCGTGTAAACATATCTCCAATAGATTCATCCATTTCCATTTTAAAGAGTTCATACTTATGAACTAACATACTTATTTTTTTCTTCTTTAACTTGATTTGTACCTTCATATGTGACTTGGAGTTTGTCCCATATCTCCTTGGCTGAGTCACATCCAGAGATTATATTGAACTCTTGTGGACTTAAGACACAGTATAAATTGTTAATAGCCTTAAGCATTTATTTGGATGGGTTTAATATCTGCTTCATTTCATTCATCTTCAGTTTTAGGGATTCTAATATCATCAACTACTTTATGCGGTAGATGAGGTCCTTTGACAATGACTTTCCAACAGTCATAGTCAAGAGCTTGTAAATAAATCATCATCCTAGTTTTCCAATAGTTATAGTTTTCTCCATTTAATAATGGAGGTCGAGTGGTCGATTGGCCTTCTCCTAAGGTAGTAGCAAATATGTTTGCCATAGGGGATCTTTAACTCAAGATGGTTAGATCTAAAATAGAGCACTAAGCTCTGATACATATTGATGCCCAGATAATGGACCCTAGACGGGGGATGAATAGGGTTTATGACAAATTAAAAAAATTATTCTAAGCGATATTTGCGGAATTTAAAACTTATCACAACAACTACCAACTAAATTCAGAGATATTAAAAGAAAGAGAAGGATAGAGATACCAGACACCAGATATGTTATCGGGGTTCAGCAACTTGCCTACGTCCCCGCCTTTAAGCTATCCCACTTCAAGGATTTTCACACGATTCACTAATCGTACACTTTTTTTCCGGCAGAGAGCAAGTCTTACAATCCTTTTCCAGACTTAGGAAGAACCTTTAACAATCCTTTTACAGGCTAAGGAGTAACATCTTCAAGAGAGACTCTCACTTGGATACAAGAAGACTCACTTCTTAACAGAGTGCAAGAATCCCTGATTCTTGACTTTCAATAAAAACAAAGATTTGTGGATTTACAATCCGAATTGAAAGCTCCACGTCTGAGCTAGATAGGAGTTGAATACAATGCTCACACTTTCTCAAGATTGATTGAAATTGATTGCTCAAAGAAAAAAGAATTAAGATTTTGAGTATTCAGAGAAAAAACAGAGTATTGATTGCCGAAAATTTCTGAGTGATGAATGATCAATGAAACAGTGTAAGAAAGTGTTTAAATCATCATAAATTTACTCCATTTATAGTTGGGCAATCAATGTAACCGTTGGAAGTGGCATTGAATGCGAAATAGCCGTTGAAAAATAGCCGTTATAGGTTTTTCCCGCAGGCACTCGTTGACGAGTGGGAAAGAATTAGGCTTGAGTCATTGCCGAGTGGAGACAGAAGCAATTGCTTAATTTCCTATCATCCACTCGTCGACGAGTCCATTGCACTCGTCGATGAGTTCACTGAAATTTTTCAATAAACTGATCGTAATGAGACCGAAAAGATGGGAATCATGATAGGTCCCTTAAGCAATTTAATAATCAATATTTTAGTCATTTTTAAGGTCTAAGAATAATGTCCAAGTTATACTAGGTCACCTAGGGTCTATCTAGGTATTCTTTGAGCAATTATTTTCCAAAGTCTTGAGGACTATTACAAGGTCCTAGAAACATTTTCTTAGCTAGTAGTCTTCATGAAAAAAATGATCTTCAATCTTGATTTGAGAAGCTTCACTCTTTGATGGATCTTCATGCATTGTCTTGAGCTTTTGAAGCTTTTGGAAGTACTAGCATTTGAACTTGTGACCTTGATGACTTAAGCTCTTCAATCATTCATATCTTGAAATATGATTCTACAAGGATTGCTTTATTGAAATTTTACATACTCAATGAAAATATTAGTATCTTAAAAGTCATTTCATTATTGTGTTATTCGAAACAATCTAGGATTCTTAGAGTTGTAACCTTGAGGCTAATAAAAACTACTCTTTACTTTTAGCTTTTATTGATATGGAAGACTTTTTCACCAAAGAAAATGTAGGACTTAAAAAGTTGATTAAAATTTAATATAATCCAAAAATTGTCATTTATTAATATATATAAAACAATGTTTTCATAACCGGACCGACCGTTGAACTAGCTGATTGACCAATTCACAGCTTGACTGCTTCGCTTAGATCTTGTCTTTTTATTATTAAACATATATTTTTTATTTTCTTGGACAAAATGTTTCTAAAATTTTTTTAACCTCAAAATAACCTTAAGTTAGGTTTTCATACCTAAAATGCCCTCAAGTTTTTTTCTATAGTCAGAATATCCTAAATATTTTTTAGTTCTCAGAATGTTCATATGTTAAAGTTTTATACTCAAAATGTCTCACACAATTTTTTTTAACCCAAAATGGTCTACAAGCTTACACAATTTTATTTTCTTTATTTCTATGATGTCCCTTAATTTTTCCTATACCCAAAATGCCCTTAATTATTTTGTACATTTTTGGTTTAAGTTCATGTGTTTCTTTTTTGTTGATTGTGTGTAGGATTGCCTTTCTCATATCATTCACACCCAAAATAGAAACTATGCTTAGAAACCGTCAGTCATTGATTGCTCCATGGCCGAAATCTTAACATGACATGAATCTTACAACTCATTTTTGTTGCTGAAATGAGAGATCATATGGTTTCAATTTAAAAAGTAGATGAAATAATTTTTAAAAATGAAATTTTTACCATTGTGAAAATGGATGACACATAAAGATTTCAGAAGAAAAAATAAACAAGAAAAATAGTTGTTTAAAGAGGATCATGACATCTACAATATTACAATATATATCTTTACTAATATAAAGATGATAGATGGGTGTTCAAAATGTTGATTAAACTTTCGTTTAATTCCAAAACAACCATTCTTAAGGTTAGGTTTCCTTTTTTCAAAAAAACCATTCTTTAGGTTAAAGGTTTATTGAATTTTAGTTAATTCTAAAACTGTCCTTACATATATGGGTTGAATTTAGTTAATTTCGAAACTAGCCTTACACATATGAGTTGAATTATAGTTAATTTCACAACTGCCCTTACAAATATGGGTTCAAAATGTTGTCAAAACGTTTATTGAAGTTTTATTAATTCCAAAACTATCATTTCCTTGGTTCAAAGTTGATTAAATTTTAGTTAATTTCAAAACTTTCATTACACATATGGGTTGAATTTTAATTAATTCCAAAATTACCCTTACACATATTGGTTGAATTTTAGTTAATTTTAAAACTATCCTTACATATGGGTTAAAAATGTTGACTAAATTTTACTTAATTCCAAAACTACCCTTTACTTTTAGCTTTTATTGATATAGAGGAATTTTTTACCAAAGAAAATGTAGGACTTAAGAAGTTGATTGAAATTTAATATAATTCCAAAACTGTCATTTATTAATATATATAAAGCAATGTTTTCATAATCGGACCGACCGTCGAACTAGCCGATTGACCAATTCCCAGCTCGACTGCTTCGTTTAGATCTTGTCTTCTTATTATTAAACATATATATTTTTTATTTTCTTGGACAAAATGTTTCTAAAATTTTTTTATCCTCAAAATGCCCTTAGGTTAGGTTTTCATACTTAAAATGCCTTCAAATTTTTTTCTATAGTTAGAATATCCTAAATATTTTTTAGTTCTCAAAATGTCCCTATGTTAAAGTTTTATATTCAAAATGTCTCTCACAATTTTTTCTAACCCAAAATACCCTTAATTATTTTGTAATCAAAATGTATTGGTTTAAGTTCATGTGTTTCTTTTTTGTTGAGTGTGTGAGATTGCCTTTTTCATATCGCCCACACCCAAATTGAATCTATGCTCAGAAACCGTTAGTCATTGATTGCTCAATTGCCAAAATCTTAACGCAAGCTCATTTTTGTTACTGAAAAGAGAAATCATATGATTTCAATTTTAAAAGTAGATGAAATAATTTTTAAAAATGAAAATTTTACCATTGTGAAAATGGGTGAGATATAAAGATTTGAGAAGAAAAACTTAACAGGAAAAATAGTTGTTCAAAGAGGATCATGACATCTGAGATATATATATATATATATATCTTTACTAATATAAAGAGGATAGATGGGTGTTCAAAACGTTGATTGAACTTTCGTTTGATTCCAAAACTACCATTCCTTAGGTTAAAGGTTTATTGAATTTTAGTTAATTCCAAAACTGTCCTTACATATATGAGTTGAATTTAGTAAATTTTGAAACTACCCTTACACATATGGGTTGAATTATAGTTAATTTCAAAATTGCCCTTACAAATATGGGTTCAAAAAGTTGTCAAAACGTTTATTGAGTTTTATTAATTCCAAAACTATCATTTCCTTGGTTCAAAGTTGATTGAATTTTAGTGAATTTCAAAACTTTCATTACACATATGGATTGGATTTTAATTAATTCCAAAATTACCCTTAGACATATTGGATGAATTTTAGTTAATTTTAAAACTATCCTTACATATGGGTTAAAAATATTGACTAAATTTTACTTAATTCCAAAACTACCCTTTACTTTTAGTTTTTATTGATATAGAGGACTTTTTCACCAAAGAAAATGTAGGACTTAAAAAGTTGATTGAAATTTAATATAACTCCAAAACTGTCATTTATTAATGTGTAAAACAATATTTTCATAAACGGACCGACCGTCGAACTAGCCGATTGACCAATTCACAGCTCGACTGCTTCGCTTAGATCTTATCTTTTTATTATTAAAAATATATATTTTTCATTTTCTTGGACAAAATGTTTCTAAAATTTTTTTATCCTCAAAATGCCATTAAGTTAGGTTTTTATACTTAAAATGCCCTCAAATTTTTTTCTGTAGTCAGAATGTTTTAAATATTTTTTAGTTATCAAAATGTCCCTATGTTCAAGTTTTATAATCAAAATGTCCCTCACAATTTTTTTAACCCAAAATGGTCCTCAAGTTTACCTAATTTTATTTTCTTTATTTCTATGATGTCCCTTAATTTCTCCTATACCCAAAATACCCTTAATTATTTTGTACACAAAATGTATTGGTTTAAGTTCATGTCTTTCGTTTTTGTTGAGTGTGTGGGAATGCCTTTTTCATATCATCCACACCCAAATAGAAACTATGCTCAAAAACCGTTAATCATTGATTGCTCCGTGACCAAAATCTTAACATGGCATGAATCCCACTGCTCATTTTTGTTGCTAAAAAGAGAGATCATATGATTTCAATTTAAAAACTATATGAAATAATTTTTAAAAATGAAAATTTTACCATTGTGAAAATCAGTGAGACATAAAGATTTGAAAAGAAAAAATAAACAGGAAAAATAGTTGTTCAAAGAAGATCATGACATCTACGATATTACAATATATATCTTTACTAATATAAAGAGGATAGATAGGTGTTCAATACGTTGATTGAACTTTCGTTTAATTCCAAAACTACCACTCCTTAGGTTAAAGGTTTATTGAATTTTAGTTAATTCCAAAATTGTCCTTACATATATGGGTTAAATTTAGTTAATTTCGAAACTACCCTTACACATATGGGTTGGATTATAGTAAATTTCAAAGCTGCCCTTAGAAATATGGATTCAAAACGTTGTCAAAACATTTATTGAAGTTTTATTAATTCCAAAACTATCATTTCCTTGGTTCAAAGGTTGATTAAATTTTAATAAATTTCAAAACGTTCATTACACATATGGATTGATTTTTAATTAATTCCAAAATTACCCTTACACATATTGGTTGAATGTTAGTTAATTTTAAAACTATCCTTACATTTGGGTTAAAAATGTTGACTAAATTTACTTAATTCTAAAACTACCCTTTACTTTTAGCTTTTATTGATATAGATGACTTTTTCACTAAAGAAAATATAAAACTTAAAAAGTTGATTGAAATTTAATATAATCCCGAAACTGTCATTTATTAATATATATATATATATATATAAAACAATGTTTTCATAACTAGACCGACCGTCGAACTAGCTGATTAACCAATTCCCAGCTCGACTTCTTTGCTTAGATCTTGTCTTTTTATTATTAAACATATATATATATATATATATATTTTTTTTTTTTCTTGGACAAAATGTTTCTAAAAAATTTTATCCCCAAAATGCCCTTAAGTTAGGTTTTCATGCCTAAAATGCCCTTAATTTTTTTCTATAGTCAAAATGTCCAAAATATTTTTTAGTTCTCAAAATGTCCCATGTTAAAGTTTTATACTCAAAATGTCCCTCACAATTTTTCTAACCCAAAATGGTCCTCAAGTTTACCCAATTTTATTTTCTTTATTTCTATGATGTCCCTTAATTTTTCCTATTCCCAAAATGCCCTTAATTATTTTGTACACAAAATGTATTGGTTTAAGTTCATGTGTTTCTTTTTTTTGGAGTGTGTTGGATTGCCTTTCTCATATCGTCCACACCCAAATAGAAACTATGCTTAGAAACCGTTAGTCATTGATTGCTCTGTGATCAAAATCTTAATATGGCATGAATCCCACTACTCATTTTTGCTGCTAAAAAGAGAGATCATATGATTTCAATTTAAAAACTAGATAAAATAATTTTTAAAAATGAAAAATTTACCATTATGAAAATGGGTGAGACATAAAGATTTGAAAAGAAAAAATAAACAGGAAAAATAGGAGTTCAGAGAGGATCATGACATCTATGATATTACAATATATATATCTTTACTAATATAAAGAGGATAGATGGGTGTTTAGAACGTTGATTGAACTTTTGTTTAATTTCAAAACTACCATCCCTTAGGTTAAAGTTTTATTGAATTTTTGTTAATTCCAAAACTGTCCGTACATATATGGGTTGAATTTAGTTTATTTTGAAACTACCCTTACACATATGGGTTGAATTTTAGTTAATTCCAAAACTGACCTTACAAATATGGGTTCAAAACGTTGTCAAAACATTTATGGAAGTTTTATTAATTCAAAAACTATCATTTCCTTGGTTCAAAGGTTGATTGAATTTTAGTTAATTTCAAAACTTTCATTACATATATGGGTTGAATTTTAATTAATTCCAAAATTACCCTTACACATATTGGTTGAATTTTAGTTAATTTTAAAACTATCCTTACATATGGGTTAAAAATGTTGACTACATTTTACTTAATTCAAAACTACCCTTTACTTTTAACTTTTTTGTCATAGAGGACTTTTTAACCAAAGAAAATGTAGGACTTAAAAAGTTGATTGAAATTTATTATAATCTCAAAACTGTCATTTATTAATATATATAAAGCAATATTTTAATAACCGGACCGACCGTCGAACTAGCCGATTGACTAATTCCCAGCTCGGCTGCTTTGCTTGGATCCTACCTTTTTATTATTAAACATATATTTTTATTTTCTTGGACAAAATGTTTCTAAAAATTTTTTATCCTCAAAATGCCCTTAAGTTAGTTTTTCATACCTAAAATGCCCTCAAATTTTTTTCCATAGTCAGAGTGTCCTACATATTTTTTAGTTCTCAAAATGTCCCTATGTTAAAATTTTATACTCAAAATGTCCCTCACAATTTTTTTAACCCAAAATGGTCCTCAAGTTTACCCAATTTTATTTTCTTTATTTCTATAATGTACCTTAATTTTTTTCTATACCCAAAATGCCCTTAATTATTTTGTACCCAAAATGTCTCTAAAGCTTTTGGGTTCTCAAAATGTCCCTACATCATGCTTCAATACCCAATGTGTCCATCACAATTTTTTTTTACTTCATATGTTCCTCAAGTTTTTAAACCCAATATAGTCTTTAATTTTTTTTCTAAAATGCCCCTCACTAGGGTACTTCTTCCCTGTTTCTCTCTCCCTCCCCTCTCTCACGTACATCGCACGTGCATCCCACTAGTAACTTATAACCAATTCCCCTAACAAACACCCCTACTCCTCCTCCTCCCAAAAAAAGCACACACACATAAAACCCCAAAATCTTAACCAGTGAAAAAAAGTAAAAATAACTCAATAAATGTGGACTTAGTGAGTACATACACAACATGATCACTTATGATTGAAAATTGTAGTGTATACCATCTATTACCCCAATAAGTATACAATATGCAGTATACAAAGAGTGAATCTCATAAAATTTGAGATAATCTCAAGATGATGTATATTAGCTAATGAACTCTTCAAATTCAGGAAGATTCTTATTATGGACTTCGGGACTTCAAAAATAATCTCAAGATGTCATATATTAGTTAATGCACTCGTCAAATTCAGGAAGGTTTTTATTAGGAAATTCAAAGGTAGGTCAAAACAATACGAACAATATCTATTACAAACACCCTACCGCTTGCTCCAATCGTAGGGTGTGCCCTTTCCTTGGTGAGAGATCTTGGGATCTAATCCCACCGGGGGATGAGTAGCAACACTCCACTCCCTCCAACCCTTGTTATCAAAGTCCTAATAAAAGGAGGATTATATCTTTCAAATTTCAAAAACCCTTTTAATTATCCACTCCAACGGTTTATCCACATTCTCATTCAAATATTAAACAAATACCCGTTAATTGGTTATTCCACCCACCATTTCATTTTTTTATTTTCAAACCATAAATACATGGTATGTGATTAGAGGTATTGCTGAGGAGGAGAAGCTGAAAGGAAAGAAGATGTATTGAGATTCAAGGATTTCCATGGTTCTTGTTCTGGTTTTCTTTTATCATTTCACGGTTTCTTCTTCTCAAGCTATCAATGGAGGTTATGAGTCAATTTCAAATGTGCTAAAGCGGAATTTTACCACGAATTTATATGGGATTGAAGTGGTTTGAAGTTGCCGGTGCAACAAGAACTGACAGATGTGAGTCAGGAGTTTGATCAAGGTCCTAAAATAATGCATAGTTTTCTATCATCCAATTATGTGGAAGCTAGGAGTACCTTAAACACCCTATTTGGAAATCTTTCATTGCAGATCCACTAATTCTGTAAGTAAGCTCACCAAGGGAGATCGATCATCGGTGGGTAATAGATCGCCCCTAGTGGGGATCGATCGCCCGAGGCATTGTTTGATGGCCCGGGTACGCGGTTTTCTTCGGGAAATTGCTATTTTAAGTGTTTTATGCTTTGGGAAACTCCTATTCCGATTGGGGTACTTTCTAATTGTCTAGGACTCCATGTTTAGGCCTATAAATACGTAGTTATGGGTCTAGGGTTGTAATCTAAGGATCAAGGCATGTTTTTGCATTGGAAATGGGAGATAATAGAAAGGCTTAAAGCATACTAGGGCATGGGAAAGGTTTAAGAAAGGATAGATAGAAATTCTTCTTTAGGTTTTCATAGAAAAGGTGAGTTGAGTGCTTTTGTATTGGTTCCTTAAGGGTTCTGTGAATAAAGAAGTGATCGGATCTTAACCCGTGGACGTAGGCAGATTGTTGTCGAACCACGTATATCTCTTGTGTTCCTTTGTGTGTGTGTTTTTTGGTTTTTTTTTTTTTGTCTGGTTATTTCTATTACTACTTTTCCCACACCAAATTGGTATCAAAGCTTCGGGTTAAATTATTTTTCAGTTGCTATGAAAAATTCTAGATAATTTTCCCTGGAGAAGTTTGACGGAAAAGGAAGTTTCAATCTATGGTAAAGGAGGGTAAAAGATATCCTAGTTCAATAGGGTCTCGCAAGGGCGTTGAAGGGGGATTCCAGTAAACCGTAAAAATGTCTGATGCAGATTGGAAAGACATTGAGATGAGGGCAGTCAACACAATACACCTCTGTCTTGCAGATAACGTGATGCATAGCGCTATGGATGAGGAATCGGCACCAGATCTTTGGAAGAAGTTGAAAATGCCCTATATCGGAAAGAGCCTTACCAACAGGTTATACTTGAAAAAGGAGTTCAATACCTTAAATATGGCGAATGATACAAATCTCGTAGAGCACATTAATGTGTTCAACCAGATCTTGAATCAACTGCAGAAAGTTAGTGTCAAGGTGAATGAAGAAGACCAAGCCGTGGGGCTTCTTACATCACTTCAAGAATCATATGATCACTTGGTGACAACCCTCATGTATGACAATGAGACATTGCTAATAAAGGAGGTCACGGGGTCGCTACTCTCTTATGAGATTAAGTGGAAGCCATCACATGATGGAAATAATCATGTCATGGTTGCTCGGGGAGGACGAAGGGACTTGGAGAGATGATCAAGAAAAGGCAGGGGCAAATCCAAATCCAAGGGAAAAGGCGGGGTCCAGTGCTATCATTGCAAAGAATTAGGGCACTTCAAAAGGGGGTGTCCAAGGCGTGTTGATGGGAAGAGGAATTCTTTCGGGGGAGATTCTTCGGCGGCAATAGCAACAGACAATGAGGAATACATTGGAGATGCTTTCACAGTCTCTAAAGGTATGGACAATTCTTTTGGTGAGTGGATTTTAGATTTGGGGCTTCATGTCATATTTGTTCAAATATGAAATTTTTTTATACATTCCAAAAAGGGACAGGAAAAGTGTTCCTGGGTGATGGATCTGAATGTGAAATCACGGGGTTTGGTAATGTAAAGATAAAAATGTTTGATGGAGTTATTCGGACTTTGGGAGGGGTAGCTTGTGTCCCTAAGTTGCGAAAGAATTTAATATCACTTGGGCAATTAGACTTCAATAGTTGTTGCTAACACAGTTGTAGGTGGAGCTATCGAAATAAAGCGGGGAAAGCAGGGCTGCTTAATTTTGATGAAGGGGAAGAAGTGTGGTGGATTATATCTCCTTGAGGGTAATACGGTGGTAGGTGGAGCGATTACAAGGTCTGTAGGAAAATGAAACCTGATGTGGTGCAGAGGGTAAAAAGCTCACCTAAAGTCTCTTTCGCAGTCGATGTAGAGATGGGTATTTCAGTAGGTTTTCGTAAGGATGGATCTGGTGATGTTATGCCTTTGAAGGAGAGGACGGGTCTATGTCCTCATCCGAGGAAGATTGGAGAATGGGTTTTCAGGCTACACATGAATTTTAACCATGTTTTATCGAATCTAGTGGAGTGCTTTCAGGGGTGGATTCGATAAAACATGCAAGGTCAAAGCGGAAGTTTGCGGTATTTGTAAACGGGTTTGCAGTAATTGCAAATGGGGTTTCAAAATTTTGAGGGAGATTTTGGTTCGAGGTGGAGGTGCTTCCCGGATATGGGCAATGCGGTGTTCAATCTTAAAGGTTTGTTTGGTGATTAGCAAATTGGTTCTCTTGGTTGCGGTGGTATCGCGGAATTTTCGTCAAGGTAAAGAATGTTGGAGTTTGGCTCGGATTCGACAGACCAAAGGGGCGATCGATCGCCCACCAAGGGAGATTGATCGCCAGTGGGTGATAGATCGCTCCTAGTGGGGATCAATTGCCCGGGGCGCCGTTTAATGGCCCAAGTGCGCAGTTTTTTTTAGGAAATTGCTATTTTAAGTGTTTTATGCTTTGGGAAACCCCTATACTGATTGAGGGACTTCTATTTGTTTAGGACTCCATGTTTAGGCCTATAAATACGTAGTTATGGGTCTAAGGTTGTAATCCAAGGATCAAGGAATGCTTTTGCATTGGGAGTGGGAGATAATAGAAAGGGTTAAAGCATAGTAGGGCTTGGGAAAGGTTTAAGGGAGGATAGATAGGGATTCTTCTTTGGGTTTTCATAGAGAAGGTGAGTTGAGTGCTTTTGTACTGGTTCCTCAGGGTTTCTGTGAATAAAGAAGTGATTGGATCTTGACCCGTGGACGTAGGCAGGTTTTTACCGAACCACATATATCTCTTGTGTTCCTTTGTGTGTATGTTTTTTGGTTTATTTTTTTCCGTTTGGTTATTTCTATTAGTACTTTTCCCACGTCATTAATATGGTACGGTCTTTCGTTCTTACTATTTTTATTCCTTATAAATTGAAAGAAAATCAATTTAAGGGGCACATATGATAAACTTTTATGTGTGTGTGTGTGTGTGTTTTTAACAGATTTTCTCCTTTTTCTTAAACCAAGTACACTACGAGAAATTGTCAGGAGTAATGGATAAATCTACTACACACTCATTACTAACTTTGATATCTTCCATGATAGAAACCAGAAGCAACGATAACTTTCTCCGACCACGCGATAGAACAAGTGAAAGAAGCTCAGAGCACAATTCGGCAACTCATCTAATGCAAAAAGAATACAATTACTACCACAAAAAATTGTTCTAACCATTAAACTCCTCGGACGAAAAAACATGATTGTTGTTTAGTGGATAGCACTAAATGCCAGTACTTAGCATGTGCACAAAGCAACAAACTTCGTTTATGTGCAATTGGCTTTGGTTCAGGAGGGACAGGAGGTGAAGTTGAGGTGAATTACATATTCACCCGCTCTGACGATGTTGATGACCCAAAAAATCCAACCCCGGGTACTATTAATTTTGCCATTAATTTAGCTAGAAAAAGCGAAGGCAAAGCTTGTACAACTTTCAAAGAGAGTATGAAAATTAAGCTGAAAAGTAAGTTTTGGATTAATTCAAATACAACAATTGATGGAAGAGGGGTAAATGTGACCATCACATGGAATGGCCTAGTTCTAAGAACTGTAGAGAATGTTATATTGCATAATTTCGAGGTTGTTTCAACTAGGAGCACTGATGCTATCCATGTGTTTGATGGTACTCAAAATGTATGGATTGATCACCTAACTTTCGAGAGACGCCAAATCTGGATTAGTTATGGTCATTCAAGGTTCCACTAATGTAACCAAACTGTTATCTTTCAAATCACAATTACATTATGTTGTTGGGAGCATCAGACCAAGATACTGCTGACCATGTTCTTAGAGTCACAGTCTACCAGATCGAGTTATCTATACAGAAAATGCCTCATTGCAGGTACAACTCCTATTTTTTTTTTTTGGGTTCATATACAAGTTTTTCTTTGCAAATAATGGTCTTAACATCATTTTGATTAGGTGGGATTACTGCCATGTAGCGAACAACTACTATAGAAACTGGTCTTACTATGCAATAGATGTGAGGATGCATACTAGGGTGCTTTCTGAGCTAAATGTGTTCGAGGCAAGGAGTCACCTAGAGGTGACACTATGCTACAACCAATTCAACTCCCACGATAGTTTCATCCAAAGACCTTTTCCTAAAGGGCGCTACATTCCATGAGTTCGTGAAGTATGGCACATTGCGCACTACTCAGGGTGACTACCCTATATACAAGGTTCTTACTGTTTCCACGAACTCGCTAGGAAGCTAGTTTCCAACTGTTCTGGTGTCTTGTTTGGATCCAAACAATATGCTTGCTTGGCAATCCAATAAATTACATGTTCTCAAACTTATTTTTATCTCCATCGTGTACATATATTGTAGTGTTTTCTTTTAATTTGTGTTTTTTTTTATGTTGTTGTCGTTGTAATAATGAGGGAACTTCTCTATTTCCATGAATTTGTAATTTGAAGAATCTGCTTAGAGTATTAGTCTGAAGATTTCTTATTTAGCCACAATCCTTATTAGGTTATAATTTGGAGAAGAAATGGCTTTTGGAGCAGGGTCAAACCTCAATTTTTTTAGGGCATTGTTTTAAGGTAACTTGTCCCATGCTTGAATTCCTTGCTTAAGGTATCCGGAATCTTGGTTGTGAGCTTCATGTAGAAGTGCTTTGGAACTTCTTGGAGAATAGTGGTTGGTGCAGTTGGCTAGAATCCCGGGTTTGCTCCTTGTGGTTGTGTGTTCAACTCCCACTCCTCAACTTACCCTAGTGTCCATAGGGAAAATTCCGAGTGGGTCAGGGCGGACACCCGAAGGGACTAGTCCTTGCCTAGAAGTGTCACACCCCAAAATCCCCCTAGGAGAATGTGAGATTTTTGGAACGTGACTTACTTATCATACAATCTTGTTAGAATCAATAAAGGCATACTAAATTATGGACCTGAAAATTTCTTCAATGGAATAACATTTAATACCTCAACTAAACATCAATTAAAATCTGTAATTAAACTGAACATACATAATTTGAATCATCCTCGTGATTCTCAACAATCCATTAAATCAAAACTAAATCCCTAATAAGTCCATTACAATCTCTCTGGAATTTAGACAATTTCTAATAAACTAAAATAATAGTAAGACCATCCATCGAAATCCCATTCCTCTTCGGGATGATCACTTGTAAGATCTTCCTTGCGTACTCCTCTTCAACTCAAGGCTACTGTGCACAATTATCAAATCTCGAACCTGTCGACAACAAATGTTATCGGCTGAGTAACAAGTTACTCCGCGAATATAACAATCCATAGTAAACAATATCATAACGGTAACATGCATACAAGTAACAGTTCATTTACAATTCACATACATAAATCAGAGTACAGAAACATCTTTTCTTTTCAATTCTTTCATGTACTCACTTGTACTTATCTTGTTTTTTTCTTCCTTCCTTACTTTTTTTCTTCCTTTCTTCCTTTTCTTTTTTTCTTACTTTTCTTTTAGATCTTTCTTGAAGCCAGATAACTAGTACCCTTGAAAGCTTATCTTAAAGTCAGGCACTAGCATCTTTTAAGATCTTTCTTTTCTTAACTTTTCTTTTCTTTTCCTACTTTTCTGTGATATCTTTCTTGAAGCCAGATAACTAGTACCCTTGGAAACTTATCTTGAAGTCAGACCCTAGCATTCTTACTTTTCTTACTTTTCTTTGAGATCTTTCTTGAAGCAAGATAACTAATACCCTTGAAAACTTAACTTGAAGCTAGACAATAGCATCTTTGTTACTTTTCTTATTTTTTCTTACTTGTCTTTGATATCTTTCTTGAAGACAGATAACTAGTACCCTTGGAAACTTAACTTGAAGTCAGGCACTGGCATCTTTGTTACTTAGACTTGAAGCCACATATAACATACCCTTGCATAACTTATACTTGAAGCCAAACACGATATACCATCAATGAGCTTAGACTTGAAACTGGGTACGATGTACCCTTGGTTCATTTATACTTGAAGCAGGGTACGATGTACCATTGGTTACTTACTTTGTTGGTATCCATTATTTATGAGAAAACTCGTTCATGCAAATCTTATTTTTGTGACTCTTATTTTCTTGTATTTATTATTGTTGCCCAGATAATGGACCCTAGAGGGGGGGAGTGAATAGGGTTTATGACAATTTAAAATTTAAGCTAAGTGATTTTTACGGAATTAAAAATTAATCACTACTACCACCAACAATTAATCAGAAATAAATAGAGAGAGAGAGAGAGTCAGAAATACCAGACACAAGAAGTGTTATCAGGGTTCAGCAACTTGCCTATGTCCCCGCCTTTAAGCTTCTCGCTTTAAGGATTTTTCATGATTCCAGTAATCACTCTTCTCTACGGGTAGAGAGCAAGCCTTTAAAATCTTTTTGCAGGCTTAGGAATAACCTTTACAATCCTTTTAGCAGGCTAAGGAATAACCTCTTCAAGAGAAACTATCTCTTGGGTACAAGAAGACACTCTTCTCAAATGGTGCAAGAATCTCTGATTCTTGACTTTCAACTTTTATAGAAATTGAGTGGATTAAAAATCCGAATTTGAAAGTTTCTAACTGAGCTAGATAAGAATGGAAAACAAAGCTTACAATCTCTCAAGATTGATTGAAATTGAATGCTCAAAGAATGAGGGATTGGGAATTAAGATAATCAATGCAAAAATAGAGTATTGATTGCTTGAGGGTTGTGAGTGATTTATGAATGATAGAATAGTTTTTTTAATGCTTGTGAATCCTTAATTTGTTCATAAATCATCTTTATTTATAGTTGAGCAATCAATATGGCCGTTGGGGGTCACATTTAATGTGAGCTAACCGTTGAAAACTAGCCGTTACATGATTTTTCCACAGGCACTCGTCAACGAGTGAGTAAAAATCAGGCTTGAGTCGTCGACAAGTGGGAACAGAAGATATTGTATCATTTCTGTTCTTTCACTCGTCGATGAGTCTCTTGCACTCGTCGACGAGTCTACTAAATTTTTTCAATACTCATCATAATGAGACCAATTTGATGGGAATCATGCTAGGATCCTTAGGCATTCAAATTAAAATTATTTTAATCATTTTTAGGGCCTTAGATTGATGTCCAAATTATGCTAGGTCTCCTAGAGTCTATCTAGGTTAGCTTTGAGCAATTCTTTTCCAAAGTCTTGTGGATTTTTACAAGGTCCTAAACATTTTTAACTAATACAATAGTCTTCATTTGAGTGATGATCTTCTTTCTTAATTTTTGGGGCTTCACTCTTGATGGATCTTCATGCATTGTCTTGAGCTCTTGAAGCTTTTTCCTTTGAAGGACTAATACTTGAACTTTTACCTTGATGACCTTGAATGGTTGAACTCTTCAATTCTTCATGACTTTGAAAAATAATCTTAATATTCTTTTTCTCTGAAATTTCACATTCTAAATGGAAGAATTTGTATCATAAAGTTCATTCCATTATTGTATTATCATCAAGGCTATTAAGGGTACTTAGAGTTGTAACCTTGAGGCTAACAATCTCCCTCTCTTTGATGATGACATAATAATGTGAATGACTTGGGTTGACCTCCCCCTCAATATATATGTTCTTAAAATTTTGAGGATAGCTCCCCCTCAACATGTGTATTATATAGATAAAATTTCAGATCATTATGAAGTTTAGAGCATTTGCTAAGAACATTCAAGAATTAGTCAAAAGTATTTAGATTTAAACAATTGAATCAAGAGAAGTTCCATGAACATGATTTTAATTATAATAGTTAAAACACAGAAGTATAAACCAAGAGAAGTTCCACAAAAAAGATGGATCTCAATCATTATTATTCACACTCATAGTATTCACATTTTCTCCCCCTTGGCATCATCAAAAATATATAAAAGGAAAAAGAAATAGATAACTCATGATTGAAAAGATATGAAATGTCATATATATCAAAAAGAGTACATGAAAGAGCAGTCATTACATCTAACCAAAAAGAAACATAAAAAGTCACATAAACAGTAAAAAAAAAAAGATAAGAAGTCTTCATCAAATCTTCTGCCTTTTGGTTGGCCTGTCAGGCTTGGAAGATGGTTTTTGGGGCTTGAAGGCTTTGGCTATGTCCTCAGAGGAGTCAGAGGAATCTGAGGAAGAAATCACAGCTGGATGGTCTTGAGGAGTCTTTTCAGCCTTAGGTTGAGGTTGAACTTGAGGTTGCTCACTTGGGGGTTGTTGATCTTGAGGGACTTGAGAAGAAGAAGGAATGTCCACATCATTAAGAATTGGCACAAGTTCAAGATTCTTCTTGATGAGGATCATCTCATATACAAGCTGATCTACTTTGGCAGCCATATCACCAACCACTGGGGCCTGGGAGTTCAACAGTCCAGCCATGTTCTGAAGATACCTGGCTTGAACATTAATAGTACTGCCCACACTGGTCATGTCATCATTGAGTTTATCACTAACCACATTGGCCTCAACTGCCTTCCTCTCTATCTGTGAGATGATGGAATCTACTCTATTCTTAGCAATCTCACTAGATATCTCCAACTCTGTAAACTTAGGCTCAAACACTGCCTCTCTAGTCTTCATCTCAGACTGAATCAAATCCATCCGGGTCTCTAGTGAGGATAACCTCTCTCCGGTCTCTACCTTGAACTGCAGCTGGCTCTGCCTCATCTCAAGCTGAAATTGCTCTATGCTTGAAGCCATGGAAGCAATTTGGGCTGCCATCACACTCATCTGCTCATCTGAAACTAGAGCACACCTGGGAGGAGATACAAAATGGTGCTTTGGCTCATGATCTGAGTGTTGTCTATGAGATGACTCAAGAAGATCCACATCAATCATAATGTCTCCCCAGTCAGGCTCAGTCTCAACCTCAGTCTCTACAACTGGCTTATGAACAAGCTCTGCACTCTCTGGCTGCTCAGCTGGCTCAAATATGGGAGAAGAGGGAAGGATGGGAGAATGGACAGGAGAAGAAGAGTGAGTAGGAACTGGAGTAGAAGGGAGTGGATCAGAAGAGTTAGGAAGGGTGGAAGGAGGTACAGTAGGGTGAGAAGGTGGAGGAGTGGGAGTAGGAATGGAAATGTCAAGAATGACAGAAGGAGTAGAAGAAGGGATGGTTTGAGATTTTGGAACCCAAACATTGCTAGACTCTATAAATGAATATCCCATTCTCATGATAGTTGCTTTGGAGTACACATCAGAGTCAGTGATAGATTTTTGTCCTGATGTGTCCAAAGGAACTTTGAAGTGTTTAAAGATACAGGTCAATGCAAGACCAAAAGGCAATCTGCCTGAGGTTTTCTTGGTTGCATCTTTCATGACATTTGCAATGATGAAAGAAAGATCAATTTTCTTGGTGGTTAAGATGCACCAAATCAAAAAGACATTGAAGAACATAATAAAATCTCTGCCACCACCTCTGGGTATGATGTCATAGGTAAAGATGTGGTGTGCAAGCCTGGCATCAAGGGTTAGGTCCTTGAGCTTAGGAGGATTAGGAGTAGTTATGTTTTTGTTAACACACATAAATTTTAGGGCTTCTATAACATCAAATCCCTCATAGGATATCCACTGATTTGTGGTGTATTCTTGGAAATCCCCAAAAGGTAATTTGAGTATAGTCCTAAGCTCTGCTAGATTGAAAGAAATTAGTTTAGCATGAGCATAAGATGAGAATTTCTGAGAGGTTTTATCAAAAGTGAATTGAGAGTAGAATTGTTTAATGAGGTCAGGGTACATGGGCTCCCTAAGTTCAAGAAATTTATGCCATATAAGGGCATGGAATTTAGATGCAATTACATCGAGTCCTATTTCTTTGAAAAGCTCAAAATCAAGGACCTTACCCAATACCGACTCTCTTTCTATGAAAAATCTCACGTAGTTCTCTTGAGCAGCCTTGGACTTGAAAAGATTTGGAGTGTCTTCCTGAGATGGCTCTGCGGCTGTGCCTTTGGAGGGTTCTCCAACTTTCCTTTTTCCTTTTTCGGTTACAGTGGGCTTCTTCTTAGACTTTGGCATTGAGGGGTTCTTGGTTTGAGGAGCCATTGGCAATGGAATGACTTTTGAGGAGTTTAGATGAGAATGGAAGAGGTTTGGAGGGTTGTGGAATGCGAGGGAAAAAAGATTTGTAAGAGTGAACAGTGAAAAATTTGGGAAAAATTAGGTTTATATTTATAGATCCGTGGTCACTCGTCAATGAGTAGGTCTGACTTATCGCCGAGTGGCTACAAAATTTGAAAAAAACATTTCACTCGTCGCCAAGTAGCTGGGACTCATCGCTGAGTGACCTAAAATTGGCTACTGGAATGGCCACTCGTCGACAAGTACAATCCTGTACTCTGACTCATCGACGAGTCAATACACAAAATTTGAAATTTTCCAAATTTCAAATTCTGGATTGATTCCTTAAGCATTTAAACTTTTTCAATAATGATTTTAAGATATTTTAAGCCATTAAAAACCACAAATCAAGTTGGCAATCACAATAAACACAGTCCAATCAAAATTTTTAACTTAGGCATAGTTTTTCATTGTATGTCACCAAGTGTGGCCATACCTAATTCTCTTCTTAATGAACTAAATCTTTCATAAGGAAGAGTTTTAGTAAATATGTCTGCAAGTTAGTTGTTTGTTTCAACAAATTACAACATTACATCCCCATTTTGATCATGATCTCTTATGAAATAATATCTGATTTCAATATGTTTGGTTCTTGAATGTTGAATTGGATTCTTTGTCATACATATAACACTTGTGTTATCACATTTGATTGGAATTTTATCATAAAGCAATTTGAAGTCCTCTAATTGTTGTTTCATGTATAATGTTTGTGCACAACAACTTCCAGCTACTACATACTTAGCCTTAGCTATTGATAGAGCAACAAAGTTTTGTTTCTTACATGACCATGAAACTAATGAGTGTCCTAAAAAGTAATAAGTGTCACTATTGTTTTTCCTATCAACTTTGCATCCAGTAAAGTCAGCATCAGAATAACTAACTAGTTCTAGTGATGTGTTCTTAGGGTACCATAGTCCTAGTTCAATTGTTCCAATTATATATCTGAAAATTCTTTTTATGGCAATCATACGTGATTCTTTAGGATTAGCTTGAAATCTAGCAAATATGTACACACTAAACATAATATCAGGTCTACTAGCAGTTAAATACAATAAACTACTAATCATACCTCGATATTTTGTTTCTTCCATACTAATGCCCTTTTCATCTTTATCCAATTTTGTGGATAGACTCATGGGAGTATCAGCTTCATTTAAGTTGTCCATCCCAAATTTCTTGAGCAGCTCTCTAGTGTACTTGGCTTAATTGATGGAGGTGCCTTCCTTAATTTGCTTGATTTGAAGTCTAGGAAGAAATTCAACTCCCCCATCATGTTCATTTCAAATTCTTCTTGCATACATATAGCAATTTCTTGACAAAAAGATTCATTAGTAGATCCAAAAATAATGTCATCAACAAAGATTTGCATTAAAAGCATATCATCATTTTTTAATATTATAAATAATGTAGTATCTATTTTTCCTCTAATGAACTCATTTTCAAGTAGGAAGCCACTTAGTTTATCATACAAAGCTCTAGGAACTTGCTTTACATCATAAAGAGCTTTAGTGAGTTTAAATACATGATTATGCATTTTCTGATTTTCAAAACAAGGAGATTGTTCAATATAAACTTCCTCTGAAATAAATCCATTTAAGAAAGCACTCTTAACATCCATTTGATAAAGTTTAAAATCTTTGAAGCTAACATATGCAAGCAACATCCTAATAGCTTCAAGTCTGGAAACAGGGGCAAAGGTTTCTTCATAATCAATTCTCTCTTCTTGGTTGTATCCTTGAGCTACTAGTCTAGCTTTATTTTTAACAATGTTTCCACTTTCACCCTTTTTATTTCTAAAAATTCATTTAGTACCAATGATAGATTCGCTTTTAGGTCTAGGCACTAAATCACATACTTGATTTCTTTCAAATTGATTTAATTCCTCTTGCATAACAATTCCCCATGATTCATCATTAATTGTTTCAAGGGTATTTTTAGATTCAATTTGAGATAGGAATGCAAGGTTATTACAAATATTTCTTCTTGTTTTTACACCTTGTTCCATATTACCAAGAATTTGATCTTTAGGATGATCCTTAATTAATCTTCATGCCTTAGGAAGTTGAATTTCATTTTCATCTAAGTTATCAACTTCTAAGTTTTTATCATCATTATCATTATCTTGATTATCATTTTAATTTATTTCCAAATTAGCAATGTTTTTAGAAATTGTTTCAATATTGTAATTTTGAATCTCATCATCAATTTTCTTGATTTTAAAAGGATTAAATTCATCAAAGATAATATGCATTGATTCTTCTACTATTAGAGAAGTTTTATTAAATACCCTATAAGCTTTGCTATTTGAAGAATAACCAAGGAAGATTCCTTCACTAGATTTTGGTTCAAATTTCTTTAGGTTGTGTTTGTTATTTAATATAAAATATTTGTAACCAAACACTTTAAAATAACTAATATTTGGTGATCTACCATTCCAAAGTTCATAAGAGGTTTTATTTAATTTGTTTCTAATTATAACCCTATTAATCATATAGCAAAATGTATTGATGGCTTCAGCCAAAAAATAATTTGGTAATTTATGTTCATTTAACATAGTCTTACCAATTTCTTGCGAAGATCTATTCTTTCTTTCAACTACTCCATTTTGTTGAGGGGTTCTAAGGATAGAGAAGTTATGGTTGAAACCATTATTTTCACAAAAAGATTCAAGTTCTTTATTCTTGAATTCTTCACCTCTATCACTTCTAATATAATTAATTGAGTAGCCTTTTTTATTTTGAACTCTTTTACAGAATTTTTCAAACAATACATGCACTTCACTTTCATGAAATAGAAATAATACCCATGTGAATCTAGAATAATTATCAACAATAACAAATGCATAAAGTTTGTCCCTTAAGCTAGCAATATCATTAGGTCCAAATAAATTCATATGCAATAATTCTAGTGGCCTAGAGGTTGATATTTCTAGTTTCTTTTTTAATAAAGATTTTATTTGTTTTTTTAGTTGATAAGCATCACAAATTGTCTCTTGAAAATTTTGTTTTTGGTACACCTTTAACAAGTTCTTTTCTAGATAATTTAAATAGTAAGTCCATACTTGCATGACCTAACCTTCTATGTCATAGCTAACTAGTCTCATTAATAGCTGAAAAATATATTAGGTTTTGAGAAATTAGTTCATCAAAATCAATTTTATATACATTTTCATATCTATGAGCTATGAACATACTATTAATGTTATCTTTGTCTTTAATGATGCATACATTAGATCTAAAAGATACATTTAATCATTTATCACACAATTAGCTGATACTAATTAAGTTATGTTTGAGATCATTAACTAGTAAAACATTTTCAATAAAAGTAGTAGAATTCTTACTAACATTACCTATACCGATGATCTTCCATTTTGCATTGTCCCCGAAGGTCACATGCCCTCCATCTTTTAGAGTAATTGAGATGAATAGCTCTTTGTTCCCCGACATGTGCCTAGAGCATCCACTATCCAAAAACCATCTTGACTTGGAGGAGTTAGATTTCAAACATACCTACAAGACAAGATTTAAGTAACTCCAACATATATTCCTCCCGATACCCACATAATTTTGGTTGGAACCCAAACTGATTTTTGAATGGTCTTGGGAGGGTAAGTTCCTTTAGGGACCTAAACCATGTTTGGTCCTTTATGGATGGTTTTGGGAGTGAATGATCCCTTTGGGACCCAAATTTTCTTAATCACTTTCTTTCCATTAAAAGTAAAAAATGCATTAGATGGTGGGTTTAACACATTAGTTGATTTTGAAAAGAAATTTTGGTTCTCTTTTTGTTTTACAGAAGGGTTGTATCCAAGACCGGCCTTTCCAAATACACATCTTTGTTGGCCCAAAATTCTTTCAAGATTATTTTCTCCCGTAGATAAAGTGTAAGCAATCTTAGTCAAGTCTTTGACTTTAGCTTTAAGCTCTTCACACTCACAAGATAGTCATTGGGGTGAATTTTGAAAGTCTTTTAATTTTTCATTTAAAACATCATTTTCTTTAACAAAGATGGTCTTTTCATTTTTGTAAATCATCTTTCTCTTTTAATAAAGATTCATTTGAGCTTAAAAGAGAAATATTATCATTTTTACGTTGTTTGTTCTTTGATCCTAGTTTTAGAAATTCAATGTAAAGTTCATCAAATGTTTCTCTAATTTCTTCATAAAAAAGAGTTTCATTAGGTGAAGAATTTACCTCTTCATTTTCAAGAGCCATTAGGCAAAGGTTGGCGACCTCTTCATCACTGAAGCTTCCATCCGACCTACTTTCTTCAGAGTCGTCTCATGTAGCCTTCATTGCTTTTTTCTTGAATTTTTGGCCTTTCTTTAGTTGAGGACACTCAGTCTTGATGTGTCCTGATTTCTTACACTCATAGCAAATGATTTGCTCTTTCTTACTTGATTCTCCTTTAGATATCTCTTTGGAGAATTTTCTTTTGTAAGGCCTCTTCTTGAAGTTCCATTTGTGCTTCAAGAACTTCTTAATTTTCTTGTCATTAGTGCGATGTCATCATCTTCATCGCTTTCTTCTTCCTCACTTTCTTGAGTAGTCTTCAAGGTCAGTCCCTTCTTTGCTTTCGGCTCTTCTTCTTGATCTTTCATTATCACCTCATGGGTCATGAGAGATCCAAGAAGCTCATCCATTGGAAGCTTGGTCAAATCTTTAGCTTCTTAAATGGCAGTGACTTTGGGACCCCAATTTTTTGGGAGTGAGAAAAGAACTTTTCTTACATTTTCTGCATTAGAATACACTTTACCAAGAGATTTTAGTCTATTCAAAATATTTGTAAAGCGAGTAAACATGTCTCCTATGGATTCATCTTTTTCCATTTTAAAAAGTTCATACTTATGAACTAACATGCTTATTTTTTATTCTTTTACTTAATTCGTGCATTCATATGTGACTTGAAGTTTGTCCTATATCTCTTTGACAGAATCACATCCAGAGATTCTATTATACTTTTGTGGACTTAGAGCACAATACAAATTGCTAATTGTCTTCCCATTTGTTTGGATGAGTTTAATAGCAGCCTCATTCCACTCTTCCTTAGTTTTAAGGATTCTAACATCATCAACTATTTTTTAGCATAGATAAGGTCCTTTGACAATGAATTTTGAGCAATCATAATCAAGAGCTTGGATGTAAACCATCATCCTGGTTTTCCAATAATTGTAGTTTTCTTCACTGAACAATGAAGGACGGGTGGTCGATTGGCCCTCTCCTAAGGTAGTAGCAAATATGTTTATCATATAGGAATCTTTAACTCAAGATAGTTAAATCTAAAATACAGAACTAAGCTCTGATACCAATTGTTGGCCAGATAATGGATCCTAGAGGGGGGGTGAATAGGGTTTATGGCAACAATTTAAAATTTAAGCTAAGTGATTTTTACGGAATTAAAAATTAATCACTACTACTACCAACAATTAATCAGAAATAAATAGATAGAGAGAGAGTCAGAGATACCAGACACAAGAAGTGTTATCGGGGTTCAGCAACTTGCTTACGTCCCCACCTTTGAGCTTCCCGTTTTAAGTATTTTCGACGATTCCAATAATCGTACTCTTCTTTACGGGCAGAGAGCAAGTCTTTACAATTCTTTTGCAGGCTCAAGAATAACTTTTACAATCCTTTTAGCAAGCTAAGGAATAACCTCTTCAAGAGAAACTATCTCTTGGGTACAAGAAGACACTCTTCTCAAATGGTGCAAGAATCCCTGATTCTTGACTTTTAGCTTTTACAGAAATTGAGTGGATTAAAAATCCGAATTTGAAAGCTCCTAATTGAGCTAGATAAGAATGGAAAACAAAGCTTACAATCTCTCAAGATTGATTAGAATTGAATGCTCAAAGAATGACGGATTGGGAATCAAGATATTCAATGCAAAAACAGAGTATTGATTGCTTGAGGGTTGTAAGTAATTTATGAATGATAGAATAGTGTTTTTAATACTTGGGAATCCTTAATTTGTTCATAAATCATCTCTATTTATAGTTGAGCAATGACCGTTGGGGGTCACATTTAATGCGAGCTAGCCATTGAAAACTAGTCGTTATATGATTTTCCCGCAGGCACTCATCGACGAGTGAGTGAAAATCAAGCTTGAGTCGTCGACGAGTGAAAATAAAAACTATTACATCATTTCTGTTCTTTCACTCGTCGACGAGTCTACTGAATTTTTTCAATAAACTCATCATAATGAGACCAATTTGATAGGAATCATGTTAGGATCCTTAGGCATTCAAATTAACATTATTTTAATCATTTTTAGGGCCTTAGATTGATGTCCATTATGCTAGGTCTCCTAGAGTCTATCTAGGTTAGCTTTGAGCAATTCTTTTCCAATGTCTTGAGAACTTTTACAAGGTCCTAGACATTTTTAACTAATACACTAGTCTTTATTTGAGTGATGATCTTCTTTCTTAATTTTTGGGGTTTCACTCTTGATGGATCTTCATGCATTGTCTTGAGCTCTTGAAGCTTTTTCCTTTGAAGGACTAGTACTTGAACTTTTACCTTGATGACCTTGAATGGTTGAACTCTTCAATTCTTTATGACTTTGAAAGATAATCTTAATATTCTTTTTCTCTGAAATTTCACATTCTAAATGGAAGAAATAGTATCATAAAGTTCATTCCATTATTGTGTTATCATCAAAACTATTAAGGGTACTTAGAGTTGTAACCTTGAGACTAACAACTATCACATCGTTCGTATGTATATAACATTGTTGTGGTTGAAAACAATAATAAACATTCGGTTAAATTCACTCTTGATCATAGGTCGAGAGCATCGGGAATCCATCATAGCAATTCACATCACCATGATAAAATCCTAAAGCCACCAAAAAACTAACCAAAGCTTATGTACCCGAATGCATATTACTCATGCAGCAATTCATACCTTACATCAATTATCAATTGTCATGCATATAAATTCCATAGATTGTAATTTAAACATCAATAGATCCGGATTCTTACAATAACAATAATATTATAAGTTTCATGAATTCTATTTCCATTGATCATACATCATCATAGTTCTTCGCACTTTAAAAATCATAGTGGGTCATTCAACATACTTTGGTTTCAAGAAATTCTTACATACAATAGTAATCATAAAATCCTTATTTATACAAAAATCTAAAAATTGCCCATTTAACATATCATCATTCAAAACAATCTCCGGTATACATTCCTTCCACTACATATATTCACATATCTCCATAACAATTCCCTTTCCCTTTATTTTTGCATAAAATATAATATCCATAGGGTCATTCACATCTTACTTAGGTTATTCACATCCTACTTTAACAATTCTTGAAAAATAATACATAAGGGATGATAGAAATTCATAGATCTCCTTTGTATTCAAGTTATTACTTATATCTATTCTTCTAAATCTTACTTTAGATTAATATTCATGAAATTGATAATTAGGGATTATTATTTACGTTATTCACATCCTAATCATGTTCTTTACATAGATTTTAACATTAGATTCATAATTTAGATTAATAGTTATAAAATTAAGAACTAGGGAAAGTTATTTATCTATCTTGATCGCTTCCCTACGATCTTACGCTTGCGAATGGGTCTCGATCTAAATCTTCAAGTCTCCTTCCTTCTTCTCTGATTGAATCTTATAAGCTCTAGGTCTTCCCTCTTTAGATCTCTCAAAATACTCTATTTTTTCTCTTTTTTGTGTTTATGAGGCTCTAGGAAACCTAATTCAAGAGTTAATGAGGTATTTATAGAGTTTGGGGTCAAGGGAAATTAAAAAAGTCAAAAATCAGTGTTTTAGCACAAATATCCGCACCCACCGATCAATCGGCGAGTTTGGCCGATCCATCCCAGCCTCCATCGATCGATCGATGCTAATTAGTCGATCAGTCGGATCCCTTTAATTTTTTGTACAAACCTTGCTCCAGTAATTTTTCTATAACTTTTGAATCAGTTATCAGAATTGGACCATTTAACTTGTGTTGGAACCTTTATTCGAAGGGGAACAATTTATTGTCTAATAGACAAGTCCCAATTTCAAGTGCATAGAGGTCAAAATGTCTCATCAAGTTGGATGAAGGTGAAAACTGATCCTGAAACATTTGGGTTAATACTGAGAACCCAAAGTTTGAATTCTAGACTCCTAGAAGTTACAAAATAGATATCTTAACCTAATTTTAAGCAATGAGGTGACCCCCTAAACTCGAAACTTTTAATTTAATAATAATAATAATAAGTTAATCAGTATTATTCTTATATAAGAACTTACTACATCTAGGCATCTCACATTAATTCTCATAGGAACACATGCATTTAAAATCGGACACATATTCCAAGAAATTCATATAAATGGCACGAATGCCGAGGTATCGAATTTTGGGTCTTTACAAGATGGGTTTGGGACATGGAGAACTCCTCCTCCTATATTCAAGAGAGGGATAGGTGGAATAAAGGGAGCTCGTTAATGAGCTTTCCTTCTCCTAGGTCAAGCTTGAGTCTTCAAAAGAACACCCACTACATAATGGACTAAGTGTCCAACAATCTCGCACATTAATTCTCCAATCTCCGGTTAACAATCCGATATTCGAAAACCATGTTGCGATCGCCTCTAATCATTATACACAACCACGAAAAGCAAAGATGTACATTTGATGGATTAAAAGCTTATTTCAACCTTTATTAGACTTGAAAGCACAACTATACATTGATAGAAGCAACAGGCAAGCCTAAGTTAAAGAGCAACCTAAGAAAGTAGACACTCCTATCCACACAATATTGCACCCTTTGTCACATACCTACTCTATCAACAGTCGCTTGATATTTACATGGTACCTCATGCATGTTTTGCATTCACAACCATATAGAAAAATTCCTCTCCCATATGGATAAACTAAGGTTGTGAAATCTAGCTATAAAGAGAAGAGCTTCTTCTACTTTGTGGTTGCAAGAACTGCAGGTCCTTCCACCTGAAATATTATCTCAATAATTTTCAAATTATTATTTTTTTATTGGCAATAATTTTAAAATTAGAGTATAGTAAAATGAGAGAATATGTGGCATAGTCGATCTCATTGTTAGTTGTGTTGGGCATTGCATGATGGCCTATTGACCAAAATTCATGCCAATCGACAAATATTTAACCATTCAATCCGGGTTTGGCTCAAAAAATGAAAAGGAATGGGTTGGAATGATGTTGTTGCATTGGATCAATGAATTATCTAAATTCTCATGTGGGGTTGGATTAATCAAGTTCCTACCTTAAATGTAGCACCTCAGATCTCTTCATCTTTAGCGGGAACTGCAGTGATCTTGTTCTTAGGATTCTCAAAGCTTCTCAGCTCTCCTATTACTGTAGAGAAGAAGCACCCTGAAATCCAATCCCAATTGATCAAATTAGAAAAAAGAAACATAAGGGAATTGATTAGAGATTTTATGATGATTGTGTTGTCATTGTTACAACAACAAAAAAACTGCATTGCCTATATTGACATTGATAAGATGGAATCTGAGACAACATTGCTCATGTTCAACATCTTATTGAATGTTATTATATTAAAAGTAATTTTATAAGTGGAGGATATTTTCATTCTCTGCAAATAATTGTAATATATAGCTAACAAAAATGCAGTTATTATAGTTAAAACAATAACCAAGAGTTATGCTGAAGATAGTTATTACACTAAGGAAAAGAAGCAAGTGACTTCCCACAAGCACCTTTAAGCAATTCGGCATCATCAGCAAAGGCCACGAATCCATCAGCAGTGATTCCCCATACCAAACTGATCCTGTAATAACCAAAAACAACCAATTGTTAGCAATGAAAGCAACTTAGCTAGATTGTGTTAGTTTATGTGGTTGTTGGCCACTTACAGAAGCCACATACAATGTCGAGGTGGACTTATCGAATACCACAAAGGCGAAATTCCCTTTAAGGTGTCCAACAACATGGTTTGGAGGGTAAGGCGCCGATCACAGAGTGCCTTGTAAGCCTTGATCACCAACACCACCTCGTTCGCGGACTTGGCTAGGCCATATTGCTGCCTCAAGCCCCCTAGATTATCAAGCACCCCTTCGAACAAACAAAATATCTCATCCTTCACAGCTAATGACCTGCACCCACCATCCACATATGTTACATATTACGTTAGTATATGAGTCAGTCTATACGTAATCCCAAATATACTCTCAAATTCTAAACCGTTAATTCAAATAATTAAGGGTCAAGATTAGAGTCAATGTGGATTTAGAAAATGACCCAATAACCAAGCCAAATGGCCCCAAATCTAATCTTCACGACCCTTAATTATTTGAATTAAAATATTATAATTTTGGAGTATCGGTACATGGGATGATTCTTCTCGCCGGTCTTTTCGACGGTATTGTAAGGGGAAGAAGTTAAAGCACCAGTGAATCCCGACCAAATCAGATTATCCCATTCAGATCCGCCACCCGAGCAGCCTGTTTGGTGTTATTTGGGGTTACTTCAGCATAGGTGACAACCACCCCCCCCCCGGCCTAGATTTGTGAACCAAGCAACGTACGAAGATCAGCAGATGTAGGTCATGAGTGCCTCGAAAAGGTACACTCACAACGCTTAAGTGTCCTGTCAATGAATCAATGAACTGACCAAGCAAACCTGTCAAGCCGACATTGCAGAAGAATAAAGTAATGGGAACCGCAAAAATCTGACATCAAGAATTACGGATCACCTGAGACAGCAACTATTTATAAGATGCAAAGAATATCAGGAGTGGGATATACCTACAGCGAGAGAATGAAAAAAAGGAAAGCAAGAATTCTAAGGTGAAGGGAATGATGAATTGCAACTAACTTAAGCTTCGAGGACAATCCCATGGATGCTCATGGACACTGGAAGACGGAGAAGATGGTGTGCATGGAATCTTGCAGCTCGGGAACACGCGTATCCATAACCAAATGTATGATCCGAACCCACCACAAGGTGTCGTCTGTGGGAAGAAGATGGATTTCCTGGTTAAGTAAAGAAATGCAGTACTACCTACAAAGGAGCGCAGTACTTCCTACAAAGGAGGAAAGGAACTTCTCTCGATCTCAGCAAAAAAGGGGATCGAGTGTAACTGCAGCAAGCAGGGGCGGAACCCCCCACCCAAAAAAATTTTTGAACTTCCTTTTAGATATAGTAATAAATGGTGGGTCCCTCCAAATTTTTTTGTTTTATTAATATACTTGGCCCCCCCAATTTTTTTTGTGTGCCCCCCCCAATCCATTTTTTGTCTTCTATATAGTGGGCCCCAATTGTGGTTAACACTCACTAATTATGGTTATTATGGTTAAAATTCTCTCATCATTAAGGTTAAACAATCCAACCTTGGTTTTTAAGAAAAAAAAATCTTAATTTTAATTTAGTTAAGCTTAACTAAGATTAAATGAAGGTTAAAATGGACGCGAGGACACAACAATGACTTTAGTAGAGGACCTACGGGTCCTCTAATCACTGGCCTTTATTAAAATGTAATATTAATGAATTTTATGATCACAATGGATCCATTACTCAGAAAAAAACAGGGACTACGGCCCCGACCCCCCAAGTTCCATAGCCTCAAATCCAAGTTTTTTTTTATAGATGTATTCCAACCCCCCCAAGGAAAAATTCCTGATTTCACCCCTGCAACAAGTGAGGCCACGTTCCTACGAAAGCTAAACGAATCATCATCCCAGTGTTGCCATCCTAAGGCAAAGCATACAGGTGTGCATGAGATTTTAGCAGAAGCTGGACGGTAAAGGATACTCCTAAACAGTGATGAACGTTGCACGCAGACTTGTAGGGACGATAATACGCGGAGGTAAGCTAGAGAATCGTATAAGGGATAGTAGAACTTGCTAACCGCGTAAGTTATCTTGCGTAAGCATTATATATATATATATATATATATATATATATATATATATGGTGTTGGACATTATGCCCTAAAAAGTAATTTAGATTGTAAGATTTTTATTGATTAGATTAAGAAAGACATCTTCTTTATCTATTGTGAATTCATTATGGGTAATTGACCAAGATCATGAGATGATCTATACGATATGAGATATCAAACAAGATCCCTAGGATATATTGTAGGAAAGTTATGTGATTGGTTATGGACTAACACAGGTAGATATAGCTTTTCAATTCCTTATACCTTATAGAGTCACAGCTATGGGTGAAGCTGAGTACTTCACTTGTATGGCTACCACAATGCTTAGATGTTCTCAATGATTGAGATGTAGTTTTATCTCAAACTATTGTAGTGAAGACTACACATCGGCATATGGGTGCTTAAATGTACATTGGCTGATTGCATGCAATGAGAGACCTCTTGCATAAACATAATATCAGATAGTTGGTCTCTCATTCACATCAAACAGTTTTGATGATCCTAAGATCTTATGAGTTCATTAATAACTGAGCAGTAATCTAACTATTTTGATTGCACCTAAGTACTCTCTACCTGAAGGACTACGATAATGTGACAGTTGGATAATCAGAAAGTTGTTTGAGTCATGATAAATTTCAAACAAGAAATCCATACTTATTAAATTGGGAGATTATTCAAGTTCCGGGTAAGACAGTACATTAAGCTTAAAGCCTACGCAGGTGATTTTGAAATCAAATAAGTTTCAAATATATGTTTTAATAAAATATATTATACTAAATAAAAGATTCTCTCAAAATGTTTTAACATGAGAAATAGTATCTCATGGCTTAATCAAATGTCATGGAAACCCAGATGATGTACAATAAGCTATGAGTTAGATAGTATAATAATCTCGAAGGCCTAGTAGGGATAATGTTATTGGACGAATCAATCGAATGCATTAGTTAATGTGGCGGGATCCTTTTTGGTTTCTTCAATTGCAACATGGATATCTCACGTCACTTGCAATTCTGGTGTCCTTCCTATTACAGGGTCAATGGGATAACACCGGGTAAGCCAGGGTTAAAATGTCTCAGAGTAATCTGTGGAGGTGCTCATAAAGAAATACAAGCTCGCAATAATAGATTAAATGTTAATCTATAATAAAATAGATTAAATGTTAATCTATAATTTTAGATTAAATGTTAATCTAATAAAAGAGATTAAATAATATTTATTTGACGAACCAAATATAAGGGAATATGGGTTTGACCCATATTCATAAAACTCATATTTAGATGGACCTTATTGGTGGGCCCAAGCCCATGGATAGACACCCCAAAGTGGCGCCCACTTTATCTTCCCTATGTTTAAGGGATTTTGATTAGTAGATAATTATTAATTAATTATACCTTATCTAATGGGATTATTGTTAGACATGATGCCCAAAAAAGTCATTTAGATTGTAAGATTCTTATTAATTTGATTGATATAGACTTCTTCTTTATCTATTGTGTATTTATTATGGGTAATTGACTATGATCATAAGATGATCTATACGATAAGAGATATGGATAAAGGTCCATAGGATATATTGTAGGAAAGTTATGTGATGAGACTATCACAGGCAGAATAGCTTCCAATTCCTTATACCTTATATAGTCACAGTTATGGGTGAAGTTGGGCACTTCACTTAGCTGTCACAATGCTAAGATGTTCTCAATAGTTGAGATGTAGTTTTATCTCAAACTATTGCAGTGGAGACTATACATCAGCATATGGGTGTTAAAATACACACTGACTAATTGCATGCAATGAGAGACCTCTTGCATAAATATACTATCAGATAGTTGGTCTCTCATTCACATTGAACAGTTTCAATGATCCTTAGATCTGATGAGTTTATTTATAACTAAGCAATAATCTGACTATTTTGATTCAACCAAAGTATTCTCTACCTTAGGGAATACGATACAGTGACAGTTGGATAGTCAGAAAGTTGTTCAAGTCATGATGAATTTCAAACAAGAAATCCAGACTCATTAATTTGAGAGATTATCCAAGTTCCAGGTAAGACAGTCGATTAAGCTTAAATCCTGTAAAGGTGATTTTAAAACAAAATAAGTTTGAAATATATTTTTATTAAAATATATTATACTTGTAAAAAGGTTTTTATCAAAATATTTTATAAGAGAAAGTGTTTCTCATGGCTTAATCAGAAGTCTTGGAAACTTGGATGATGTGCAATGGGCTATGAGTTAGATAGTATAATTAATCTCGAAGGCCCATCAGGGATAATGTAATTGGAATGATCAATTAAATTAAAAAGTTCATGTGGCGGGATTATATTGATTAATGTTCTTACACTAGGATTCAATTGCAACATGGATATCTCATGTCACTTGCAATTCCGATGTAATTCCTATTTAGGGTCAATGGGATAACATTGGGTAAGTCAGGGTTAGAATGTCCGAGAGCAATCTGTGGAGATGCTCACATAAGAAATACAAGCTCATAAATTGATTAAATGTTAATCAATTATTTAAATGATTAAATGTTAATCATTGATTAAATAGATTAAAAGTTAATCTATGGTTTAAATTAATTGTTAATTTAAATTGAAAGATTATATTAGTAATTATTTAATTAACCTAATTAAAGGGGAAATAGGTTTGACCCATATCCATAAACCTATAAAGTATGGACCTTTAATGTGGGCCAAAGCCCATGGATTTAAACCCTAAGGTGGGGCACCCACTTTAACTCTCCTAATTGGATTAGGATTAGGTTAGTTAAATAATTATTGAATAATAACTCTTTTATTTATGGAATTAAATTCAAATACTTAGAATGCAAGTAGGATTGAGATAAGTAGGAATTGTATCATAACTAGGAGTCCAAGACTCCCCTAAAGCTCACGCCCCTCCCTTTGGATAGTTTCCTAATTTGATTAGGACTCCTTGGTAAGATTTATTATTAATTAATAATTCCTAAGGGATAAGTTGTAATTAGAGAATGATTAGGATAAGATCCAAATCCTATAAATATACCCTAACACCCCATGACCGTACAGCACTCCCTCTCTCTCTCAATTTTCTCTCTCTCTCCTCCTCTCTAAAACCGTGAGCACTAAGGGACTCTCTCTTGGATTTTCGTGAGCTTCAAGGGTGCTTCTAGTTTGTGGTTTAAAACTTAGGGTTTTGAACCCTTAGGTGTTGGTTGATAGAAAATCTACATCAACAATTCATCTACTTCTCTTTACTTCTTCAAAATCAAATAGAGATTCTAAAGCTTCGCGGGGATAGTGAAGAACAAAGGATGGAGCTTCGAGTATTTCTTCGAGAAATCTCTACAAAGAGTTCTGACGGTTCGAGTTGGTTTTTGCTTCACCGGTGAACATCATTCACCGAGGTAATATGATTAAAACATGTAGATAGAATTATTTGTATTCTATGGTGTAAAGATCCTCAAGATCCAGCTTTCCGCATAAATTTTTATCTGGATTCCCTTCAATTAGAACATTATTTGCCCTTGAAGTAACAAAAGAGATAAGGATAATCCCTTATCCCTATAAAGTATCTCACGCCCCCTTGCTCATGGCCCCCCTTTTTGTGGAGTATCTAGATTGTCTAGAATCCCTATTATTTAGGGAGTTAGTAATTTCCATATTATTTAGGAATCTTTTTTGGAAAAGGAAACCTAAGTTAGAAGTTTTGTGAAAACAAACTAATTGTGGATAAACTAGGAGTCTATTAATGATAAGAGTTATCATTATTAGAAACTCTAAGAGATAATTATCATTATTAGATAATGATTAAGATATGGATAAGATTCACATCTATATATACTCCAAGCCAAAACCATGTGGGAGAGGATTCATTATTTTTTTTCAATAATTTTCGTGAGCACAAGGAGAGAGCCCTCAAGGATTTTTGTGAGCTATAGAGTGGAGCCCAAGGGATTTTCGTGAGCTAGGGTTTGGAACCCTAATGATTTTATTGAGCTAAAGAGTCTACTCCATAATCTCCTTTATCTCTTTGTTCTTCAAAAGACAAGAAAAGATTCGAAAACTTCGTGGAGATAGTGAAGAGCGAAGATCAAGCTTGAACTGTTTCTTCAAGAAATCTCTACAAAGAGTTCTGAAGTTCTATCGTTTTTGTGCGACACCGGTGAACATCATTCACCGATGTAATCTTCTTCTTTAATATAGATTAAATTAAATATTTTCTATGGTATAAAGATCTTTGGGATCCAGTTTTCCCCATATTTTTTTTATATAGATTCCCTTCATATGGGAGAAGGCAACAACATTTGATTATCCAGCAGATAACATTGCAAAATCAGAACATATACATTATCTGGAGCAGTAGAGCTCAGTTGAGTTACATGAGACAAAGTGTTGAGGAAAAAACACGTCTTCAACGTGTAAAATAAAGGAAGGTGCCAGTGGACAGAGAAGAAGAATTTGGCCCCGTGCCTTCCACAGGAGAGAGGCTTCCTAAGAGCCGCCCAAGCGGTGTCGGGAATCCAAATGGAAACTCCTCAGAAAGACAGAGGAGGGCGAAAGAGGGCTAGAAGGTAGCTCAACAGATGCTCCTGGGCCAGATCCCCTCGAAGAGCCGGCCAGCTTCCATCCAGCCCGTTCTTTGATGAAACGCAAAACAGTGCGCACGGGCATCTGAATCTTCATCCTGTCATACGTTGTTGACCAAGGAGCGGCCCAAAGGAACACCACCATTCCTAGCAAGGAGGCGACACGCATTACCCAATACACGTGCAATGTACGCATGCGTCAGGTGCATAACTAAGAAATTCACACAAATGACGAAGTGAGTTGATATTGAATTAATAATTGACTAATTCAATATATGTAATTACTAATGGTCTCAACAATGTCATTTTTCTAATCATCCATATTGCATAGATCTAAATCAATATCTTTATTATGCCTCTTCCATTCTAATTTGTTTATGAAATGGTCAAGAAAGAGAGAAACAAAAAAACGTAAGTATCTTCTTTTTATTAAGAGGGTGTTTGGCAGCACTACTATAAGCTTAATAAGTATTTTTTTTTATAAATAAGCAGTTTTTGTAAATAAGCACTTATAATAAGTAGGTATGGAGCTACTTATTTATAAGTACTTTTTGGGCTCTAACCACTTTTACTTATTGCTCATTTGTTTTTCCCAAAAAAACTTATTAAGTACTTATTTATAAATAAGTACTTAATAATAGTATTGCCAAAAGCCCTCTAAATGTTACTAAGTAGTGCTTAATCTCAATCCTAATATCAAATTAAAAAAACTTATAGATAGAAATTTGTATGAATGTCCGCCAGCTTCTAATAGTATTAAAAAATATATTCTCGACAGAAGATCAAATCCTTAGTTTTTTTCATAGGAAATAATGATTGAAAAAAAAAACATCTAAAGAAAATGGTAAACATAACTCTGAAGATCAATCTCTTCGCAATAAAAGGATTAACTTGGTAAATCCAAAATATTGGTTTACGGCACATCACCCCTTCTAAGCAAAATAATCAATGACACTATAAACTACAAAACATAGAAGCCATGAAATACAAACTAAATTGGCAAAACAAAAATGGTAATAATAATAATATAAAAATGAAGAAATGTCCCTTTTGAATTCGTTAACTATGGTTAATAATTTTTATTTTAAAAATAACTAGGGGTTCGCTTAAGCAAGAGAGGGCTTAGCCTCACCATTGTTGCAGTAACAAAATCAATTTTGTAAACCATACTGAGAATTGCTATTGTAAATGACATGGACACTTCAATTTGCCGAATACTCAAACTCCAGAGATGCTAAATTGATTTCGAGCTCTTTTTTCACCAATCCATGCAACCGATCTTTAGAACATCACCACCTACAGATGAAAAAAAGAAAATCAAAGTTAGCATAACGGTCAAACAAACACGCATGGTCGTATGGTAACATACTATAATGCTATATGTAGTAGTGTAAGGGAAAGAAATTAAGGCACCAAGTTCGGTAAATCTCGACCAGATCAGGCTATCCCATCCAGTCCCGTCCAGATCTGCCATCTGAGCAGCCTGCTCAGGTATACTTCAACGCGGGTACCCCCCCTTATCTTCTAGACTTGTGCACCGAGCAGGGTACAAAGATCAGAAAATCTTAGCCATAAATGTCTTGAAAAGGCGCACTCACAATGTTTGAGTGTTAGGTTAGTGTACTGATCAATAAAGCCTATCAAGCCGACATTGCAGACAAATGATGTAATAAGCCGCAAAACTCTGACATCAGAAGAAGTTATGGATCACCTGAGACAACAATCATTCATAAGATATGAGAAACATCAGAGCTAGGATATACCAACAGCGAGGTACGCACTAAAGAAAAAATATTTTTTCCAACAAAGAATAACACTAAGGAAGAATTGCCACTAACTTGAGCATCGGAGTGACCTCATAGATGCTCATGAACACTGGAAGTCGAAGAAGAAGGTGCACGTGGAACCCTGCAACTAGAGAACACACGTATCCATAAGCAAAAGTATGATCCGAACCCACCATAAATTGGCGTCGTATGTGGAAAGAAGAGAAGCTTTCTGTCGAAGTAAAAAACAACACTGTATTGCCTAAAAAGAAGGGAAGAGCTTCTCCCGATCTCTCTCCCGATCTCGGTGAATGGGAGTCGGGAGTAGTCGCAACAAGTGAGGTTGTGTCCAAGCGAAGGGTTAACGAATCAGCTCAATGTCGTCATCCTAAAGCAAAACGTGCAGGGGTGGTGAAAAAGGTGTCGCCATTCTCGTTTTTTAGAGAGGCATTTTTGTCAGAGGCAGGATGGTAAAGGGTACCCCCAAACAGAGGTGAGTGCCGCAGGCAAACCAATAAGAGACAAAAATTACACGAAAGTCAACTGGAGAATCATAGCATAACTCGCTAACCGCGTAAATCCGCGTAAATCGTCTTGCAAAAAAACATATATATATATATATATATAAGGGAGAACAATTATCCAGTAGATTACATTGCAAAATCAGAACAGGTACATTAACTGAAGCAGTAGTGCTTAGTTGAGTTACATGGGACGAAGTGTTGAGGAAGAAACATGTCTCCAGCATGTAAAACAAAGGAAGGCGCCAGTGGATGGAGCGGAGGAGTTCGGTCAGGCTGCCTTCCACAAGAGAGTAGCTTCCCAAGAGTTGCCCAAACGGGGTTAGGAATGTAAATGGAAACCCCTCAGAAAGACAAAGGAAGGAAAGAGAGGGCCGAAAGGTAGCGCAACAGACACTCCTAGGCCCTGCATGGGATCCCTATGAAGAGTCGGCCAGGTTGCACTAGACATGGGCTTTGATGAAATGCAAAATAGTGCGCACGGACACCTGACTCTTCCTCCCATCAAAGTTGCCTACCAGGGGGCAATTCGAAGTAACACCGCCATTCCCAGCAAGGAAGCAACACGCACCACCCGGTACACGTGATATGTACGCATGCGTCACATGCATAAATAGACACCTTGCTTGAGCCTAGGGTCTTCGACCTCCCCAACAGCCGAGACGAGACGAGCTAGTCAGAATCTTCCACACCCCCTCCTTAGTACCAATGTCAACCCCACCGACCCGGGCCAGCCCGCAGAGTGGCAAGATTCCCCAGGACAATGCAAGGGTCCACCACAAAGGAAATAGCTCAAAGACGATTAACAGTCCAGTCCCTCTGGCTAGGTGAGCTCCATCGTCATTTCACCCAAGCCAGCCGAGAAGATCAGGTACATTCGACTTGAAGAGGCGTTGGACGTGAAAGAGGAAGCTCAGGCATCTGGCCCACTCTTAGCAGCAGCGACAGCCAAGCCACACTCCAACCCTGCATAGGACGGGATCAACCCAAGACGGCAGCGCCTCACAGCATAGGATGAGACCAGCTTAGGAACGCAGCATCGCGTACCAAAGTTTGGAGGGAGAGATGTTAAAGCGTTTAGCAAGACATCCAACAAATCTGGGAAGAGATGGTTAAGAATGTCATCCCTCTTCACGACTCCATGATGGACCGAAGGATAACCGTAGGGGCAGGCATTGGATGACAACAGATCACTTGGATAGCCCCGTGTGCCCATTCGCTTAAGGGATCAAGGCATGACTAGAAAGGGATCATGGCACGACTCAGAATGACTGGGAAGAATAGCGAATATAAAACTGGAAAGAAGAATGGAGTTTGGAAGATAAGCAGTGAGGATTGGGCTACGATCCCTCACCCCTTTTTCATAATAGTAATCGCGCAATGAAAAACCAATCCACCATGCTATCTCTCCATCCATGCAATCTTGCCCGAGGGCAAGATCGTCATCTAGCAAGAGCAGGTGAACTGAAGCCTCAAGGTCATCATTACGCTCAAAAGTAAGGCAGTGCAGTAAGTGCGCCCATACCTCGAGCACAGATTGATGTTATACGAAGCGATGATTAGACCCAGAGATTGACCGCTTACATAACAGGTAGCCGACGCAACAAACCATTTACCATGAGTATTGTGAAGTAAGTTAAGCAAGGAAAGGGAAATAACAAGGGGCACAAAACAGAAAGATGAGGAAAAACACGTGAGGCACTAGCTCGTTAGCCCTCTTAGAGGCCAATTCAGCCATAATCGCTCCTACGTCTTCTTTAAGATGAGTCGGTAGGACGGAACGCGACCCACGGGGTCCGAACGAGCCTTGCTGGGAAGCCCTCTTAGGAGGTCAATTCTACCATAATCGCTCCTACGTCTTCTTCAAGAGAGGTCGGCAAGACGAAACGAGACACGAGGGGTCCGAACGAGCCTAGCTCGGGAGCCATCTTAGGAGGCCAATTCTGCCATAATCATCCCTACATCTTCACAAGATGGGTCAGCAGGATGGAACGTGACCTGAGGGATCTGAATGAGCCTAGCTCGCAAGCCCTCTAAGAAGGCCAATTTTTCCGTAATCGCTCCTACGTCTTCTTCAAGACGGTTCGGTAAGACGGAATGCAACCTCATGGGTCCGAACGAGCCTAGCTCGGAAGCCCTCTTAGGAGCCCAGTAATGCCATCATCGCTCTTACATCCTCTTCAAGACGGGTCGATAGGAAGGAATGCGGCTTAAGGGTTCCGAACAAGCCTAGCTCGGAAGCCCTCTTAGGAGGCTAGCTCTGCCGTAATTGCTCTCACGTCTTCTTCAAGACCGGTCGGCAAGACGGAGTGCAACCCGAGGGCCTAAATGAGCCTAGTGCAGTCATCCTTTTCGAAAGCAAGGTGAAGAAAGGCCGAGTTGGATGACTAAACTCAACCGACTATCACCTAGAGGAAACAAACAATCTAAGGATTAAGTGAGGCACTGCACAAGTGTAGTGTGGGCAATCTGTACAAACACTCCTAATGCGCGTTTATCGAGGAAGCAAACAGAACAGAAAGGGTGGCACTTACTACAAAGTCACTCATTTGTGAACCAGAAGGTCAAGCAAGACGGACAGTCATCAAGATGTGTGAAACATAGCAAAGAAGCGCTAGTATGGCACCTAACACATCGGAAAAACTCCTTTCGTCCCTTAGAGTAGAGAAATCGCATATAATGCAGAACACACAGGAAGGGGAGGAAAGACAAAAGTCCAGCAGAGCAGGGTACACTCTTACAGTACAACATTAAGTACAAGATGAGAACAACCTATGCGGCTAACAACAAAGCGATGGTCTAGAAACCTTAACTCCTAACAGTGGTTGAGGCCTCCACACAGACCGGCACATCTTGGAATTCCTGACTCGTAGAGGCATCGACCATTGGAATCAGACTAGCAGCAGGAGGGATATCCCTAGGTGTGGCAGTAGTTGTGAGCTTTTCAATAGAGGGTAGCATAGCTTCAGCCGGAGCGACTCCCGACGGAAATGGAATAGCTTCAAGGAAAGCTGGAATGGGTGGCACAAGAGTTGTCCCGTTGGGTCACCAGATCCGAGAGACAACATTCGAAGCTTAGGTGCATCTGCCCTGAAGCAAGTCCGAACAACATAAGGAGGGTTACAACCAGACGAGCAAGAGGAAAGCACAATCCAGACTCTAGCTGTAAAGAAAAGCTACCTGCGATGGTAAAAACAACATTGAAGACCATAAACGTAATCTGAGAATACACCAAACAGACGAACAGGCAGTTAGGCTAGAATGAAGAGATTTAACAGGGATGGATGTAGATGTTGTGCGAAAAGCAACTCAGAATTTGTACCCACTTCATTGTCCATGGTTTGAACAGCAAGGACTGCCAATTTTCCCTTTCATCCTACCATACCCCGTAGCGTAACTTGCAGCCAAGCTCGTCTATCGACCAGGCAAGGCGATCGAGCATCAACCGTCGCGTTCATAGAAGCGATAACAATCCCTACAACTGCAATGACACACTGAATGCCCATATATCCCTCCCTCCCAAACACCGAGCAATTGTCGTCCTCAATTCCCAATAGGTGATCTCCATAGCTAACTGTACATGCGACCTTACAGTTTCTCGGGGCCTCAGGCTACACCCAAGACATTGAGAGGGGACATTTGTAAGGGGAAGAAGTAAGGCACCCAATTCGGTGAATCCCAACCAAACCAAGCTATCCCGTCTCATCCAGATCCACCGTCTGAGCAGCCTGCTCAGGTATAGTTCAGCGTGGGTACCCCCCTTACCTTCTAGACTTGTGCACCGAGCAACATACGAAGATCAACAAATCTTGGTCATAAATGCCTCGAAAAGGCGCACTCACAATGTTTTGAGTATCACATCAACATACTGATCAATAAACCCTATCAAGTGGACATTGCAAACAAATGACGTAATAAAAGACGTAAAACTCAGATATCAGAAGTTATGAATCACCTGAGACAACGACCATTGATAGGACATGAGAAACATCAGAGTAGGATATACCAACAACGAGGTATGCACTAAAGAAAAAATATTTTTTCCATCAAAGAATAACACTAATGAAGGATTACCATTAACTTGAGCATCGGAGTGTTCACCGCAGGTGGAGGACAACCTCATAGATTCTCATAAAAGCTGAAAGACGGAGGAGAAGGTGCACATGGAACCCTGAAATTTGAGAACGCACGTATCCGTAAGCTAAAGTATGATCTGAACCCACCATAATCTATCTCCGTATGTGGGAAGAAGAGAAGCTTTCTGTCAAAGTAAAGAAAACACTGTATTGCCAACAAAAGGATAGAGCTTCTCCTGATCTCGGCAAATGGGGGATCGGGAGTAGTCACTACAAGTGAGGTTGTGTCCTAGCGAAGGGTTAATGAATCAACTCAGTGTCGTTGTCCTAAAGCAAAACATGCAAGCGTGCGTGAGATAGGTGTCGGTTCTCGTTTTTTAGAGAGGCATTTTTGTTAGAGGCGAGATGGTAAAGGGTACCCCCAGACAGAGGTGAGCGCCGCAGGCAAACCCGTAAGAGATAAAAATTACACGAAAGTCGACTGAAGAATCAAAGAAGGAAACAGCATAACTTGCTAATCGAGTAAATCGTCTTGCAAAATATACAAGGGATAACAATTATCCAGTAGATTACATTGCAAAATCAGAGCAGGAACATTAACTGGAGTAGTAGTACTCAATTGAGTTACATGGGACAAAGTGCTGAGGAAGAAACATGTCTCCAGCGTGTAAAACGAAGGAAGGTGCCAGTGGACAGAGTGGAGGAGTTTGGTCGGGCTGCCTTCCAAAAGAGAGGAGCTTCCCAAGAACTGCCCAAACGAGTTTCCCAATAGCTCCCTCCTCAAAAAGACAGAGGAGGGAGAAAGAGGACCAGAAGGTAGCGTAGCCGCCACTCCTAGGCCCTGCATGAGATCCCCTTGAAGAGCCGGCCAAGTTGCTGGCCAGGGGTTGTTCGAGGAACACCGCCATTCCCAACAAGGAAGCAACACGCATGATATGTACGCATGCGTCGTATGCATAAAAAGACACCTTGCTTGGGCTGAGGGTCTTCGACCCCCTCCCCCCAACAGCCGAGACGAGACCGGCCAGTCAGAATCTTCCGCACCCCCTCCTTAGTCCAACGTCAGCCCCACTGACTCGGGCCAACCTGCAATAGTGGCAACATTCCCCAGGACGATGCAAGGGTCAACCACAAATGAAATGGCTCAAAGACCATTAATGGTCCAATCCCTCTGGCCAGGCAAGCTCCGTCATCGTTTCACCCAAGCTAGCAGAACCGATCAAATACATTCAACTCGAAGAGGCATTGGATGTGAAAGAGGAAGCTCGGGCATCTGGCCCACTCTTAGCAACAACGACAGCCAGGCTACACTCCAACTCTACGTAGGATGGGATTAACCCAAGATGATAGCGCCTCGCAACATAAGACGAGACCAGCTCAAGACGGCAGCACCACGTTCCAAATTTTGGAGGGAGAGATGTTAAAGCATCTAGCAAGACATCCAACAAAGCTAGGAAGAGATGGTTAAGAATGTCTCTTCACGACTCCATGATGGACAGAAGGATAAACGCAGGGCAAAACACCTTGGCAAGCATTGGATGACAACAGATCACTCGGATAGCCTCGTGCGCCCATCTCTTGAGGGATCAAGGCATCACTCGAAATAGATCAAGGCACAACTCAGAATGACTTGCAAGAATAGTGAAGAGCAAACTGGAAAGAAGAAAGGAGTTTGGCAGAGAAGCAGTGAGGATCAAGCCATGATCCCTCACCCCTCTTTTATAGTAGTAATCGCGCAATGAAAAACCAAGCCACCATGCTATCTCTCCATCCATGCAATCTTGCCCGAGGTCAAGATCATCCTCTAGCAAGAGTAGGGGAACTGAAGCCCCAAGGTCATCATTACGCTTGATAGTAACTAAGTGTAGTAAGTGCGTCCACACCTCGAGTACAGATTGACGTTATATGAAGCGACAATTAGAGCTGCAGATTGACCGCTTAGTACATAACAGTAGCTAACGCAACAAACCCTATACCGTGGAGTGAGTTATACCATGAAGTAAGTTAAGTAAAGAAAGGGAAGTAACAAGTGGCACGAAACAAGAAGACAAGGAAAAACATGCAGGGCACTAGCTCATAAGCCCTCTTAGAGGCCAATTTTGTTGTAATCACTCCTACATCTTCTTTAAGATGGGTCGGTAGGACGGAACGCGACTTGAGGGGTCTGAACGAGCCTAGCTCGGAAGCCCTCTTAGGAGGTCAGTTCTACGTAATTGATCCTATGTCTTCTTCAAGACAGGTTGGCAAGACGAAATAGGACACGAGGGATCCGAACGAGCCTAGCTCGGGAGCCCTCTTAGGAGGCCAATTCAGCCATCATCATTCCTACATCTTCACAAGACGAGCCGGAAGGATGGAACGTGACCTGAGGGGTCTGAATGATCCTACCTCAGAAGCCCTATAAGGAGGCCAGTTTTTTTGTAATCGCTCCTACGTCTTCTTCAAGACGGGTTGGTAGGACGAAACGCGACCTCAAGGGTCCGAACGAGCCTAGCTCGGAAGCCCTTTTAGGAGCCCAATTTTTCCGTAATCACTCTTACTTCTTCTTCAAAACAGGTCGACGAGATGGAATGTAGTGTGAGGGTTCCGAATTAGCCTAGCTCGGAAGCCCTCTTACGAGGCCAGCTCTGCCGTAATCGCTCTTATGTCTTCTTCAAGACCGGTTGACAAGACAGAGTGCGACCCAAGAGCTTGAATGAGCCTAGTGCGGTCATCCTTTTCGAAAGCTAGGTGAAGCAAGGCCATGTTGGACGGCCAACACTCAACTGACTATCACCCAAAGGAAACAAAAAATCTAAGGATTAAGTGAGGCATTGCACAAGCGTAATGCGGTCAATTTGTACTAACACTCCTATTGCACGCTTACTATCTGCGAGGAAGCAAACAGAATGGAAAGGGTGATACTTACCATAGAGTCACTCATTTGTGGACCAGCTAGTCAGGTAAGACGGACAGTCATCAAGATGTATGAAACATAACAAAGAAACGCTAGTATGACACCGAACGCAACGGAAAAATCCTTTCGTCCAACGGACTAGAGAAAGCGCATATAATATAGAATACACAGGAAGGGGAGGAAAGAAAAAAGTCCAACAGAGCAGGGTACACTCTTACAGTACAACATTAAGCACAAAATGAGAACAACCTATGCAGCTAGCAACAGAGCGATGAACTAGAAATGTAACTCCTTACAGTGGTTGGGGCCTCCACACAAACCAACACATTTTGAAATCCCTGACTCTTAGAGGCATCGGCCATTGGAAACAGACTAGCAGTGGGAGGGATATCCTCAGGTGTGGCAATAGTGGTGAGCGTGTCAATAGGGGGCAGCGTAGCTTCAGCCGGAGCGACTCTCAACATAAATGGAATAGCTTCATGGAAAGCTGGAATGGGCAGCACAAGATTTGTCCCGGTTGCGTAACCAAATCTGAGGGACATGCAAAACATTCAAAGTTTAGGGGCATCTACCCCGAAGCAAGTCCGAATAACATAAGGAAGGTTACAACCAGACGAGCAAGAGGAAAGCACAATCCAAACTCTATCTGTAAAGAAAAGCTACCTACGACAGTAAGGACAACATTGAAGACCATGAACATAATCTGAGGGCGCACCATACAGACGAATAGACAGTTAGGCCAGAAAAAAGAGCTTTAACAGGGAAGGATGTAGACGTCGTGCAAAAAGCAACTTAGAATCTCTACCCACTTGATTTTCCATGGTTTGAATAGCAAGGAGTGTCAATTTTCCCTTTAAGCCTACCATACCCATAGCGTAACCCCACGAGCAAGCTCATCCATCGACTAAGCCAGGCGATTGAGAATCAACCGACGCGTTCACAAAAGCGATGACAATCCCAACAACTGCAATGACACACTGAATGCCCATATGTGACCCAAATATGAAGAACACTGAACAACTATTGTCCTCTATTCCCAATAGGTGATCTCCATAACAAACTGTGCATGCGACCTTACAGTTTCTCGGGGCCTCAAGCTATGCCCAAGACCTTGAGAGGGACATTTGTAAGGGGAAGAAGTTAAGGCACCCAGTTTGGTGAACCCGACAAACCAAGCTATCTCGTCTCGTCCCGATCTGTCATCTGAGCAACTTGCTTAGGTATACTTCAGCGCGAGTACCCCCCCTTACCTTCTAGACTTGTGTACCGAGCAACATACGAAGATCAGCAAATCTTAGCCATAAATGCCTCAAAAAGGCGCACTTACAATGTTTGAGTGTCATGTCAACGTACTGATCAATAAAGCCTGTCAAGCGAACATTGCAGACAAATGACGTAATAAGAGCCGCAAAACTCTGACACCAGAAGTTATGGATCACCTGAGACAATGACCATTGATAGGACATGAGAAACATCAGAGGTAGGATATACCAACAGCGAAGTATGCACTAAAGAAAAAAAAATTTCATCAAAAAATAACACTAAGGAAGTATTACCACTAACTTGAGCTTCGAAGTGTCCTCTGTAGGTAAAGGACAACCTCATATATGGATGCTCATAAATGCTGGAAGACGGAGAAAAAGGTGCGCATGGGACCCTACAACTCAGGAATGCGCATATCCGTAAGCAAAGTATGATCTGAACCCACCACAAGTAGTACTACAGCATTGCTCCTCACTGTTGTTCCATCTTTTGGTCTATCTAATCGGTCTCAAGTATCACCTAATTCGTCTCTTTCTTATAGCTCTCTCTACCAATCCTTTTGATCTTCCATTATGGCTGATGAACGAGGTGCTCAAGCCGTGGATCAGTAAGTTCGTCATTGTGGATTGGTTAACTATTCTTGTCTTTAGTTGGAGTCGGCTCGAACACTTCGAGCATTTGAAAATGGACCCGAAAGCCTATAGATCAACTAATAGCAAAAGGCTTCGATGGAACTTTGAGTCTTTGGTTTAAGCTTAAGTGGTGGCCTCCAGATGTTAAAGCCAAACAAGTCGTTGCACCCCTAACTAAAAACTTTCTATCAAGGAAGGAGGTGAATACTCGAGGCGCTCCACTAACTGAAAGAGACCTATCGGATTGCCTCCACTATCTATTCATAAAAGAACCTTGCATTCCCCGAATTTTTCGTTTGCTAAGGAGGACCTTATATGTTACAGACCAAGACTCGAGTACACCAGTCAATGGCTCTCACCTTCTATCTCTTCCTTGCAATTTCTTTATTCTTCAAACTTCTCCTGATCTTCAATAAATATACACATAATTAGGTCTAGAGCCAACTTAACCCGAACCACTATGTTCCAGAACATCTCAAGCCCAAGAAAGCTCTCAAGTATTTAATAGTTGTACCAGCCACACGGCAAATCACAACCCACAATCATCCAAATCATTGTGATTGTGATTACGTTTGAATTGAGAAAGTCTGAATTAAGAAAGTCTAGTGTTTTAGAAAGTGAGTAGTAATGTCAACTAAGGCCACCCATGTATCCTTATCTCTCTCCATTGAATTTAGGGATTTGTAAAAGTCTTTGTAAAGTCTACATATAGATGAATGCTATGTGGGGAATCCCATCGGATTGATTGGGAAAATAGAATCACACGAGAACTCGGTTATTCTTTTATGGTATCAGAGCATCTGTCCCACAACTCATTATCTATTTTATGGTGTCTGGATCACATTCCCCATCCATTTTCGCATCTAATATCGCTCATCTGGTTTCAATCAACTTGGATCGAAGCAACTACGTGCTCTGGTTAGCACAGTTTCTACCAGTGCTTAAAAGCACTAACTTGTTTGGTTTTGTCAATGGAACAAAACTATGTCGGCGCAATACAAGTTCGGCGATGATGGCAAACCGAGCAACACTATTGACCCTACGTATCTTGAGTGGCAACAACAAGATCAAGCGCTTCTAGGCTAGATTAATGCAACACTTACACCAAGTGTGCTCTTCACAGTAGCTCACTTCTCGACTTCACGAGATGTATGGCGATCCCTTGAAAAACGGTATGCCTCACAATCTCGTAAAAGGATTATGCGGTTAAAGAATCAGATTCAAACAACTAAGAGAGATAATCTTTCAATTTCAGATTACATTGATAAAATAAATTCAATTGCTGATAATTTGGCCCTTGCTGGCAAACCTGTTGATGACGACGATTTGATCACGCTCATCGTAAATGGCGTGGGTCCTACATATGAGGCCACTATCAACTCAATCCAGGCTAGAGATACTCCCATGTCCCTTAATGATCTGGTGGGCCTTCTACTTAGTGCTGAAATGCGCCTTAAAGAACAAAATTTAAGTTTGATTAAATCAATTAATACAGCTTTATTTACTCCTAAATGAAGCATAATTGAAGTAGATCTACCGGTTTTTCCAATGGCTCAAGAGCTGGACATGCCCATAACAGTGGAACATCTAAGCCCTCCTCAAATTTTCAGTCTTCCATAACATAAAAAATAACAATCGTGCACCTTGCCAAATCTGTGGTTGCCCAGGTCATTCCGCCATAAATTGCTATCACTAAATGGATCATGCGTATGAGGGACGTGTTCCCACCAAGAAACTTGCAGCTATAGTAGTATCATCAAGTAGCAAGCAAGATGATCACACATGGTTCACTGACAGCGGAGCCTCTACTCATATTACATCGGATTTAGCAAAATCTTTCCCTCCACAATGAGTATCATGGACCTGATCAAGTGGTTGTTGGTAATGGTTCTGATATTCGCTTAAAAGTGTTTGTTTTTCACGATTATCCTTTTAGCATTATCGCACTCTTTTACGTAAAACTTGCATTTTTACAAACTTTTCTACGTAAGAGTTCCCTCCATTGCATAACACACACATTTCTGGTAAAAATGATATATTTGCATAGTTTAAACACATTTCTAAAAGTCTAGATACTGAGTCATTTCAATAAACTGTCATTACGTGTTTTAACTGTCTCAGGAACCCTAACTGGACGATTTTCAAGGACCGGAGGCCGTAGTTAAGCATCAAAGCCCATTACTGAAGACTAAAGAGCCAACAGGCTATACCAAGTAGATGCAGGCCAAGTATGGGCTAAGCCAAGAGATCACAATTACATAATGAGGCCTAGGGAGCTGAAGAGTCGATTTCCAAGAAAGAGGACTTGAGTAATAAAGATCACTATACAAGACAAATGAGAAAAGTTTGCTTAGTTGGTGAAATCTATGGGAGTCTGTGTTAGAGACCAGGGTTCAAAACCCCCTACCATCATTTTCTCTTCTTTTTCTCTTTTATTTCTCAAAACCCTAATCTCTCTCTCCTAATCCTATTCGTCAACCTTAATCATCTTAGCCATTTATCCTTACTTTTCAAAACCCTAGTTAGTTCAAAAACCCTAATCCCATCTCTTTTTCCTAAACCTAGCCACCACCTTCTAGTAAATCTTAGCCACCCATATCACCAAACTCTAATCCTAGCCACCCATCTCATTTTCTTTCAAAACCCTAATCCCCTTCCATTTCTTACTTTCTTTCCTAATTTCTCTCACATCCTAACAACTCACTTTTCAAAAGTGAAACCCTAATTTCTCTTTTTCTCTATGAAATCCTAGCCGTCCATCTCATCACACCCTCTTTCTCTCCAAACCCTAACTATGATCCTATATAACCTACATCATCTCTTCCTCTAAAAAATGGTTCCTTCCCCCCTAACTTCTCTTCTCATCTCTCTCTCATTTCTCAACCCCTTTTCTCTCTCTCTCTCTCTCTCTCTCTCTCTCTCTCTCTCTCATCTCACGGCTCTCTCTCTCGCCTAAGGAGTTCTAAGGTCTCCGCAAGCTCACGGCATCACCATTGTCTCGTTCATCTCTTCACGGCCGTCCCTACGCCTAGGGCTCTCACCATTTGTTTTCTTTTTATTTTTTTTATTTTTTTTATTTGATGTTATTGCATTTAATTCAAATTTTGTAGGTGACTTTTTAATTCAATAAATAAATTTTCATGTTTGTTATTTCATGCTTGCCATCTTTCATTGTTTAGTTTGATGCTTTTATTTCATTTCATTAGTAGTTCTTGATAATCTCTTTTAAAAAAATGTTTTTTTTTTAAATTAATCCACCCTTCTCATCTCTCCACCATTTTAATCTTTTTTTTTCTTTGTTGCACTAACCCTACCAACCTTGAGTGAGGATTCGACATCCGTAATACCATTGTGCTAATCTTTGCATAATTCATATTTGCAGGAATTGAAAGGAATCGGATAAAAAAATAATTGTTGAAGTAGGGAGATTCGTTTCAACGACCAAAAAACCTACTTTCAGGTTCAGGTTTGACAATTTCAAATGTTGGCTCTACTCATTTACACCATAATTCCTCTCAGTTTCAGTTGAACAATGTTCTACACTGCTTCAATGTCTCTGCCAATCTCTTATCTATGCATCAATTTTCTCATGATAATAATTGTTACTTTGTGTTCTTTTCTGATGGTCTTTTTGTAAAGGACACCAAGACGGGGAAGATGCTTTTCCGCGGCAAGAGTGAAAATGGGCTCTATCCTCTTCAACTTCATCTGTCACTCCAAAATAAATCAAGTCCTCCATTGGCTCTTATTGGTGAACGAGTAGCTTCTTGGGTGTGGCATCAACGGTTGGGCTACACTGCGTTTCCTATCATGAAGCACCTAGCATCTCATGATCTTTTGTCTCTTCAGGGCTCTTTGAAAGACACTGGTTTTTGTGATTTTTGTCCTCTAGGCAAAAGTACATGATTGCCTTTTACTTTATTGTCTTCCATTTCGTCTAGCCCATTAGCTTTAATTCATTCTGACATTTGGACATCACCTTATTATTCAATCAAAGGTTCCAAATATTATGTTTTATTTGTTGATGATTATTCGAAATACTCTTGGATTTTCCCCACGCGTTTTAAAAGTGAAACATTTGATTGCTTTGTAAAATTTATAGCATATGTTGAGAATATCTTTTCATGTAAAATCAAATCCTTACAAACTGATGGAGGAGGTGAGTACCTCAGTACTCAGTTCCAACAATTTCTCTCACCATGGGATATTTCATCGTATGTCGTGCCCACATACTCCTGAACAAAATGGAGCCGCAGAGAGAAAACATAGACATATTGTTGACACTAGTTTAACTCTTCTTGCCCAAGCTAGTATGTCTCATACTTATTGGGCTGAAGCCTTTAACACTGCTATCTATCTCATTAATAGACCTCCCACCAAATTGTTAAACTTTGTGTCACCTTATGAAAAGTTATTTCATCGAGCGCCTACATACTTACTTCTTCATACTTTTGGGTGTTCATGTTTTCCCTACTTATGACCATATAACAAAAAAAAACTTCAGTTTCGGTCCTTACAGTGTGTGTTTCTTGGCTATTCTCTCAATCATCAAGGTTATAGGTGCCTCGATCTAGAAATTGGTAGAGTGTATCTATCCCGACATGTCATCTTCGACGAGTCCTCATTTCCATTCAAGTCGACATCTCAAGAGCCCACAGTCACTTTGCTTGTGGACAAGCCATCATCGGTGCCACTTTACACTGTTCCATCCGTGCGACCTCTCCCCTATTCTCGGCCATCGCATGCTACATCCTCTGATCCTTCACCGTCCATTGTTGCCCACATTCACCTCCCACCTTACCTCACTCACCCTTGCTGTCCCACTCATCCATTAGTCCCCAATCTTCACAAGTTCACCCTCTAGCCTCCATACCTACAGTCAACACAAATCATCCAAGCTCTCCTTTACCCCTTGATCTGACCCATATTTCATCCTCCAATGACCCACCGCCTACCTCCAACTTTGGTGATCCTTCATCTTCTCTCCATCCCATGATCACACGGGAAAAGGATGGTACCCGCAAACTTAATCCCAAGTATGCTTTAACTATCTCACTTGCTCCTGAACAGGTTGAGCCATCTTGCTACAGTCAAACCACTAAAATTCCCGAATGGCGAGCTGCTATGGGCGTTGAGTATGATGCCTTGCAAAAGTGTGGTACTTGGTCACTTGTGCCGGCCAATGCTTCTATGAATGTTCTTTCGAATAAGTGGGTCTATAAAGTTAAAAGAAAATCAGATGGGTCTCTTGATCGGTACAAAGCTCGGCTCATCACCAACGGCTTTCATCAACAAGAAGGACTTGATTATATTGAAACATTCAGTCTGGTAGTTAAACATACCACCATACGAGCAGTTTTGGCCCTTGCCACATGTCAAAAGTGGTCTATTCGACAGCTTGACGTTCAAAATGTCTTCTTGCATGGCATGCTACGTGAAGAAGTTTATATGAGGCAACCCAAAGGCTTCGAAGATCGAGAGTTCCCTCACCACGTTTGTCGCCTTCATAAGTCTCTTTACGGCTTAAAACAATCCCCATGTGCATGGTTTCAACGTCTCTCAGACTATCTTGACGATCTCGGCTTTGTTGAGTCCCAGGCCGATTATTCTATGTTTACATACCATCTACATGGGATCACTATCATCATTTTGGTTTATGTGGATGACATACTTATCACAGGAAATAGCGTCTCTCGTATCCAACAGCTTATTGTTCGTTTGGGAACTTTTTTTGCCATCAAAGATCTTGGCCAGCTCAATTACTTTTTGGGTATTGAATGTGTGTTTTCCAACCATGGTTTATCTCTTTCTCAGACTAAATATGCCTTGGACCTGCTGAAACGCACACACATGGACGATGTGAAGCCGTATTCAACTCCAGTTATTAGCAGTCGTAAGCTACATCCCGCTGATGGTGATGCTCTTCCTGATCCTACCACATATAGGAGTATGGTTGGTGCTTTACAATACTTGACCCTTACTCAGCCAGACTTGGCCTTTGCCGTTAACCAAGTCTGCCAATTCATGCACCAACCCACCACAACTCATTGGACGGCAGTTAAGCGCATTCCCCGCTATGTTAAGGGTACAATTGACCATGGTCTCCTCTTTCGTCCTGGACCATTGAAACTAGAAGCCTACTCGGATTCCGATTATACTGGAGATCCTACAGATCATCGCTCCACTGGGGGGTTTTGTGTTTATCTCGGTTACAACCCCATATCTTGGTCTTCCAAAAAGCAATCAATGGTCTCCTACTCTAACACAGAATCTGAATATCGCCAACTTGCCAAAACTGCTGCTGAAATCTCTTGGTTGTGCATGCTATTCAAAGATCTTCGAATCTTCCACTCATCCCCTCCTCTTCTATGGTGTGACAACATTGGTTCCATTTCCCTTGCGTCTAACCCTGTGTTTCATGCCCGCACCAAACATCTTGAGGTGGATTATCATTATCCCCGTGAACAAGTGGTTAACAAAGCCCTTGTTGTCCACTACATCAACACAGTTGATCAAATCGCAGACATTTTCACTAAAAGCCTTACTACTGCCCGTTTTCATCTTCTAAGAGAAAAGCTAATGGTCCGTCCTCGAACCTTTTGTTTGCAGGGGAATAATAGTTGTACCAGCCACACAGCAAATCACAACCCACAATCATTCAAATCATTGTGTTGTGATTACGTTTGAATTGAGAAAGTCCAGTGTTTTAGAAAGTGTGTAGTAATGCCAATTAAGGCCAACCATGTATCCTTATCTCACCCCCTTGAATTCAGAGATTTGTAAAGTCTACATATAGATGAATGCTATGTGAGGAATCCCATCAGATTGATTGGGGAAACAGAATCACACGAGAACTCTGTTATTCTTTTAGTCTTGACGGGTTGGGTCAGAAAATTCCAACCCAGTCCATACAACTGAGCATATAGGCCATGTACGTGCACCAGCCACCATTAGAATAACATCTATAGCGATGTTATAGACTTACATCATACACTAGCTATTCAAGGAAGAATAAAAACAAGGAACGCTTTTGGAAAAAAAAAAAAGACCATCTCTCAGTAACTTCCAAAAAAATAACAAGGAAAAAGACAAGAAAAACATAAAATAGAAAAAGGCAGATGGTTTTTAATCAATTGCTGAAGTTAGGAATGGTTGCCTTGATGCTCAGTAGCCTTGGCAATTGGCCCTGGTTCAACACCAGAACAAGGCTCCACGGGATTCTTACCCAGAATCTCAGCAGGCAAATCAATATCAACTCCCCCATACAACTGACTCTCTAACCACCGATTTGAGACATCCAAGGAGGTTTCATTCGGCCGAGAATGGGACACATCGCAGTGGATATCCCTTGCAACCCTTGCGAGTCACTGCCGCATAGATAAACTCAGCAATATGCAGAGACGTTTTGTAGAAGATTTTGAGGGATTGTAACCCTTTGAATTGGTACGATCGGTTGATGATAGACCAAGAGTAGTAACGTTTGGAGATGAAGGATAGGAAAATGGTAAAGAGGAGGCGTGTTGGGTGCCAAGAATGGGTGACATGGCTTGTTAACGGAGGCTTCGGATTGTCTCTGGCCAGAAGATTGGTCTCGGCCTCCACACATCATCCGACATGTGGTGATAAAATGGGGAGAAGTCATTTTATTTTCTTCCCATGTTTTTGACTTCTCCCTAATTGATATCTCTCCCCCTTATTATCACCACATGTTGGATAATGTGTGGAACCCGATACCAATTTTCTGGTAGATTACCAGAGACAATCCGATGTACCGGAAGATAATGGAAAATAGAGGTGCCATGTGGATGAAGGAAACTATGGAAAAATTGGCCTTGGATTGTCTCTGGCGAAGTCAGAAACTGGTCTCAGGTTCCATACATTGTGCGACAGTTGGCCAAAAAATGGGGAGAAGTCATTCCATTTTCTCCCCATGATTTTGACTTCTCCCCATTTGATATCTCTCCTCCTTATTCTCATACACTTATCACCACATGTCTTAATATGTGTGGAGAAGTCAAAATCATGGGCCCCTATGATTTTGACTTCTCCACTACTTGTCACCTATTCTATGGAACCCAAGACAAGCCCTTTTTGACTTCGCTATCCGAGGCCGGAAAAATTCCCACAAAACCCTCTACAATCGGAAATCAATATGACACATGACATGTTAAGGTAGGCATACGTGGTAGAATAGGAGAATACATTATAGCATAGTATTAAGTAATAGATTCATTTCGATTGTCATTTTGTAGCCGGTCAATCGTGAGTGCACCATGCGCGCTTTAGAGAGGTAGTCGCTGACTCACTCATGATCTAAGGAGAACCTAGGGTGCGATTGCTGACCCGAACCGTCAATCCAACATTTTTCACGGGTTAGTGTTGAGTTTTGACCCATGGGTCTGGTTCAAGTTTACTAAGGGCCTGTTTGGTTTGGATTATTATTAGTGCTTATTTGGTATATAATCGCTTATGTCCGGATTATGTCTCATAATAGCATTTGGTTCGACTCGTCATAAGCGCTTATATAATAACCGATTATGGAAATAACCGGTGATTCCATAATCTCGTCAGAGGCTGATTATTGTAGAGCATAACCCGCTTATGACTTTTAATATTATATGAAAATTATTGTAAACACCCAAATTTGCACTCAGTCTACAAGATCCATTAAGCTTAAAAAATAGATTTTTTAAAATATTTTTTCTTTTCCTAAAAAAGATTAAATTACCTCTTTTAAAAATGACTAGATAATCGCTTATCAGTAGTGTGCCACCATGCCACCAAACAGGATTACAGAATCAGCGCTTATCAAATCGCAACATCTATGTAATAGGTAATGACGCTTATTGACAACAACGCTTATTTATAGCAGCACTTATCAACATAATCGATTATAACTACAATAATCCGAACCAAATGGGCCCTAAGTTTTTTTAAGAGCAATAGTCCCCTCCTCTCACAAGCCCCTTTGAACTATGATTAACAATTTTTAACCTTTGTAATTAATTTTAAAAAAAAAAACTAAGGTTAGATGTTTTAACCTTAAGGGTTAGTAAAGCTTAACCATAATTAAAAGGGGTAAAAAAGCGGACACGTGACAATAAAGGAGTCCATTTGGCGTGTGCAACATGTGTGGCACCCAGATCATGTGTGCCCCCCATTAATTTGAGTGGCACGTATACAAATTATGGATATATTGGTAAAAATACACATGATAAATTGGTCATTTAAAACTTGTGTTTTTACTAACATGCCCTATCTACTAGTGGGGGCACATAGGATCTGTGTGTCATGTTGTACACGCCAAACAGACTTGCAAAAAAGAGGTGAGACGACAAATGCCCTCCTAAGATATCATGGGAAGGCTACAATTCTGAAGATGTCGTCTTCTAATCATTAGCGCGTCGAAAGGATTATTTTCTTTTTTTCCAAAATTAATATATTTTTTGAGCTTTACTGCTTACTGGGGAGCCCCTCATTGTGGGCTTAGGGTTTAGGAATTAGGCCATCCGGCCTGAAATGAACATTAGCAAACTGGGCCTCTTTAATAATACTTAAATTTAGAGCATACTGCGCTGGAATGTGGGCTGTAGAGTTGATATGCGGAAGCTTGATGCCCTGTAAGATGGCGTAGACCTCCCCCGGTTCAATTGCAATTGGTTGTGATTCAATCTCAAAAAGAATAGGTTTCTTTTCTCTGTTTGTGTTTTCCCTTCAAACCATCACATCAACCAAGAAAAAAGTAGTTACTGGAAATTTATTTAGTGAATGATGCAATTTTGTTAATTTTAAAATGGTGGGTGCTTTTTTTGTAAAAGACAATCCCTACATATAGACATTTATAATAATGGTGCTCCTATAAATTTGTTTGCTGTTTTTGGAATTTTTTTTCCCGAAGTTCCCTATAACTCTTCCCTTATATTATTAGAGACTCTTAAATAGATTCTCCTACTCTTGTACATATCTATAGAGGCGGAAAGGGATCAATGGGGAATGAGACTCTTCTCTCTCACTGTAACACATCTTCTTCCTTTATAATTCATTATTTTATATTTTTAAGCTTAGGCAGCAAATTCAGGAAGGGACTGTTTCAGAGACTCATAGGCCACCAAAAGGGACGTTGTATGTCCCATTAGAATCACATTAGAATCGGCAGACGGCATGAAATAAACCCACTTCTTTTCTTGATTGAATTTTGAAACCCAAATAGCAAAGTCCTGTGTATAACAAAATCCATTGAAATCAAATTTATGTATTCCAAAAAAAAAAAGCACAGAATTTCAATTTCCAGTGACTCCTCTTCTCCACTATGTTCTTTAATGGTGATAAGCCATTTATCACTTTCCCATTTTGAGCAGTCGAGTCAATTAAGATTGAAAAGAAAGCTTTTATTTAAATTGGGGTTTTTACATGAGTGCCCCTTAAGTTTGGTAATGTGCCCTATCTACCATTACTTTAAGAATGCTAACTAATTTACCACTCCACACACACGAAGCATTTGAACTCAAATTCTGGACCAAACTACCCTTCTAGATTGGTGGATCCACCGTTCAAGTTCGACAACCACTGTTCTTCCTTTTTTCTCGATTTCAAATTCCGTTCTTCCCATGTCTTTTTGGTTCCACCTATTCTTCTTGTCTTTAGCGTCTCTAGCCTAATAACTGGAAGTCTTCTCCAACTTTGGCAAGCAGCTAAAGAGGAGGGACCCAAGGGTTATTTCTAAGATCGACATGGAGAAGACGTATGATCATGTGAATTGGGGTTTCTTGGAGTATCCCCTTAGTCGGATGGGGTTTGGGCCAAAGTGGCGTGCTTGGATGAGGCGTTGATATTCCTCCTCTTCATTTTCAGTGTTGATTAATGGATCCCCACATGGTTTTTTAAAAAAGTTCAAGGGGCCTGCGTCAAGGCGATCCTCTCTCTCCCCTGCTTTTTATTATTGTAATGGAGGCTCTAAGCAGGATGATTTGGAAGGCTTCTGAGGCGGTGTGGGGCGGTTTTGTGGTTGGTAGGCCGGAGGTTCTGATCTCGCATCTCCAGTTCGCGGATAATATCTTACTTTTTTGTGGCGCATCGGAAAGGCACCTTATCCACATCGGGTACCTTTTTTGTTGCTTTGAAGTCGTCTCTGGTTTATGAATCAATTTGCACAAAAGTTTGATTTTTACAGTGGGGGAGGTGCCTAATTTGGAGTTGTTGGCAAATTGTCTGGGCTGTAAAACCGACTCTCTCCCTACTAAATATTTGGGTCTCTTTGGGGGCGTCATTCAAAACTAAGTCGGTTTGGGAGCCGGTGGTGGAACGTTTTCAGAAGAGGCTGTCGGGGTGGAAATCGGCGTTGCTTTCTAAAGGTGGCAAGCTCATCTTATTGAAGAGTGTCCTTTGCAGTCTTCCAACTTATTTTCTCTCCCTTTTCAAAATCTCTGCTTCGATTGCATCTTAGTTGGAAAGGTTGCAACGGGATTTCCTGTGGAATGAGAAGGTGGTTATGAAGAAGCTTCATTTTGTGAGGTGGAAGTGGATCTGTAGGCCTAAAGAGAGGGGGGGGCTCAGTATTTGGCCTTTGAAGGCAGTTAATGAGACGTTATTGGGGAAGTGGCTATAGCACTTTGGGGTTGAAGAAGATAGTCTGTTGAGAGGGGTGATAGTGGCACAGCATGGCTATAGAGATCGTTGGGAGCCTCGGCTTCCTCGAGGCCCACATGGGGTTGGTCTTTGGAAAGGAATTGTGGCAAGTTGGTCTTAGTATGCTAAAGGCACTCATCTGGAGATTGGTGATGGGGTGGACATTAACTTTTGGTTCGCTCATTGGTGCGGGTCTAGCCCTTTGGTGCAAGGATTCAACACATTCTTCCTTCTTTCTTTAGCTCAAACAACATCAGTTGCGGATATGTACTCTAGGAGAGCAGGAGTAGTGGTTTGGAACCTCTCTCTCTTTTAGTCGTTCGCTTAATGATTGGGAAGTGGGGGACTTCGCTTCGTTGTTAACCTTGCTCAAGTCGGTGGATGTGGTGGAGTCCGTTAGGGATCATCGGGTCTAGGCCTCCAACTCCAGTGAGCGCTTTTCTGTGAAAGCTTATTTACAGGAAGCCAATCCGGGAGGTATAGTGGCATTTCCAACTCAGATGGTTTGGTTCAATGGGTTGCCTTCCAAAGTCTCGATCTTCCTTTGGTTGGCTTATCTGGGCAAAATTCTGACCTTGGACAATCTGAGAAAGAGAGGATGGAGTTTGCCTAATTGTTGTTGTTTGTGCCTAGAGGAGGAGGAATCAGTTGATCATATGCTTATTCATTGTCCATTTATGAAGAGGCTTTGAGGTTATTTTCTGTCTCAACTTTGGGTCGCATGGGTGTTTCCCACATCCTATCAGGTGCTGCTGTCCGGTTGGCTCTCAGTCTCGCTAGATAGCCCGGTAGACCTAGTTTGGACCTTTTTTCCAATGGTAGTTTCATGGTCCTTGTGGAAAGAGCGGTCCGCATTATCTTGGAAGAGAGTGTGTAATCGCACACGAGCGATGTTGCAAGAGTGGGTCTCCGTGAAATTTGACTTGGATGAGATAGGGTTTGACGAGGTCATCTCATAATAGTGCGAGGGGAGGGTTTTATTGTCTCTGTATTATTCTTAGTGTTTCTGCTTTGTGCCTTGGGGATTCATAATTTGTGAATCTACGTTTCTATTAATATAAATTGCTTTTACCAATCAAAAAAAAAAAAGTCACTTCTCTACCTTCACTTGCATCACCGACGTCTCTTTCTCGTCTTCTCCCAAATTTCTTCTATATTAATAAATTTGTAAGTAATCTCCCCTTTTTTCTATCTCTCAATCCATCTATTTATCTGTTGTTTATGCCAAAAAGTGAGGTTTACAGAAAAGTTCACCAGAAAACCTATGTAGAAAATGCTTTTTTGGAACCCTAACTTCATTTTCGAAAAAAAAAATGATAAATGTGTGTGTTTGAGAAAATGGATGGTTGAGAAGATGGATTTGAGATGAAAACTAAGTGGTTTGGTAGTTTCAATGGGGAAGATGAGTATGCACATATCGATAAGTAGTTTCATTGGGGAAGACGAGTCGGAATGATAGTTTTGTTCAGGAAGATGATTCGAACCGGTAGTTTTGTTGGGGAAGACGAGTTAGTTCAGTAGTTTTGTTGGGGAAGACAAATCTGCGCTAGACAATCGGTGTATGCACTGATTTCAAATCGGTGATCGCTGTTAAAAAAAAAGTAACTTCTGTTTATGCGAATTGTTATTGCTCTCGATCCACCAAATTAAGATCGATAATGATAGAGAAAGCATCAACCATATCTTACAGTTCTTCTTGTTTCTCTATGTGAAAGAATTCTTTTTTTCTCAGACTTCTACCAGATTGATAGTTTCCATATAAACCAATGGTAATACCTATCTTAATCGGTAGTTGTTGTATTGACTTTCTATGCCCCATTAATGGTGTTGAGTTTCCATGTGCCATTAATAGTAATATGAGCCTTTATTGTAACATTAATTGTGTTTTGAGCTTTTCTTTTTGAAAAAAAAAATTGGTATAGAGACCAAAAATCATGGGTAATGACCAAAATGAGAATGAAATATTGAGTGGTCTGACATTAATAGAATTTACCCCAAAACAATGGATTAATGGAAAATAAGAAATCATTATTGCACCATTTAATGGTGTTTGTGTATTGTAATAAATTTCAGGAAAAAAATTTACCTCTATGTTTTTGGATCGTGCAAACCTTACTAAAGGAAGCTTGAATGGGGCATTATTAATGTCTCAACTAGAACAAGCAAACTTCATCTTCTATTAATGGAGTAATGCACTACTAGGGAAGAAGAGAAAGGGAAGCTCTTGCTGGAGAAGAGGTCGTGCACGAGAGGGAGAATGAAAAAAATAATTCTTGTGTTCAAACTAACTCTAAGAAAAAGAAGATGATGATGGGGTATAAAGGACTTTTCATAAATGCTAAAAATCAAGTAAATGGTGATAATGGTAGATTAGTTAACATTTTATAAAAATAATGGTAGATAGGGAAAGAGGGTAAACCTAAGGGGTAATCATGTAAAAACCTCATTTAAATTCTAATCTATAAAGAAATGGAGGAGAGGAAACATACAATATTTTCAAGCTTTGCTACCCAAAGGTCATTGACATCTCTCGCAGTCCTGACAATGAGTGAGGATCATAGAGTGGTTTGTGAGGTTTGTGCAATTTCAGATGTTTTGATTTTTTAAAAATAGTATCGAGGCATGATGAAAGCATAAGAGAGAGGTGAAAGTGGATGGGGAGAGGCGTGATGATTTTCGTGGAAGTTGGAATCATGGGTAAATGGGGTTGTTTAAATGAGGGAATGGTTTCTTCGTTACAAATAGTGTAGTTACATATAACCTACGAATAGAGGTAATATTAGGGATTTAATAAGCTAGAAAATAATAAGATTTGGGGGTAATTATAGGGATATATTTTCAATCAACGCTATCCATCCTTCTCGCATTATAATAGTAGATATATATGCATGGCACCCCTGCATTAGTCCTTATTGCCCATAGCAGGGTTAGTTATCAGAAGTTAAAACCATGTAACAATTTGAGGAAAAAATACAAAGCAAAATGAAAAGTGCTTAGAAGTTTGTATAACCCATAGTGATCCTGGAAACAGCTAGAAGTGTATGCAAAGATGATTCAAAGGATATTCGTCATAATTCATAGAAGAGAAGTCTGGGAAAATGCAAAAGATCAAACAAGTTCCCCTTGGGTTAGTCAATACTTGGATAGATCATATTTATCAATTGCACATATACTTTGTTTATATAAAGAAAATGATAGCTAATTATTTGGGAGCTACCCTGAGAATTATAATTACTTGATTGCCTGTGGATGAATAATCCATTTAATTTCATAATAAAGATTAAAAGAACGGGAAAAAAAATGTACCTTTGAAGTATATGATGTATAAGTGTCTTTAAGCTTGAGATCTCACCATTACTTTGCTCCAAACCTTGACGAAATGTCTTCCTACCATTGAAAAAAAAAAGTTGGATCAAAAATTATAATGATGGGAGAACTCCTTTGCTTACTTTATTAGAATGGGCAATGAACCCTCTTCCAACTCCAACAAAGATTTTCCCACCATTTTTAAAAGTCTCATATTTCCAGTCAACTTCTAATTCAATTTCCTTTCAAAGAGAAATTTAAAGCAAGAAGTTTCTTTCAATCTCTCTACCTTCCAAACAATCGTAAGCACATATTTCTCATTAAATAATATATTTTAATAAAAAATAATGTGTTTTTTGAAAAAAAAAATTTACAAATAAAGTATTTAATTAAATATCATTCTTTTTAAGAAAAACAGTTGCAATTTTGAGCTTTCAATAAATATTCCAAGTTTAATCGAACTTTCTTAAAATCACACGTCACAAGAATGAGATTCTCTGAGTAATTCCATCTAATACTTTTCATAATAATACAAACTCCTCCAAAGTAGTCGGATGTATCAAAATTATAATTAATGCGATCCCATCGACTAGCGTGTATTATCAAAGTTCGCTGACCTTTGTCCCAATGTGATCAACTCACACATACACATAATCTCTTGAAGGTGATTACCCTGTTGACGAGGTTCACACACCCATTTAATAACAGGCATTTCACATGAAAAAGTTTTAAAAGTGAATTGCCCTATTCTCTCCTGTAAGCTTTCTCATTTCTTGCTCAAGTAATAATTTTAGGAAATCATTTTGAAGTTGGGCTGATTCAATTACAAGGGGATTTTTGGCTACCTAAAATAAAATAAAAAATTACAAGGGCATTTGCACAGGTGCCACAAAGTCTTAAGGCACTGCAGTTTCCTTTTAGTTTTTCAACAACAACAAAAAAAAAACAACAATAATTCTTTTTTGCATTGTTTCCAAAGATGCCTAAACAATAAAATTTAACCAGCAAAAGAAAAACTCCATGTATAAGTAAATGAATGATGAATGAAAGGATCATCCAAAATTTGAATAAACACGAAGTAAAAAAGTAAATCAGTATGCAATCCAAGGATTACATTTGAATGTTGAAGAACATTGACTTGGAACTAAACGAACTTACTCAATTAATGATAGGCTTTGGAATGCTGAATCTATACTCCTTTGAAACCAGTGGAAGTTCCATTCACCCCACTGACAGTGCAATCCATAGAATACCGTCAGCATACCTGGACAAAAAAATTCTGAATTTAAAGATCCTAACAAGCAAGTCAATTGCACTGTTTTAGATGGTCAGGGAACACCTTGTAAGAAAAGATCCCTTTACCGGATGATGTGGATGGTCTTTCTCCATTTCACATGCTCTACACACATGGTAGGCACAGCAGTATAATAACACTAAAATGTGGCAGAATACACTATCAAAAGAAAAGAATTGTGGACTCACATAGCACACGGAGATCGGAACTAAATATCTTCTGATAGATAGCACATTCACCATACAATTACAAGGGGATCATTCCCCAGTTATTTTTAAGGGGACAGAATTTACTATACATATTACTTATTGAGATGACTCTTCTATATAGTTGATAAAATTACAGTTCTTTGGATATAGCAACTGAATCCTACGCATTTGTCATAACCGGTCTGCTAGTTGTGGAAACTGTTGTAGCAGCCAAATCACTCCCCTGATAGCGACCTGTAAGTTCATATAATAAATGAATAAGGTCACAACAAGATCAATAATAAACTTGGAAAATTAAAGACAGATCAAGATTCCAAAACCATAACCTAAAAGATTGAAGCAATCAAATGTGCAGTCTAGTATTCTAGTCACTATTAGCATTGTATGTTTGTTATTATTTTAAATGTTAAGGTTATAAGACTGAAGCTCTCAATTAGAGTTGGGTTGGTAAGGAGATGTGCTTCCAAAGTGATACACCTTCACAAGACAGAAGAATATTGTACTCAAGGGTCAAGACAGATTTTCATAAAAACAAGCATAGCCAAGATGAGGATGTTTAAATGGATGAGAATAAGAGTAGACAACATCAGGAATAAACACATCAGAGGGAATCTAGCAATATCCTCGATAGCCGATAGGTGATAAATACTCCACTTGGTAATAAAGGCAACCAGTTAAAACATGTGAACCAGTGAGAGTGTGTGAGAGTGTGGCTAGCTTTCTAAATACGGTTTAATAACTATTGTTAGTATGGATTTTGTTAGCCTTAATGATGTGGGCCCCACCAACAGTGTTTGTCCTTTTCCTGATTTTGGGGTGCTTAAGGGGAGGCGCCATTAAGGCTAGCACTCCCCTTTTTAGTTCATCTTACTCAATTCTTTGTGACAGTTGATTTTCTTACTGTCGTGCGAGCAAGAGAGATTAAATGGCTCTCTAAAGTCCAATCTCCAGGGCCATTTTCCCACCTTCGAAAGTGGCCAACTAATTAGGCATCCAACATCTCTCTAAACCTCCTCTATACAATTTCTTGCCAAAGGGTTTCAATTTAGAAAACACTATATCCTCTTCTTTTTCTTTCAGAAAATTCTGTTTTCTTTCTCAACTTTGTGAAAAAGTTACAGCAGCTGCAGGGAAGTTGTAGTTCTCTTTATGTGGAAAATATGAGAGAACGTCACAGCGGTTTTACTAGGAATTTATATTCATGAAATGCCACCTCAATTATCTGCTGTACCAGAATCCTCTGCAATGGCATGAAACACCTTAAAGAGAGCAATCTGGCTCATTTCTCATTTCCCCACCACTGTGATTTCTTTTCCAATTGCAAGACAGAGTTCATACAATTAAATTCAAGTCAAAAAATTTGAGTAGTTATTAATAAAATTTTCACTATCGAAACCTCTTAGATGGTGTTTATTTTAGTAGTAAAAAAGGATTTGAAAAATATCCTTTAATGGAAGATATAGCTCTAGAGAAAATGAAATGGAGGAGAAGAATTCGTGTTGCCAACCCCAAATAGTTGAGATAGGACGGATGCTGATTATGATCGGACCCAAGCTGTTCATTACTATTGGAAACAAAGATGACAGACCAAAGATTCATTTTACAGGATATATGTGACTTTATGAGGAAACGAAGATGGACTGAACTGCTGATCACTCCCATGAAAGGCTAAAACGGTGGTGTGTTAAGTTTTGTCAAGTCATTGCATTTTGTGAACAGCTTAAATGATTGTATGGTTATAATACACTAGCGGGTGGCACGTGCGATGCACGTGAGAGCGAGGGGAAGAAGTTAACCACAGTTAATAGGAGTTAAAAGGGACACGTGTTAACCCGCAGGTGCGATTGAACTCTCCCTGAATTCAATCACGATTGACTGTGATTCTATTATTTAAATAGATAGATGAGGGTAGTTTGGGAATTAAAGTAAAACATTAAATTAAAGTTTTGTTTTATATAAGGGTAGTTTAGGAATTTCGGAAAATTCAGGCTACGCCTGCCTCTCCTATTATAATAGTAAAGATGATAGTGCAGGGAAAGTACAACAGAACATCATAATGGGACTCCATTGATGACGAGCATGTGTGTAAAAACTGGGTCAGAAGGTCGTGTCATTTCTCGTATGCCTAGTATGTATATGTGCTGCATGAAGGTAAGTACGTATGCATATAGATATCATGAAATTAAGAATTGATGACGTACCAGAGCCGTCTCTCCAGGCTTGATAGAAGGCTCGACACTGTCCCGCCCATAACTGTTTTTGATATTAAAGATTAGTCTCCATATAATCATCTATGTATCATAAGCATTATTACCGACATGATAAGCAGCTAGTGCAATTTTGAGGCTTGCTAAAATAAGAAAATTACCCTTTTGATTTCTAAGAAGAAAAAAAACACCATATTATGAATATGAACCTAGCAACAACCTCGGATCTAAGGTGATGGAACAAGGTTAAGATATTTCTTTTATAGTAAATTATGTGCATTCGTTATTCATAGCTAAAAACTATACAAGAATATTAGTGATTCATACTTAGGTACTTTGAAGCAGTGTCCGGCTTACATGTCAATCTCGCCAAGTCCGAGATCATGAGTGTAGGTGAGGTCCCCGACATAGTGCAGCTTGCCGCCTGCTTGGGTTGTAGAGTGGGTTCCCTTCCATCCGTTAGGGTCCGGGTTCAAAGCTAAGGCGATTTGGGTGCCAGTGTTAGAGCGGTTTGCGAAAAGGTTGTCGGGGTGGAAATCACATTTTCTATCCAAGGGTGGTAAGTTGACCCTCATCCACAACACCCTCAGTAGTCTCCCGACTTTCTTCATGTCCGTCCTAACTAAACCTAAATTTGTGGCCACGTCTCTTGAGAGAATGCAGAGGGAGTTTCTCTGGCACGAGAAAATGGATACATTCAAGTACCACCTGGTGGATTGGAAGCAATGTTGTCGGGCTAAGGAGGCCGGGGAGGCTGAATCTCAAATCCTTGGCCCAAGTTGATAAGGCATTACTAGGGAAATGGATTTGGAGATTTGGGGAGGAGAGGAAAAGTTTGTGGCGGGCAGTGACTCTAGCGAAATATGATGAGTCTTCGTGTTGGGTCCCGAGAGAGGTTAGAGGTCCCCATGGCCTAGGATTTTGGAAAGGTATCATGGCAAATGCTAGTTTGGTTGTACCTAAGTTCCGGTTTCTAGTGGGGAATGGGTTAGAAGTGAGATTTTGAAAAGATGTGTGGTGTGATGCCAAGAGGCTCTAGGATGAGTTTGAGAACATATTCTCATTAGCTCCGGATAGGGGAGCTCTAGTAGGGGATTATTTTGAGCGTCGGGGTGAGGGGGTGGTGTGTGGGGTCCGAAGTTGCGTCAAGGGTTGAATGATTGGGAGTTTGATGAGTTGGCACACCTGTTGACCCACCTTAGCCATTTTTCGTCGTGTCCAGAGGTTAGGGATAGACGGGTTTGATCTGGAAGCAACCATGGTCGATTCTCAGTTAGATCACTTTTACAGTCTCTTGGTCCAGTTCCCTCGGGTCTATTTCCTCATTGGATTGTATAGAATTCAGGGATCCCTTATAAGGTTTCTTTCTTCCTCTGGAATGCAACATTAAACAAGATCCTCACGTGTAATCACTTACAACATAGAGGGTGGAGGTTGGCCAACCGGTGTTTCTTATGCCTCCAAGCGGAAGAGTCCGTGGACCATTTGTTGTTACACTGTCCTATTGTGTTTGGTTTATGGGGCTTTTTCCTCTTCCGCATAGGGATGGACCGGGTTTTTCCCTTTTCCTTTTACAACTTCTTATCTAGTTAGTCTCAGGTAAGTGTGGCAGGGTCGCACGAGGTCTTCTCGGCGGTTCTCCCAGGTGCAGTCTCATGGATGATATGGAAAGAGGAACCTTAGAGTCTTTTAGAGTATTTCTTCACCCCCCTCCCGCATTTGTGCTCACATCCGGTCAGCAGTTTTGGAGTGGGCAGGACTCTGAATTAGTGAGGAGGAAATCAGAACGTTATTGTATTGAGTTCAAACCGCCGAGGGTGGAGGGCTTGGAAGGCCTTCTAGTCGTGGCTGTGTTGTTGCTTTTGAGTTTATGTGATTGTAAACTCTTCTATCTTCTTTGGCCCACTTGTACTTATCTTTATGTTTCCTCTATTTATAATATTGAATGCTTACCGATCAAAAAAAAAAGATTGATCATTAGATCGGAATCAACAGGTTGATTAATCAGAATGCAAGGCTATTTCTTTGGGTTCCATTGTTGTTCCTAAGCCCGCATAAAGGAGGGGATCGATGCCAAGTTGGCAGCCGATGTTGGTTTAGGAAAAAAAAAAATCAAAAAATATAATGACAAAAAAAAATTAACTTCTTTTCAAGTCATGGCCCAGCTCTAGCCCTAATGGTAGGACTTAGGCCTATCTAGTTCAGGCCCTCTGAGGGCTTAAGACCGTACTTTTACAAGCGAGGGTTAGTCCTGGACAGACCCAACCCAGGCCCGACTCATTGATTGTCCTAATCAGAGATCTATGTAGTTATGAGTTATGACTCATTATTTGAATGTTTTTGAGTGTTATATTGTGATATTCTCTTTTTATGAATGTATATATCAATAAAACACCATTTATGTGCACGTTTGGCTTTACAGTTTCAGACAGCTCAAAATACTTCGCATGATTCTTATATTTGATACTATGCATTCTTCTATTTTGTTATGTAAGGAGTTATGGATGTGTATTTATGCTTAATTATTCAATCCTTAAAGTTTCATCTTAAATTTGCAACATTTTATTAATATTTCTTGCATTTCTTAATTTTTACATTGTTTCCTTTGAGTTTCTTAAACTTCCTCGCAAGGATTTTACTTCCCTAGAGACAGAAATTTACACTGACACTGAATTTTAAAATCTTTTGGCTTCATCTATACTGCAATTCTTAGAATGTTGGTGATGTTCTCCTTAAGATAGGACTTGATTGAGGTGGAAGACAGAAAATATAAATCCAAGCAAAGTTTGCTAGCTTTGTAGTAGGCATTGGCAACTTACAAACCTTAGAATATCCATATCGTATCCACTTCTTGTCTCTATTTCGATATGCCCCATTCAACAGAGAAGGCACATTTTCCTCTCTATATTTATGTTTTTGCATAGTTACCAGAGCGAGAAGCAAAGCAAAACGAAAGCGAGAAGCAAAGCGAAAGCGAGAAGCAAAGCGAAAGCGAGAAGCAGGAAACAGGAAGCAAGGCTAAAAAAAAAAACCTTAGGAAAGGAGAAATAAGAAATGAGTTATAATCTCCTCATTCCCATTATATTATTATGTGTAGCTAGCTATACCTTTGTTTTAATCTTACATGAAAATTTTGTTGAAAAGTAAGTGCCTTAGGTTACAAACTGATGATACTTGCTTAGAGTCTACACCCTAAGCTATAGAATGTGGTCTATCTCATCACTTCACAGTTCACACATACAACTCCCTTTGACTACTAAATGGGACGTGATGAAGCGAGCTTCCTAGGAAACGAGTATGTCCGAGGAAGCGAATCTGGAAAACAAGCTTCTTGGGAAGCAAGCTTCCCACCCTTCCCACTATGTACATAACTTCCCTACAACTATGGTTATTTGCACCTATAGCATTTTTGAATTAGGCACTACGTGAAGTATTCAATATGAAGTTTGGAGTGGTCAAGTTTGGATTGACCCGTTCCAAGCCGGCTCATCTAGGTTTCGGTTGACTAGTTAAACCTGGCTCATATCTGGGTAGGGTCGACGCCACAAACATCAACTTGAGCAGAACCAACCTAAACAGGCCATTGGCATCCTTGAGTTCCAAGTGCAAACATCTCTCCCATATGTAACCCACAAAATTTTCTAGCGCAAAAAACTATTGATGGAATTTCAAGCATAAAGTAATAAATAATGCAAGATTGCAAGGTGTATTAAATTTTAAAAGAATAAATCCGAGTAAAAGAAAAGCTTAATCCAAAATCTATGCTTATTGCATCTAAAGGAAGTACCGAATTCCTGACATAATATAATATTTGAAAGCATCATGGTTACATTGAGGAAGACACAAGTTGCCAGAAAACTTCTTCACCGTAGTAGAGATTCAATGTACCAACTTTCAAGGATCATATTATTGAAACATGAAGCAAGTGTGAAACATAGATTGGATATTAGATTTTAGGGGAAAGATTGGAAATTAGTTGTTTGACAGGCTGATATTTTAAACAACTTTGAACATCATATTTTATTATGACAATTCACTGCAACATCTTTTGTTCATGGTAAAAGAGAAAGTAAAATTTCCTAGAATTTGTCATCCTTTGTTAAATGAAACTCACATTATTTGTCTCTTCCATTCCTACCTTCAAACGGTAAAAGCTGCATCCTCTGCTAAATGGAAAAGGCTTTCCCTGCCATTCTGTTATCGTTCCAGTTTCAGATGCAGTGAAGGAGATAAAAGAGGCAGTTATCATTCAACAGAATGACAAAGAAAAGAAAAGAAGATAAGAGAATAAATTATTCAACTTGCCCAAGTGCCATGTACCCCAACTGCCGAGGAATCTTCATCAGATATGTCATCAATAACAAATTGCAGATCTGTGCTGATAGAATCAGTGACTTCTTGAAGAATTCTAGGATTGCCTGAACAGTAATTGAAGCTTAGACTAAGTTTTGAGAAGAAAAACAGGCTAACAATATACAAAGACAATTGAAAGAAACAGTTCAAGACATAGATGGTTGACAAGCCACATGTGACAACCTGTTTCTTTGTACATCTGGAGGTTGGACAACCATTTTTGTGGGTGAGACAAGAATCAAGAGAATCAGGTAGCACTTGCAAACATGGAAAATTTGTTTGTTTTATTCTTCTTTTATTAGTTGCTAAAATAATGCTGCTCCTCCTCAGTAATCATAAATTTGAAAGAACATAGACACTAATTTCAGGTAAGATAAATGAGATAAATTACATCCTTTAACTAACAAAGATAGGGTAGGCAGCTCTATCATTCTCATTTCACTCAGGTTGATTCAAATCATAATACAGGATCCTATCTTTTTCGGGTAATGATGAATCAATTACATTTATCAATCAAAACTGAGTTAGATTAACTATGTATCTATATAATTTACTTAATTTTTGTTTTCTGTTTACCTCGTGGCTTTTGAAGTTGCATAGATCACTGAGCAAAAAAAAGACAAATTCACAGGCTCAACGAGACCTGTTGAGTTTCGTTAAAGAGTATTATGATGTATTTTATGGTATCTTGCCATATCTATTATGTTTGGTATATGGCTGGAGATCTTACCATTCTTAAGGGTCTGTAATGTAAATGTATGTACATACATGCATGCATATATATGTTGTGTGGTATTTACTCCCTAATGAAGTACACAATTATCGCAAGGATCTATTCTCCTGACACAACTCAATCAGAATATTTTTGTGTCATGTGTTATTGGTCTCAAGTGGCCCCACGATTAACTTGCACAAATATTAATTGGTCAAAATCCGTAATTAGGGTAGGTTAACCCATACAGGGTGTTAGTCGGTTTAGAGTCAACCCATAGAACATTCTCCTTATCCCCAAAATGTTTCATTGTGTCAGAGCCTTTGTGCTCTCCAATCGACAAACTTAAGAATAAAGGCTATCAATTGAATAGTGGTTGTAATATCGCATTCCTCCTGTCCCCTTCGCCCTACAAGCTTTTCCTCTGATTTGCACCATGATCTTTTTACCTTGTCGTTGACAAGCTACTTGTTGTAGCCTGAGCTATTTATAGCCTTAGAAAGGTGTTAATTTTTGGAATTGGTTCAAACTCGAGAAGGGAATCTGTCATGGCAAACTCATATGGACCCCAAGAAATCTTTTCTTTCCTCCCACATAGTCAACAAAGTTCTCTCCTGAGAATGTTATTTGTGTAGTCTCCAATAATTCGGGAATTTTTTCGGTCAAAAGGTTCTTTAGGAACTTTTCACGACTTTGGAAGAAAGTGTGAGTTTCCAATTGTCACAAATTGTGAATGATCAAACGCAAATATTCAGGTTTGTTTTAAAAAGGCCCCCAAATAGTAGCTAATATATTTGTTTATAATTTTCATAGCCTAGTACTCTTATTTTTTTACTTTTCATATAGCGTGCCTACATTTTCTCTCGATTTTCGAATTTTTCCATTTGCCACTTGCTGACTCCGTGTTGTGACTAGGCACCCACTTTTTTAATAAAGTCTTATGACTACCATTTCAATCCTAATTCAAATCACAATCGTAACCAAAAAATCTAAATCCTTAGGCTATAACTCCATGATATTACATGACTCTTACTATTTGATTACGAATCTTATAAAATCCTATGATTGAGTGGAAAACAAGTAATATTAATCTATTCAAAACATCCCATGCATGGAAGTTAATTCTGTACGTACTTGCGTCCCGCGAAAGGGTGAGGGAAGACGAATCCTCGTAGCACGCAATTTCTTCGGCTATGAGTATCTTCCACAGAGGCCAGATCGGTGGCGTTGATCCTTGCCTGTAAGCCCTTCGACAACATCCTTTCCAGAATATCGTCTGCTATTGTACGTCCTGTGTGTTCCTTCCTCAGGCAAAAACCCCTAATTAGGGTTTTCCCCTTGAGGTCTTCTTTTGTAGTTGTTTCTGTTGCGGAATTCAGGTGAAGTACGGCCGTGATTGAAATGGGGTTGTTCTTTCGTGTAGGGAAGATAGACGGAGATGTGGTTGAGGAGAGAGGAAGGGAAGTGAGTTCAATCACCAATAAGCTCGCTCTCGCTCCTTGCATAGGGTGGATTCGCCGAAACCACACGCTGTTGTACATATTTCCTTTCCTTGCGCAAAAAAAAATATTAAGAGATAATTTTACTAGCATGGTATTCTTATCTTTGTTTTGAACTCTGGTTAAGATTTGTTAATCCTGATTAATAATTTTTTCAAAACCGGTTTTATGGTTTGACACCTGTTTACCTATGATGTGATTAACTTAGAGCAGTCATAGGTTTTAACCCATGAAATCTGTTCACAAACTTCAATTAAAAGAGGACGCTGCAACCAGCCTAAATATGTTTTTGTAGGGAATGTACCGTGACAAAATAGAGTAGATTTAAGAGGAAGCTGGGCTATGTGTTTTGTAAAACAGATTTCCTGGGTACTTTAAACTCTTCCCGCTTCGACGCAGATTTGTCTTGTGAGAAGTCAATTGCATCTGTACAACAACAAAAAATACTACTAGGGTTTGTAAGCCTAAAAAAAAAAAATACCTATCACTAAAAAAAGGAAGAGAAAAAAAAAAAAAGTTGTGTTGTTTCCCAATTTCACATCAACAAACAACAGTATGTCCAACAACCGGGCAGGCACAAAAGTGGTTTGTGGGGAGCCACGGTTTAAACACTCCCAACAGGCCTCAGCAGGTTTGTAACCAAAAAAAAAAGGAGAGAAAGAATAGTGTAGGGCAGGGGGGGGGTGTTCTGCTGTGAAAGGACACAAAGAAAGATGAAAAATAGGGTAGGTTATTGTGTGTGTGGGACCAAAAAAGAAAGGGAGAGGAGAAACCTTATTTTAATTTTTGGGGGCCCAAGGTGAGAAGGGTAACTTTGGGGTGAGA